>CM060089.1:6830327-7250431 GCA_030522485.1 Stenchaetothrips biformis | reverse complement strand
ATTCAGTCATTAACAACATTGATACATTTCTGAGAGCGGTTTTCAAAATTTCCACAAGGTAACTCAATGGCAAAGCCCTTTGGATAACAATTTTTTTCCTTTGGCAGTTTGTTATACCACAGTCTGTGGTTCCTGGAGGCAATCCCTGCCACATCTCCAAATTCCTGACTGATTGGATTAACCATTTTGTTTTATCTTTGATACACATCAGAGGACGCTGTTGATTTGACGCATTTGGAAGTTATTGTCTTGGCAATGTTCCTGGTTGCCAGGTGGTACGGACGGACAAAGGTGTATGGATGAGTCTTGTCTGTTTGGGTCATGGACAACTTAGTAGCCAGCTCATGAATTCCAGGGATATTGGAAAAAAATAATTGCGCCGCCGCCTGATTAAGATGGAATATGCACAAGTTGTAAGTAAAAGTAATGGTAAGCATTTTACAACAATCAGTTCCTTACCTTGTTGGAGTGATGCGAACTGGACATATAACTGCTGCTTCTACACCCAATTCTTTTGTCAGTTCGGTCTTTGAACGACCTCTTCCTTTACAATGAGCTGTATTCTAGTAGCAGAATAAAAAATGGTCTGCCTTCCCTGTCCAGCCTGCCTTCAATATAATGTTACGGATCTTGACAAAACTGAACAGAAGCGGTGCCCCCGACGAGTGAGTAGGGGTTCAAATTCCTTTGCGATTGGGATTTACGAGGCTGAATTCTGCAATCACTGCAGTCAAACCCAGTTGGTGCTGTTGTTGCCCACCATTGCTCCCAACTAAACTTTGTCTTTCTTACCGTTACATGGTGAGCCTCCTATCAGCAAATCTATGTGGCCAAATCGCAGCAAGTGTGGTCCTGTTGTAATGAAACGCACATCGCCTAATTGTACAAATGCTGCCTGGATATCGTTCTTGTGAGATACTTTCATAGCGAGATGATCTACCTTCAAACTTCACTGCAATAGTTGATTTTGTTGAAATCATTCAGCCTGTCGTGGGATAACATTAGTATGCTCCACTAGATGCCATCATAACAGTGACAAAAAACCAGTCATTACCTTCACTTTTCAATGGCACAACCTGTAAAAGTCTAGGTTCCATTACGTTTGTGCTCGAACAAACCAAATTCTCACGAGTAACCACTAACCTTCAAAGTTGAAACATATCCATCAGAACGCAATGAATTGGATGTCACTGTAGTTGGGTAACTAACTAAAATTCGTCGCCATCAGGACTTGGAATAGGCTAAAGGTCTGGTGCATATCGTAGTTGAGAATGATTAATGGCTGTCTTTCGTGAATAACATGAAATTTCGGGCTGGCCGGTTTCTGCGTTCTATAGGCCAGCCCAGAAACGATCTCCACTGGTTCATTCATCACTGTATACCAATAATTTCTTTTCTAACTAAACTAAGTTCAGTCGTGCTTTTGACCCGCCTCCTCCGCCTAGTGATGCGCACCTCGCAACCAGCTTCACATTCCCCCTTTAGACGGCAATTGAGGTAGCGGTTTCAGGTTTGCTTAGAATAATGCGAGTACGCTCCCCGCAGTAGGAGATCTGGACGAACTGTCCGGACGCGGGACGTGCGGCAAAGTAAGGTCCCTCCTCAGTCGTGCATTTGTGGCGTGACCCAACAGCGCCGGTGTTCGGGGTCCGAGAAGATTTATGCTCTTCGACGATACACCATCCGCACGCACAGTTTCTAGGAGGTGTGTAAAAATCCATGTCCAATGTGACCAGCGCCTTCAGAAGACTAATCTGGCAGTGCAGCCACGAGAGGCGGTCACTGCAGGGTGTAGGTCGTGTCGGGTTGGATGTGGTGCGGTGGGGTGCGGTTGCGGGGGCTGCCTACCCGCTGGAGCGCCTCGCCACGCCCCGCCCTGGCAGTTCCCGCACCGCGGCAGCTTGCTGTGGCCGTGGTGCACGTCGTCGCCGGCAGTGTAAGTTCTTATATCTGGGCACGGCGGATTGACGGTGACCGAGTTTCTAATTTTCCGGAAAAGTTCAACTTTTTCCGAAAATTTTCCAGAAAGAAAAATAGGAAAAAATACGGAGAAAAATTTACAGAAAAATTGAAAAAAAAAAAATTGAAAAAAAATTGGAAAGGGAAAAAAAGAGATTTTTGCTACAAATTTGTCAGAAAACGTGTTAAAGGGGGAGGGCAGTTGGACCAGACGCCTGCTTCTGGTTTGGGCATGATGCATTATACTCAATCTGAAAAGAAAATACCAATGATAAAGAATATTTTTGGGTCTCTCATTAATGCTTTTGGGAAACTGCCAAAAACACAAGAAATCAAGGATAAACATTGTCACCTAACCTCACTTCCGAAAGAAAATAGTCGCAGACTAGGCAGTATATCTAAGAGTGTTGAGCCTAGCCGGCATGGATATTTTTATAGTGAAACAAAACTTACAAGATGGGTAGTCACTCTTTTTTACTCACCTAACTTGTGATGGAAAAAAGCGCCAGCGGCGTTTCGATAGAAATGCTGGTAGACGCAAAAAACCACGTACCGTATGTGCGGTGCGTTTGTGTCCTTCCCGTCACTGCCTTCCAGCAGCTTCACCAGACGACCCCAACCTAACTATCGATTAATGAAAGCGAGAGCTACGGTAAACAACTCATTTTGACTGCAATTTGGGTGAAAAATGGTAGGAATTAAATGATTTTATCGATGTAAATGCATTAACATGAGCAACGAGCATTTTCCGAATTTTTCCATCTTTTCCGAGGCTTTGAAAAAATAAGGAAATTTTCCGAAATTTTTCCGTATTTTTCCCCCGAAAATTTTCCGGCATTAGAATCACTAGGTGGCCAGGTTCGAGGGCAGGTCATGCGGCGTTTCTCTCGCCCTGCCCTGCACTCATCGAGCGACCCGTGTGGGTGCGAGGGAGAGAGGCAGAAGATAAGCAGACTTCCAGGACGCCGTCTGCGCTGGGCGCGCCGCGCTGCCGTCCGAGTGGCGGGCACAGCCGCCGTTGTTGAATTGCTGGCGCTGCGGGGGCCCCGCGGCGCGTCCAATCGAACGTGTGATCCTACCAGGGGATATTCTTCAAACGAGGAATCTATTGGTCGGGTCACACGTTTGATTCGAGTCCCATTTAGCGACTCTGCAGTTTAAAACGTGACTAGAATTTTGGCCGCCTCAACGGACTGACCCACTGTGTGCTGGCCAGTTGTTTTCTGCCCTCAGCGCAACTCTGGCTCGATTGTCGTACCTCCCGAGCGAGCGGCGAAAATGACGTCCTCCTGGCGGCTCGCCTCGCCCCGTCATGTCCCGCCGTCCTCTCGGAAGCGCTGGGGACGGACCGCGGCGGACCGAAGGGTGGTCAGCGGGAAGGCTGCGACCTGCACGGATGGCCGCGCGCTGAATGGTCTTATGTACCTCGCGTGCCTTGGTGGGGAGAAGGCGTGGTGCTGGACGGTGGCCAGTCTCTCGCGGTTGATGCCGCACATTGTTTGCTTTTGCCAAAGGCGGGGTCGCCGGGACTGTGATGGCGCCTGTGCAGGCGGGGTGTCTCTCGTGCTCACGGGAGGGGCCGGGCGTCGACGCGGGGCCCCCGCGTGCAAGTCTCTGTCGGCACCCCGACGAGCTGCGCCGCCTATTCAAGCTTTAGCAGAAATGGCAAACCCTTCCGCCAGAAGCTGCCCCCCCCCCCCCCCCCAACCAACCGCGGCGGCCACGTCCAGCAGCACGTTCGGTTCGAGTCCCATTTAGCGACTCTGGAGCTCAAAACGCCGTCTAGAATTCGGGCCGCCTTCTGGAGTCATTCCGGAGCATCGTGAAGGCGCGCTCTTCCTCTCTCGCACCCGTGCGGAACGCCGCATGAGTGCGACGGAGACAGAGCGACGACACGATGCTCCGGAACGAGGCGGCGAGAGACAAGGCCGGAGCCGTGGCGGGCTTGACAGCTCGGTCACTCAGGCGGGCGTCAATCACGTTCGGTTCGAGTCCCATTTAGCGACTCAGGAGCTCAAAACGCGTCTAGAATTTTGGCCGCCTGCGCCGGTCTTCTGGCCCACTGTGCTGCGGCCCGACCACTCCACCCCCACGCCACGCCACGCCTTCCCACCCCACCCGACCCCACCCTCTACCCCACCCCCGGAGACAGCAGAAGGCACGTGAGCGATTCTCACGTTTCGGGGTAGTTTTGACGTTCCTGATTTGCCGAAAGTAAGAATCATCGAATTTAGTTTTCGTTATTACTGGAGTCCTGAATAATACTAGAGTAATGGCAATGGTATTCATAGTCAAGACCTTGTACTACCTTCTTAAAAAAGTAAGCCCTCAGGTATTCCCATGCGTTTATACGCATGTGTTTAGATCACGGAAGTTTACGTTATCACGGAAGTTACAGAGTGTGAAAATCGAACTTAACGGCTGACTCGGGCTCGCTGTGGCTTAGTTGTCGTTGCATGGTCAAATGATACTCCAACGCCGACATTTTAGCGAATTTTTTTTAACCCAGTGCCGCTGCAACATTGGGTAAAGGGTGCCACGGAAGTTACATGTAATTGTTGGTACACGCCATTTTTTGTAGCTGCAGCCCGCCTCGCGACCGTGCAGAGCATCTTCGACTTCGGCGTCCCACGCAATTCTTTCTCAGGCACCCCATTTTGATGGCTGACGTCAAGAAAAGTTTAAAATTTGGCATGGGGAGAAATCCAGAGCGGCTTTTTCGTAATGTGTACAGTGAAATTGAACACACGGTGGACATTTTTCACTGCAGCAAAAGAACCTTTGAAAACTGTCGTGTGTGTTAGTCTTCCGTTGAAATCAGTTTGAGACATGTCAGGTTTTGAATGACCATCGACAGTTGGCAGGATTTTCATACCATTCCTCTACATTGGGGACGGAACATTCGAGTATGTTATCGGGGGACAATCACGGAAGTTACATTTGGGGTATTCTGAAAGCTAGGGAAACCATTCCAACGCAAGCGAACTATTCGGAACATTTTGGTTTAGTAGGTAATGACCCTATCTAATCCCACAAGCAAACCCCATGTCGATATCTGCCCTCGTTTGGGCACAGGGGCAAAAAGAAACGAAAACTACCCCGAAACGTGAGAATCGCTCAGCTGCAAATTGAAAACACACAACATTCACAATTCATTCAGAATAAAAAAATTACAGAAGCCAAAAATCAGGGGAGAATACTCACTTTGATTAATCAATGCAGCTTCTTGAGCAAGTGGGTGCACCGTGTTGTACAGGAAGCTATTGTTTGAAGCCATCAGGGACAGAGCATTTGAATTTTCCCCACCAGCTGCAAGTAGGGAAAAAAATTTGCATTGAAGCTAACAAACACCACACACACATAACAGGATCACTAACACTGGGAATAACAGACCTGCTTCACTTCTATCACTAATCAGACTTGTAGACAGCTGTCTGGCAGTTTCAACAATACCAGTGTCACTTGAACGTGAATCCTCCATCATGAAGCTGTCATTTGAAGCCATCAGTGACAGAACATTAGAATTTTTCCCCACCAGCTGCAAGTAGGGAAAAAAATTTGCATTGAAGCTAACAAACACCACACACATAACAGGATCACTAACACTGGGAATAATAGACCTGCTTCACTTCTATCACTAATCAGACTTCTAGACAGCTGTCTGGCAGCTTCATCAATACCAAAGGCACTAGAACGTGAATCCTCCGAACATGCATGTACTCCCTCCGTCACACTTGTGGGCTGCGGTCCCTGACTCTTTGAGCAACCTTATTAGAAAGAGAATAACACATCAAGGTAGGAGACTTAAACAAGGATAAGTGTTATCACACTGAAATAACAACATACCAGATACACTGATGGAAAGGGGGGGGGGGGAGTCTAACAGAAATTTCATGGCTGCATAGTGCTCCCAATAAATCCCGTTCAACTCGCCTTTCTGGGCTTGCGAATAACTTTTCTTCAACCTTTGAAACTTATCACGAAGCTGCTCAGCCTTGAATGGACATCTGTTTGCTTCCTCATTGAATGAGGTGCACATGATTTGTCAAAATTTAATAGGCCTTTGTTTCTTTCTTAACATAGGCCTTTCTAACTCACAAAGCGCCAGGAAAATCTTAACATTGTCATCAATAAATTCGGCATCAAACTTATATACTTTGGGTATGGCACCAGTACCTGCTAAGAAACGTTCTATAAACGAAACATTGTGACAAAGAAATGCAACTGAGAATGCAGAAAAACACAAGCACATACTTGCATGACACTGAACACTTGGAGACGGACCCGCCATTGCAGGTGCATTCAAAACGGACCTGCTCCTTCTTTTGCCCGTTCACGAGCAACCGCCAACTAGCAGGATTATCTACAAACAAAAATGAAACGGACAACATTGAAAGCAAGGCAAAACTCAGCAGTACATGGACCGAGAACGGTACTAGCATACATTACAAGAGTCCCCCAAGGGGCCCTCTAGGACTCTATACATAACCTACCATAAGGTAACGACGCTGCGACTTCAGGGGCCACCCGCACAACGTACCGCTTTTCCAAAGTTATCGTACCAGGTGACAGAGCCGGCGAGTGATTCGGATGCGATCGCACCGGCCGGCCACCGACGCGCTGTGTGACACGTGAGCGAGAGGCGGGGGAAAGGGGAAGGGGAAAGGGGGTGAGGCAGCTAGGCTACGGCAGCCGCTCGAGTGTCGCACAATTCGGCAGCTCTAGTCGGGCCCTCCGCCCGCCGAACAGACGGTAGGCTAGCCCGCCCGCACAGCGTCAAGCGGGTTGCATAACTTCGGCTGCAAACGGGGCTTCTGGATCACCTGGTACAGAGAATAATTTACATTCCCATCATCCATGGTCAGACTTTTACGCGCCACGCGCTCTTAACACTTAACCGACCCAACCGAGCCGAACCGCACGCACAAGACCACACCACGCCACAAGCCACCGCCACCGCCACCCACAACGGTTCCACGACCACGACGGTGGTCGGTCACGGTCGATCTCGCGGTCGACCGATTGCGTCGATAGATGGCGCTAGCGTACCGCTTCCCCACCCGTTTGCTCGGCGGGCACCATGCGGGCACGGGTCGGGGCCGAGGCCGGGGCCGAAGCCAGGGCTGGACTCGGGGCTTGCTTAACTGAATATAGCAGAGGACGAGGGACCAGAAGAACTGCACTAACAAACACAACACATAAACATTCAGCCAGGACTATTATTATTTTCAGCTTTACGCTTGCCTTAATAGTTGTAATTATACGTACTTGTACTGCTGTGTGCAACTGCTCCCTGCTTGAATAAATGTGTCTAATGCATGGATGTGTGTGTGTGTGTTGCCTGTCCCCAGGGGTTGGAGAAGAGGAGATTCGACCACGGACTACGATATTATTTCTAATCAAGTCCTGTCTTTCCCTCTCCTAAAGCAAGCCATCTTCTCCGCTCAGGGGCGGAGGTGGTCGAACCATTCAGGTAATCACCGTTTGGGTCGATGGCAGCATTCCACTCCCCATATTCTTCCTTTCAGGCTGTGACCTATGCCCCGTAGTGTGACCCCACCAATGGCCTCCTCGTTCGGAGAGCAATCCATTGGTGGGGTCTCACGTTGGGTTCGAGTCCCATTTAGCGACCCGTCCGGGATTTTGACCGCCTCCACGGACTGTGCGCCGGGCCGCAGGACGCCGGCCGGGGCTGCAGCTTGGCGAGGTGTGACAAGATGACGGTGTTCGCTGATTGGATGTCCGAGTCAGACGACACCTGCGTGGGCAGCCTGCGGGCTGCTGCGGCGACTGGGCGGGCCTCGGCGGCCCACGTGGACGCCGCGGGCGGCGGGTTTAGCTGGCAACATTTGACGGCAATTTGCACCATAACCATTCCTCATTCATTACCGGCGGAAAAAGTAAACCCGTAAGATCTTGCTTCCCAGAAATTGGCCCTTGAGAGCCGCGGGCTCTTTAAGCGTGTATAAACGCATGCACATGTGCAAAAGGGTTCTATTGCAGGACCCTGCATGATGCAAAAGAGGGGTTACTGATGATGATGATGATGATATCTCAGTTGTTACCTAGGCAAATGGTTGTAAAATCTTCATCACTATGCGCAAAGTTGCCAGGTGTGCTCCACTAATCATTACGATCTCAGTACATCGAGTAGCAGCAATACTTATTAAAAAAGACATCTCCAAAAATCTCTCTATCATATCATTCATAGAATTCCATCTTGTATTGCATTCTTGAGTGCGGCGAAGGCAAGTGCCTTCAGTTTTATCACTCTCCTGTTGAAGGTTTCTCAAGTGGTTGGAGAAGTTGTGGCTATGCCTACTGAAAGTAACAATGCTCTTGACTTGTTTAACAAGATCCAGCAGCCCTGGTTCATTTTCAACCTTTTTTTTTTTTTTTTTTTTTTTTTTTTTTTTTTTTTTTTTTTTTTTTTTTTTTAAATAATCTGTTTTATACCATCAAGAAGAGTCTGTGTAACAGAAACTTTTCGAGTTTCAAAAGCAGTGGTTGGGATGCAGTTTAGAAGAAGGGCAAAGCAGGGGTTGTGACGGTCTGCCCCAAAGCACTTTCTCACTGCAGCTTTTATGTTTTCAGCACTGTCAGTCACACACACACAGACCTTATCATTGGGAATACCCCATTTATCAAGCACATTGTCCATATTCTGAGCTAGATAGTCACCTGTGTGACTTTCAGTCAGGTATGTTCAACCCAAAACACAGGACTCAAGATCAATGCCTGTAAAAAAAGAATAAATTAGTTCAATGCTCAAGACAACTTTACAACTTTAATAATATAATGATATATTTTTATTGGTAACTAAGTACCTTTCATATAGTGAGCAGTGGCTCTCAGATAGCTTTTGGTCGTTTGAGTTTCTGTCCAGGCGTCCGCAGTCACACAGACTGAGTCCAGTTGACTAAGAGAATCTCTTACCAGGGAACTGACGGACTCATACTTATTCTCCACCAGTCTGGTAGCACTGGTGTAAAAGTCATCAGGATTTTCTGATGACTTTTTTTTCTAACAACCTGCCTGAATTCTCAGAAAAAAGTCATCAGATTCGTTTCTGATACAAAATGGGACACCTTTTTCTGAAAATTTTTTTCTGATGACCTTTTTCCTGATGACCTGAATCCTGATGACTTTTTCCCTGACGACCTCAATCCTGATGACTTTTCTCCTGACGACCTCAATCCTGATGACTTTTCTCCTGACGACCTCAATCCTGATGACTTGAATCCTGCTTCTAGTCCTGACCCCCAAGCTACCTGTGTGACCATTTAGGACTTCCCTCTTGATGTAACTGCCGACACGGTGACGTGGCGCAGACCAACAGACCGTGCGCCAGTCACCTGAATCCTAGATGCTGCAGAGCATAATGGACCAATTCCTAATATGCATAAGTAAAATCCCAGTAATATGCATACAGTTAATTAGGTTTTTGAAAATAGAAGATTTGCAAAAGACATCATTTTCAATAAACTATATTTTCATACATAATTAAAATGGGAAATATGTAAACTATGAAAATATTTTCCGCAAAGCCAAGTTCAGTAGTCCAGTATCCGTTGCCCAGTGTCCGTTGAAAAACAGTCTTGTTGAAAAGCCATGATGGTGCATTAAGCCTAAAAGAAAGACGTTGATGAAATTACAAGTAAGAATGTCAACACAATAAAAAAAAATAACAGGAGATTTCCTTACCTTTTTATTAGCTTTTGCTTTGGCAGAGTCTGCTGCAAACTTTTCACCAATTGTCTTGTCCAGCAAGTAACAGACTGACTGGTAACACCTGCCTTGGAACCCAATAAGGATAACGACTTAGGAAATACAGTATCAGTTTACCTTGATGATGTATGCATTGCTGGAGATAATTTCGAGCAAATGATGCAAAGACTAGAAAGCGTTTCTCAACAGGGTCAGAGCAGGAGGATTTCTCCTCAAAGCCAACAAGTGTGAGTTGTTCCAAAAAGAAATTTCATTCCTGGGACACATTTTATCTGAAAAAGGAATTAAAGTTGACTCGAACAAAAAAAGACAAAATAATTCAGTGGCCACAACCAGCCGATAGCTTAGAGTAAAAGTCATATAACACCACACATACACAATGTACAGATTGAACTAAACATTCTAAAAGCATGGCTCATGAAAGAAAATATCACCGAGTGGAATATACAAGAGTTTGACTATTACAAGAGCCCGGAATATAATCTAGAAATAATTCCACTGCTGTACAAAGTGTTCAAAAACACCAACATGACAATCAACATTTGTCAACACCCTAGAGAAAATGATAAGTGAACTGGGGCTGCGATTATCTGAGATTAACTGTGTCCGAGCTGAAGTGAAGCTGACACGTGGCTAAGGCAAGGCCTGATTCCAAGGGGTAATACAACTGATCCACACTGAACTTGTGCCGCTGAAAGCTAACCGATTCCTGCCCTGGACCTGAATGTTGAAAGAAACCTGAACCGAAACCGACAAATGACGCTGAAGTTTCACTGAGGTTTCCCAACGATAAGCTGGTAAACTGAGTGGCTCGGACATAAATAGAACTGCTGTCACAAAACTGATATTACCCCCACGTTCTACTGCTACTGCATTGAGTGGTCATGTCTCGAACTGAACGAAGATGCCATCAGGTGGGTGTCGACTGACGGAGCTGCCAGCATAAGACTGACGTAACCGCACGCTTAACTGCCACTCAACTGAGTGGTCATGTCTCAAACTGAACAAAGCTGCAGTCAGGTGAGTGTCTACTGACGGAGCTGCCAGCATTAGACTGACGTTACCGCACGTTTAACTGCTACTGAACTGAGTGGTCATGTATCGAACTGAACGAAGCTGCCGTTAGCTCAGTGTCTACTGACGGAGCTGCTGACACGAGACTGACGTTACCGCACGATCTACTGCTACCGAACTGAGTGGTCGTGCGTCAAACTGAAAGAAGCTGCTGTCGGTGAGCGTCTGCCAGCACGGAACTGACGTTACCGCACGTTTAACTGCTACTGAACTGAGAGGTCGTGTCTGAAACTGAACGATGCTGCCGTCAGCTGAGCGGCTACTGAGGTAGACTGACATGTCCTGACGGAGCCGCTGACATGGGACTGATGTGGTCCTACGTTAAGCTGCAACTGAACTGAATGGTCGTGTCTTAAACTGAACCAAGCTGCCGTCAGCTGAGCGGCTTACTGAGATAGGGTGACATCTGCTGATGACGCCCAGACTGACGTTACCTTTCGTTCAGCTGCGACTGAAGTCAGCTACCTAGCATTTTACTGAATAGTAGCTGCCGTGAGCTGAACGTCTGTGCTATAATTGATGCAAAATGTAATACACAGGTACATGGTGAGTGCAACGAGAAACAGAAAAATTAGATGGACTGAGAAACACAAACTCTATTGTTCAAGATTCACCTCTATAAAATATGAATATGAACTACACATTCAAGTCAAATACTTAAAATAGCCAAACCATTTTTAAAAGTGATTGAGAAAAAGAAGTAACATGTTACAAAAACAAAATCTTTCGACAGATTCTCAATATTAATTATTCACTTAGATCAGATACTGATTCATCACGTAAAACAGCTAAACCATTTTTTTTGTGATAGAAAAAAGAACTGAAACAAAACAAAAACAATGAACAAAATCTTTAGACGGACTCTCTAAATTATTTAGTCAATGAGATCAGATACTGATCCATCACTATCATTAGACCCTTCAGCAACTACATTTTCATCTTCGTCCTCTTCACCTGAATCCTCTTCATCTGATTCCTCTTCATCTGAATCCTCATCATCTGAATCCTCATCATCTGATTCCTCTTCATCGACCTCTTCCTCTTCATCCATGTCCTTTTCCACCACCACAAATTTGTATTGTATTGTATTTCGAGATCAGCAGTGATATAAACAGCACTCGCATTCGTCAGAGTATACATAGTTGAGCAGCATCAGACCAGATATGTCAAGAAGTGTTAACAGTTTTTCTTTTTTATAGACTACAACATTGGAAAACTGTAGGGTTCCGCTTCGATTAAATACTTTTTAAGCCACTTTCTGAAAATTTTTGGTCTATTCTTTAGCTCTTTTAGTTCAGTAGGCAACTCATTGAACAACAGCGTTCCAGAGTAGGAGGGATGAAGCTTTCCAAAACTACCTCTAAAAACCATATGGTAGTAGTTATCCTTATTTCGAGTATTATACTTGTGTACATCGCAATTTAAGGGGCTTTCAGTTTTTTCTACAACATATAAGATGCATTGCATGATGTACAGGCCAGGTAGAGTTAGAAGGCCTTTTTCCTTAAATACACCCCTACATGACTCCCCATATGGCTTTTTAAGTATAATTCTTAGTGCTGCTTTCTGTAGTCTGAACAGTTTCATCTTGGAGCCATTGCAGGCTGTCCCCCATAAGAGCAGACCATAATTTAGGTGGCTAAGGACAAGTGCAAAATAAGCTTTAAGCATGGTTGATTGTGAGACACATTGGGCAAGCTGTTTGAGCACAAAGATACCAGATCTTACTTTAGAAATCAAAGCTTCAATATGGGTGCTCCATGTTAAGTTTTCGTCCACATGGATCCCGAGGAATTTCGTACTATGTGCTTGATTGACAATTTCTTGGTTCACTCTAATGTTCAACGCATTAACTTCTTTTCTCAGGGAGAAGCACATGTAGTTAGTTTTTAAGACATTTATTACTAAGTTAATTTCATTAAGAAAATCCGTTACTTTTTGGGCTATTAATTCCATTTGAACTTTCAGGTTTTCTAGATCCAGTCCTGTGACAATTAGGTTTGCGTCATCTGCGAAAAGGATGGGCAAACATTGACCGTCTGTGATTTCAGCAACATAGTATTTAAGTTCATTAATATACAATAGGAATAGGACTGGACCTAGAATACTGCCCTGCGGAACACCAAATTTAACAGTTTGGAATTTGGATCTTTGTGCTTTACATTGAGAAGGATCTGATACCTCTACACATTGTTTTCTATTCATAAGATATGATGTGATCCATTCACCAGCTATACCTCTTATGCCATAATGTTGTAACAGTTCAATAAGTTTACCATGGTCTACACAATCAAATGCTTTAGACATGTCCAGGAATAGACCCGCTATCTTATCTTTCCTATTTATAGCATTTATAATTGTCTCCAGGGCCATGGCTACAGCATCACTAGTGGATTTGTTTTTTTGGAATCCGAATTGCTCCCTGACTATTATGTCATTTTTATTCAAGAATTTTATCAGTCTTATATAAAAGGCTTTTTCAAAGACTTTTGCAATGTTTGAGATTAAAGATAGTGGTCTATAGTTATCAGGCAGAGTTTTATTCCCCTTTTTGTAAAGAGGCATAAGTTTACTCTCTTTAAGTTTCGTTGGAAAGATACCTTTGACAAATGACATATTGATCAGATGAGCAAGTGGATGTGCAACCTCATTTGCTATTTGTTTGAGGAGGTTTGCGGAGATCTCGTCAAGCCCACTAGATTTTTTGTTTTTTAGCTGCCCTATAATAGTAATCACCTCCACTGCTGTTACTGGTTCTAGATAGATTGTACATGGATTTTGCTTAGAAATCAATTTTAGGTTGACGTTTTTAGTTTTACGTTTAACAATTTTCTGTGGCAGTTGTATATAGTAATGATTGAATAATTCTGCTACCTCCAGTGGATTTGAGATTAACTTTCCGTCCAAGACAAGACTAATTACATCCTTTTTTTTAGTTGGTACATCTCTATTGTCATTAATAATTTTCCAAGATTCTTTACTGATGTTATCCGAGTTGCTTATCCTAGCATCATTGTGACTTATTACATTTTTTTTAGCTTACTATGATATTTTTTTTCTTATTTCTGTGCAGAATTCTTTCAATTCATTATTATAAGGATCTGCTCTGAGGGTTTCCATGGCCAAATCCATTGTCTCTTTAGTATTCAGCACCTCCTTATTATAGGTAACCTTTTTGTTATTTTTTTTAGGGTTTTTTCTTTTTGTTACTGGGCAAGTTACATCAAGGTGATATCTTACAGTGCTAAGAAAGGCATCTGTTGCTGCTTCAACATCCTCCTTTCCAGTCACATCACTCCAGTCTTCGCAACTTAGTTTATATTTTAGCAACTTGATATTATCTGGTCCGAGTTGTCTATTTTTACAGTAGGCATTCAGTTTTGGGGTACTCTTCCCTTTTAGGGTAATAATTGCTTTCTGAGCGAAATGATCAGAGATGTAGGTCCTAATCGTTTCAGTTTTAGCTTCAGAGTCCAATTCGGTGCAGATATTATCAATGCATGTTGCGCTTTGCTCCCTAGATACATCATAGAACAGAGGCTTCAGCTGGAAACAGTCAAGAACATCTATGAGGTCCCTACTATATCTACTACTATTTCGGAAGTTAACATTTAGGTCACCTGCCAGAATCAATGTTTTGTCCAGCTTTCTAGTATCGAGTAGAACTTCTGTTAGAAGGTGGCTAAACTCTGCATAGTTTTCCAGCTGAGGGGGTCTATAAATACCTAGTACAATGAATACTTGACCCTCTCCTGTTACTTCAATACAGCAGGCTTCAAATACATTAGGTTTTGTAAATTTTGAAATGTCGATAACCTTATATGATCTAAAGACTGATTCTTTTAAGTAGATGGCTACTCCGCCTCCTCTGGGGCTAGATTCTACCCTGCTGAAAGATGTTGCATATTTAAGCCTGCCGTATGTGGAATGTGATACCTCGTTCGAGTACAGCGCAGTTTCAGTCACTACAAAGATATCCGCAGCACACTCACTTAATAGATGTTCAACTTGGTTCTTTTTGTTCATTATAAACCTTACATTAAGGTTTAGCACACAGATGTCACTTCCATTGGGGCTGTTTTTCCTTCTTGCCAGTTCATTAGGAAGATGATGTTCTCTTGTCTTAGTTGTGGAAAACCTGGTCCGGTCCCTCCTGGTCCAGGTCCTCCTGGTCCGGCTGTGGAAGGATGTCCAGTTTACCAAAGTTGGATGTTGCTTCTATGATGAGTGACCATAAGTTCTCTTTGCCTCTTCTGTTGAGGTGTAGTCCATGCTCAGTATAATTTTCTCTTGAGGTAATTTTGTTAATATCAACAACCTGGACTCTTTCTCTCAAGCCTTGCTCACCTGCTTCTGTGTTCACCATTTTTACCAGCTGCCTGTTGTACCTTTCAATTACTGGTCTTGTTATTTTCTGTTCCTTGTCATACCGGTATGGCACTGTCAGCAGTGTTATTCTGGTATGCTTTGCCTGAGAGATGATGTTTTTTCTGGCTTCAGCATGGATGTCGTGTCTTTCTTTTTCTTTTCTTTCATCACTAGGTAAGGATCATCTCTTTTCTTCTTTATTGGCACCCTTACTTCCTCGACTCCTTCCTTCCTTTTGGTGGCCCTGCTGGGCGTTGAAGTGACCATACACTATAAAAGAAATATGAACATTAGTACAATTAAAAGCTACTTAAATATAGGGTTTAGCCACAACAATTTTTTTTATGTTTACGAGTTGTTTACGAAACATTTAGATATTTCTGAGACAGCTCTCCCAGCAAACTACTCACCGCACTTCCACTGATAGTCTTCTTGGAATTCCCTTCATTAGAGTGTCCTCGGTTAAGCTGGAGAAAAAAATACAATTGGAAACCAATCTTAACAGGATACTGTATCTCTTGTTGTAACCACAGATCTGCATTAACTCAGGAGCAATGATTTCAATAAAGAATTAATAATATCCAATAAGATCCTTAATAATAGAATGTACTTGCTTACCTCTGATTTGCTTGTGACCTTCAGGGAAGAAATTTCGAATTTCTTCTGCTCTTGTTGATTTATTTTCAAAATATCCTACATGAAAAAAAAATTCCGTTAGCACTCATGACACTTTTAAAGGGTGTAATAAACAATTAATACTCAGAAAAAAAAATTCAATTGTTACCCGGAACTGACTTACCCTCACTGCCTTTGGGCGTTTATTGCCTTTTGTTGGGTGAGATTTTGATACTTTATTCTTCTTTATGGAAGAATATTTATGATTCTTCTCAAAACCCCTCCCTTTTGGGTGATCAGATTTCTTAGACTTTGTTGGAGAACTTTTGTCTTTACTGGCCTTTCTAGACTTCTGCTTCTTCACCTGCTTTGATTTACCATTACTCTCAGATTTGTCAGTGCGTGTTTTCTTCTCCTTTTCAGAAACATCACCTTCAGATGCCTGCTAAGTGTCTTTCTTCTTCATATTCTTTGGCAATTTCTCCCTGACTCCACTTTGTGCTGATTGCCATAATTTTCTCCTCTCACAATAACATTTTTTATTTATATGTTCATTAATATCATACATGGTAACACCTTCAAACTTATTTTGCAGGTAAACTGAAATAGGAATGATTTTTATTATCACATGGCAGTTGGTAGTAGACAAAATATGTACATAAAGGGAATGACTGGTACTAACCCAAAATGTGATCTTTGATATTGGGGTCCATTTTGGTTGCACCCTTGGTCCTTCCTGCCGCTGTCATGTTGGCCATGGTTAAACGGTTGAAAAAGATCATCCATAATTGCGTAAACATAATCTTTGTCAGAGGACTGAGGGTCTCGGTCCAGAATCTTAAGTTTTCCTTTGCAAGTAACTGATATGCTAGTTGAACATCCTTTGTACAAAGGTATAGACTAAAAATCAAAAGATGAAACATGTTAGCATATTATAATTTTCCTCGTAGAGCAGGTGACAGCGCAGAGATAAGTACCTGATCATCGGATTGATGTGATGAAAAGAAACGGCCACTTCCATTAGAGTCATTGATTCCCTAAAAATCACAAAGTATGACAAAAAAGAAAAAAAGCTATTAAGAAAATAATTCTCACAAAACAACACTTACCTTGGCAACGTTGACATGTGAGGCCACACATTGGTCACCATAGCCTCTATCCATATATTTGGAGAACTGAAGAAAAATATCTGGAGAAAAACAATAAAAGCCATTAAATACATTTAAAATATACCATACTTGACTGCAAAAAATTATAAATTAAGAAGAATAGATTACCTTTACACTTAACACATGTACTCAATGAATAAGTATCTTCAGTTTGGGCCGTGTCAACAAACAATGGCAAAGTTGAATCAAGTACCGACGAATTGAGTTCTGAGGGGCCCATTCCAGTGTCACAAGATTGTACTTCAACGACAGATTCGTGCACCACGGTATCCTTCAATTGCTGCTGTTGCACTTCGTTGGTCGCCGGGGACACTCTTTTCTTATAACTTGTTAGACTAAGTGGGGCAGACCACACTCCGACTGAATTCTTTATAGGCTGTGGCTGAATTGTTGACACCTCTGGATTGTTTTGAGAGATTGCGGTGACTCCCACCGTACTTTCTTGTTCTGGAATTTCATCACTGGCGACTTTCATCGTATTTGCTACATTAGATTCTACTGGAACCTTATTACCAGGTTCTTCTGCGTCTTTAGTCCCAGAGAGATTATCCACATCAATTCCATCTGAACACATAATTGCGTTATTAAGATTTAACATTGTTTCAAGTTTTAGACGCTCTTCAGACTTGCGAGAGCTTTTAACCTCATTGTTTGAGGAGATTGCAGCGGTGGATGGTCCCTCACCTAATAATGCATTGAAAGAACCAGATGACATGTTTCCTAAATTCACTACATCTTTTGACTTTGCGAGAGGGTTCCTCACTCGCAATAGTCTTGAGCTCCCAGCATTGGAGCGCCCACTCCGAGTTGAAGATTGAGATTACTCTGCGGATATAGTTATATACACCAGCCGCGGTGCGAATAAGGCCCCTGCCCCTTATGTGCACCAGTGATCCCCCTAAAGGACTCAAGGGGGGATCAACTGGGGCGTGTAATTTTTCTGAAACTCATATGCACCAACTAGTGTTAATAAGGCTCAAAATTATTATGTACACCAATGGACGGACCCGACAGTAGACCTGAGGGCAGTGGCGGGGCGTATAACTTTTATTTAATTTATGTGCACCACCTGGTGTCGATAAGGCTGCCATATGTTATGTGCACCGGTTCTTGCCAAAATATCTAGAAGGGATGATTCTGGAAAATGGAATCGACTATCCCTCTGCGGATATAGTTATATACACCAGCCGTGGTGCGAATAAGGCCCCTGCCCCTTATGTGCACCAGTGATCCCCCTAAAGGACTCAAGGGGGATCAACTGGGGCGTGTAATTTTTCTGAAACTTATATGCACCAACTGGTGTTAATAAGGCTCAAAATTATTATGTCGATGGGTCCTAAGAACAAAATCCGATGTCCTGAGCTCCTGTTACACAAAGTCCGATGTCCCCAGTGCCCGTTACACAAAATCCGATGTCCCGCGCTCCGGCCGAAGACTGTCCGATGTCGCATTGGGCCCATTCCGAGCTACAGCTAGTTGAAGATTCAAGTCGGTACTATAAATCGCACATTAACATCAGACAAAATACTATGACGCCTGATCATAGTCACCACCTTGGTGAACACAAAAAGCACTATTTGGTTTACTAAAACGTGGGTTGTTACTCTGATAAGCACATAATACTGTGCCTCATGCACTCCTTGGGCAGAAAGAGAATAACAAAGTGATATTTTAATTTTAAAGGTCATTAAATGCATTCTTGTTGTTTTCTCCTTAATATTTTATAGTTAATAGTGTAAATGTTGGGTTTTGTTTTTAAGTGCCAAGCTTAATGTCAGAATGAAGTGGTGAAAAAACTAACGAGGTTTTATCTTGAAAAGACACAATATTTTTATTCAAGAGATACCAATTTGAACAAATAATTCCTAGTTTGAACTACTTTATGATTCTCTCAGTCTAAAAGCAATAACATCTTGAGTGACTTTTTATTATTTCAAGATAGGATACAATACTTGTCAAAGAACTTACACTTCTTTTTAAAGTACTCTTAAAGTACTTCAGGCTAATCACAGCACCTATCAGTCTTAAAAAAAAAAACATCTTGATTGACTATTTGTTAACGTCTTCACACAAGACAAGATGCAAAATTAAATAGTTATAAATGCTATAGGCTACAATCACAGCACCTCTCAGTATTTCAAAAAATAAAATAAAAACATCTTGAGTGACTACTTACAAATGAAATGACTAATTTAAAGCCAACCCGACGGGAACACATTATTGCCCCAATGTTGCCTCCAGGGCGCCGTACGTTGCCTACGTTTCGGGCCCGTTTACGTTGTCTGCCGTCGTTGGGGCAACCAATCCGCATCCGTTGGTTGGCCAGATCACGTCAAATCTGATGGGAGAGAACGGACCCGCATCAAGGTTCATTAGGAAACAACGCCGCGATATTGCTGTCACATTCCCGACTTCACGTTTCTCGCTCCACGTTGCCGCAACGTTGCTTCCACTAATGCATTGCAACCAGAATGTGCCGATGTCGCCGCCACGTTGCCCCCACCTGGACTTCCGAACGTAACGCTGGGCATGAGTCTGCAACGACGCCGTGCAGGCGCCGTCACCACGTAGCCCTGACGACTAAAAGGCGATTTCAGAAACACCATACTAGCGCGATGTGCCAATGGCATGGTTGCAGCGACGATGCCTCGCGGTGGCCAGCGCAACGTCATGGCGGCTACGTAACTGCCGTTGAACGGCTCCGACGTCGCTACGGCACCCCACCCCCCACGTGCCGGCGACCACGCCGCTGCCACGTTGATTCGCCGATCCTATGGCGACCCCATGGCAACGACACAAAAACCAGGTTCCCTGCAGGACACTCAGTATAACGTTGCTCCCACGCCGCCGGGTCAACGTCACCATGTCCACCTTCCGCCCACTATGCCATTGCCACGTTGATTCGCCGATCCTATGGCGACCCCATGGCAACGACACAAAAACCAGGTTCCCTGCAGGACACTCAGTATAACGTTGCTCCCACGCCGCCGGGTCAACGTCACCATGTCCACCTTTCGCCCACTATGCCATTGCCACGTTGATTCGCCGATCCTATGGCGACCCCATGGCAACGACACAAAAACCAGGTTCCCTGCAGGACACTCAGTATAACGTTGCTCCCACGCCGCCGGGTCAACGTCACCATGCCCACCTTTCGCCCACTATGCCATTGCCACGTTGATTCGCCGATCCTATGGCGACCCCATGGCAACGACACAAAAACCAGGTTCCCTGCAGGACACTCAGTATAACGTTGCTCCCACGCCGCCGGCTCAACGTCACCATGCCCATCTTTCGCCCACTATGCCATTGCCACGTTGATTCGCCGATCCTATGGCGACCCCATGGCAACGACACAAAAACCAGGTTCCCTGCAGGACACTCAGTATAACGTTGCTCCCACGCCGCCGGGTCAACGTCACCATGCCCACCTTCCGCCCACTATGCGATTGCCACGTTGATTCGCCGATCCTATGGCGACCCCATGGCAACGACACAAAAACCAGGTTCCCTGCAGGACACTCAGTATAACGTTGCTCCCACGCCGCCGGGTCAACGTCACCATGCCCACCTTTCGCCCACTATGCCATTGCCACGTTGATTCGCCGATCCTATGGCGACCCCATGGCAACGACACAAAAACCAGGTTCCCTGCAGGACACTCAGTATAACGTTGCTCCCACGCCGCCGGGTCAACGTCACCATGCCCACCTTCCGCCCACTATGCCATTGCCACGTTGATTCGCCGATCCTATGGCGACCCCATGGCAACGACACAAAAACCAGGTTCCCTGCAGGACACTCAGTATAACGTTGCTCCCACGCCGCCGGGTCAACGTCACCATGCCCACCTTTCGCCCACTATGCCATTGCCACGTTGATTCGCCGATCCTATGGCGACCCCATGGCAACGACACAAAAACCAGGTTCCCTGCAGGACACTCAGTATAACGTTGCTCCCACGCCGCCGGGTCAACGTCACCATGCCCACCTTCCGCCCACTATGCCATTGCCACGTTGATTCGCCGATCCTATGGCGACCTCATGGCAACGACACAAAAACCAGGTTCCCTGCAGGACACTCAGTATAACGTTGCTCCCACGCCGCCGGGTCAACGTCACCATGCCCACCTTCCGCCCACTATGCCATTGCCATGTTGATTCGCCGATCCTATGGCGACCCCATGGCAACGACACAAAAACCAGGTTCCCTGCAGGACACTCAGTATAACGTTGCTCCCACGCCGCCGGGTCAACGTCACCATGCCCACCTTCCGCCCACTATGCCATTGCCACGTTGATTCGCCGATCCTATGGCGACCTCATGGCAACGACACAAAAACCAGGTTCCCTGCAGGACACTCAGTATAACGTTGCTCCCACGCCGCCGGGTCAACGTCACCATGCCCACCTTTCGCCCACTATGCCATTGCCACGTTGATTCGCCGATCCTATGGCG
Organism: Stenchaetothrips biformis; assembly: GCA_030522485.1. Lineage (NCBI taxonomy): Eukaryota > Metazoa > Arthropoda > Insecta > Thysanoptera > Thripidae > Stenchaetothrips > Stenchaetothrips biformis. The sequence continues at coordinate 7,229,059 of CM060089.1, read as the reverse complement.
ACCTCATGGCAACGACACAAAAACCAGGTTCCCTGCAGGACACTCAGTATAACGTTGCTCCCACGCCGCCGGCTCAACGTCACCATGCCCACCTTCTGCCCACTATGCCATTGCCACGTTGATTCGCCGATCCTATGGCGACCCCGTGGCAACGACACAAAAACCAGGTTCCCGGAGGACACTCAGTATAACGTTGCTCCCACGCCGCCGGGTCAACGTCACCATGCCCACCTTCCGCCCACTATGCCATTGCCATGTTGATTCGCCGATCCTATGGCGACCCCATGGCAACGACACAAAAACAAGGTATTCCCAAGTCTGTTTTAATTGGCCTCGAAGGCCTCCGCCACGGCCTGGCAGCCCAGCAAAAAGGAAATGCATGTCGTACCACATCCTCTCCGAAAGTATGCCTTTCCCACCCTCATCATGATCATTGCTGCTAAGCCACTGCAGACTTTCAGCTGCAGGGGCCATTAGCTTTCGATGACGCTAAACGGAGTGAACTCTTTCGCCGAAGTTCGACAGTGCGCCCAGGATGGTCACTTCACAATGTTGCTGCTCGCTTGCCGCTCCAACACCAGACCCGGTCGGGCGGCACTAGCAGTAGTGCCGAGCTGGGGACCTCTGGTGCGTTGTCGCACCTCACTCAGTGAGGTCCGGTGCGTGCCGACACACACAACAGCGGCAGCGGGCAGTCATCGCGCTGCCGCACTCGCACGGGAGTGGTGCAGCGCGCGAGCACGCCGAGCAGGCCGTTGCTGAAACCTTGGTTTCTCGCAGACAGCGTTTTGGATGCCCTCAAATCAAAACACAAAATATCTGGGGTGTTTGCCACACATGTTGCCTACCTACGGGCGTTTTCGTCAGTTTTTCCCCTCTAGAATGTGGAATGTGTTCAAACTTTGTACAATGAATGTGGGAAGTTGTTCCCCGTCGCTTAGACACCGGCATCTTGAGATGCTTATGTCGGAGGAACCACGGTTTCCCACGTACAGTGTTTCAAATACCTTCAATCCATAGCCATTAGGCTAAATATCAGCATTTGTAAATGCTTAAAAGAGTCTCTCTAAAGACTGTAAACACCGGCATCTTCAGATGCAAATGTCGGAGAAAATGTGGGAGCTTCAGGGTTCAGCCCGGGTTTTCCTGCGGTGGCTTCGAGAGCTCGCTCCGAGGCGCGGTTGTGCCGAAGGAACCTGAAGCTGAAACCACGGTTTCCCGCATACAGTGTTTCAAATACCTTCAACAACCATTAGGCTAAATGTCAGCATTTGTAAATGCTTAAAAGAGTCTTTCTTAAGACTGTTAACACCGGCATCTTTAGATGCTAATGTCGGAGAAAATGTGGGAGCTTCAGGGTTCAGCCCGGGTTTGCCTGCGGTGCCTCTGCGAGAGCTCGCTCCGAGGCGCGGCCGTGCCGAAGGCACCTGAAGCTGAAACCACGGTTTCCCGCATACAGTGTTTCAAATGCCTTCAAACCAGCCATTAGGCTAAATGTCAGCATTTGTAAATGCTTAAAAGAGTCTTTTTAAAGACTGTAAACACCGGCGCCTACAAACCGTCTACTGTGCCGTCGCCACGTTAATTCGCCGATCCTATGGCGACCCTATGCCTACAAACCGTCTACTATGCCGTCAATCGCCGATCCTATGGCAACCTTATGTCAACGACACAAAATCAAGGTTCCCTACAGGATACTCAGTGTCACGTTGCTGCCACAGCGCCGACTCAACGTCGCCATGCCTATAAACCGTGCACTATGCCACCGCCACGTTGAATCGCACATCCTACGGCGACCCTATGGCAACGACACAGAAACAATGTTTAACCACATCTGTTTCAGTTGACCATGAAAGCCACTGCCACAGCCCGGCCGCGGCCCCACCCAAGTGCAGGCGGCAAAAGCACACATCTTTAGATGCCAATGTCTGGGAAAATGTGAAAGCTTCAGGGCAGCGTCCTGCTCGGTGGCTCTACAAGAGCTCGCTCCGAGGCGCGCTCGGGCCGAAGACACCCGTAGCTGAAACCACGGTTTCCCGCAGACAGCGTTTTAAATGCCTCCAAATCGGCCCAATAGGCTGAATATCAGCATTTCTAAATGCTAAAAAAAGCCTTTCTAAAGACTATAACACCAGCATCTTTAGATGCTACGTAATGTCAGGGAATATGTGGAAGATTCAGGGCAGGCCGGGTCCCGCCTGGTGGCTCTACAGAGCTCGCTCCGAGGCGCGATCGGGCTGATGACACCTGAAGCTGAAACCACGGTTTCCCGCAGACAGCGTTTTAAATGCCTTCATATCAGCCATTAGGCTGCATATCAGCATTTCTAAATGCTAAAAAAAGCCTTTATAAAGACTATAACACCAGCATCTTTAGATGCTACGTAATGTCAGGGAATATGTGGAAGATTCAGGGCAGGCCGGGTCCCGCCTGGTGGCTCTACAGAGCTCGCTCCGAGGCGCGATCGGGCTGATGACACCTGAAGCTGAAACCACGGTTTCCCGCAGACAGCGTTTTAAATGCCTCCAAATCGGCCCAATAGGCTGAATATCAGCATTTCTAAATGCTAAAAAAAGCCTTTCTAAAGACTATAACACCAGCATCTTTAGATGCTACGTAAAATTTTCATGTTTTTTGAAACTTGAAAATTTAGACTCTGTTAATGTAACTGGTCAGCCTTACACAAAAACGCTGCTGCAGCCTGCAGCCTGCATGCAAGTCTTTAATTAAAACTATTTAATATTAAAAATATCTAAAATTTAGAAATTTCGAGATTGATCTCCGTGATTGGAGCCAGCGCGGCGCTTGAATGAAGCGTAACGCTTTACTGCAGTTTCACCAGTTCGACCAGGCTGCCAGGCTGCCCAGCCTGCTCTCGCTGCTCGCGCACCGACGCGGTGGCCACACTGGCAGACGGTCATAAATGGTCGTAAAGCAACCCTACCCGGTACCCGGCACGCCGGCAGCAGGCCGAGCTGGGGCTCTCTGGTGCCTCACGGCACCTCACTGAGTCAGGTCGGCGCCTTCCGAAATACACAACAACGGCCGGCCTTCCGAAATACACAACAACGGCCGGCCTTCCGAAATACACAACAACGGCCGGTCCAGGCCTACGTGCACCCACGCCGAGCCACTAGAAAGCGCACCACTTGACGCAGGCACGCACTACTAGTACAGGTTTTTACCTCGGATCTCCAGAATGTTTCGAATCCAGTCGAATCTAGGCTTAAAATTGGCTTATTAAATCAAACGCCAAGTTCATTGAATTGGTCAGTTTTTAATGGACAAGTAGCGCGCGTCATGTGAATTGTTTCTTATTTCGAACTGACTTGATTTGACGACGAATGAATCAAATCAAGGTTAATTCAATTTGGTTTCAAGTAGATCGTACCGCTGCACTTGTCCAGGGTAACCAGGGTGGCCACAAACTTTGGAAAACCAAATTCCCTGACAATTCCCTGACTTTTCCCTGACCTGAAACCAATTTTCCCTGACCAAACGTGAACAATACATACGGAGGTCAAGTAGTGAAAAGTATGGATCATATACGTTGCTTGTAGCCACTTCTAGTATGTTTTGACGCGAGCGAAGCGAGCCAAAAGAAACGCATAATATTGACGAAAATTTGATTCGGACGGTCCTTTAGATACGTTTTCTGCCCACACTACAAACTCTGTCTCCGACAATTGTGATTTTCCCTGACAGCTAGCCAATTTCCCTGACAATTCCCTGACTTCCCTGACAGACTTTTATTTCCCTGACTTTTCCCTGACTTCCCTGACTTCCCTGACATGTGGCCACCCTGGTAACGTGCAGGGGCAAGATCGGGTGCAGGCCCAGTCATTCGGGGCCATTCTAAAGAGTTGTTTCGCTCTCCATCTGACTCGCTCGCATCCCGACGGGCGTGAGTGCGACAGGGCGCTGTCGCTGCAGAGCCGACAGCCGGCAGGGATGTCAACTTTGGGATTCAATAACTCGGGCGGGGACTGATTCCAAACAGTCATCGCGCTGTCTCACTCGCACCCCAGCGGAACGCCCCACGAGTGCGAGACGGACAATGCATGCATGGCCGCCGGCAGAGAGCGGCACTGGGCGTGTATTGCAGCTCTAGCGCGCCCATCGCGGCTCGGCTTCAAATGCCCGCCCAAGCCCGCCCGCTGGCCGAGCCGCTGGCCCGGCGCCCGCCCGCCCGGGCCCGCCAGGCTGGGTAAATTTACCCACCCAACACCCAATGACAGCGCGTCTGGTCCGGCCGCAGCCAGCCGCAGCGCCGTAGCCAATCAGAGCGCAGGCATAGGATAGGCCACGGCCCGGCAAGCTCCACCGCTGAAAAAAAGGGACATTTTTTCCTTTCCGTTAATTTATTGCCAGGATTTTCTGTGCTTTGAGACCCAGGATTTGAGACCCAGAATTTTCCGTGATTTGCGATCCAGTTTTTTTCCGTCGTTTAAAAGACTGAGATTTCCCTACCATGTGAGATCAAATGAAGGCTTTGGCTTTAACTTAAATGCCAGTCTCGACCGTACCCTAAGAGGAAGTTTTCCGAAGCCAAAGACTACATTTGATCTCACAGTTTACGGAAACCTGTGTCTTTTAAACGACGGAAAAAGACTATATCAGAAGTCACGGAAAATCCTGGGTCTCATAAATCGCGGAGAATCCTGGGTCTCAAAGCACGGAAAATCCTGGCAATAAATTAACGGAAAAAATGTCCCTTTTTTTCTGCAGTGTCCGTGGCCTGCTTTGCCTGCTTGCATGACGCTGCAAGTCGCTGGTCGCCTTGTTCACGGTGCTCATGGTGTTCGTGGTGTTCACACCGCGCGGCGAGGTTCCGCTTCCGCTGCCACCGGCTCCGCCGTTCTCAGAGCCCCTGGCGACCGTGGGGTAGGCAACCCACCTCTCACCTCTGCCGAACAGGAAGCCTACCCAGCACGGCGGCTGAGTGCCGCTTGCCACGCCACCCGAGACGCCACCACTTCGCGAAGCCACACGAAAAGCGCCTGGCCGCGACGCGTTGGCAGGAATTATTGGATACCAATGCGTCCGTGGTGGCTACGTATGCACCCACCAGAACAGACACCCCAAAGTACGTCATTAGATTCTGCTAGCGAATTGACGATAACGGGGTACAAAAAAGAAATGGTTTTGTTTGAGATATTTAATTACTATTTGCAGAGGACGAATTGCTCTTTACCACGGGACATCCGAGACACAGTCATAGCAGTCCTTCCTGCGCTGCCGCAAAGCTCCCGTCAACTGGCAAAAATGGTTGAACTCTTGCAGCTTGTCAGTGCAGTTTGTAGCGTGGTGGTGAGTTTTTGTTAGGTGTGTGTGGGTGTTTGTGTGTGCGCGTGTGTGCGTGAGTGCGAGTCCATCCGGGCCGTATTGTCCACGTCCACACCGCTGACCGTATGAAACACCGGCATGTAATCATCAGTAATTCTCCTCTGCGTTTTGTTTGTTTGCTGCGCTCTGGCACTTTCCGTAGGAAGAAACGGTAACTGAATACCGCTGTAACAGTAAACAACCTAAAAATGTCCTAAAAAGTTGTATTCTATGGTCAGCGCAGTGGCGGGGTGTCTCAGGAGACGGAATTCCGCACTGGTCGGTCGTGGGTGGTTCCCCGCCAAACCAACATGTCTCATGACAGAGATGCCCGGGAAACTACATAGTCAATATCGTCCACTCCTTTCGAACTCTCTTTGAAATACTGCTCCGCATGCAGACGCAATAGGTCGTACTCGCGCAGCGGGACAAGGGCAAAGAGGCCCGCTAGTGGGCCAGCATCTCAAGTTCGTGCGCGGCCCGTTGGCGCCGCATCGTAGAGTGACCGCGACACCGCCGTGCTAGATCGCCTGCTACGATCAATTGTGGTCCAGCCTCTCAAGTCAAGTCAAGGAGCCCCTGGCGGCCGGGGGATAGGCAGCCCACCAAGCACCTCTGCTGAACAAGCTGCCCAGAGCCGGGCGTTTTTTCGTAAGCGGAGGCATCAGTCAGCTGCTCTTTGCAATGCTGCGAAAAGCACCGTGCTCAGCAAATTCCGTGCTTTGAACAGGACTACCTCAACGCCTGAGATGGCCACACCTGGTATTCGAGGCTGTCAACACCTGATCAGAGACGGCGGCAGTAGTGGTGGTAGTGGGGTGCCTTGGGGGGATTTCTTTCTTTAGACGGCGAGCGGCGAGGCGAGCTCACCGCCGACTCCTCACCACTCTCTGCATCAATTTAGCCTTAGCCTTGAATACTGCAAATACCAGGCAAGTCCATAGCGCGGGGGGGGGGGGGGGGGGGGGCCTTCGAGCTATTTTTGTGACGCTGTGCGAGACAGATGGCGCCCACCAAATGCTGAAGAGCCAAACTTGCAACACCAAACTCCACATTCAGTGCTACCAACTGTGGAAAAGGTGGCAGCGAAATACTTTTCACCCGTCTGGGTGTAGAACCCGAGTCTCTCACCATTCTCCAAGTCGAAGTGACGCCTTTTCCCACGCGACCACCGATCGCTTACAAGTGTCCGGGAGCCGGCTCGGTTGGGGACTATAGCTGGCCTGGACAGTAACGGCAGAGCAAATGACTGACAGGTGGCAGCACTGCGTCCGGCAGCTGCAGCGGTTGGCCCAACAGCTTGGTGGGCGTCTCTCGCACAGCGTCGCCAGGCGCTCCATGAGCCCCCCCCCCCCCGTTCCACGCGATTAACAGCTGCAGCAGTGCAATTCTCGGAATGCGCGACCGGACACGGGATACGGGATACGCGATATTCTGCACGATGCGGCCGTGTAGCGTCTCGCAGGAAAGGGGCGGGGGGCCGGAGCCTCGCCACACGCCCTTGCGTGGCGATTTTAGGCCGACCGCGCAGGCCGACTGCAGCCTGTGTCCCGCCGTGCACAGGCCGGCCCGGCCAGCGCGGCCAGAGTGCCTAGGTGATCGGCCAGCGCAGGCCGCGCGGTTGCGGTTATCGCGCAGGTGCTGCAGGTAGGCTCTGGGCACCGCGCCCCATGAGTGCGAGAGAGACTGGGCGACGAGCCGCCGGCCATTACCCAGGCCGCCAGAGCCGAACCCCAGCCACTTATCTCCTGACTCGCACCTACTTGGCGGTACAAAAGAAATATGCGAGTGCCGGATGGTGCGGGGTGCCGCAGTAGGACAGTGGGATTACCGGATTACAGAAGTGGGGTAATGAAACGGTAGTTGTAAAAGCGCATGACAGAACCTGGGACCCGCCAGTCTGCCTGTAGTGCTGGCCACTTTCTCTTTCGGTACATACACAATGCGTTACTGTACTCGGGCGGGCAATGGCTGTTGCTCGCGCCCGACTGGGCCTCGCATCGCGTCTGGGCAGAGGACAGAGGGCGAGAGAGGAGATAATCACGTGCGGGGTCGATTCCATTCTGGGGAGAGGGTGTGGGGTGAGGGGGCGGGCGGGGCGGGAGGGAGGGAGGCCTCGCGGCTCGTCGCGGCAGCCGCCACGTCGCGCCGCTCGCAAGTCTTCAGTCTAGTGTCTAGCGGGCCACATCGCTAGGCTTAAGGTTCGCAGGAACTAAAGTTTAGGAGAGACGCGGTGAGTAAAACAAATCGCAATCAATTCAGTAATTTCAACGTGTTCGTAGGGTCCCAGCTGGTGTAACACCGACGTGGCCGGGCCGGTCGGTCCCGAAAAGGCATATACGATCATTTGTGGTCCAGCCGTCAATAGCAATAGCAGCAGGCAGGCGCCAACCTGCCGGTTGCCTACCTGCGCGGCGCTACAGCCCGAAGAGCGCCGAGGATCCGAGGGCCAGGGCCACTACGGCCCCCACCTGACTTGTACAGTATATACCTGTACTCCCTCCGTCACCAGGTGGACAAAGAAGAGGAAACTTCATGGCCACCCTATGTTGAGTAACACCTTTCGGCGCACCCTATACCACACCTGGCCGGTGGGATTTGGAGGAGGGGAAATCGTTATTTTCGGGACGCCTGCTAGCCAGCCTGCTGCTCTGCTCGCTGTCGCTCGTTCATTCGGCCGGAGGACAGCGAGAGCGGCACAGCTCCCATGCAACGAGCAGCATCGACTCGAAAACTGGAATTCACAAAGCAGTAAGTCCCACAGCGCGTCGCGCGGGAGACGGGAATCGGGGTGGGGCGGGGAGAGGGGTGGGTGTGAAGCATCTATCGTCTAGGCGAAGAGGACGGGGAAAGGGAAAGGGGGGGGGGGGCTGCATTCGCGGCCGCGAGGTGATTCGGCCGCGGACCGCCGCGGACGCGACGCGACGACGCGATCGTACGCCATTACAGTGGCGCACCCAAGCTGCTCGTGTAGAGTTAAGTGGGGACGCACAGTTCAGTCTTTGGTGAGTACATTTAAATAACTGGTAATTCGTTCGGCCATTCAATACCATATTATGCTGTAAAAATTTCGAAATCAGAAAATGCAGTACAGTTTTTATTATGTTTGCATAGTTAGTGGTTTGACTGTCTGATGTGTAACAAACTGACTCAGTTGGCTCTATGCAATATAACATTCACTGCAATACATACATATTTATGAAAAAAATACCAAAAATCTTTTTGGCCATAAGACACCACATTCAAATCAGCAGTGACAATAGAACGCATCTAGACCTCCCACGAAACATGGAACAACTTCGGCTCTCAAAAACGTCAATGATAGGAAGTAAATAAAAACTAATAGAATGAGTTGATATTTGAGAGTGGCTTTGTACTGAAACAAAGCCTCTCTAATAAAATTGGTAGTCATACATGCAACCAACAAGACAAAAAAGTATCAATACATATAGAACTCCATTTCATTAAAAAAATCACTTTAATTAATGAAATGTTTTAGAAGACAGCATAAGGAATTTGAGAAACCATTAGGCTCCCCAACAAAAGTTGGAAGTTAATCAATTGTATGATAAGTCTGACACTCCTCTGCAGTCGCTTATTAGAGCGAAAACACAACAACTTGACATAATTAAATTTATATTTATGTTAATTGTATGTTAAAGGAACCTTCTGTTGGCTACTCTATGATCTAGAAGAGTCTGCAAGGCCTCTGTTAATAATTATAAAGAAAAGAAAAATATCGGAATCTAACTTGCTGCTGTATCGGCGAGACACATCAGACAATTAGGATGCGACAGCAACCTTAATGCTAACTCACAAACAGAAATAAACTCACATTTGTGATCCAAGCTTGCTGCAAGTGAAATAGACCTGGAGCTCCTAGTTCGTTTCTCCTTGCATCAGCAGATTCTTGAGCCATGCGTGCTGCCTTCACAAATCGTTTTGCAGTCTGAAAAAAAAAATCAATTTAATTAATGAAATGTTTTATGTTTATGACTTCAGTTCATGTTAAACTAACTCAGAGAATGATTTAAAAGTAATTTGGACAGTCTGGAAGGACTCTGTCTAAAGTAATATAGATTTGAAAATTTTTAGCTACATCGGATGATAACATGTTTTGCTTTCATTATTCTGAACAAGTTCCCAAAAGTTCTCATGAAAGATATTTATTTTCTATTTAGTTAACTTCATGATGAAGTGTCTCCAGCATATTTGAAGTCTCAACTCTTTTTAAATTCAGTTTGAAAACTTTAATTTACTGTAGTACACTGTTATCAATCAAAACACACCTTTTTTAAAGAAATTCAAAATCAATTGGGCCTAAAATCAAGTCAGAAGGAGTCAGACATGGATTAGAAGACAGCATAAGGAATTTGAGAAACCATTAGGATCCCCAACAAAAGTTGGAAGTTTATCAATTGTATGATAAGTCTGACACTCCTCTGCAGTCGCTTATTAGAGCGAAAACACAACAACTTGACATTATAAAATTTATATTTATGTTAATTTTATGTTAAAGGAACCTTCTGTTGGCTACTCTATGATCTAGAAGAGTCTGCGAGGCCTCTGTTAATAATTATAAAGAAAAGAAAAATGTCGGAATCTAGAAGAAAAACTTGCTGCTGTAAGGGCCAGACACATCAGACGATTAGGATGCGACAGCTCACAGCTCACAGACAGAAATAAACTCACATTTGTGATCCAAGCTTGCTGCAAGTGAAATAGACCTGGAGCTCCTAGTTCGTTTCTCCTTGCATCAGCAGATTCTTGAGCCATGCTTGCTGCCTTCACAAATAGTTTTGCAGTCTGAAAAAAAAATCAATTTTAATTAATGAAATGTTTTATGTTTATGACTTCAGTTCATGTTAAACTAGCTCAGAGAATGATTTAAAAGTAATTTGGATAGTCTGGAAGGACTCTGTATAAAGTAATATAGATTTGAAAATTTTTAGCTACATCGGATGATAATATGTTTTGCTTTCTTTATTCTGAACCAGTTCCCAAAAGTTCTCATAAAAGATATTTATTTTCTATTTAGTTAACTTCATGATGAAGTGTCTCCAGCATATTCGAAGTTTCAACTCTTTTTAAATTCAGTTTGAAAACTTTAATTTACTGTAGTACACTGTTATCAATCAAAACACACCTTTTTTAAAGAAATTCAAAATCAATTGGGCCTAAAATCAAGTCAGAAGGAGTCAGACATGGATTAGAAGACTGCATAAGGAATTTGAGAAATCATTAGGATCCCCAACAAAAGTTGGAAGTTTATCAATAAGTCTGACACTCCTCTGCAGTCGCTTATTAGAGCGAAAACACAACAACTTGACATTATAAAATTTATATTTATGTTAATTGTATGTTAAAGGAACCTTCTGTTGGCTACTCTATGATCTAGAAGAGTCTGCGAGGCCTCTGTTAATAATTATAAAGAAAAGAAAAATGTCGGAATCTAGAAGAAAAACTTGCTGCTGTAAGGGCCAGACACATCAGACGATTAGGATGCGACAGCTCACAGCTCACAGACAGAAATAAACTCACATTTGTGATCCAAGCTTGCTGCAAGTGAAATAGACCTGGAGCTCCTAGTTCGTTTCTCCTTGCATCAGCAGATTCTTGAGCCATGCGTGCTGCCTTCACAAATCGTTTTGCAGTCTGAAAAAAAAATCAATTTAATTAATGAAATGTTTTATGTTTATGACTTCAGTTCATGTTAAACTACAAACTACAAAGTGTTTCAAAGTCACCAACATGACAATTAACATTTGTCACCACCACACCAAACTAAACCAAACGGAATTTTGTATAAAAAGACAAGCTATTTATTAGAATGTGGTTTCCTTATATCATTACTTCATGTTAAAATAACTCAGACCGTGTTTTAAAAGTAACATGGATAGTGTGGAAGGACACATTCATAAGTTGTGAAGATTTTGAAATATCCTGAAGCATCGGCTAAATAACATATTTCACGTGATTTATTTTGAACAAGTTACAATAAATTGTCAAGAAAGATATTTATTGCACATTTAGTTTACTTCATGATAAAGATTCTCCAGCATAGTTGAAGTCTCAACTCTATTTTGAATTTAGATGGAAGACTTTCATTTAGTACACTGTTATCCAAAACACAGTTTTTTTTTTTTAAAGAAATTCAGAATTAATTTGGCCTTTTTGTGTTAATTTTATGTTGAAGTAACCTTCTGTTTGTTACACTATGATCAGAGAGAGTCTGCGAAGACTCTGGTAAAAATTATAAAGAAAAGAAAAATGTCAGGTTTTCAGTTAATTGGGGTTGGAAAACAGTATCTTCAATTTTAACAATTTATTATGTTGTCTATGCATGGATCTATTTACTTATTGATAAAATTGAGGGGAAAAAAAACCTTTTAGTAACAGATTTCAAGATAATTTTCTTCTTAATCTGTAGCAGATGTAAATGTGGTCTTTTTTTTATTTTTTAAAGAGATAATGCATTGCTATGCCCACCCATTAATAATTGCAAAACTTCACAACCTATCAAACGGTCCTTCAAGTCAAAATTTTAAAAAATCTAGAAGAAATATTTGCTGCTGTAAGGGCCAAACACATCAGACAATTAGGATGCGACAGCAACCTTATTGCTAACTCAGAAACAGAAATAAACTTACATTTGTGATCCAAGCTTGCTGCAAGTAAAATAGAGCTAGTTCGGTTCTTCTTGCATCAGCAGATTCTTGAGCCATGCATGCTGCCTTCACGAATAGTCTGACCTGGCTCTGATCCTGGTCATTCGGCAGGACTGTGTCTGAGAGACTTGCCTACCTGCAAAAGGAGGTGGTGCAGTCACACCACTACAAACATGTGTATTAAAGAAGAGACAAAATGCAAGTTTAGGTTCTGTCAGAAATATTGTACAAACCTTGGTTTGGTGGCAAGTAGAGAAGTTGATTCGTAACCATCATGATGTATTTGCTCCAGATAACTTCACTTTTCGTCGTTTGTCCATGGATGAAATTTAGGATAGACACAGGAGACCATCCACCCATCAAGCAGAATGCACCGCCAGTACCCCTGCATTACAGAAAAGAAGTTAATGAGACATTCATGAAATACTTAAAAATGGGAGCAATTAAACCTAGTCAGTCAGCTTGGGCATCACCCATACTTTGTGTTCTCAAGAAGACAGGAGAAGTTACGGTCTGTGTAGACTACAGAGCACTCAACGCCATCACGAGAGTCCCAGCAGCACCAATACCCAGAACCCAGGAAATACTACAAAAATCTGGGCGGACACAAAATGTATCACATCTTTGACTTAGCACACAGCTACCACAATTTAGAAGTACACCCACATGACCAACCCAAAACAGCCATAATATTGCCCGAAGACTTAGGTCTTCCACACAGACAGTTTGAGTACACCAGGTTGAGTTACGGACTCTCAGCAGCTCCAGGAGCATTCCAACAAGTAACAGACAGACTTGTAACACCTGCCTTGGAACCAAATAAGGATAATGATTTAGGAAATACCGTTTCAGTTTACCTCAATGATGTCTGCATTGCTGGAGACAACTTCGAGCAAATGATGCAAAGATTTGAAGCATTCCTCAATAGAGTTAGGGCAGGAGGATTTCTCCTCAAGGCCAAGAAGTGTGAACTGTTCCAAAAGGAAATTTCTTTCTTGGGACACCTTCTGTCTGAAAAAGGAATGAAAAGTCGATTCTAATAAAATAGACAAAATAATCTGGCCACAACCAGCTGTACAGAATTAAAGTCATGGCTCGGTTTAGCAGCCTATTATGGTAAATACGTACCTCACATGGCCACTGAAGTGTCACCCTTGTATAGACTTCTCAGGAACGGAGGCCAGTTTGATTGGACACCTTATTGTCAGGAAGCTTTTGACTCCGTCAAACAGCTCTCACCACAGCACCAATCCTTGGATCACCAGATATAGATAAAGGACCATTTACGTTGACTTGTGATGCCAGCCTACTGGTCTAGGAGCAGTTCTAACACAAGAACAAGACGGAAATGAAGTCACAATAGCCTACTGGTCAAAAACATTAACTCCAGCACAAAAAAAATTACTGTGTCACTCATAGGGAACTGTTAGCATTAGTGGAAGCAGTAAAAGCTTTCAATCATTATTTAGCGGGAGCACCCTTCGTAGTAAAATCAGATCATGTTGCCTTACAGTGGCTCAAAAACTTTAGAAACCCAACAGGGATGCTAGCCCGATGGTTAGAAAAATTATCTCCATATAAATTCACAGATGTGCATGAAAAAGGCACAAACATTAGCCATGCAGATGCACTGAGCAGACGCCCAAACAGGCTCTAGGACCCACAGTGCAAAAAGTGCACTAAAATAGAAGCAAAGGACGCAGCAGCTTCCCTCATTAGTTCCACCTTGGTTGAAGGCTTAACCATCCAAGAAGTATTTTCATCAGTACTTGTGGCTCCCAACAGTGGGCCAGTCGTTCACCCAGTTAGTTTGGTAGGGAAATTCACTTCCCCGTTAGCCAGCCAAATCAAAAATGGTTCCGAGTCAAAGAAGAATTTCACTCCAACACAGACAAAAAATTCGCAGGGCTGTGTCAATTCACTAGAAAAAACAAAAAAATCAGTAGCCTCATAGTAAAATAAAAGATGGGGCACAGACCGCATGTAAGCAATGTGGGGACCAATTCTTTCTCCCATTCTCTTGAAGGCGACAGCAACCTTATTGCTAATTCACAAACAGAAATAAGCTTACCTTTGTCATCAAGTTTGCTTCAAGTGTTGTCATGTTGATGCCGTTCCCTACAGCCAGTGGATTTGCTGGCTGCAGCCAGCAAATCCGGACGCACCTTCTGCCTTTGGCTCGCTTTCATGAAATTCTGTTGCCTGTTGATATAATCAAAATCATAATGCAACCAAGTCCACTACATCTTCATGCTTTTCACAATCCTTCAGTCCTGAGAGTGGATCAGCTTCCACTGAACTAAGTGCAAGAATTTCTTTAGAGCTTCTCTCAAAATTGTTAATTAAATCCAACATATCAGATCTGAAAAGTCCAATTAAGCCCAAAAGTCAACAGTTAGCCAGCTCTGCAGTGAATCTAATCAAATACTAAGACTGTCAGAGTGCAGTGGTATACTCTCATTCCTATCTTTCAAGCCATGAACAAATTCCACTAACTTTGGTAGAAACTGCGCGCTTACCTGGGCTTTGGTTCCATGAAATTCCTTCAGACTGTTCAGCAAACAGTAAGGCTGATTTGAAGCTCTCCAATCAAGGGTGCGATTTTATCTATTCACATCGTCCTCCCACTAAGTACGGACATATTCTGCCTCAAGAAACCTAAAATAGGGCGACAAATGGTTTATAAAAATGAACAAGAAAGGACGCACAGAGGTTAGATACCCGCAAAAGCTGCAGATTTCAGATTTCCGAAACACTTACACATGGTGTGTTAGACCGTTGAAAAATACAAACTAGACCTTTTATGATCCAAGAATATGAAACGCGGAGGCGAATCGCAGCTGATTTGGTAGTATCTAAAAGCTGATCACCGGTTTTGACGGCTGCTCTTGTTTACGGTTTTTTCGCGGGGAGCAGACGCCTTCAGCGCCTTCAGTCAACCGCACAGCGACACTTCTTCTTCACCTTCTTTTTCATCTTCTTCTTCCGCCTGGCTAGGCGTGGTGGCCATGACGCCGCCGACTAAAAATCTCCGACATGACGAAACCTTTTATGTTCACATGAACATAGGAAACATAATCGTGACAAGCGTAATAGCGTATAACGCCTAGCAAAGTCGTGTCGATGGTGCTGCTCCGGGTGGACCTTCGAACCCCTGTACCCTGGCCAACACGCCCGAGTGGCGACGGCCAAATTCCCCCTCCCTCTCGCTTCACTTTGGTCACGGCAGACGACGACGACGACAAGGCAATGGTGTGTTGTGCTAGCTTTAATCCGAAACCTTTACGTCTGCTTTGCCTTCTGCTTCAGCCTCACGTCAATCGTAAATTAATCACCAATCCCTGCCATTTGCCAGACTCTGGCACTCGAGTGCCCGTAAAATCCGTGGGTTTTGAATCCTCCTAAAATTTCAAATGAGTTTTTAATCCTCCGAAAATTTCACATGCTTTAGGCTACGTTTCGTGCCGGAGGTTGAGGAATCGATCGGTAATTCAGTCATGGGAATGTAAAAAATAGGGCAAAATAACGCTCTGAAAAAGGATCAAAACATCGCATTGTTCTACTGTGTTCCTTCATGCAAGAGGACAGGACCTCGTAGGGAAATTCACAGGTCATGCAGGTTACTGACCTCCCTTTCTCAAAACCCGAGAAGTGATTTGCACTCAGAAAAGTACGCTGAATGCATATATGTGCTCAGATGAGTATGTTGATGTTCAAATTTCACCAAACCTAGACGAGCTCTCAGAGCTCAGAGTGGGGCAAAAAAAATGTCTTGACAGACTTAATGTCGTCAATGTAAGAAAAAAACGGGTTTTACAAAAATCTGTTTTATTACTAAGTACTAATTTTGCATCCTCCTGGTGAAGGTCACGGCTGAAACAAAAGAAATGCATTATGACTCGTTAATACTCTTCATTTTTAAAAAGGTGAGTTAAATGAAACATTAGAAAGTTTATAAATTGTTGAAAGCATTTAAAGAATTAACATAGTGTGTGCAAGTTTTTCTGCCTGAAGTATGTGCCCTGAACACATAGAACTCAAGACCCTCAAATGCGAAACATCTTTCATGAATATCAACGAGGTTTAAATGATCAAATTGTATTTGTCTCGAGTCTCACTGAGCCATAAGTTATGTTTTACCCAGTGGAAACAGAAACTCAAAGTAGAGAACCTTCTGTTAACATTAAGGGCATGAACACACAAACGGCAGATAAACACACATACAGACAGTGAAAGAAGTAACGTTGGGAGCAATTTTGACTCCTGGAGGATGGCTGGTTGCAATTTAAATGCAGAATTTAACGTTATTGTAAAGTGTAAGTCTCTCTCTCTCTAAAATATTAGTACCAGCAATGTAAAATGAACTTTAGCCCACAGTTAGGAACCTCAACTCAAGCTGATTCCAACAAATTTAGCTATACCTTCTATACCGAGATGTAGCAAATAGCCCATGCCATATTTATCATAGGTTATTTAGAATCAATTTGCCAGGCTGAAGGTTGAAAAGTGTTATGGTATTCATGACGAGACTGAGCGAAACGACATTATTTGTTCTCTTGCACATATTCACAGCACGCTCCATTTGCACAATATTGACTCATTTATATTGATTAGTCACCGCTTGAAAACCACTTTCCAGGACAAATATCTGAGGCACTAGCATTAGGTAAATGCCTTCCCGTAACAGTTTTGGGCTTGAGATTTCAGATCTGCCGGTGGCGCTGGCAGAAAGAGCTACATGGTAACTCACCAGCTAGGGCGGACGCCAGGACGCTCAGCAGCTCCAGCAGTCCATGGTCATTTGTGATGTACGCACCGACCGCGGCGACGCACAATGCCCCCACGGCCCAATTATTCGCCAGCACCCACAGCTGTCTGTGAATGAGAATCGAGAGGTGAGGCAGGGCATGCTGGGAGGGGCTGCAGCACTAAATATTAGTTTCTCGCTCTATTTTGCACCTTCTGGTACTTAAAACGTTATTGAAAAATTGATCTAAAACGCCACACGTTAGGATTTTCATCGCTAAAATTGTGGTTCAATGCGCGAACAAGTGTCCCTTGGCGCGCGTGTGCGGGGCATAGGTTATAAGCGGGTACCGGCGGGAGGTGCTGTTGGGCACCCCGCATCGTACCTATCGTACCTTCGGTCCCGCCCCGGAGGGGCAGCTTCCTCTTGAATATTGATTGTCGTCTCCATCTCTGGTTATATTTCAACACTCAGATCAGAACCTTGAGAACCTTTAGACTCTAGAACTGCAAGCAACACACCGTCGTCGAGGTGAGACAGACAGAGAGAGAGAGGCTGGAGGTAGGATCAGGATCCTGACAGTTGCGGGGGCGGGCCGGGGGGTGGGGGGCGGTCGGTCGAGCTCTCTGATTGGTCGCAAAAATGACCACTTTCGCCTCAAGTTCAAGTTCCAGTTGGGGGTACCAACAAACAGACTTGGGTTGGCTGCAGCAGTCAATTTGTCGTCGGATTTCAAACCTAGAGGCCGTCCCGGTTCACCCTCACAGAACTCATTGAACGGCAAAGAGCGCGTGAGTTTGAATTCGGTATCGGCGATGGGGCGAGGATTTGACACTAGTCTCAGCGTTTGACGCATAAGTCGTTGACTTGAGTTACAGGAATTTTTTTTGAGATGTGGTAAAGACTCCTGTAACTCAGTAAGCACCAACATGTCCGTCTACCCGAACAAACCCCGACCCACTGCTGCCTCCGCATTCGAAATTTTCGCGCACTTTGCCACTCAGTGCTCTCTGTACCGGGCTAGCCCTGGTGATATTTGGACAAGAATCGTACATACTTCTTGTTTGATGAATAAATAAAAATAAAGGTTTGTGTGTCCGTTTTATGGTTCAATCAGAATGAAACGCGGAAATTGTATAATTATAACTATTATTTCAATGTGCACTGATTTTCTTTTGTTTCGCATAGCCTTGTTCTACTCTTCTTCTTCACTTCTTCACTCTTCAATTACTTCACTCTCGCTGTCCTGTGAATTGTTTTGTAATTCGAAACCTTTGCTTTTGCCTGCTCTGCTTCCGCTACAGCCTCCAGTCAATTGTCAAGTGAACGTTTTTCTCGTCTCGCTGGTAGTGCACGACGACAGGCTTCAGTCTTCTTGTGGTGTGCCGCTGACGTTTCTCTTCGTACGCCACGCCACGCTGACCTAACCTATTCGGCCATGGGAAAAGTTCCGAAGAATTCAGAAAAATATGAAGAGTCTCAGTGGCAGTAAGTACCTCAATATGCGTAATTATCTTCAATTATCACAAGTTGCCACACTTTCAAGGATCCTTTTCTGTCCTAGGTGTAGCGTTCGGAGACTCACCGACATGTTGGTCGTCGCTGCAGGCATCATAGGCTGGTGTCCTGTGTCGTATATTCCTTGGTAAGTCTCTTTATGCTTGTGTGATTAATTAATGACGTTGTGGTCTGTGCCCTATGGGTAAAGAGTGACTGCTCCCTTCCAGGGCCTTTTCCTCCGTTGCACTTGTCGCTTTCATCTTGAGCCTCTTATTCCAAACTCGTACATTGGAACACATTTCTGTTTAGTAAGTTTCTCTGATATGCGTGTTTTGTAGGATATTGTCCGAGTACTTTTCTTTATTGTATTTTTCTTGTTGCAGCATTGTACAATTAATGGCCCCACTGCAGCTTGTGATTGTTGCATCTCTGTTGCCTCTGCTCTGCACTAGAGTTCAAGAATATCAATCTGCACTGCTCTTGCCAGTGAGCCCAAATGCCACTGATACATTGTTTTAATTTACGTTGCCTTTCTCTGATTAGATTTTGGTGACATGATTTTTACCTATAAGATTGTTATACATGAATTTACGTGTAGATTTGTGCAACATGACTTTTTTGGCGATGAAATTGTAGTTTAACAATTTATGAGCGCAATTCATAGATGTGTTTTATGAATCGAATTGTCTTCTTTCTTAACCTTATGTCTGCTAATATTCTATTTACTCTGATGTTTCTTTAGTTCAATTTTTGGATGAAGTAGATAGATAAATATAAAAACACATCCTGTAGCTAATGTCCGCTAGTTTTCTATGTATTCTGATAATGTCACCATAGTGCACTTGTTGAAGGTGAGAGGCCCTGTATCATTTTCTTGAATAGATGTGTGTTAACTTATATTCTGTCTCTGATCTGGATGACTTTCTGGATCCCATTCTGTCTTTTGCTGATGTAGATATGTCTCTAAGTCAAATTTGTGTTATGATTTCCCGATTACAATATTATCTGGCACATCAAATTATGAAATGTCTTTTTTTTTAATTTATTTCTAATCTATAAAGCTTAATAATCTGCTAATTCTTAGTGAAATTATTGCAAGTTCTAAACTCTGTGTAGTTTAACAATTTATGAGCGCAATTCATAGATGTGTTTTATGAATCGAATTGTCTTCTTTCTTAACCTTATGTCTGCTAATATTCTATTTACTCTGATGTTTCTTTAGTTCAATTTTTGGATGAAGTAGATAGATAAATATAAAAACACATCCTGTAGCTAATGTCCGCTAGTTTTCTATGTATTCTGATAATGTCACCATAGTGCACTTGTTGAAGGTGAGAGGCCCTGTATCATTTTCTTGAATAGATGTGTGTTAACTTATATTCTGTCTCTGATCTGGATGACTTTCTGGATCCCATTCTGTCTTTTGCTAATGTAGATATGTCTCTAAGTCAAATTTGTGTTATGATTTCCCGATAACAATATTATCTGGCACATCAAATTATGAAATGTCTTTTTTTTAAATTTATTTCTAATCTATAAAGCTTAATAATCTGCTAATTCTTAGTGAAATTATTGCAAGTTCTTAACCCTTAATTAATTTTGAATTAAAGATTCAATTTTCATGACACGTAGGGAGATATTGAAGTTTGGAACTCTGCCTGAGTTTCTCAATGTGTACATCATCTGTGGTAGGCGAGTAAAATGTCTTTTCATTATTTAAAATGTTGATTCATGGTAATCTGCATAGCAAAATGAATAAAATAATTGTTTGTAACTAATTTTTTAATTTTTTGCAACCTACACTTCAAACGCACGTGGATGTAGCATTTCAACTTTTATCATGCAGAAATGCTTATACATTTATTCATAACCATAGCAATACACACTCAAACACTTCCTGCTCAACTATAATACCTTCAAGAAATGCAAATTCCCAGCTCGGTAGAGTGATGCCAGGTCTTCAGGCTCGATCTGCATTATTACCAGAAATAGTCTAAATTATCTTTAGTTTAGGTGATAAAAATTGATTTATGTCAAGTACAGTGTTTTAAGCAAAACTCAACTTTTAAATGGAAATTAAACATTAATTTTGACTCGAATCAATAAGGAAGCATGTACACTTGCTTTTAAACATTAAAGAAGGCATGTCATTTCATTAAGTAACTCTACACAAACTTTGCGTCAACTTCGGTCCATAGTCAGACGCAACAGCTGTTCCACATGAAATCAAAGAAACTGAACAGAATGGCTTCATGTTTCTTCACCAAACTGTGCAGAGACCTAGTCTGATACGAAATCAATATTCCCCTTGCAGATTGATTGTTAAATAAGCTCTCATTTAGATAAAGTGTAACATAGAGTTATGATACACTTATTGTGGTTGTAAAGTCTGGGTATTTATCAAAAAGTTTTATGTTTCCAAGCTGAAATCATGTGAGTGTGTCTCACACTTTGATTTAAGACAAGATTTGGGTATCTGAAACAACTCTGGCCATAGATATTCAAGAATGAAAATATGCCCAACATCAGGTAACTTCTTGAGTTTTGCTTTCTTAATTTTGAACAAGTTCCTTGTTATTTTCATCCAAAATATTTTTTGTACATTTTGTTTACACCAAGAAGAAGCCTCTCCAACAGAAATAAAGTCTAAATATTCTATAGTTTAGGTGATAAAAATTGATTTATGTCAAGTACAGTGTTTTAAGCAAAACTCAACTTTTAAATGGAAATTAAACATTAATTTTGACTCGAATCAATAAGGAAGCATGTACACTTGCTTTTAAACATTAAAGAAGGCATGTCATTTCATTATGTAACTCTACACAAACTTCGGTCAACTTCGGTCCATAGTCAGACGCAACAGCTGTTCCACATGAAATCAACAAAACTGAACAGAATGGCTTCATGTTTCTTCACTAAACTGTGCAGGGACAGCACAAAGCAAAGCACCTTCACTAGTCACTTGCAGCGGAAAGCCTTCATCTTCATAAGCCACCCAAACAGTACAACACTAAGCAGGAAACTTATCTGTATTCCAGAGCTGCATACGAAGGGTTTCACCTGTTCAACAGAGAAAAAAAAAGCAAATGCTTGTTATCAGCAGACAAGTCGAAGTCTACTGTCTGACGTGTAACTGTCTGACTCAGTTGGCTCTATGCAATGTAACATTCACTGCAATATATACATATTTATGAAAAAAAAATACCAAAAAGCTCTTTGGCCATAACAGCACATTCAAATCAGTTAAAAACACAGGAACCTCTCCAAATATAAGGTTGCTGCAGTCACCCAGAAAACCTATAAATAGCATCAATTTTCAATAACTTTAGAAACTCTACTTTGGACTAGCTAAAAAAAAACAGCAGTAAATGGTTCAAAACGGTTTCCACCACTTGAACTCAGGTTTCACAGTATACAGATCTAAATACACAAGAACTAACACACAATCTAATCTGTCACTTCTCTCAGCAAAATGGAGTTTCTTGGCCTCTACCACTCAGTACATGATCCAAGGTGATACAAACAGATTTCTGATTCAGCCAGATTTCCTCAACATGACTGAGCTTAAACAGTTACTACTGTATAATATTTGCAATTTTTATTAATAAAGAAGACAATGTGTCAAAAAGAGACAATGATGAAATAATAAATTGAGTCACAGTATATCTGGTGGGATTTATACTTGTTGGGAATGTGGGTAAAATAAAATAGTGTATATCTGATGTGAATTATACCTGGTGGGACTGCATACCTGGTGACATCACCTCGAAGCTTCCATGACAAAATGCAAGTTTAGGTTCTGTCAGGAATATTTTACAAACCTTGAGAAAAATGCTGTGATACAACAATATTGTTGCCATGTTCATTCTGTTCCCAAAAGCCTGTGGATATGCTGGCTGGTTTACACGAACCTCTGTTACCTGTTGATAAAATCACCATTATGGCTTAGACACATTCAAAAGTTGTGAAGATTTGAAAATATCCAGCAGCATCGGCTAAATAACATATTTACGGGATTAATTTTGAACCAGTTACCACAAATTCTCATGAAATATATTTAATGTACATTTAGTTTACTTAATGATAAAGCTCAGACATGGATTAAAAGACAGCAGAAGGAATTTGAGAACCCAATTACATTTCCAGTAAAAGTTGGAATCAGGTGGTGGGAAGTAAATAAAGGTTGTGACATTAATAACATTAATTTGAAGAATTGATCATACTTTCTCTTCAAAGATCTTGAGTGCACAGAGATAAAAGCATTGCACTGCCTCTCCACAACAGTTAAGGGATCAACTCTAAATAAATTGTATTAAAAGTTTGACACTCTCTGCAATCGTATATTAGAGCCAAAACACAATAATTTGTTGATATAATATTTATATTTGTGTTAATTTTATGTAAAAGTAACCTTCTGTTTGTTACACTATGATCAGAAAGAGTCTGCAAAGACTCTGGAAAAATTTATAAAGAAAATAAAAATGTCAGGTTTTTCATTAATTGGAGTACATTCAATATGAACTATTTATCATGCTGTCTATGTGCCATGCCCATCCATTAATAAAAGCAAAACTTCATAAACTATTACACAGTCCTTCAAGTCAAAATTTAAAAAAAAATGGCAGAAAAATTTGCTGCTCTCAGGGCAAAAGACATCAGACAATTAGGATGCGACAGCAGCCTTATTGCTAACTCACAAACAGAAATAAACTTACATTTGTGATCGAAGCTTGCTGCAAGAGAACTAGAGCTTGTAGTTCGTTTCTCCTTGCATCAGCTGATTCTTGAGTCATGCATGCTGCCTTCACAAATCGTTTTGCAGCCTGACCTGGCTCTCTTGATCCTGGTCATTCGGCAGGACTGTGTCTAAGAGACTTGCCTACCTGCAAAAAGAAGGTGGTGCAAAGTCACATCACTACAAACCATTATGGATTAGAAGACAGCAGAAGGAAATTGAGAACAACAGAAGTAATAAGAGGCGTACTTACCGAAAGAGCAGACAACATCAATACTCGTGTAGAAACTGGTAATTGAGCAAACTTTAGCAAGCGTACAACGGAAGGCCATGGTGGAATGAACAGACTCCTGAATAAACAACAAACAAACAACAACACTACTATCAGTTTCTATTTACATCCCAAAACTTGAAAGCCATTGATGACAGCCATTCAACGTGGCTGGATACGCAACGAGTTACCTTCCTTGTGCTGATGTTGATGTAGGAATGTCGTTGAGATTTTTGTCACAGCTTCGCAATGCCATGGAAAGTTGAGAGGGCTGGTTGAGACACAAGCACAAGCAGTGGCTATGCCATCCAAGAAACATCAGGGACTTTCTTGACTTCTACAAAACAAGAAAAGTCATCAAAATTTAAAATATAATGTAGCAGAAAAATATGCTGTTTTAAGGCCATAAAGATGCGGCAGCAACCTCATTGCTTACGCACAAACAGAAATAAACATACGTTTGTGATCCAAGCTTGCTGCAAGTGAAGTAGAGCTGGACCTCGCAGTTCGTTTCTCCTTACATCACCTTATTCTTGAGCCATGCATGCTGCCTTCACGATAAGTTTTGCAGTCTGACCTGGCTGCTTTGACCCTGGTAATGCGGCAGGACTGGTCTTAAGAAACTTGCCTACCAGTGATCAAAGAGTTCGGGAGGTTATGTATTCGTGTGAAGAAGCAAGAGTTGTACTGCGAATAAGCAGCTGTGTTGAGCAGCAGCAGCAGCCGATGCCTAAGGAAATGTGAAAGTCGCTGGAATCAGAAAGTGTTCTTTCTCCAGACATACCTAGATATAGTGTTTTTGTTTTTTTTTGTTTTTTTTAAATACGCTTCACGGCAGGTAAAACGTAGTTTGAGTCTGAGACCTTTACTCTTGTTTTCGAACCTTTGAAGGAATCTCGCGATATATAACCTCAAATATGTCTAGTTATAAGCGTCTGCTGTCCTGTCAGTTATGGGTAAACTGCCTGTCTTACAATTATCTCTTCTCTTGAATGCTCAGGAAATGAATCTGGATGTTGTCAAAGAAGAACCATATGACGGAGAAGTATTCACCAACGCCATCACTCAAGGATCTGATGAGCCTATTTCGCAGGAAATTAGTTTTGACATTGCCAAAGCGGAGCTGAAGTCTGAGTCTGAAGGTCAATATGAGCTGGCAATGGCTGGAGAAGCATACGAGGTCTCACACTCATTTCATAATAATATGAGTAAATATTCTAGTGGCATTGTATTTGGCTGACTTTTGACATTTGTTTAATTTCAGTGTGAAGAGACAATGCATTCATCGGAAATGAATCTGGATGTTGTGAAAGAGGAACCCAAGAACTGGGTATTTTCTGCAAATGCCAAGACACACGATGAGGAGGCTAGTATTAACCGATTTTAGCTTCTTTTGTCATGGGCTGTAGTCATGGCATTTCATTTAGCTCACTTATGGCACTTCATTTAGCTCACTTATGGCACATCTGTTTCAGGATGAGGCAATTGAATCGAAGATGCGTCCACCATCAATTGAGTTTAACAGGATTATTTACCTGATGAACCTCCTAGAGAGCTTCGAAAGATTGGCAACAAGGGGGATATCCTGGCTGTGGTATGCTCCGTTTCCAATTCAACCAAGTGTCGTCTGTCCAGATTGTGGAATCCCTTTTCGAGGCATTAACCGCATGCTTGCACTTGTCAAGCATATTCAGTCTAATCATTCCTCTGCTGCTCTCCAACTTACGATCACATGTATGGATCGGTATGGCATGCTTATCAGATATATGGACAGAGTTCTTAAGTGTGAAATAGAAATGTTGGTCGAGTGGCACTTATAAATTACCTGGCTCCAGAACGCGCATTTAGGCTTACTATTATGCAAAAATGCGAATTTTCGTTGGAGTCAGATTGGTCTTGTGACTTGCGAAGTTTGTTTGAAAGTTACTGTCAAGCATTGAGCTAAAACTTTGCGGGATCACAATGCTAGGCATAATCAAATGATTCTAGCTTAAATCAATGCGAAACTGGCCTTTTTGTTTGAGCTTCTCGTAGATCGTGACTTGAAAATAATGTTTTAAAGTTATGGTTTCAATCAAGCTAAAACTGTGTAGGATTGCAACGAAAGGCCTAAAACGACGCTTTTTTGCTTTTTTTCGTGTGAAATTGCGATTTAGTGTTAAAGGCACTTGTGGCATGGGACAAGTATCATTCTCATAAGTCACTGTCACTAATAAAGCTCAAACAATGCGGGATCGAAAGGCTAGGCTTAAAAACATCCCAGTTTTTCTTATTTTCTTGCGAAAATGCGATTTATTTGTTGAAGGCATTTGTGGCTGGTGACAAGATTCATCCTCATCGGTCACTGTCACTAATCGAGCTAAAACTATGCAGAATCAAAAGGCCTGGCTTAAAAACGCGCATTTCGGCTTACTTTTTATGCAAAAATGCAAATTTCTGTTGGAGGCACTTGGGTCTTGTAACTTAAGAACTTTGTTTGCAAGTCACTGTCAAGCATGGAGCTATAAAAGTGCGGGATCACAATGCAAGGCACAAACAAATGATTCCAGCTTCAATCAATGCGAAACTAGCCTTTTTGTCTGACCTTCACGAAGGTCGTGAATTGAGGATAATGTATTAAAGTTATGGTTTAAATCGAGCTAAAACTGTGTACGATGGCAACGAAAGGCCTAAAAGGACGCTTCTCTGCCTTTTTTGGGGGCGAAAATGCGATTAAGTGTTAAAGGCACTTGTGGCATGTGACAAGAATCATTCTCATCAGTCACAGTCACCAATTAAGCTATAACTGTGCGGGATCGAAAGGCCAGGCTAAAAAACAAGCAATTCTGCTCACTTTTTTGCAAAAATGCGATCTTTTGTAAAAGGCTTTTGTGGCTTGTGACAAGAATCATCCTCATAAGTCACTGTCACCAATCGAGCTAAAACTATACAGGATCGAAAGGCGAGGCTTAAAAACGCGCACCTAGGCTTACCCTTATGCAAAAATGTGACTTTCTGTTTTGTGCACTTGAGTCTTGTGACTTACTAACTTTGTTTGATAGTCACTGTCAAGCAGGGAGCCAAAACTGTGCGAAATAACGATGCTAGGAATAACCCATGCTTTTCGGATTAAATCAATGCGAGACTGGTCTTTGTGTTTGAGCTTATGGAAGCTCTTTTCTTGAGATTAATATTTTTAAGTTTTAGGGATACATCGAGCTTAAACTGTGTAGGAAAAGCCGAAAAACACGCTTTTTAGCTTGTTTTCGTCCAAAAATGCGATGTTTTTGTTGAAGGCACTTGTGGCTTGTAACAAGAAACATCCTCAAAAGTCACTGTCACTTATCGAGCTAAAACTATGTGGAAAGGAAAGGTCAGGCTTAAAAACACGCATTTCGGCTTACTTTTATGCAAAAATGCGACCTTCTGTTGAGGGCACTTGAGTTTGGTGACTGACGGATAATGTTTGAAAGTCACTGTCAAGCGTGCAGCTAAAACTGTGCAGGATCACGATCCTACGTATAAACACATGCTTTTCGGAATTAATCAATGCGAGACTGGCTTTTGTGTTTGAGCTTTTGAAGGCTCGTGACCTAAGAATAATCTTTAAAAGTTTTGGTGACACATCGAGCCAAAACCGTGTAAAAACCGTGTTAAAGGAAATTGTGGCATGTGACAAGAATCATTCTCATAAGTCACTGCCACCAATTAAGCTAAAACTATGCGGGGTTAAAAACGCCAGTCTTAAAAACACGCTATTCTGCTTATTTTCGTGCTAAAATGCGATTTTTTGTAGAAGGCACTTGTGGCTTGTAACAAGATTTATCCTCATAAGTCACTGTCACCAATCGAGCTAAAACTATGCAGAATCGAAAGGCCTGGCTTCAGAACGCGCATTTAGGCTTACTTTTATGCAAAAATGCGAATTTTCGTTGGAGTCAGATTGGTCTTGTGACTTGCGAAGTTTGTTTGAAAGTTACTGTCAAGCATTGAGCTAAAACTTTGCGGGATCACAATGCTAGGCATAATCAAATGATTCTAGCTTAAATCAATGCGAAACTGGCCTTTTTGTTTGAGCTTCTCGTAGATCGTGACTTGAAAATAATGTTTTAAAGTTATGGTTTCAATCAAGCTAAAACTGTGTAGGATTGCAACGAAAGGCCTAAAACGACGCTTTTTTGCTTTTTTTCGTGTGAAATTGCGATTTAGTGTTAAAGGCACTTGTGGCATGGGACAAGTATCATTCTCATAAGTCACTGTCACTAATAAAGCTCAAACAATGCGGGATCGAAAGGCTAGGCTTAAAAACATCCCAGTTTTTCTTATTTTCTTGCGAAAATGCGATTTATTTGTTGAAGGCATTTGTGGCTGGTGACAAGATTCATCCTCATCGGTCACTGTCACTAATCGAGCTAAAACTATGCAGAATCAAAAGGCCTGGCTTAAAAACGCGCATTTCGGCTTACTTTTTATGCAAAAATGCGAATTTCTGTTGGAGGCACTTGGGTCTTGTAACTTAAGAACTTTGTTTGAAAGTCACTGTCAAGCATGGAGCTATAACAGTGCGGGATCACAATGCAAGGCACAAACAAATGATTCCAGCTTCAATCAATGCGAAACTAGCCTTTTTGTCTGACCTTCACGAAGGTCGTGAATTGAGGATAATGTATTAAAGTTATGGTTTAAATCGAGCTAAAACTGTGTACGATGGCAACGAAAGGCCTGAAAGGACGCTTCTCTGCTTTTTTTGGGGGCGAAAATGCGATTAAGTGTTAAAGGCACTTGTGGCATGTGACAAGAATCATTCTCATCAGTCACAGTCACCAATTAAGCTATAACTGTGCGGGATCGAAAGGCCAGGCTGAAAAACAAGCATTTCTGCTCACTTTCTTGCAAAAATGCGATCTTTTGTAAAAGGCTTTTGTGGCTTGTGACAAGAATCATCCTCATAAGTCACTGTCACCAATCGAGCTAAAACTATACAGGATCGAAAGGCGAGGCTTAAAAACGCGCACCTAGGCTTACCCTTATGCAAAAATGTGACTTTCTGTTTCATGCACTTGAGTCTTGTGACTTACTAACTTTGTTTGATAGTCACTGTCAAGCAGGGAGCCAAAACTGTGCGAAATAACGATGCTAGGAATAACCCATGCTTTTCGGATTAAATCAATGCGAGACTGGTCTTTGTGTTTGAGCTTATGGAAGCTCTTTTCTTGAGATTAATATTTTTAAGTTTTAGGGATACATCGAGCTTAAACTGTGTAGGAAAAGCCGAAAAACACGCTTTTTAGCTTGTTTTCGTCCAAAAATGCGATGTTTTTGTTGAAGGCACTTGTGGCTTGTAACAAGAAACATCCTCAAAAGTCACTGTCACTTATCGAGCTAAAACTATGTGGAAAGGAAAGGTCAGGCTTAAAAACACGCATTTCGGCTTACTTTTATGCAAAAATGCGACCTTCTGTTGAGGGCACTTGAGTTTGGTGACTGACGGATAATGTTTGAAAGTCACTGTCAAGCGTGCAGCTAAAACTGTGCAGGATCACGATCCTACGTATAAACACATGCTTTTCGGAATTAATCAATGCGAGACTGGCTTTTGTGTTTGAGCTTTTGAAGGCTCGTGACCTAAGAATAATCTTTAAAAGTTTTGGTGACACATCGAGCCAAAACCGTGTAAAAACCGTGTTAAAGGAAATTGTGGCATGTGACAAGAATCATTCTCATAAGTCACTGCCACCAATTAAGCTAAAACTATGCGGGGTTAAAAACGCCAGTCTTAAAAACACGCTATTCTGCTTATTTTCGTGCTAAAATGCGATTTTTTGTAGAAGGCACTTGTGGCTTGTAACAAGATTTATCCTCATAAGTCACTGTCACCAATCGAGCTAAAACTATGCAGAATCGAAAGGCCTGGCTTCAGAACGCGCATTTAGGCTTACTTTTATGCAAAAATGCGAATTTTCGTTGGAGTCAGATTGGTCTTGTGACTTGCGAAGTTTGTTTGAAAGTTACTGTCAAGCATTGAGCTAAAACTTTGCGGGATCACAATGCTAGGCATAATCAAATGATTCTAGCTTAAATCAATGCGAAACTGGCCTTTTTGTTTGAGCTTCTCGTAGATCGTGACTTGAAAATAATGTTTTAAAGTTATGGTTTCAATCAAGCTAAAACTGTGTAGGATTGCAACGAAAGGCCTAAAACGACGCTTTTTTGCTTTTTTTCGTGTGAAATTGCGATTTAGTGTTAAAGGCACTTGTGGCATGGGACAAGTATCATTCTCATAAGTCACTGTCACTAATAAAGCTCAAACTATGCGGAATCGAAAGGCTAGGCTTAAAAACATCCTATTCTTCTTATTTTCGTGCGAAAATGCGATTTATTTGTTGAAGGCATTTGTGGCTGGTGACAAGATTCATCCTCATCGGTCACTGTCACTAATCGAGCTAAAACTATGCAGAATCAAAAGGCCTGGCTTAAAAACGCGCATTTCGGCTTACTTTTTATGCAAAAATGCGAATTTCTGTTGGAGGCACTTGGGTCTTGTAACTTAAGAACTTTGTTTGCAAGTCACTGTCAAGCATGGAGCTATAACAGTGCGGGATCACAATGCAAGGCACAAACAAATGATTCCAGCTTCAATCAATGCGAAACTAGCCTTTTTGTCTGACCTTCACGAAGGTCGTGAATTGAGGATAATGTATTAAAGTTATGGTTTAAATCGAGCTAAAACTGTGTACGATGGCAACGAAAGGCCTAAAAGGACGCTTCTCTGCCTTTTTTGGGGGCGAAAATGCGATTAAGTGTTAAAGGCACTTGTGGCATGTGACAAGAATCATTCTCATCAGTCACAG
Source organism: Stenchaetothrips biformis (assembly GCA_030522485.1). NCBI lineage: Eukaryota > Metazoa > Arthropoda > Insecta > Thysanoptera > Thripidae > Stenchaetothrips > Stenchaetothrips biformis. The sequence continues at coordinate 7,198,983 of CM060089.1, read as the reverse complement.
TCACCAATTAAGCTATAACTGTGCGGGATCGAAAGGCCAGGCTGAAAAACAAGCATTTCTGCTCACTTTCTTGCAAAAATGCGATCTTTTGTAAAAGGCTTTTGTGGCTTGTGACAAGAATCATCCTCATAAGTCACTGTCACCAATCGAGCTAAAACTATACAGGATCGAAAGGCGAGGCTTAAAAACGCGCACCTAGGCTTACCCTTATGCAAAAATGTGACTTTCTGTTTCATGCACTTGAGTCTTGTGACTTACTAACTTTGTTTGATAGTCACTGTCAAGCAGGGAGCCAAAACTGTGCGAAATAACGATGCTAGGAATAACCCATGCTTTTCGGATTAAATCAATGCGAGACTGGTCTTTGTGTTTGAGCTTATGGAAGCTCTTTTCTTGAGATTAATATTTTTAAGTTTTAGGGATACATCGAGCTTAAACTGTGTAGGAAAAGCCGAAAAACACGCTTTTTAGCTTGTTTTCGTCCAAAAATGCGATGTTTTTGTTGAAGGCACTTGTGGCTTGTAACAAGAAACATCCTCAAAAGTCACTGTCACTTATCGAGCTAAAACTATGTGGAAAGGAAAGGTCAGGCTTAAAAACACGCATTTCGGCTTACTTTTATGCAAAAATGCGACCTTCTGTTGAGGGCACTTGAGTTTGGTGACTGACGGATAATGTTTGAAAGTCACTGTCAAGCGTGCAGCTAAAACTGTGCAGGATCACGATCCTACGTATAAACACATGCTTTTCGGAATTAATCAATGCGAGACTGGCTTTTGTGTTTGAGCTTTTGAAGGCTCGTGACCTAAGAATAATCTTTAAAAGTTTTGGTGACACATCGAGCCAAAACCGTGTAAAAACCGTGTTAAAGGAAATTGTGGCATGTGACAAGAATCATTCTCATAAGTCACTGCCACCAATTAAGCTAAAACTATGCGGGGTTAAAAACGCCAGTCTTAAAAACACGCTATTCTGCTTATTTTCGTGCTAAAATGCGATTTTTTGTAGAAGGCACTTGTGGCTTGTAACAAGATTTATCCTCATAAGTCACTGTCACCAATCGAGCTAAAACTATGCAGAATCGAAAGGCCTGGCTTCAGAACGCGCATTTAGGCTTACTTTTATGCAAAAATGCGAATTTTCGTTGGAGTCAGATTGGTCTTGTGACTTGCGAAGTTTGTTTGAAAGTTACTGTCAAGCATTGAGCTAAAACTTTGCGGGATCACAATGCTAGGCATAATCAAATGATTCTAGCTTAAATCAATGCGAAACTGGCCTTTTTGTTTGAGCTTCTCGTAGATCGTGACTTGAAAATAATGTTTTAAAGTTATGGTTTCAATCAAGCTAAAACTGTGTAGGATTGCAACGAAAGGCCTAAAACGACGCTTTTTTGCTTTTTTTCGTGTGAAATTGCGATTTAGTGTTAAAGGCACTTGTGGCATGGGACAAGTATCATTCTCATAAGTCACTGTCACTAATAAAGCTCAAACAATGCGGGATCGAAAGGCTAGGCTTAAAAACATCCCAGTTTTTCTTATTTTCTTGCGAAAATGCGATTTATTTGTTGAAGGCATTTGTGGCTGGTGACAAGATTCATCCTCATCGGTCACTGTCACTAATCGAGCTAAAACTATGCAGAATCAAAAGGCCTGGCTTAAAAACGCGCATTTCGGCTTACTTTTTATGCAAAAATGCGAATTTCTGTTGGAGGCACTTAGGTCTTGTAACTTAAGAACTTTGTTTGAAAGTCACTGTCAAGCATGGAGCTATAACAGTGCGGGATCACAATGCAAGGCACAAACAAATGATTCCAGCTTCAATCAATGCGAAACTAGCCTTTTTGTCTGACCTTCACGAAGGTCGTGAATTGAGGATAATGTATTAAAGTTATGGTTTAAATCGAGCTAAAACTGTGTACGATGGCAACGAAAGGCCTAAAAGGACGCTTCTCTGCCTTTTTTGGGGGCGAAAATGCGATTAAGTGTTAAAGGCACTTGTGGCATGTGACAAGAATCATTCTCATCAGTCACAGTCACCAATTAAGCTATAACTGTGCGGGATCGAAAGGCCAGGCTAAAAAACAAGCAATTCTGCTCACTTTTTTGCAAAAATGCGATCTTTTGTAAAAGGCTTTTGTGGCTTGTGACAAGAATCATCCTCATAAGTCACTGTCACCAATCGAGCTAAAACTATACAGGATCGAAAGGCGAGGCTTAAAAACGCGCACCTAGGCTTACCCTTATGCAAAAATGTGACTTTCTGTTTCATGCACTTGAGTCTTGTGACTTACTAACTTTGTTTGATAGTCACTGTCAAGCAGGGAGCCAAAACTGTGCGAAATAACGATGCTAGGAATAACCCATGCTTTTCGGATTAAATCAATGCGAGACTGGTCTTTGTGTTTGAGCTTATGGAAGCTCTTTTCTTGAGATTAATATTTTTAAGTTTTAGGGATACATCGAGCTTAAACTGTGTAGGAAAAGCCGAAAAACACGCTTTTTAGCTTGTTTTCGTCCAAAAATGCGATGTTTTTGTTGAAGGCACTTGTGGCTTGTAACAAGAAACATCCTCAAAAGTCACTGTCACTTATCGAGCTAAAACTATGTGGAAAGGAAAGGTCAGGCTTAAAAACACGCATTTCGGCTTACTTTTATGCAAAAATGCGACCTTCTGTTGAGGGCACTTGAGTTTGGTGACTGACGGATAATGTTTGAAAGTCACTGTCAAGCGTGCAGCTAAAACTGTGCAGGATCACGATCCTACGTATAAACACATGCTTTTCGGAATTAATCAATGCGAGACTGGCTTTTGTGTTTGAGCTTTTGAAGGCTCGTGACCTAAGAATAATCTTTAAAAGTTTTGGAGACACATCGAGCCAAAACCGTGTAAAAACCGTGTTAAAGGAACTTGTGGCATGTGACAAGAATCATTCTCATAAGTCACTGCCACCAATTAAGCTAAAACTATGCGGGGTTAAAAACGCCAGTCTTAAAAACACGCTATTCTGCTTATTTTCGTGCTAAAATGCGATTTTTTGTAGAAGGCACTTGTGGCTTGTAACAAGATTTATCCTCATAAGTCACTGTCACCAATCGAGCTAAAACTATGCAGAATCGAAAGGCCTGGCTTCAGAACGCGCATTTAGGCTTACTTTTATGCAAAAATGCGAATTTTCGTTGGAGTCAGATTGGTCTTGTGACTTGCGAAGTTTGTTTGAAAGTTACTGTCAAGCATTGAGCTAAAACTTTGCGGGATCACAATGCTAGGCATAATCAAATGATTCTAGCTTAAATCAATGCGAAACTGGCCTTTTTGTTTGAGCTTCTCGTAGATCGTGACTTGAAAATAATGTTTTAAAGTTATGGTTTCAATCAAGCTAAAACTGTGTAGGATTGCAACGAAAGGCCTAAAACGACGCTTTTTTGCTTTTTTTCGTGTGAAATTGCGATTTAGTGTTAAAGGCACTTGTGGCATGGGACAAGTATCATTCTCATAAGTCACTGTCACTAATAAAGCTCAAACAATGCGGGATCGAAAGGCTAGGCTTAAAAACATCCCAGTTTTCTTATTTTCTTGCGAAAATGCGATTTATTTGTTGAAGGCATTTGTGGCTGGTGACAAGATTCATCCTCATCGGTCACTGTCACTAATCGAGCTAAAACTATGCAGAATCAAAAGGCCTGGCTTAAAAACGCGCATTTCGGCTTACTTTTTATGCAAAAATGCGAATTTCTGTTGGAGGCACTTGGGTCTTGTAACTTAAGAACTTTGTTTGAAAGTCACTGTCAAGCATGGAGCTATAACAGTGCGGGATCACAATGCAAGGCACAAACAAATGATTCCAGCTTCAATCAATGCGAAACTAGCCTTTTTGTCTGACCTTCACGAAGGTCGTGAATTGAGGATAATGTATTAAAGTTATGGTTTAAATCGAGCTAAAACTGTGTACGATGGCAACGAAAGGCCTAAAAGGACGCTTCTCTGCCATTTTGGGGGCGAAAATGCGATTAAGTGTTAAAGGCACTTGTGGCATGTGACAAGAATCATTCTCATCAGTCACAGTCACCAATTAAGCTATAACTGTGCGGGATCGAAAGGCCAGGCTAAAAAACAAGCAATTCTGCTCACTTTTTTGCAAAAATGCGATCTTTTGTAAAAGGCTTTTGTGGCTTGTGACAAGAATCATCCTCATAAGTCACTGTCACCAATCGAGCTAAAACTATGCAGGATCGAGAGGCGAGGCTTAAAAACGCGCACCTAGGCTTACCCTTATGCAAAAATGTGACTTTCTGTTTTGTGCACTTGAGTCTTGTGACTTACTAACTTTGTTTGATAGTCACTGTCAAGCAGGGAGCCAAAACTGTGCGAAATCACGATGCTAGGCATAAACCCATGCTTTTCGGATTAAATCAATGCGAGACTGGTCTTTGTGTTTGAGCTTATGGAAGCTCTTTTCTTGAGATTAATATTTTTAAGTTTTAGGGATACATCGAGCTTAAACTGTGTAGGAAAAGCCGAAAAACACGCTTTTTAGCTTGTTTTCGTCCAAAAATGCGATGTTTTTGTTGAAGGCACTTGTGGCTTGTAACAAGAAACATCCTCAAAAGTCACTGTCACTTATCGAGCTAAAACTATGTGGAAAGGAAAGGTCAGGCTTAAAAACACGCATTTCGGCTTACTTTTATGCAAAAATGCGACCTTCTGTTGAGGGCACTTGAGTCTGGTGACTGACGGATAATGTTTGAAAGTCACTGTCAAGCGTGCAGCTAAAACTGTGCAGGATCACGATCCTACGTATAAACACATGCTTTTCGGAATTAATCAATGCGAGACTGGCTTTTGTGTTTGAGCTTTTGAAGGCTCGTGACCTAAGAATAATCTTTAAAAGTTTTGGTGACACATCGAGCCAAAACCGTGTAAAAACCGTGTTAAAGGAACTTGTGGCATGTGACAAGAATCATTCTCATAAGTCACTGCCACCAATTAAGCTAAAACTATGCGGGGTTAAAAACGCCAGTCTTAAAAACACGCTATTCTGCTTATTTTCGTGCTAAAATGCGATTTTTTGTAGAAGGCACTTGTGGCTTGTAACAAGATTTATCCTCATAAGTCACTGTCACCAATCGAGCTAAAACTATGCAGAATCGAAAGGCCTGGCTTCAGAACGCGCATTTAGGCTTACTTTTATGCAAAAATGCGAATTTTCGTTGGAGTCAGATTGGTCTTGTGACTTGCGAAGTTTGTTTGAAAGTTACTGTCAAGCATTGAGCTAAAACTTTGCGGGATCACAATGCTAGGCATAATCAAATGATTCTAGCTTAAATCAATGCGAAACTGGCCTTTTTGTTTGAGCTTCTCGTAGATCGTGACTTGAAAATAATGTTTTAAAGTTATGGTTTCAATCAAGCTAAAACTGTGTAGGATTGCAACGAAAGGCCTAAAACGACGCTTTTTTGCTTTTTTTCGTGTGAAATTGCGATTTAGTGTTAAAGGCACTTGTGGCATGGGACAAGTATCATTCTCATAAGTCACTGTCACTAATAAAGCTCAAACAATGCGGGATCGAAAGGCTAGGCTTAAAAACATCCCAGTTTTTCTTATTTTCTTGCGAAAATGCGATTTATTTGTTGAAGGCATTTGTGGCTGGTGACAAGATTCATCCTCATCGGTCACTGTCACTAATCGAGCTAAAACTATGCAGAATCAAAAGGCCTGGCTTAAAAACGCGCATTTCGGCTTACTTTTTATGCAAAAATGCGAATTTCTGTTGGAGGCACTTGGGTCTTGTAACTTAAGAACTTTGTTTGCAAGTCACTGTCAAGCATGGAGCTATAACAGTGCGGGATCACAATGCAAGGCACAAACAAATGATTCCAGCTTCAATCAATGCGAAACTAGCCTTTTTGTCTGACCTTCACGAAGGTCGTGAATTGAGGATAATGTATTAAAGTTATGGTTTAAATCGAGCTAAAACTGTGTACGATGGCAACGAAAGGCCTAAAAGGACGCTTCTCTGCCTTTTTTCAGGGCGAAAATGCGATTAAGTGTTAAAGGCACTTGTGGCATGTGACAAGAATCATTCTCATCAGTCACAGTCACCAATTAAGCTATAACTGTGCGGGATCGAAAGGCTAGGCTTAAAAACATCCTATTCTTCTTATTTTCGTGCGAAAATGCGATTTATTTGTTGAAGGCATTTGTGGCTGGTGACAAGATTCATCCTCATAAGTCACTGTCACTAATCGAGCTAAAACTATACAGGATCGAAAGGCGAGGCTTAAAAACGCGCACCTAGGCTTACCCTTATGCAAAAATGTGACTTTCTGTTTCATGCACTTGAGTCTTGTGACTTACTAACTTTGTTTGATAGTCACTGTCAAGCAGGGAGCCAAAACTGTGCGAAATCACGATGCTAGGCATAAACCCATGCTTTTCGGATTAAATCAATGCGAGACTGGTCTTTGTGTTTGAGCTTATGGAACTCTTTTCTTGAGATTAATATTTTTAAGTTTTGGATACATCGAGCTTAAACTGTGTACGATGGCCGAAAGGCCGAAAAACACGCTTTTTAGCTTTTTTTTGGGGCCTAAATGCGATTTTTTGTTGAAGGCACTTGTGGCTTGTAACAAGAAACATCCTCAAAAGTCACTGTCACTTATCGAGCTAAAACTATGTGGAAAGGAAAGGTCAGGCTTAAAAACACGCATTTCGGCTTACTTTTATGCAAAAATGCGACCTTCTGTTGAGGGCACTTGAGTTTGGTGACTGACGGATAATGTTTGAAAGTCACTGTCAAGCGTGCAGCTAAAACTGTGCAGGATCACGATCCTACGTATAAACACATGCTTTTCGGAATTAATCAATGCGAGACTGGCTTTTGTGTTTGAGCTTTTGAAGGCTCGTGACCTAAGAATAATCTTTAAAAGTTTTGGTGACACATCGAGCCAAAACCGTGTAAAAACCGTGTTAAAGGAACTTGTGGCATGTGACAAGAATCATTCTCATAAGTCACTGCCACTAATTAAGCTAAAACTATGCGGAATCAAAACGCCAGTCTTAAAAACAGGCTATTCTCCTTATTTTCGTGCTAAAATGCGATTTTTTGTAGAAGGCACTTGTAGCTTGTAACAAGATTTATCCTCAGAAGTCACTGTCACCAATGCAAGGCACAAACAAATGATTCCAGCTTCAATCAATGCGAAACTGGCCTTTTTGTCTGACCTTCTCGAAGGTCGTGAATTGAGGATAATGTATTAAAGTTATGGTTTAAACCGAGCTAAAACTGTGTACGATGGCAACGAAAGGCCTAAAAGAACGCTTCTCTGCTTTTTTTGGGGGCCTAAATGCGATTTAGTGTTAAAGGCACTTGTAGCATGTGACAAGAAACATTCTCATCAGTCACAGTCACCAATTAAGCTATAACTGTGCGGGATCGAAAGGCCAGGCTGAAAAACAAGCATTTCTGCTCACTTTTTTGCAAAAATGCGATCTTTTGTAAAAGGCTTTTGTGGCTTGTGACAAGAATCATCCTCATAAGTCACTGTCACCAATCGAGCTAAAACTATGCAGGATCGAAAGGCGAGGCTTAAAAACGCGCACCTAGGCTTACCCATATGCAAAAATGTGACTTTCTGTTTCGTGCACTTGAGTCTTGTGACTTACTAACTTTCTTTGATAGTCACTGTCAAGCAGGGAGCCAAAACTGTGCGAAATCACGATGCTAGGCATAAACCCATGCTTTTCGGATTAAATCAATGCGAGACTGGTCTTTGTGTTTGAGCTTATGGAAGCTCTTTTCTTGAGATTAATATTTTTAAGTTTTAGGGATACATCGAGCTTAAACCCTCGGAATGTGGCCTTTATAAAATTTAACAAAATTTTAATGTAGTTTTCATGAATTTTTAGTTAGTGTGTTATTAACATGGTTTTAATAAGCCTTTATAAGCTATTTAATAACCATTTAATAACCCAGTAATTACCCAGTTATAACCCACTTATAAGGTGGCTTATAACACTTTGTTAGAGAAAAAATTAATAAATACTTATTAAATCTATATAAGTTTGATTATTTTATGTAAAAAATTTATAAAAAGTCCAAAGCATAATAAATTCCTTGAGTTAATTAAGCTTTTATTAGGTGTTAAAAAATTCCTTATAAAAAATGGGATGAAGCCTCAGATGTGTGTTAGGTCATGGTAGGAAACGTTAAGGAAGAGACATATTTTCAAATTGACATATATTGGTCATGAATCAAACAAATAAAAAAAGGCACATGTAAAGGCCTTATGGCTATAACACCAACATTGAACTATCCAGTTCTAGGAAACAAATACTGCCTAGCGAAGGCACATGGCTCATGCAATGACCTTGCTTAGAGCAAAAATAAAAAAAGGAACAAAAACTGCCTTGAGCAAAGGCACATGCAAAGACCTCAAAGGCTTCAAAACGAAAATAAATATTACCACTCTGGGAACAAATACTGATAAAAATGGAACAAGAACTGCCTATAGCAAAGGCACTAAAGACCTCAAAGGCTTCACAACGAAAATAAAAATTACCACTCTGGGAACAAATACTGATAAAAATGGAACAAAAACTGCGTATAGCAAAGGCACATAAAAAGCCCTCAAAGGCTTCAAAACGAAAATAAAAATGACCACTGAGAACAAAAACTGCCTAACAAAAGGCATAAAACACAAAAATAAAATTGTCAGTTTGACTTAACTTATTACATGAAAACATACCACTCTGGGAACAAATCGAAGAGTCTCAAAAGACTCTCATAAAAAAAGTACAGACTCAGAAGTAGAAAATTATTAGTCTAAAATCACAAATGCTCAGTCTTCAACAACAAATGCTAGACTAGATTTCAATAAGAACCCACAATCTGGGTAAATGCTTGATTCATCACCCTAATTCCAATTCTAGGCCTCCATGACTTCTTCTCATTTTCTAGAACTTCAGCTCTCTCTGAAAATGAAAATGAAAATTGAAATAATAGCCATGACTAAGTGACACCAGGAGCATCATTAAAGACTTACTTATGATAGCTTTGCGGCCTTCTGGATCAAGTCTTGGAAGGACATCGCGTTGTTTCAGCTTCTTACGCCCAACATTGCGGCTAGGGTAGCCCTGAGCAGTAGATCCCTTTAATGCTTCTTGTGTATACACACACGGAACAACTGCCTTCATGAAAGTCTGCGGGGACTTCGCTGAGTGGAGGGCATCTTCAAGGTCAGTTCTCAAAATGAAGACAGGAAAATCAGGGTGAATACGGACAGTCTGAAACCAAAAACAAAGTCCACAAGATGTACTTAACAGCACTATTTAAATCACTGGTACTTTGACAGAGTGGCGGAAGTCCACTTCATCACCAAAACTGCTATTATTTTAAAAGATTTTTGGGTCCGCCCTGCCAAGGAATAAAACCACCTGTGTGAACGATTTTGAGTGTAAGGAGCAGATCAGGACTCACAGAAGAAAGTAAATAAATGGTTAGGCCTTTTGGTTCAACAGAATAGAGCAAAGCTGCAACGGCAATGATCCTTAAAATAAGCCTACTTTGCAGTCATTGCCGTTGCAGCTTCGCTCTATTCTGTTAAACCAAAAGGCCTAACCATGTATTTATTTTCTTCTGTAAGTCCTGATCTGCTCCTTACACTCAAAATCGTTCACACAGGTAGTTTAATTGCTTGGCAGGGCGCACCCAAAAGTCATCCAAAATAATAGTAGTCTTGACGATGAAGAGGAGTTAAGTCACTCTGTCAAAGTACCAGTGAAATATAAACAAATGGAAGTTTACTCACTCCTGCGTCTGCCTCAGTCCATTTGTAGTTGGGCCCAGGGAAAATGTCCAAGTTACGCTTGACACTAGAAGATTTCTTGCTCTTCCTGCTTCTTTTTTTCTTATCTTTCTTTGACTTCTTACTTTTCTTATCTTTCCTGTGAGCCCGCTTCTTGGACTTGCTTGACTTCCTCCTTTTCTTGGGAGGAGGGGAGTCAGAGGAGTCGGATTCAGATTCTGTAGAATCAGATGATGACTCCTCCGATGAGGATGAAGTAACTGAGCTACTAGAATCAGAAGAGTCGGAAGACTTGTCCGACTCAGAAAACTTCCTCTTGCGACGGATTGGAGACTTATCTGACTCGGAAGAATCTTCTGACTCAGAAAACTTGTTACTTCTTTTCTTTGAGGAGTCGTCTGCGTCTGAGTTAGGTGTCACTGGCACTGTGTCATCCAAACTCTCGTCATCCACAGGAGCGTTCTCAGCTGGGGGGTCAGTGATCATGGTGCTGCTGCGATGAATACTTCCATCAAAAGAAGTTTCTGCCTCTGTCAATCCTTGTAATGTCTTAATGTCACATTTCTTGGCTGCATCACTTTTCTGTGAGGGAAGGGTACAACAATAAGAAATGTTAAACAGTTTTAAAAAGTGTAAATAATGATAGAAAAAAAATAATTAATTTTCCTTTGTTTGTTGAAACTTTGACACAAAATCACACACAAGCTAACTTCAAATGCTTCTTGCCTTGGTTTTGAGCTCCAATTCTTTGACTGAAGCACTTAGACAAAGAAACATAACACCAAAATAGTTCAGGTGTATGCAGCTCTGCTTCAATTGCAACTACAATGAACGCGAGCTTATTCCCCAACAAGTTTTCACTTCGGACTCTTTAATTGTTGCACCCTGTGTACAGTGATTTTGTTGGCAGGGAGTATTTAGCCAAATAATCTGTCTGTTATCATGTTGCGATTGCAAACATGCAACTACAAGGCCAAACACATCCTACCAACGATATCACTAGGGATAGGGCTATCAAGAACTGAAGCTTGAAGTGAGAAACTTAGTGAGCAGTGACTTTACAGAAAAAGACACAAGAAAGAAGCATTAAGAAATAACTTTCATGAACCAAAGAAATACCAAAGCACTAGGTATGGGAAGTTAAGATTAAAGCGCAAGACAAAGTGTTGTCACTCTACCTTGGATGGTTCAAGAGAGGAGGCACTGCTTTCCCCGTCAGTACCAGGCACTTTATCAATTTCCGATTCGCTGCTGGTCTTGCTACCAATCTCAGTGATGCCATTGCTCCGAGTTGTCCCACTGTCCTCTGCTTTCACCATAGAATTGGCCAAACCCTAAGCACGACAAAAAAATTACATCCCATCAATATGAATTTCTGTGTAACTTAGCCGAGCACTCATCACTGAGTTACCTGGGATGGTCCTTCTTTCGATGAAATAATCGCTAGCTCAGTCTCATGCTGAGCCCGTTTCTTAGCAAGTGACTTTTCCTTCTTCAGACTCTTCTTTTCTTCTTTGGAACCCTTTTCCACTTTAATTTTCATCTGAAACAAATGCCAATATTGTCACATAAGGTTCCAATAACCACATAATGAAAAGTCAGAATAAGACACATACATCACTGCCTGAGTGTTTGGCCTTCTGTGTACAAGCTCGAGGACTGTCGTCGTGGAAACTTTTTTCCCTTTTCGCCTTTCCTTTCAGGGCCTTTTTCTCCAGCTTAATGGCCTCCCAGACTTCGTCCTCATCGTCTACGAAGGGCGGAAAGTAAATAGAAAGGGTTAGGCCACAGCAAATCACATGGTCCAAAAGTTAGGTTAGGAGGGCCGAGAGTGTGAACATAACGAGAAAAAAGGACCCAATATGAAAAGCAGAAATGAAAACTTACTCGATATAAAGTGCACCCTGCCAGTAAGTGACAGTTTATTGTATTTGAATGGCACCTGATCGTCCACTGACACACTATGCACATCGCCAGCAGTTCTCAAATCTTTCCCCGGCACGCAATAAAAATAATCCTTACATATGATGAAAAAATAAGGCTTGTGCGTTGACATTTTGGCTTCGATTGATTCAGGATCTTACAATTAACGAAGGATTAAAGGGGATTTCCTCGCCCATAGGCCAACTCCCTGCTGTGCGTTTGTAACGGCAGACGTGTGTACTTGGGGACGGCTGCGAACGAACTGAGGCCTCGAGTTCCGGTTCGGGCAGCGACAAACCGCCATGGCCATGTTGATTTCGTTGCGTTTAGGAAGTCGCGTCGGTCCAAATACGGAAGTAGACAGTTTGTATTTTCCTTCTTGCAGTAATTATTGTCCGTATCAATAATTAATCCTTAAAACATTTTTCTGGTTCTTCTGAATTCGCGAATATTCGATTTTGTTGCTCATGTCCGGCCGATCGTACTTCCGGTATTCTTTCTCTCCCATCCCTTTCCCCCTCCACTCACTTCCACATTGCGAGGAACAACATGGCTGCTGGCTGCACCTGTTCCTATCTTTTGCTTCTGGTTTTGTGTTCGGAAATTTCTTTGAGTTATCAGTTGTCATGGCATCGTAAAACTAAATTATTTCCTACGCCGGGGTGGAGACTTTTTCCAGTACGTACTGAACCCGGATCACCGTTCCATAACCAAGTATCTGTTGTTGTTGTGCTCCAACGAAGTTTTGTTTGATTGCAGACTATGGAGCGTGATAGCCCTGAATCTTCTCCTGTGAAGTCGTTGACTTCATCCCCCCTTCACTCCCCTCTTTCATCTCCAGTTCACTCTCCTGTGACTTCTCCAGTTCAAAGTATTGCATCATCTCCCTATCAGCCGCTGGTCTTCCAAGATGTTCCTCAAACTCCTCCGTCACCAGCATCACCAGACTACCATGATAAAAAAAGAAGAAAATTAAATGATCAGGTAGGGAGTGCAGCTTTGTTTATTGTCTGTTCATAGTAATGTAATAAGTTGTGTTTATCCTGGATCATTTCTATGTTTAGACACACAGGGCTTCAGTTGACAGTCAAAGCGGACAGCATTGCCGTGATCTTTTTAATAAAGAAACTTCAGATGTGATTGACACCGTAAACAATCAGGCCGATGAAAATCTGGGCAGTCTCCATGAAGAGGTGAGAACCATTAAATTTATGCTGCGTAAATTGATCCAATTTAAATATTCTACTTGCGTAGGTATTTCATTTTGTAGGAACCTGCAACCAATGAACAGCAACAAGATGTCTGTGAAAAAAATACCACTGAAAGTCTTGACTTCCATGATATATTGGTAACACAGGAGAAAGATGAATCAGAATTGAGCTCCGATGGAGATCTTGGACTCGAAAGTAGTGAGAGCAGTAGTGATGACAGCAGTGAGAGTTCAGAAGAGGAAGATACATCTATTTGCAGCAGTAGTGCGAGTGAAAGTGAAGAAAGTAAAAGTGAAGCAAGTAGCGAGGATGATTTTGATGAATCCTTTTCCCCTAAAGTTCATGAGCATTGTGATTTAACTGTAGATGAAGGTGTGCTTACGCTAATGAATTTATTTTCTAAGCATAAAATGTCAAAGGTACAAATGGGCGGCATTTTAGAAGCTGTTTTAAAGTTTATTCCCAAGTCTAGTAATTTGCCCAAAACCCAGTATGCTCTCTTTAACTTTGTTCAGAAGCTGAGCCCTATTTCTAAAGTGATTGAACACTTTTACTGTTCTAAATGTCTGTTTTATCTTGGGTTGGAGGAAATTACTTGCCGTCTTTGCTCGGGGGATCCTCACAAATTTTATCAAATCCCTCTTGCGGATCGAATTCGCAACTTGTTTGAGAAGCATGGTTTAGCTGACGCCATTGACAAGTACAATGAAGCAAGGCAGAATACACCCTGTGGAGATGGCTATACTGATCTGTTAGATGGATCTGAATTCAAGAGAGCTAGAATTGATGGCAGTTACAATTTGACATTTTTGGGTCATACCGATGGAATTTCTATAAGTGAGAGCTCTGATATGTCGCTTTGGCCTGTGGAATGGGTCGCAGCTGAAGTGCCGCCTCATCTTCGTTTCAAATATGTCTTTATCAGTGGTATTTGGGTTGATGAGTGTAAGCCTTACTTAAACACTTTAATGGGACCAATTGTTGAAGAATTGAAGCAGCTTCATCAGCACGGTGTCAAATGGATCAATCCAAAAACTAAGGAAGAATGTGTAACGTTTGTTTCTGTGCCCGCTTTTTGTGTTGATGCCCCTGTAAGAGCCCAACTTCAAAACATTCTACAGCATGGGGGAAGACATTGCTGTCACAGTTGCGAGCAGAAAATGAAGAAGCTTCCAGCTGAACCTGTTGAGCCTGGCAAAAAGAAACGGAAAAGAAAGAGAGTGTATGCCTTTGAAGAGAAAGAATCGACACCCAGAACTGCTGATCGTATGGAGGCTCAAGGCAAGAAAACAAGAAGAGAACTGAAAAAGTATGGAGACAAGATGAATCCAGAGAAAGGTGTGAAAGGCCCAAGTGTTATTTCTGACCTTCCAGGTTGTGATAGAAGCACTGCTGTATATCCAGAATATATGCACCTTTTACTTTGTGTCGTTAAGCAGTTCATGGCTTTATGGTTTGTTATAAAAGGACCTTGGAGTTTATCCAAACACACTGATAAGATCAACAAACTTTTGTTAAGTATAAGGGTTCCAGATTATATCACTAGAGTAACTCGGCCAATTGATAAGTTCAGCAAATGGAAAGCAAATGAACTCCGTTCATTTGTCTTATTTTATTCTGTAATAATTTTTTCACAATGTATGGATCCAATTTATTTTCAACATTGGTTGTTATTTGCCAACGCTATTTATTTACTAGTTCAAGAACATGTTTCAAAGAACGATGTGACAAGAGCAAATATTATGTTGAGGATGTTCTGCAGGGATTTTGAAAAACTGTACCCTGTGTCTAATTGTTCATATTACATGCATTGTCTTCTGCATTTGGCAGCCTCGGTAGAGAAATATGGCCCACTGCATTGTAATTCAGCTTTTATGTATGAGAACTTCAATGGAATTTTGGCCAAATACATACATGGGACCAAAAATCAGGCAAAAGAATTGGTAAACAATATTATGTTAGCTTTAGGCATAGGAGTACTGAGAGCACGATGCCTTTCCAATTCTTCAAGTAGCACTGACAAAAAGATTGAATTCAGAAATCAAATCAAGGGACATAAGTTTTCTGAAAAAGAACTCAATGTATTTGCTCAAAACAAATTAAAAGAACCAATGAAATTGTACTTCAGGGCTAAGATCAAAGGGGAAATATTTACTTGCTCTCTTTATTCAAGACAGAAAAGGAGAAACAACTTTACCATAAAATACTTCGATTCTGCTGGAAACAAAGTTTTTGGAGAAATATGGTATTTCTGTGAAACAGCTGAAAAGGTAGCTATAGTAAAAAAGTTTAGTGTGCATCATGCAAACACTTTTTGTCATACAGCTTCAGGTGTTCTCATCAAACATATCATACCTATTTTACCTTCTGAAAACTATGAAGTTGTTGACTTATGTAAAATTATTTGCAAAGTAGTAAGAGTCGATAATTTTGTGTGTTTAAGACAAACAAACATGAATACAACTTGTAACACCCTCGGCTCCCAATAAATATTTATTGAATTAAATGAATGACCGGTTCTGCTTATTTTTTTACTTCAGACGATCTAGCCACAGAGAGGAAATGCATTTCAAGGACTTGCATTGAAAAATAGCTAGGTCACAAAAGACCCTCTGCTTGTTTGGTCCGCACAAGTGTTGTCTAATGCATCACAAAATAACATATCTGTCACTACTGACACTGTTTTAATATGAGACTAGTAGCGCAAGGCGAGCACTGCCCTCGAAACGGTTCTGACGGTACGCCCCAAGGCCTCCAACGCCAGCACCATTGCTGCGCTGATTCCGAACCCTTCCTCTGTCCCTCTCGCACACATGGACATCCGGTATTGGTGCGAAAGTGAAACCAGGAACCACTGTTACGAATCAGACCGGGCCTTCCAATGAATTTTGTGAGCGCCGCGCGCACGGGCGTGCGTTCGAGGCCCACGAAGGCCGCCCCCCTGCACGTCTTGAAGGGGAGCACCCCGGTGCGGCGCCCCGCCAGCCCCGGGCCGGCATGCTGGTGGCGCGGCGGTCGCCATCCCCGAGCTCGTCATGCAGGGTGTGCCCCCGGTGCGGCGCCCCGCCAGCCCCGGGCCGGCATCATGCCGGCATGCTGGTGGCGCGGCGGTCGCCATCCCCGAGCTCGTCATGCAGGGTGTGCCCCCGGTGCGGCGCCCCGCCAGCCCCGGGCCGGCATCATGCCGGCATGCTGGTGGCGCGGCGGTCGCCATCCCCGAGCTCGTCATGCAGGGTGTGCCCCCGGTGCGGCGCCCCGCCAGCCCCGGGCCGGCATGCTGATGGCGCGGCGGTCGCCATCCCCGAGCTCGTCATGCAGGGTGTGCCCCCGGTGCGGCGCCCCGCCAGCCCCGGGCCGGCATGCTGGTGGCGCGGCGGTCGCCATCCCCGAGCTCGTCATGCAGGGTGTGCCCCCGGTGCGGCGCCCCGCCAGCCCCGGGCCGGCATCATGCCGGCATGCTGGTGGCGCAGCGGTCGCCATCCCCGAGCTCGTGCCGGTCGGCTGCTTGGTGTGACCCGCTAATGCACGTCTTGAACGGCTCTCCACAAAGTGCACTACTTGAACTTTTTCGATTTTCATTAATTGATAGTCTGAATTGAATAGACAAGGCGCGGGGTTCAAATCTGACGCCCTGCAAAAATTTATGAACGAAGGAACAAACAGTTACAAAGAAATAGTTACAGAAATTTCAACCGTTAACAAAAATGGATACTTGTTAAACAGTTCGTTAAATTATATAAATGTTTATAAACTCTTTCAACGAGCCTTAATTAAACTAATTTTTTGATTTAAATTTTATAACCTTTTTATTAACCAAATTGCTTTTATAACGTTCTTATAAATATTTCATACAGCTTTATTATCGTTGATAAAGTTTTTTTACGAGGGAACTGTGTAGGAAAAGCCGAAAAACACGCTTTTCAGCTTGTTTTCGTCCAAAAATGCGATGTTTTTGTCGAAGGCACTTGTGGCTTGTAACAAGAAACATCCTCAAAAGTCACTGTCACTTATCGAGCTAAAACTATGTGGAAAGGAAAGGTCAGGCTTAAAAACACGCATTTCGGCTTACTTTTATGCAAAAATGCGACCTTCTGTTGGGGGCACTTGAGTCTGGTGACTGACGGATAATGTTTGAAAGTCACTGTCAAGCGGGCAGCTAAAACTGTGCAGGATCACGATCCTACGTATAAACACATGCTTTTCGGAATTAATCAATGCGAGACTGGCTTTTGTGTTTGAGATTTTGAAGGCTCGTGACCTAAGAATAATCTTTAAAAGTTTTGGTGACACATCGAGCCAAAACCGTGTAAAAACCGTGTTAAAGGAACTTGTGGCATGTGACAAGAATCATTTTCATAAGTCACTGCTACTAATTCAGCTAAAACTATGCGGAATCAAAACGCCAGTCTTAAAAACAGGCTATTCTGCTTATTTTCGTGCTAAAATGCGATTTTTTGTAGAAGGCACTTGTGGCTTGTAACAAGATTTATCCTCAGAAGTCACTGTCACCAATCGAGCTAACACTATGTAGAATCGAAAGGCCTGGCTTCAGAACGCGCATTTAGGCTTACTTTTTATGCAAAAATGCGCATTTTCTTGGAGTCAGTTTGGTCTTGTTACATGCGAACTTTGTTTGAAAGTAACTGTCAAGCTTTGACCTAAAACTGTGCGGGATCACGATGCTAGGCATAATCAAATAATTCTAGCTTAAATCAATGCGAAACTGGCCTTTTTGTTTGAGCTTTTCGTAGATCGTGACTTGAAAATAATGTTTTAAAGTTATGGTTTCAATCAAGCTAAAACTGTGTAGGATTGCAACGAAAGGCCTAAAACGACGCTTTTTTGCTTTTTTTCGTGTGAAATTGCGATTTAGTGTTAAAGGCACTTGTGGCATGGGACAAGTATCATTCTCATAAGTCACTGTCACTAATAAAGCTCAAACTATGCGGGATCGAAAGGCTAGGCTTAAAAACATCCTATTCTTCTTATTTTCGTGCGAAAATGCGATTTATTTGCTGAAGGTATTTGTGGCTGGTGACTAGATTCATCCTCATCGGTCACTGTCACTAATCGAGCTAAAACTATGCAGAATGAAAAGGCCTGGCTTAAAATCGCGCATTTCGGCTTACTTTTTATGCAAAAATGCGAATTTCTGTTGGAGGCACTTGGGTCTTGTAACTTAAGAACTTTGTTTAAAAGTCACTGTCAAGCATGGAGCTATAACAGTGCGGGATCACAATGCAAGAACAAACAAATGATTCCAGCTTCAATCAATGCGAAATAGCCTTTTTGTCTGACCTTCACGAAGGTCGTGAATTGAGGATAATGTATTAAAGTTATGGTTTAAACCGAGCTAAAACTGTGTACGATGGCAACGAAAAGCCTATAAGAACGCTTCTCTGCTTTTTTTGGGGGCCTAAATGCGATTTAGTGTTAAAGGCACTTGTGGCATGTGACAAGAAACATTCTCATCAGTCACAGTCACCAATTAAGCTATAACTGTGCGGGATCGAAAGGCCAGGCTGAAAAACAAGCATTTCTGCTCACTTTTTTTGCAAAAATGCGATCTTTTGTAAAAGGCTTTTGTGGCTTGTGACAAGAATCATCCTAATAAGTCACTGTCACCAATCGAGCTAAAACTATGCAGGATCGAAAGGCGAGGCTTAAAAACGCGCACCTAGGCTTACCCTTATGCAAAAATGTGACTTTCTGTTTCGTGCACTTAAGTCTTGTGACTTACTAACTTTGTTTGATAGTCACTGTCAAGCAGGGAGCCAAAACTGTGCGAAATCACGATGCTAGGCATAAACCCATGCTTTTCGGATTAAATCAATGCGAGACTGGTCTTTGTGTTTGAGCTTATGGAAGCTCTTTTCTTGAGATTAATATTTTGAAGTTTTGGGGATACATCGAGCTTAAACTGTGTAGGGAAAGCCGAAAAACACGCTTTTCAGCTTGTTTTCGTCCAAAAATGCGATGTTTTTGTTGAAGGCACTTGTGGCTTGTAACAAGAAACATCCTCAAAAGTCACTGTCACTTATCGAGCTAAAACTATGTGGAAAGGAAAGGTCAGGCTTAAAAACACGCATTTCGGCTTACTTTTATGCAAAAATGCGACCTTCTGTTGAGGGCACTTGAGTCTTGTGACTGACGGATAATGTTTGAAAGTCACTGTCAAGCGTGCAGCTAAAACTGTGCAGGATCACGATCCTACGTATAAACACATGCTTTTCGGAATTAATCAATGCGAGACTGGCTTTTGTGTTTGAGCTTTTGAAGGCTCGTGACCTAAGAATAATCTTAATAAGTTTTGGCGACACATCGAGCCAAAACCGTGTAAGACTACAACGAAAAGCCGAAAAACTCGCTTTTCCGCTTATTTTTGTGTTAAAATCCGATATAGTGTTAAAGGAACTTGTGGTATGTGACAAAAATCATTCTCATAAGTCACTGCCACTAATTAAGCTGAAACTATGCGGGATCAAAACGCCAGTCTTAAAAACACGCTATTCTGCTTATTTTCGTGCTAAAATGCGATTTTTGTTGAAGGCACTTGTGGCTTGTAACAAGATTTATCCTCATAAGTCACTGTCACCAATCGAGCTAAAACTATGGAGAATCGAAAGGCCTGGCTTCAGAACGCGCATTTAGGCAATCTTTTATGCAAAAATGCGAATTTTCTTGGAGTCAGTTTGGTCTTGTGACATGCGAACTTTGTTTGAAAGTAACTGTCAAGCATTTAGCTAAAACTGTGCGGGATCACGATGCTAGGCATAATCAAATGATTCTAGCTTAAATCAATGCGAAACTGGCCTTTTTGTCTGAGCTTCTCGTAGATCGTGACTTGAAAATAATGTTTTAAAGTTATGGTTTCAATCAAGCTAAAACTGTGTAGGATTGCAACGAAAGGCCTAAAATGACGCTTTTCTGCTTTTTTTCGTGTGAAATTGCGATTTAGTGTTAAAGGCACTTGTGGCATGTGACAAGTACCATTCTCATTAGTCACTGTCACCAATAAAGCTCAAACTATGCGGAATCGAAAGGCTAGGCTTAAAAACATCCTATTCTTCTTATTTTCGTGCGAAAATGCGATTTATTTGTTGAAGGCATTTGTGGCTGGTGACAAGATTCATCCTCATCGGTCACTGTCACTAATCGAGCTAAAACTATGCAGAATCAAAAGGCCTGGCTTAAAAACGCGCATTTAGGCTTACTTTAATGCAAAAATGCGAATTTTCTTAGAGTCAGTTTGTTCTTGTGACATGCGAACTTTGTTTGAAAGTAACTGTCAAGCATTTAGCTAAAACTGTGCGGGATCACGATGCTAGGCATAATCAAATGATTCTAGCTTAAATCAATGCGAAACTGGCCTTTTTGTCTGAGCTTCTCGTAGATCGTGACTTGAAAATAATGTTTTAAAGTTATGGTTTCAATCAAGCTAAAACTGTGTAGGATTGCAACGAAAGGCCTAAAATGACGCTTTTCTGCTTTTTTTCGTGTGAAAGTGCGATTTAGTGTTAAAGGCACTTGTGGCATGTGACAAGTATCATTCTCATAAGTCACTGTCACTAATAAAGCTCAAACTATGCGGGATCGAAAGGCTAGGCTTAAAAACATCCTATTCTTCTTATTTTCGTGCGAAAATGCGATTTATTTGTTGAAGGCATTTGTGGCTGGTGACAAGATTCATCCTCATCGGTCACTGTCACTAATCGAGCTAAAACTATGCAGAATCAAAAGGCCTGGCTTAAAAACGCGCATTTCGGCTTACTTTTTATGCAAAAATGCGAATTTCTGTTGGAGGCACTTGGGTCTTGTAACTTAAGAACTTTGTTTGAAAGTCACTGTCAAGCATGGAGCTATAACAGTGCGGGATCACAATGCAAGGCACAAACAAATGATTCCAGCTTCAATCAATGCGAAACTAGCCTTTTTGTCTGACCTTCACGAAGGTCGTAAATTGAGGATAATGTATTAAAGTTATGGTTTAAACCGAGCTAAAACTGTGTACGATGGCCACGAAAGGCCTAAAAGAACGCTTCTCTGCTTTTTTTTTGGGGCCTAAATGCGATTTAGTGTTAAAGGCACTTGTGGCATGTGACAAGAAACATTCTCATCAGTCACAGTCACCAATTAAGCTATAACTGTGCGGGATCGAAAGGCCAGGCTGAAAAACAAGCATTTCTGCTCACTTTTTTGCAAAAATGCGATCTTTTGTAAAAGGCTTTTGTGGCTTGTGACAAGAATCATCCTCATAAGTCACTGTCACCAATCGAGCTAAAACTATGCAGGATCGAAGATGCAAAGGTAATTCATGTCAAAAAAAAAACAAATGCCTCAACTACAAGGACGCATTTTTGCCAAGAAGAAAGCTAAAGCGCGTGTTTGTTGGCCTGGCCTGTTGGTCCCGCTTAGTTTTAGCTTGATTGGTGACAAAGACTGCAAAGGTAAACGTTAATTACAAAGGCCAATAGCCTTCAACACAAAATCGCATTTTCGCAATGATTTATGTCAAAAAGCATAATTTAAGACCAAGCATTGTGATATGCCACAGGTTTAGCTCAATTTGTGACACTGTCTTTAAAAGACAATTCAAATCACAAGATGCAAGTGCCTCAAACACAAAGTTGAAATATCTGTCAGAAATGAGCTGAAAGGCGTGTTTTTGGTCCTGGCTTGTTGATCGTACATATTTTAGGCACGATTGGTGACACTGACTTTCAAAGTTAATTCTTGGCACAAGTAACAAGTGCCTCAAACTCAAAGTCGCATTTTCACATAGAAATGAGCTGGAAAGCGTGTTTTTGGGCCTGGCCTCTTAATTCCGTATTGTTTTGGCTCGATTTGGGACACCGACATACAAGTATAAATCTTGTCACAAGAAACCAGTGCCTTAAACAAAAATTCGCATTTCCCTATTGAAATAAGCAAAACTTTGAGGTTAAGGGGGGGGGGGAACACCACATGCTAAATCTTGCTTGAATGGACTTTTTTTTTAAGGTTTCATAAAAAATGGTTAGTTGCATTGAAAATAACTCGAAACAACCCCCAAAGTTGCCCTGAATTAAAAGGAATTTTGAGTAGAAACTTTTTGTCGAGGTTTATAAAAATGAGTTGTTGCGGGGTACCTTTCAACTTAGAGCGGTGAGACAGGATTTGTTTTGCACATAATACCCTAATCTAAAAATTTACACGAGCGTTTTTTAATATAGCTCTCCTGAAAATTTTAATGACGTATCAAAGTCAAACTTAACTAAAAAACCAATTTGTTACTAAAATTTTCTTAATTCATTTTTGAATAGCAATAGATATCCAAAAACCCTCGTGTAAATTTGTAGAGCAACCTTTTGTGGTCATTTTAAGCCCTGGCACGTTCCTCTACCTCCAAAGATACCCCGCAACAACTCTTGCACAGGTTGAGAAACGGTCAAAATTTCTATGGAGAGAAAACAGAGGTCAAAGTTGGACAACATTTTTGCTACTGATAATCACCAATATTAAATACTTTAAATGAAACTATAAATCCCATGTCTTGGTTTGGGTTTGAACATGAGTGTAGGGTTCCTTGAAGGTCAGTTTTAAGCAACAGTAAGGTAACTTAAGGGCAAAAAAATAAAAAAATATTATTTAACTGATTTTAATTAGAAAAGCTATCTTAGAAAACATTTAATACTTCTTTACAGAAATCCACCAGCTTTGTATGTGAGGCCTTCTTTACTCAAAAGTTTCTTTTCTGCGGCTTGCTTCTTGACCTTGGTGGCTTTCCTGACAGTCCGACATTTTCCCGAAGCTTTGGCAATGCTCTTCTTGACACGTTCAGAATCTCTCTGGTGGCTCAGACGTCTGGACTCATTTCCAAAAGTTTCTCCAGTAACATTTGCTCGTAGTTTCATTGCAGCCTCACATCCCATGTTGAATTCTGCTACAGTGGTGCTCACAGCAATCTAAAATATAAATATTAAAAATTAAAATGAATTTAAAAAGTAAAAAATAAACATAATATAAAAACTCAAAATAAAATAAAAACAAATGGAAAAAACCTTACCTTTACTTTATTGAGATTAGTAGCTTTGGTCTTTGGAACTTTCGACCAAATAGCACTGTGGATGGATTCATTTGGGTTTTGGGTCCCAAGATTCACACATCTTTGGAGCAGTGTATTGTTAGTTAGTCGTTCGTAGACTGGGAGGATGTGCTTCACAACATCAGGGCGAAGAGGGCACGATATGCTTTTTTCATGGGCTGGTGGTTTCACACCCAAGGCTAAGGCTTTGTAGTAAAAGCACTATGAGTTTTCACCTCCTGGGCAGAACTTGTGCTGGGGCTTCTTGTCGGTACTCATACAATGATAAGGACTTGCCATGATTGCAGTCTTCATATTGGGAACATTGGGAGTATTCTTCTTGATTGCCTCTCTGTAGTATGACTGCAATATTTTCATTTTACTTTCAGTGAGACTACCAGCTTTCTGTCCACCTAGGGTAATTTTTCTTGCCTTGCAGGTATCGACCACAGTCTTGAGTCCATTTACTAATCTCTTCCCTACATGATTTATACATTCTTCTTTGGTAATGGGATAAAGGTTCAGTGACTGCAGGTGAGCAAATGAGTTGGCGTCTCCATCTGACAGAAGTCCAGTGTATCTGAAACCCCGCTCTTCAGACCGAACCCACAGAATCTCAGCAAGCGCAGTTTCCATCATCTTCGAAGAACCAGAATAATTCTTGTCGCACTGATTGGTATCCTTGTGAGTCTTCTGCCATACTTCAAAGTCTTGTTTGTCTAATTGGCTTTCTTTCTGGTTACAAACTGAACATTCTTTGCACACAACATCAAAATCAACAACAAGGCCAGTTAGAACATCAATCACTAATCCAATTCCATACGGAGAAGTAAATCCTCGCTTATGCCAACTGCCGTCAAATGAAACTGTAATTTCTAATACCGACTCTTCACTCAGATCAGGATTAAATTTAATGTGTGCTTCTCTCACACAATGCTTGGTTAGAAGTAACACATCATCAATAAACTCAGAGCTTTCTTGAGCAAGATGTTTCACAAATTTTGAGTATGTTTTACGAGACATACACTTCATATTTACAGCTATAGCAAGCCTTTCCATGCCACTGTGACCACTTCCGTTGGTAAGGAAGGCATGAACTAATTTCTTGTTAATTTCAAATGGTTTTCCCCTATGATTAAGCATTTGTGGACTAGTGTATGACTGGCTGACAACCTGTCCACAACCTCCACAAATCAACTGGACTTTGCATGCAAAGCCCTTAGAATTTTTTTCTGTGAACTTCAGCTGCTGCTTGCCGCAAGTTGGACATTTCAAGTTCACCACTAATCTTTCCCAAACATCATTTCGCACCAGTTTGTAGCCATGAGGGTCTAAATCCTCCCCAATGCCTGCATCACTCACAATACTTTCCAAATCACTTTGGGTGTCATCAGTTTCTCTGTCACTTGTAGTGCTTGCAGCCTCCAGATCGCTAACCTCACTTTCCTCGTCCGGCTGGGGCTTGAAATAGTTCAATTTCCGTTCACTGGCAGTCACTCTCCTCGTTTTCGCTGGCGGTTCTTGGGTGTCCGCGGTGCTAGTGGACGCAACACTAGTTTGAGCTCGAGAAGAAGTCCTTTTTCCTCGACCAGCTCCAGACCTAGGTCTAGGCCCAGACCCAGAGGCGTCCTCGACTTGGCTCGGTGTCTTGGTCTTGGCGAGTCGTGCCGCAGCAAGTTGAGCATGGCGCTTTGTCCCTCCTCTCGTAGCTTTGCCCCTCCTGTATGATTTGTTCAGCGGATCCATTTCAACGAGTAAATGCTTCCAAATTTACAGACGAAAGTCTCGCCGGCAGCACGTAAACAAATCTCTCCTACTGTACAGCCCAGCTGAGCGCTGGAGCCGCAGCGGGCGAATAAGTTGCCTCGCGGTCCGACAGATGGCGCGCGGCGCGTGCCCGCCCCACCCCTCTCCACCGCATTGGCAGCGGGAGATTTGAACGTATCTCGTTTCAAACAACTTCTTTCCTTTCCATTTTCCGTCAAATTCACCTTAAAAGACTCCTTATTGGTCGCTGTAAAGCCCGGATTTGAGTTCCGCGACCCCCAAAACCTAACCAGACCATCTACAAGCCCAAAAGAGCAAAAAAAAAAAAAAAAAAAAAATTTTTGAATTTTGCAATTTTTGACATTTTGACATGTTTTTGAAAATTAATTTTTTGACCGACTTAGACTTTGAATTTTTACAAACCGGTT
Source organism: Stenchaetothrips biformis (assembly GCA_030522485.1). NCBI lineage: Eukaryota > Metazoa > Arthropoda > Insecta > Thysanoptera > Thripidae > Stenchaetothrips > Stenchaetothrips biformis. Next base: position 7,173,788 of record CM060089.1, on the reverse strand, counting down.
GCAGGGTTTTAAAGGGAAAAGTCCATGGATTTTAAAGAGCCAATAAAAAAATTATCAAAATTTTGACCCTCAGACCTCATTTTGGTGTCCCCCCCCCCCTTAAGGGCCTCGCCTATTGATCCCGTATAGGTTTAGCTGGGTTGGTGACACCGACTTGCAAAGATAATTCATGTCAAAAGAAACAAATGCCTCAACTACAAAGACGCATTTTCGCCAAGAAAAAAAGCTAAAAAGCGTGATTGTAGGCCTGGCCAGTTGGTCCCGCATAGTTTTAGCTTGATTGGTGACAAAGACTACAAAGGTAAACACAAGACACGCTTTGCTGCTTATTATTATTGCCAGGCTTAAAAACACGCTTTTTGCATATTTTTATGCAAAAATGCGATTTTCTGTTGGAGGCACTTAAGTCTTGTGACTTACGAACTTTGTTTGAAAGTCACTGTCAAGCATGGAGCTAAAACTGTGCGGGATCACGATGCTGGACATGAACAAATGCTTTGCGGCTTAAATCATTGCGAAACTGGCCTTTTTGTTTGGGCTTCTCGTAGGTCGTGACTTGAGAATAATGGTTGAATGTTAAGGTGTCATTTCAAGCTAAAACTGTGTAGGATTTCAACGAAATGCCTAAAAGCACGCTTTTCTGCTTGTATTCGTGTGAAAATGCGATTATGTTTTTTTGTTGAACGCACTTGTGGGTTGTGATAAGATCATCCTCATAGGTCACTGTCACCAATAGTGTGACGTTGTCACGAAGTATCACCCTGTCACGCTGACAGCCAGTGTTTCGCTGTCACGCACGATCACGCTATCACGCAATGTCTAGCTGTCACGCAAAGTCACACTGTCACGCAGTGTCATGCATTTTCACGCTGTCACGCAGTGTCACGCTGTCACTCTGTGTCACGCAGTGTAACGCTGTCACGCACAGTCGTGCTGCCATGCATTGTCACGCTGTTACGCAATGTCAAGCTGTCACGTTGGGTCACGCTTCCAAGCAGTGTCACGCATTGTCACGCTGTAACGTAGTCTCACACTGTCATGCACTGTAACGCTGTTATGCAGTGTCACGCTTTGTCACGCTGTCACACAGTTTCAAACTGTCACGATGTAACGAAGTGTCATGCAGTGTCACGGTGTCACGAAGTGTCAAGCAGTGTCACGTCGTCACACAGTTTCACACTGACACGCAGTCACGAAGTGCCAAGCAGTGTCACGCTGCAAAGCCGTGTCACGCTACAACGCACCCCATAGGAACACCCACGTCGCATCCACGTTGCATCCACGTAACTTAAGTGGAAAAGCGGGATTAGAATTTTCCACCTAAGATCGTCCTCTTTATTACGTGGATGCTACATCGATATTAAAATCCACGTTAATTCCACGTTGAAATTTTGTGGATCATAGAGCTTAACTCATTCAACGTAAAATCAACGCTGATTTTAGGTAGAAGTTTTCTCTCTTTCTAAGAAACCATATCATCAACGTGGATGGAATGTGGACTTCGCTACTAGCAGAATCAACCTCCCATCGACGATGAAATCTCGTCGATAAATATCTCGTATACTTGAAGCTTCAAATTCTTTGTAGATTCCACGTGGATTATGCAGCTCACAGCGCCCACTCGAAATCGATCTGAATATCTCGCGGATCTGAAACTTTGACACAATCATCATGAATTCGATGTGGATTTTTGGGGGAATCATCCAACAACTGCATCGATTTTGCGTCGAAATCCATGATTTATTGATATTAATCACTTTTTTAAAGAAAATTTGATGAATTAACATGTTATCATGCGTTTTTTGGTCGGCGCGGTCTTCCCTTTGTCCGCTTTGAAGTTTCCCAGACACTGTTAAAAAAAAATCTGAAAATTCAGACCACTTTTTTCAGACTTGGTGCTCTGAATCGTTTGTCCGCCAGATGGCGCACATGTTGTGAAACATACCTCCTTCTGTTTAAAAGGCTTTTAATGCAAAAATATACCAATTGAAAAGTTCAAAATTGGCAACACTTAATCTGTCATATGAGAACCATGCTCTGTTGCAAGATTTATCTCCGTAATATGTGTGGGAGTTGAAAAATTCACATTTTAATTTACCTCTCGCGGGTGGCTCCACTCTAAAAAAAATGCCTCTTAAATTTCATAACCTGGACTTGAAGAAAATTGTATAACTATGGATCTTAAATTTTATAACATTTTAGCTCTGAAATTTCATAAACATTCGTTATGAAATATCAGAAGCAGTTTATTAAATCTCATAAACTTTTTATAAGTTTTCATAACTAACTGGTTATGGAAACTCATATCCCATTCTGATTCTTCATGTCACAGATAATGAAACATCATAAATGTTTTATTAATTTTTGGATTGAATTGCCTTACCTAAGGTAACCTTGCCTGTAGAACAGCTAACTACATAGAAAATTATGACGGGAGAGGGACCATTTGAGGTCTTCGTCCCTGTCACTTGAAAAAGTGGACATCCTTACTGCCTCAGAGTGCACAGACCGGACACAATTGGCGGGCGGATCATGCGTGCACCCAACCTAATGGCCGACCGAAGACGCCAGGGAGTGGCAACATGGAAATGCGTTTTTCTCGACTTCAGTGTGATATTTCTTCAAAACTTATAGCTAAAGGCTAGAGCTGATATCTACGACGGCAATAGATGGTATGATATGCGAAAATTACTTGCTTTAACGACATAAATTGCAAAGACTAATTGAAGAACGGTCACGGCGCTCCAAGCGCCACCTAGCGGCAGATCTGTGAAACCTGACTCGGGCGGCTGTTTTTCTGACCATATGTGGATTGTTCACAGATTGCGTTTTGTTTTTAGAATCACCCACGGAATTTTCGTTTCTCATACCGAAGTTGGCACTTTTACCATACAAAGGTACAGTGGAAATGTGATAATATTTTTTTAGAGAGCAATGATCTGAATCACACACTATTTTGGTAATTTTTGGGTAAATACGTCCAAGGATGCCCTGTCAACCCACTAAGTTTGGAACCCTCACCCAACCCAAAAAATCGGCCTGTCTTCAGGTGCTGTCACCCCATTCTTAAAATTTAGAATTGGTTTATGAATTAAGCTACCGTTTTGAAATATAAGAGCGACAATCTCAATTTTCATAACTTCTGTTCTGAATGTAACTCGTTCTAAACTTTTATAACCGTATTTCTAAAATTTTATAGCCGAAATCTTAAATTTGATTACCAGATCTTAAGTTTTAGAAGAATGTTATGAAAGTTGACTTTTAGAACGTGTTTATGAAAAGTTATACTTTTTTCGATATTAAATTTCATAACTTTTTTTAGAGTGTCCGTGTCGCCATTTCGTTAGGTGCCGCAGGCCGGCTCCTCGTTAGTCGATCTTCCTTAACGTAATGTTTACTCGAGGGCCCGTCGAGAGAATAACTCAACGTGCCCTCCAAGTGGAATGTAGGAAGATTTTACGTTCAGTCGGGGTGCAGAACGTGACTTCCACGTGAATTTTATGCAGATTTTTGGACCCGCAGCGGCCTTATTATCGATTAGCTTCCGTCCGCTAACGTGAATTGCACGTGGTACGAGTAACTTTAACCGTCTACCTTTCCTCTACGTTGATAGGAGATGGATCATGCGCGCTGCTGAGTCCACGTAGCATCCACCCAGCATCGCGACCACACTTTGAGTCGATGTCGAGTCGAGTATCCACGTCGATTTCACGTGAAAATCAACGTAGCATCTATGTCGCATCCACGAGGATGTTCCCATGGGGAAGTGTCACACTGTCACGCAAAGTTACGCTGTCACGCAGTGTGACGCTGCAACGCAGTGTCACGCACTCACGCAACATCCCGCTGTCACGCAGTGTCACGCTGTCACGTAGTGTCATGCTTAAAAGCATTGGAAGCAGTCACGAAGTTTCGCGTAGTGTCCCGCTGTCACGAAGTGTGACGCAGTGTCACGCAGTGTCGAGCAGTGTCACGCTGTCACGCAGTCTCTCAGGCAGTGTCACGCAGTGTCACGCTGCAACGCAGTGTCACGCTGGAAAGCCACACGCTGCAACGCGCGAAAATGCGATTTTTTGTCGAAGGCACTTGTGGCGTGTGATAAGATCATCCTCATAAGTCACTGTCACCAATCGAGCTAAAACTATGCAGGATCGAAAGGCGAGGCATAAAAACGCGCATTTCGGCTTACTTTCATGCAAAAATGTGACTTTTTGTTTGAGGCACTTGAGTCTTTTGACTCACGAACATTGTTTGATAGTCACTGTCAAGCAGGGAGCTAAAACTGTGCGAAATCACGATGCTAGGCAAAAACACATGCTTTTTAGATTAAATCAATCCGAGACTGGCCTTTTTGGTTGAGCTTCTCGTAGATCGTGACTTGAGAATAATGTTTTAGAGATGTGGTGTCTCATCAAGCTAAAACAGTGTAGAATTGCAACAAAAAGCCGTAAAACACGGCCTGGCCAGTTGGTCCCGCATAGTTTTAGCTTGATTGGTGACAAAGACTACAAAGGTAAACACAAGACACGCTTTGCTGCTTATTATTATTGCCAGGCTTAAAAACACGCTTTTTGCATATTTTTATGCAAAAACGCGAGTTTCTGTTAGAGGCACTTAAGTCTTGTGACTTACGAACTTTGGTTGATAGTCACTGTGAAGCATGGAGCTTAAACTGTGCGGGATCACGATGCTAGGCATGAACAAATGCTTTGCGGGTGAAGCCAATGCGAAACTGGCCTTTTTGTTTGGGCTTCTCGAATGTCGTGACGAGAAAAATGTTTATAAGTTAGAGTGTTAAATCAAGCTAAAACTGTGTGGGGTTACAACAAAAAGCCTAAAAGCACGCTTTTCTACTTGTTTTCGTGCGAAAATGCGATTTAGTGTTGAACGCACTTGTGGCATGTGACAAGAATCATTCTCATAAGTCACTGTCACCACTTAAGCTAGAACTGTGCGGGATCGAAAGGCTAGGCCTAAAAACAAGCATTTCGGCTTCCTTTTATGCAAAAATGCGAATTTCTGCAAAAGGCACCTGAGTCTTGTGACTTACGAATTATGTTTGAAAGTCACTGTCAAGCATGGAGCTAAAACTGTGCAGGATGACGATGCTAGGCATAAACACATGCTTTTCGGATGAAATCAATGCGAGAATGGCCTTTTTGTCTGACCTTCTCGAAGGTCGTGAATTGAGGATAATGTATTAAAGTTATGGTTTTAATCGTATGAAATTGCGATTTAGTGTTAAAGGAACTTGTGGCATGTGACAAGTATCATTCTCATAAGTCACTGTCACTGATAAAGCTCAAACTATGCGGGATCGAAAGGCTAGGCTTAAAAACACCCTTTTCTTCTTATTTTCGTGCGAAAATGCGATTAACTTGTTGAAGGCATTTGTGGCTGGTGACAAGATTCATCCTCATCGGTCACTGTCACTAATCTAGCTAAAACTATGCAGAATCAAAAGGCCTGGCTTAAAAACGCGAATTTCGGCTAACGTTTTATGCAAAAATGCGAATTTCTGTTGGGGGCACTTGGGTCTTGTAACTTGTGAACTTTGTTTGAAAGTCACTGTCAAGCAGGGAGCTAAAACTGTGCGAAATCACGATGCCAGGCATAAACCCATGCTTTTCGGATTAAATCAATGCGAGACTGGTCTTTTTTTTTTTTTTTTATGGAAGCTCTTTACTTGAGATTTATATTTTCAAGTTTTAGGGATACATCGAGCTTAAACTGTGTAGGAAAAGCCGAAAAACACGCTTTTCAGCTTGTTTTCGTCCAAAAATGCGATGTTTTTGTTGAAGGCTTGTAACAAGAAACATCCTCAAAAGTCACTGTCACTTATCGTGCTAAAACTATGTGGAAAGGAAAGGTCAGGCTTAAAAACACGCATTTCGGCTTACTTTTATGCAAAAATGCGACCTTCTGTTGAGGGCACTTGAGTCTTGTGACTTACCGATAATGTTTGAAAGTCTCTGTCAAGCGTGCAGCTAAAACTGTGCAGGATCACGATCCTACGTATAAACACATGCTTTTTGGAATTAATCAATGCGAGACTGGCTTTTGTGTTTGAGCTTTTGAAGGCTCGTGACCTAAGAATAATCTTTATAAGTTTTGGTGACACATCGAGCCAAAACCGTGTAAAAACCGTGTTAAAGGAACTTGTGGCATGTGACAAGAATCATTCTCATAAGTCACTGCCACTAATTAAGCTAAAACTATGCGGAATCAAAACGCCAGTCTTAAAAACACGCTATTCTGCTTATTTTTGTGCTAAAATGCGATTTTTTGTAGAAGGCACTTGTGGCTTGTAACAAGATTTATCCTCAGAAGTCACTGTCACCAATCGAGCTAAAACTATGGAGAATCGAAAGGCCTGGCTTCAGAACGCGCATTTAGGCTTACTTTTATGCAAAAATGCGAATTTTTTTGGAGTCATTTTGGTCTTGTGACATGCGAACTTTGTTTGAAAGCAACTGTCAAGCATTGAGCTAAAACTGTGCGGGATCACGATGCTAGGCATAATCAAATGATTCTAGCTTAAATCAATGCGAAACTTGCCTTTTTGTCTGAGCTTCTCGTAGATCGTGACTTAAAAATAATGTTTTAAAGTAATGGTTTCAATCAAGCTAAAACTGTGTAGGATTGCAACGAAAGGCCTAAAATGACGCTTTCCTGCTTTTTTTCGTGTGAAATTGCGATTTAGTGTTAAAGGCACTTGTGGCATGTGACAAGTATCATTCTCATAAGTCACTGTCACTAATAAAGCTCAAACTATGCGGGATCGAAAGGCTAGGCTTAAACACATCCTATTCTTCTTATTTTCGTGCGAAAATGCGATTTATTTGTTGAAGGCATTTGTGGCTGGTGACAAAATTCATCCTCATCGGTCACTGTCACTAATCGAGCTAAAACTATGCAGAATCAAAAGGCCTGGCTTAAAAACGCGCATTTCGGCTTACTTTTTATGCAAAAATGCGAATTTCTGTTGGAGGCACTTGGGTCTTGTAACTTAAGAACTTTGTTTGAAAGTCACTGTCAAGCATGGAGCTATAACAGTGCGGGATCACAATGCAAGGCACAAACAAATGATTCCAGCTTCAATCAATGCGAAACTAGCCTTTTTGTCTGACCTTCACGAAGGTCGTGAATTGAGGATAATGTATTAAAGTTATGGTTTAAACCGAGCTAAAACTGTGTACGATGGCAACGAAAGGCCTAAAAGAACGCTTCTCTGCTTTTTTTGGGGGTCTAAATGCGATTTAGTGTTAAAGGCACTTGTGGCATGTGACAAGAATCATTCTCATCAGTCACAGTCACCAATTAAGCTATAACTGTGCGGGATCGAAAGGCCAGGCTGAAAAACAAGCATTTCTGCTCACTTTTTTGCAAAAATGCGATCTTTTGTAAAAGGCTTTTGTGGCTTGTGACAAGAATCATCCTCATAAGTCACTGTCACCAATCGAGCTAAAACTATGCAGGATCGAAAGGCGAGGCTTAAAAACGCGCACCTAGGCTTACCCTTATGCAAAAATGTGACTTTCTGTTTCATGCACTTGAGTCTTGTGACTTACTAACTTTGTTTGATAGGCACTGTCAAGCAGGGAGCCAAAACTGTGCGAAATCACGATGCTAGGAATAACCCATGCTTTTCGGATTAAATCAATGCGAGACTGGTCTTTGTGTTTGAGCTTATGGAAGCTCTTTTCTTGAGATTAATATTTTTAAGTTTTTGGGATACACCGAGCTTAAACTGTGTAGGAAAAGCCGAAAAACACGCTTTTCAGCTTGTTTTCGTCCAAAAATGCGATGTTTTTGTTGAAGGCACTTGTGGCTTGAAACAAGTAACATCCTCAAAAGTCACTGTCACTTATCGAGCTAAAACTATGTGGAAAGGAAAGGTCAGGCTTAAAACACGCATTTCGGCTTACTTTTATGCAAAAATGCGACTTTCTGTTTAGGGCACTTGAGTCTTGTGACTTACGGATAATGTTTGAAAGTCACTGTCAAGCGTGCAGCTAAAACTGTGCAGGATCACGATCCTACGCATAAACACATGCTTTTCGGATTAAATCAATTCGAGACTGGCTTTTGTGTTTGAGCTTTTGAAGGCTCGTGACCTAAGAATAATCTTTATGAGTTTTGCTGACACATCGAGCCAAAACTGTGTAGGACTACAACGAAAAGCCAAAAACACGCTTTTCCGCTTATTTTCGTGTCAAAATCCTATATAGTGTTAAAGGAACTTGTGGCATGTGACAAGAATCATTCTCATTAGTCACTGCCACCAATTAAGCTAAAACTATGCGGGGTTAAAAACGCCAGTCTTAAAAACACGCTATTCTGCTTATTTTCGTGCTAAAATGCGATTTTTTGTAGAAGGCACTTGTGGCTTGTAACAAGATTTATCCTCAGAAGTCACTGTCACCAATCGAGCTAAAACTATGCAGAATCGAAAGGCCTGGCTTATGAACGCGCATTTAGGCTTACTTTTTTGCAAAAATGCGAATTTTCATTGGAGTCAGATTGGTCTTGTGACTTGCGAAGTTTGTTTGAAAGTTACTGTCAAGCATTGAGCTAAAACTTTGCGGGATCACAATGCTAGGCATAATCAAATGATTCTAGCTTAAATCAATGCGAAACTGGCCTTTTTGTTTGAGCTTCTCGTAGATCGTGACTTGAAAATAATGTTTTAAAGTTATGGTTTCAATCAAGCTAAAACTGTGTAGGATTGCAACGAAAGGCCTAAAATGACGCTTTTCTGCTTTTTTTCGTGTGAAATTGCGATTTAGTGTTAAAGGCACTTGTGGCATGGGACAAGTATCATTCTCATAAGTCACTGTCACTAATAAAGCTCAAACAATGCGGGATCGAAAGGCTAGGCTTAAAAACATCCCATTTTTTCTTATTTTCTTGCGAAAATGCGATTTATTTGTTGAAGGCATTTGTGGCTGGTGACAAGATTCATCCTCATCGGTCACTGTCACTAATCGAGCTAAAACTATGCAGAATCAAAAGGCCTGGCTTAAAAACGCGCATTTCGGCTTACTTTTTATGCAAAAATGCGAATTTCTGTTGGAGGCACTTGGGTCTTGTAACTTAAGAACTTTGTTTGAAAGTCACTGTCAAGCATGGAGCTATAACAGTGCGGGATCACAATGCAAGGCACAAACAAATGATTCCAGCTTCAATCAATGCGAAACTAGCCTTTTTGTCTGACCTTCACGAAGGTCGTGAATTGAGGATAATGTATTAAAGTTATGGTTTAAATCGAGCTAAAACTGTGTACGATGGCAAAGAAAGGCCTAAAAGGACGCTTCTCTGCCTTTTTTGGGGGCGAAAATGCGATTAAGTGTTAAAGGCACTTGTGGCATGTGACAAGAAACATTCTCATCAGTCACAGTCACCAATTAAGCTATAACTGTGCGGGATCGAAAGGCCAGGCTGAAAAACAAGCATTTCTGCTCACTTTTTTGCAAAAATGCGATCTTTTGTAAAAGGCTTTTGTGGCTTGTGACAAGAATCATCCTCATAAGTCACTGTCACCAATCGAGCTAAAACTATGCAGGATCGAAAGGCGAGGCTTAAAAACGCGCACCTAGGCTTACCCTTAAGCAAAAATGTGACTTTCTGTTTCATGCACTTGAGTCTTGTGACTTACTAACTTTGTTTGATAGTCACTGTCAAGCAGGGAGCCAAAACTGTGCGAAATCACGATGCTAGGAATAACCCATGCTTTTCGGATTAAATCAATGCGAGACTGGTCTTTGTGTTTGAGCTTATGGAAGCTCTTTTCTTGAGATTAATATTTTTAAGTTTTTGGGATACACCGAGCTTAAACTGTGTAGGAAAAGCCGAAAAACACGCTTTTTAGCTTGTTTTCGTCCAAAAATGCGATGTTTTTGTTGAAGGCACTTGTGGCTTGAAACAAGTAACATCCTCAAAAGTCACTGTCACTTATCGAGCTAAAACTATGTGGAAAGGAAAGGTCAGGCTTAAAACACGCATTTCGGCTTACTTTTATGCAAAAATGCGACTTTCTGTTGAGGGCACTTGAGTCTTGTGACTTACGGATAATGTTTGAAAGTCACTGTCAAGCGTGCAGCTAAAACTGTGCAGGATCACGATCCTACGCATAAACACATGCTTTTCGGATTAAATCAATTCGAGACTGGCTTTTGTGTTTGAGCTTTTGAAGGCTCGTGACCTAAGAATAATCTTTATGAGTTTTGCTGACACATCGAGCCAAAACTGTGTAGGACTACAACGAAAAGCCAAAAAACACGCTTTTCCGCTTATTTTCGTGTCAAAATCCTATATAGTGTTAAAGGAACTTGTGGCATGTGACAAGAATCATTCTCATTAGTCACTGCCACCAATTAAGCTAAAACTATGCGGGGTTAAAAACGCCAGTCTTAAAAACACGCTATTCTGCTTATTTTCGTGCTAAAATGCGATTTTTTGTAGAAGGCACTTGTGGCTTGTAACAAGATTTATCCTCAGAAGTCACTGTCACCAATCGAGCTAAAACTATGCAGAATCGAAAGGCCTGGCTTCAGAACGCGCATTTCGGCTTACTTTTTATGCAAAAATGCGAATTTCTGTTGGAGGCACTTGGGTCTTGTAACTTAAGAACTTTGTTTGAAAGTCACTGTCAAGCATGGAGCTATAACAGTGCGGGATCACAATGCAAGGCACAAACAAATGATTCCAGCTTTAATCAATACGAAACTAGCCTTTTTGTCTGACCTTCACGAAGGTCGTGAATTGAGGATAATGTATTAAAGTTATGGTTTAAACCGAGCTAAAACTGTGTACGAAGGCCACGAAAGGCCTAAAAGAACGCTTCTCTGCCTTTTTTGGGGGCCTAAATGCGATTTAGTGTTCAAGGCACTTGTGGCATGTGACAAGAAACATTCTCATCAGTCACAGTCACCAATTAAGCTATAACTGTGCGGGATCGAAAGGACAGGCTGAAAAACAAGCATTTCTGCTCACTTTTTTGCAAAAATGCGATCTTTTGTAAAAGGCTTTTGTGGCTTGTGACAAGAATCGTCACCAATCGAGCTAAAACTATGCAGGATCGAAAGGCGAGGCTTAAAAACGCGCACCTAGGCTTACCCTTATGCAAAAATGTGACTCTCTGTTTCGTGCACTTGAGTCTTGTGACTTACTAACTTTGTTTGATAGTCACTGTCAAGCAGGGAGCCAAAACTGTGCGAAATCACGATGCTAGGCATAAACCCATGCCGATACCTCCTAGCAATAGGCACGTACTTCGGGCACGCTTCTCAAAACTCACGTACTTTCGGCAGCTTGTGCAACAAACACGCAGTTTCACGATTTTTGGTCAATAAGCACGCAGTTTTCGCATTTTCGTCCTAGCGGGTACGAAAATGCATTCTGGGTAAGTTTTATGGTTGGGCAAGTAAAATGCACTCAGTAAGTTACCATTGATAAGCTCAAAACCGTTTCAGGAACGATCTGCCATTTAATATAGGCCAACCCTTGACCTTCAAACCTTCAGCGATATTTGATGGTGGATCACTCCTGGAACCGTTTCCAGGTTATCAATGGTGACTTAGATAAGGTACCTCATACACTGGTGTAAATTTTATCAGAACTTTCTGATTGATTTTCTGATTTCTGAATGCCAATCAGAAATATCCTGATTTATTTCCTGATTTTTGATTGTCATTCAGAAAAATCCTGATTGACTACCGACTATCAGAAAATTCCTGACTTCTGATTTCCTGATATCTGATTTCTGATAGCCAATCAGAACTTTTCTGATTGGTTTTCTGATTTCTGAAAGTCAATCAGAATTATTTTGAGTTCTGATTCACACTCGAGAAATCTCTGATTGGTTTTCTGATTCCTGATTGCCATTCAGGAATCAGAAAGGAACATCAGGAAATCCTGATGTGGGCATAATACAGAGGCCTATAAAATGGAAAGTTTTCATTATTTCGGCTTCAAATTTGGTATATGGCATGTTCAGCAAAATTGACTAGGGCCATTTTAATTTCAAAGACGTCGGTTCATATTTACTGGCATGTAGGGGCCTGATCACGAGCTATCAAAAATCTGACTTAAGATTTGGATCGGACTCAGTTTTTACCCCCCAGAGAAGTTTTCACCGATTTTGTATGTGCCTCGGCTTGGCCATGTCACCGATGTTAAAATTTGTCTTACCAATCAGAACTATCCACTCTGAAAAAACACAATCAGAACCAGTCAATCAGAAAAAGCACCAATCAGAAATCGCCAATCAGAGGTGCGCGAAAATATATCTGGATTTTCCAATCAGAAAACCGCGAATTTAGATCAGGATTTAAACATCAGAAATATCCTGATTGACCATTCTTGATTGAAATCCTGATGAAATTTACACCAGTGTAAGCCCAACCAAAAAAACTACCCAGAATGCATTTTCGTACCCGCTAGGACGTTAATGTGGAAACTGCGTGCTTTTTGACAAATCGTGGAACTGCGTGTTTGTTGCACAAGCTGCCGAAAGTACGTGAGTTTTGAGAAGCGTGCCCGAAGTACGTGCCTATTGCTAGGAGGTATCGATGCTTTTCGGATTAAATCAATGCGAGACTGGTCTTTGTGTTTGAGCTTATGGAAGCTCTTTTCTTGAGATTAATATTTTGAAGTTTTAGGGATACATCGAGCCCAAACTGTGTAGGAAAAGCCGAAAAACACGCTTTTCAGCTTGTTTTCGTCCAAAAATGCGATGTTTTTGTTGAAGGCACTTGTGGCTTGTAACAAGAAACATCCTCAAAAGTCACTGTCACTTATCGAGCTAAAACTATGTGGAAAGGAAAGGTCAGGCTTAAAAACACGCATTTCGGCTTACTTTTATGCAAAAATGCGACCTTCTGTTGAGGGCACTTGAGTCTTGTGACTGACGGATAATGTTTGAAAGTCACTGTCAAGCGTGCAGCTAAGACTGTGCAGGATCACGATCCTACGTAAACACATGCTTTTCGGATTAAATCAATGCGAGACTGGCTTTTGTGTTTGAGCTTTTGAAGGCTCGTGACCTAAGAATAATCTTTATAAGTTTTGGTGACACATCGAGCCAAAAACCGTGTAAGACTACAACGAAAAGTCGAAAAACACGCTTTTCCGCTTATTTTCGTGTTAAAATCCGATATAGTGTTAAAGGAACTTGTGGCATGTGACAAGAATCATTCTCATAAGTCACTGCCACTAATTAAGCTAAAACTATGCGGGATCAAAACGCCAGTCTTAAAAACACGCTTTTCTGCTTCTTTTCGTGCTAAAATGCGATTTTTTGTAGAAGGCACTTGTGGCTTGTAACAAGATTTATCCTCATAAGTCACTGTCACCAATCGAGCTGAAACTATGCAGAATCGGAAGGCCTGGCTTCAGAACGCGCATTTAGGCTTGCTTTTATGCAAAAATGCGAATTTTTGTTGGAGTCAGATTGGTCTTTTGCCTTGCGAACTTTGTTTGAAAGTAACTGTCAAGCATTGAGCTAAAACTTTGCGGGATCACGATGCTAGGCATAAGCAAATGCTTTTCAGCTTAAATCAATGCGACACTGGCCTTTGTGTTTGAGCTTCTGGAAGCGCGTGACTTGAGAATAATCTTTTAAAGTGTTTATAACACATCGAGCTAAAACTTTGTAGGATTACAAAGAAAAGCCGAAAAACACGCTTTTCTGCTTATTTGTGTGTTAAAATGCGATTTAGTGTTAGAGGCACTTGTGGCATGTGAGAAGAATCATTCTTATAAGTCACTGTCACCAATAAGGCTAAAACTATACGGGATCAAAAGGCCAGTCTTAAAAACACGCTTTTTGCATATTTTTATGCAAAAATGCGATTTTCTGTTGGAGGCACTTAAGTCTTGTGACTTACGAACATTGTTTGAAAGTCACTGTCAAGCATGGAGCTAAAACTGTGCGGGATCACGATGCTGGACATGAACAAATGCTTTGCGGCTTAAATCATTGCGAAACTGGCCTTTTTGTTTGGGCTTCTCGTAGGTCGTGACTTGAGAATAATGGTTGAAAGTTATGGCGTCTTATCAAGCTAAAACTGTGTAGGATTTCAACGAAAGGCCTACAAGCACGCTTTTCTGCTTGTTTTCGTGCGAAAATGCGATTATTTTTTTTTTTTTGTTGAACGCACTTGTGGGTTGTGATAAGATCATCCTCATAAGTCACTGTCACCAATCGAACTAGAATTATGCGGGATCGAAAGCCAAGGCTTCAAAACAAGCATTTCGGCTTATGTTTATGCAAAAATATGACTTTCTGTGAAAGGTACTTGAGTCTTGTGACTTTCGGATTGTGTTTGGGGGATCGAACTGCCAGGCTTAAAACACGCTATTCTGCTTTTTTTGTGCGAAAATGCGATTTTTTGTTGAAGGCAATTGTGATTTGTGACAAGTTTCATACTCATAAGTCACTGTCTTTGTAAGTCGGTGTCTCAAGTCGAGCTAAAACAATGCGGAATTAAGAGGGCAGGCCAAATACACGCTTTTCAGCTCATTTTTGTGGGAAAGTGCGACTTTGAGTTTGAGGCACTCGGTACTTGTGCCAAGAATTATCTTTGAAAGTCAGTGTCACCAATCGAGCCTAAACTATGCGGGATCAACAGGCCAGTCTTGTCATGTGATTTAAATTGTCATTAAAAGACAGTGTCACAAACCGAGGTAAAACTGTGCGATATTACAATGCTTGGACTAATAATATGCTTTTTGGCATAAATTTGTGCAAAAAATAAAATTTTGTTTTTCGGCTCGTCATTTTTTGTGACTTGAAAATAATCTTATAGAGGTACTGTTTTTTATCGGGCTAAAACTTTCGACGATCACAACGAAACGCCTAAAAACACTAATTTCTGCTTTTTCAATGCAAAGGGGATTTTGTGTTGCAGGCTTCTGTGTCTTGCGACATAGAACTATTTTTTGTAGTATGTTAAATAATAGAGCTGATACTATGCGGGACCAACCGGCCAGGCCCAAAAACACGCTTCTTAGCATATTTCTATGCAAAAACGCGTCTTTGTGGTTGAGGGACTTGTTTCTTTTAACATAAATTATCTTTGCAAGTCGGTATTACCAATCGAGCTGAAACTGTGCGGGATCAATAGACAAAGCCTTAAACCTTGAATTTCTGCCTATTTCGCTGCGAAAATGCGACTATGTGTTTAAGGCACTGGTTTCTTGTGACAAGATATATCTTTGTTAGCCGGGTTTACAAATTCAAGCTGAAACTATGCGGGACCAACAGGCCAGGCTCAAAAAGCCGCTTTTTACCTCATTTCTATGGCAAAATGCGACTTTGTCCAGAACGCAGTTGTGTCTTGTGGTTTGAATTGTCTTTTACAGTCAGTGTCACTAATCAAGCTAAAACTTTGCGTTATCACAACGCTTGGTCTTAAAATATGCTTTTTAGCATAAATCGATGCGAAAGTGAGATTTTGTGTTAAAGGGTATTGTGTCTTGTGATTGAGGAATACATTTGTAGTCTTTGTCACCAATCGAGCTTCAACTTTGCGGGACCAACAGGCCAGGACAAAAAAGACGCTCTTCAGCTTAGTTCTATGCGAAAACGCGTGTTTGTGGTTGAGGCTCTTGAATCTTGGTCTTGTAGTTTGAATTGTCTTTTCAAGTCAATGTCACTATTTGAGCTAAAACTGTGCAACATCACAATGCTTTGTCTTAAATAATGCTTTTTGGCACATATCAATGCGAGAATAACATTTTGTGTTTCGGCTCGTCATTTCACGTGACTTGAGAATAATCTATTAGCGTTTGTGTTTCTAATCGACCTAAAACTGTCGACGATCACAACGAAAGGCCTAAAAACACTAATTTCTGCCTTTACAATGCGAAAATGTGATTTTGTGTTGCAGGCAAGTTGTCACAGTGTCATGCAATGTCAGGCAATGTCACGCTATCACGCAGTGTCAGGCTTTAACGCAATGTCACGCTGTCAGACAATTTCACACTGTCACGATGCCACGAAGTGTCATGCAGTGTCACGTTGTCACGAAGTGTCACGAAGTGTCACGCAGTGTCACGTCGTCCAGAAGTGTAACACTGACACGCTCTCATTCAGTGTTTCCCTGTCAAACCTTGTGACGCTGTCACGTTGTTTCATGCTGTCACGCAGTGTAACGCAGTGTTGCTTTGTCACGCAGTGTCACGCTGCAAAGTCGTGTCACGCTACAACGCAGTGTCACACTGTCACGCAAAGTCACGCTGTCACGGAGTGTGACGCTGTTATGCATCGACAGGCAGTCACGAAGTTTCACGTTTTGGCCCGCTGTCACGCAGTGTCACGCTGTGTCACGCTGTCACGCAGTGTCACACAGTGCCACGCTGTCACGCAGTGTCACGCTGTCACGCAGTATCGCGCTGTCACGCAGTGTCACGCTGTCGCGCAGTGTCACGCTGTCACGCAGTGAATCGCAGTGTCACGCAGTGTCATGCTGCCACGCAGCGTAACGCTGCAACGCAGTGTCACGCTGTCACGCAATATCCCGCTGTCACGCAGTGTTATGCTGTGTCACGCTGTAACGCAGTGTCACGCTGCAACGCAGTGTCACGCTGCAAAGCCGTGTTACGCTGCAACGCAGTGGCACAGTGTCACGCTGCAACGCAGTGTCACAGTGTCACGCAATGTCACGCAGTGTCACGCTGTCACGCAGTGTCAGGCTTATACAAAGTGTCACGCTGTCACACTGTGTCACACAGTCACGATGTCATGAAGTGACAAGCAATGTCATGACGTCATGAAGTGTTACATTGTCACGCTGTCATTCAGTGTTTCGCTGTCACGCTTTGTCACGCTGTCACACAATTTCACACTGTCACGAAGCCTTAGGGTGTCATGCAGTGTCACGTTGTCACGAAGTGTCACACAGTGTCACGTCGTCATGATGTGTAACACTGTCACGCTGTCATTCAGTGTTTCGCTGTCGCACTTTGTCACGCTATCACAGAGTTTCACACTGTCACGCTGACTCGAAGTGCCAAGCAGTGTCACGCGCTTATGCGGTGTCAGGCAGTGCCACGCTGTCACACAGTGGCACGCAGTGTTATGCTGTCACGCACTGTTTCGCTGTTACGCAATGTCAAGCTGTCACGCAGGGTCATGCTGTTACGCAGTGTCACGCATTGTTACGCTGTCACGTAGTCTTACGCTGTCACGCCCTGTTACGCTGTTATGCAGTGTCACGCTCTGTCACGCTGTCACACAGTTTCACACTGTCACGATGTAACGAAGTGACATGCAGTGTCACGGTGTCACGAAGTGCCACGCAGTGTCACGTCGTCACACAGTTTCACACTGTCAAGAAGTGCCGAGCAGTGTCACGATGATATTCAATGCCACGCAGTGTCACGCAGTGTAACGCTGTCACGCACTGTCGCGCTGCCACGCATTGTCAAGCTGTAACGCATTGCCAAGCTGTCACGTAGGTCACACTTTCAAGCAGTGTCACGCTGTAGTACGCAGTCATTCAGTGTCTCGCTGTGTCACGCAGTGTGTTGCTCTTATATAGTTTCACGCATTGTCACGCTATCAAGTTGTGTCCAGCTGTCACGCAGTGTCACGCAGTTACATGCTGTCACGCAGTGTCACGCAGTGTCACGCTGTCACGCAGTATAACGAAGTGTCCAGCTGTCACACAGTGTCACGTAGTATCATGCAGTGTCACGCTGTAGAGCATTGTCACGATTTAAAGCAGTGTCCCGCAGTGTTCCGCAGTGTCCCGCTGTGTCGCCCTGTCACACAGTGTCAAGCAGTGTAACACTAACACGCAGTGTCACGTTGTCACGACGTATCACCCTGTCACGCTGACAGCCAGTGTTTCGCTGTCACGCACGATCACGCTATCACGCAATGTCCAGCTGTCACGCAGAGTCACGCTGTCACGCAGTGTCATGCATTGTCACGCTGTCACGCATTGTCACGCTGTCAAGTAGTCTCATGCTCTCACGCAGTGTAACGCAGTGTTGCTTTGTCACGCAGTGTCACGCTGCAAAGCCATGTCACGCTGCAACTCAGTGTCACACTGTGATGGAAAGTCACGCTGTCACGCAGTGTGACACTGTAATGCATTGTCAGGCAGTCACAAAGTTTCACGCAGTGTCCCGCTGTCACGCAGTGTCACGCTGTCACGCAGTGTCACGCTGTCACGCAATGTCACGCAGTGTCACGCTGTCACGCAATGTCACGCAGTGTCACGCTGTCATGCAGTCACCAATCGAGCAAAAACTATGCAGGATCGAAAGGCGAGGCTTAAAAACGCGCATTTCGGCTTACTTTTATGCAAAATGTGACTTTCTATTGGAGGCACTTGAGTCTTTTGACTCACAAACTTTGTTTGATAGTCACTGTCAAGCTTGAAGCTAAAACTGTGCGAAATCACGATGTTAGGCATAAACACATGCTTTATAGGTTAAATCAATGCGAGACTGGCCCCTTTGTTTGAGCTTCTCGTAGATCGTGACTTGAGAATAATATTTTAGAGTTGTGGTGTCTCATCAAGCTTAAACTGTGTAGGATTGCAACAAAAAGCCGAAAAACACGCTTTTTCGCTTATTTGTGTGTTAAAATGCGATTTAGTGTTAAAGGCACTTGTGGCATGTGACAAGAATCATTCTCATCAGTCACTGTTACCAATTAAGCTAGATCTGTGCGGGATCACGATGCAAGCCATAAACACATGCTTTTCGGATTAAATCAATGCGAGAATGGCCTTTGTGTGTGAGCTTCTGAAGGCTCGTGACCTGAGAATAATATTTATAAGTTTTGGTGTCACATCGAGCCAAAACTGAGTAGGACTACAACGAAAAGCCGAAAAACACGCTTTTAGGCTTATTTTCGTGTAAAAATGCAATTTAGTGTTGAAGGCTCTTGGGTCTGAAGGTCATATGACAAGAATCATTCTCATAAGTCACTGTCACCAATTAAGCTAGAACTGTGCGGGATCTAAAGGGTAGGCCTAAAAACACGCATTTCGGCTTATCTTATGCAAAAACGCGAATTTCTGTTAAAGGCACTTGATTCTTGTGACTTACGAACTTTGTTTGATAGTCACTGTCAAGGATAGAGCTGAAACTGTGCGGGATCACGATGCTTGGCATGAACAAATGCTTTGCAGGTGAACTCAATGCGAAACTGGCATTTTTGTTTGGGCTTCTCGTAGGTCGTGACTTCAGAAAAATGTTTTAAAGTTATGGTTTCAATCAAGATAAAACTGTGTAGGATTGCAACGAAAGGCCTAAAAGGACGCTTTTCTGCTTGTTTACGTGCGAAAAGGCTATTTTTTGTTGAAGCCACTTGTGGCTTGTAACAAGATTCATCCTCATAAGTCACTGTCACCAATCGAGCTAGAACTGTGCGACATCACAAAGCTTGGTCCTTAATAATGCTTTTTGGCATAAATCATTGTGTTTCAGCGTGAATCTAAGTAACAGCTAGACATTGCGTAGAAGCGTTACACTGCGTGACCGTCAAATAATGCCTGTGATTTTGTTTGACACAGCGTCACATTCTGATATTAAGCGACAATGTGACACTGCGTGACAGCGAAACACTGCGTGAATGCGTGACATTCTGACACTTCGTGACTGCGTGACACTGCGTTAAATCGCGACACTGCGTTATACTGCGTAGAAGCGTTGCTACATTAAGTTAAGGATTTTCTGTTTTTACTCCCGGCGTGAGTGTGGATCCTAGGCCTCCACAGGCGTGGATCCACGCCTCTGCGGGCGGAAGGGCGCTTTTACACACCCGACAAGGCGTGGATCCACGCCTGTGGAGGCGTAAGATCCACACTCACGCCGGGAGTAAAAACCGAAAATCCTTAACTGAATATAGCACGTGACACTGCGTGACACGGCGTTAAAGCGTGACACTGTGTGACGGAGTGATACTGCGTGACATCGTGACACTGCGTTGCAGCATTACATTGCGTGATAGCCAGACACTGCAAGAGAACGAGACACAACGTGACACTGCATGAAGCGTTTCACTGCGTGACACTGTGTGACAGCGTGACACTGCATGACACATCGTGACATCGTGACAGTGTGAAACTGTGTGACAGCGTGACATTGCGTAACAGCGTGACAGTGCGTGACAGCACGAAAGTGCGTGACAGCGTTACACTGCGTGATACTCTGTGACAGCATGACACTGCGTGACACTGCATAACCGCGTGACACTGCTTGGCTCTTCGTGACAGCGTGACGGTGTGAAACTGTGTGAAAACGTGACAAAGTGTGACAGCGAAACACTGAATGACATCGTGATTGTGTGACACTGTGTGACACTGTGTGACAGCGTGACACTGCGTATAAGCCTGACACTGCGTGACAGCGTGACACTGCGTGACATTGCGTGACACTGCGTTGCAGTGTGACACGGCTTTGCAGCGTGACACTGCGTAGCAGCGTGACACTGCGTTACAGCGTGACAATGCGTGACACTGCGTGACAGCGTTATGCAACGTGGCAGCTTGACAATGCGTGGCAGCGAAACACTTCGTGAAAGCGTGACATACTGACGTCACGCAGTGTCACGCTTTAAAGCAGTGTCACGCTTTAAAGCAGTGTCACGCTGTTATGCAGTGTCACGCAGTATCGCGCTGTCACACAGCGTCACGCAGTGTAACGCTAACACGCAGTGTCACGTTGTTACGAAGTATCACCCCGTCACGCTGACAGCCACCGGTTCGCAGTCACGCACAATCACGCTATCACGCAATGTCCAGCTGTCACGCAGAGTCACGCTGTCACGCACTGTCACGCATTGTCACGCTGTCACGTAGTCTCATGCTGTCACACAGTGTAACGCAGTGGTGCTTTGTCACGAAGTGTCACGCTGCAAAGCCGTGTCACGCTGCAACGCAGTGTCACACTGTCACGCAAAGTCACGGTGTCAAGCAGTGTGACGCTGTTATGCATTGTCAGGAAGTCACGAAGTTTCACGTAGTGTCCCGGTGTCACACTTTGTCACGCTGTCACACAGTTCCACACTGTCACGCTGTCACGAAGTGCCAAGCTGAGTCACGTGGTTCTGCAGTGTCACGCTGTCACACAGTGTCACGCAGTGTAACGCTGTCACGCCCTGTCCTAGTGCCACGCACTGTGACGCTGTTACGCATTGTCAAGCTGTCACGCAGGGTCATGCTGTCACGCAGTTTTACGAAGTGTCCAGCAGTCACACTGTGCAACGTAGTATCATGCAGTGTAACGCTGTCACGCAGTGTCACGCTATAAAGCAGTGTCACGCTTTAAAGCAGTGTCACGCTTTAAAGCAGTGTCAAGCTGTTATGCAGTATCACGCAGTGTCGCGCTGTCACACAGTGTCACGCATTGTAACGCTAACAACCAGTGCCACGTTGTCACGAAGTATCACCCTGTCACGCTGACAACCACCGTTTCGCTGTCATGCACGATCACGCTATCACGCAATGTCCAGCTGTCACGCAGAGTCACGCGGTCACGCATTGTCCTGCTCTCACGTAGTCTCATGATGTCACGCAGTGTAACGCAGTGCTGCTTTGTCACGCAGTGTCACGCTGCAAAGCTGTGCCACGCTGCCACGCAGTGTCACACGGTCATGCAAAGTCACGCTGTCACGCGGTGTGACGCTGTTATGCATTGTCAGGCAGTCACGAAGTTTCACGCAGTGTCTCGCTGTCACGCAGTGTCACGCGGTTATGCATTGTCACGCAGTGTCTCGCAGTGTCACGCAGTGTCACGCTGTCACGCAATATCCCGCTGTCACGCAGTGTCACGCTGTCCTGCTGCGTCACGCTGTCACGTAGTGTCACGCTTGAAAGCATTGTCACGCAGTGTCACGCTTTAACGCAGTGTCACGCAGTCACAAAGTGTCAGCATGTCACGCTTTTACGAAGCGTTTCGCTACTACGCATTGTCACGCTGCCACGTCGTATCACGCTGTCACGCAGTGTCACGCTGTCACGCAGTGTCACGCTGTCACGCAGTGTCACGCTGTAACGCAGTGTCACGCTGCAACGCAGTGTCACAGTGTCAAGCAATGTCAGGCAGTGTCATGCTGTCGCGCAGTGTCAGGCTTACACGCAGTGTCACGCTGTCACACAGTGTCACACAGTCACGATGTCATTCAGTGTTTCGCTGCCACGCTTTGTCACGCTGTCACACAGTTTCAACCTGTCACGATGCCACGAAGTGTCATGCAGTGTTACGTTGTCACGCATTGTCACGCTTCCACGTTGTATCACGCTGTCACGGAGTGTCACGCTGTCACGCAGTGTCACGCTGTCACGCAGTGTCACGCTGCAACGCAGTGTCACGCTGCAAAGCCGTGTCACGCTGCAACGCAGTGTCACAGTGTCACGCAATGTCACGCAGTGTCAGGCTGTCACGCAGTGTTAGGCTTATACGCAGTGCCACGCTGTCACACAGTGACGCACAGTAACGATGCTACGAAGTGTCATGCAGTGTCACGTTGTCACGAACCTTCACGCAGTGCGCAGTGTCACGTCGTCATATAGTGTAGCACTGTCACGCTGTCACAACGAGCAAAGCACTGTCATGCGGTTATGCAGTGTTACGCAGTGTCACGCAGTGTAACGCTGTCATGCACTGTCGTGCTGCCACGCACCGAGAAGCTGTGACGCAATGTTAAAAAGTCACGTGGGAGCACGCTTCCAAGCAGTGTCACGCTGTAGTAGGCTGTCACTCAGTGTCACGCAGTGTCACGCAGTGTCATGCAGTCACGCAGTGTCACGCTGTCACGCAGTTTTACGAAGGGTCCAGCTGTCACGCAGTGTCATTTAGTATCATGCAGTGTCACCCAGTCATGCAGTGTCACGCAGTGTAACGCTGTCACGCACTGTCGTGCTGCCACGCACTGTCAAGCTGTTACGCAATGTCAAGCTGTCACGCAGGGTCACGCTGTCATGCAGTGTCACGCATTGTCATGCTGTCACGTAGTCTCAGGCTGTCACGCACTGTTACGCTGTTATGCAGTGTCACGCTTTGAAACGGTGTAACACAGTTTGTTGGGGTGTCCGCAGTGTCAGGAGCTTCAAGTCAATAACGACACGATGTATACCGTAATACTCAATTATATTCTCTCGAAATTTTATAAAATTATTCCAGCTTCCTCTCACGCTAGCAAACCACCACTGCCCACTCTGACACTCAGTCCCCGTCCCCTCTTGCAGTCCCCCGGAGTACCGCGCTCCAGCCCTTCGGCTCTGGCTGATAAACGCAGTGCTACCACGACAGTGCGCACAAACTCCCTTACGCTAACCATAGGTGCCGGCCTTAGTGGAGGGATTCTCGCTGCTCGCTGCTTTCAGCGCGAGGGAGCCCCGCGCTCAAAGTTCGTGCGTGACGCACACCGAGCCACGCGGAGAGCCGCCCGCGTGACCAAGCATAGGTCACTCTGGGGCCCCTTCACTAAAATCAACATAGCCCGGACGCCCGCCGGAAAACATTGCGAAACGACAAACGAGTCGTTGCGTCGTCCAGACCAACCGATGCCTTATCTAACTTAACCTAAATTTAAAACTAACCGCGTTGGCGGTGCTCATTCCGCCAACAAGTTTTACACTGTCAGAGATGTAACGAAGTGTCTTGCTGTGTCACGGTTTCACGAAGTGTCTCGCAGTGTCAAGTCGTTATAAAGTGTTACACTGTCACGCTGTTATTCAGTGTTTCGCTGTCACGCTTGTTCACGGTGTCACACAGTTTCACTCTCTCACGCTGTCACGAAGTGCCATGCACTGTCACGTTGTTATGCACTGTCACGCAGTGTCACGCCGTTCCACGGTGTCACGCAGTGTAACGCTGTTACGCACTGTCGTGCTGCCACGCATTGTCACGCTGTTACGCAATGTCAAGCTGTAACGTTGGGTCACGCTTCCAAGCAGTGTCACGCATTGTCACGCTGTAACGTTGTCTCACGCTGTCATGCACTGTAACGCTGTTATGCAGTGTCACGCTTTGTCACGCTGTCACACAGGTTCACACTGTCACGATGTAACGAAGTGTCATGCAGTGTCACGGTGTCACGAAGTGTCACGCAGTGTCACTTCGTCACACAGTTTCACACTGTCACGCTGTCACAAATTGCCAAGCAGTGTCACGCTTCAAAGCCGTTTCACGCTGCAACGCAGTGTTGACCAGCTTTGCATGCTTATTTAATGTTTTTCCCCCAATTCTACATATAATGGTGGTAATTTATTGTTTACTTTTGCAGGCCACCGGAGGAAGAGTTATTGCCTGAAATAAGCCTTCACATGCCAAAAACGTTTCCAGTTGTTCCCCTGAATTATAAAGGATCTATAATGGGACTGACTACAGGGCGTCGTAACTTAACATTTAATGAGATTTTGGGAGCCTTTATCTCGTAAACGGCAAGAGATAAAAAAGTTACACATAGAATAACTTAAATTTAAAATTGAATTCTGAATTTAAGTTATCCTATGCATAACTTTTTCATCTCTAGCCGTTTACGAGATAAAATTTCTAAAATCGCGAAAAAATGTTAAGTTACGACGCCCTGACTGACTATTCACAAATCAGACTTTGACTCTCTCAACGTAGACGAGGAGCTGTCTGATGTAATTATAAATGCCTTCTTGTCATTGATGGGAAGAAAAGCATTGGAGCGTGGAGTTCACGTGTACCAAATGCCTGCATCCCTTCTTACCTATGCTTGTTTTAAGCCTGAATTGGTGAAGGACTGTGATGGTCCTTATTTTAGAGATCTTTGGTTGGTTCCAACCCAAATCAACACAAATCATTGGATCCTGTTTATCGTGTTTGTGGGTCGGAAGCATATCATGATACTTGATTTTCTAGATCATTCTGGTCTTGTCATTGGCGAAAAAAAGAACGTGTGGAGGTTAGTACCCTTATTCCATGGTTTTTCTTTGTATTACATTGTACATTGTAAATTTAAACAGTACTTGGTCAGAATTTTCCTAAATATTTGTGGAACGGTACCAGAAGATCTCTAGACTCCTAGCTCGCCCAGCTCTTAGAGTCACCAATGTACTTAAATACTTTAATCCTTGATCTTAATTGAGAAGTTTAGTAATGCATTAATCATATTGATTTGCTGACGATTGCCACTTTTTTGGTTTCAGATGCTCATGCGTCTTCTAAATTTGTCATACACTGATGCCTTAAGAGGATATACCACTCCTGGCCCAGCCGGCTCTTTTGCGCTCTGCAGCGGCAGTGACACCGACCTCTTTCTAACGCCATCCTGGCCACACCGTTCGAGGTATCGATATGAAACTCGGGTCATGGGACCAGTAAGGTTCAATGTCGGTGACGGTGGGCTCAAAAAAATTTTTGAACGCCTGACTTAGGCCCCAGGGCTGTCCAGCTTTCGTCCACAACAACTCCTGAGAAAATCGGGATATCCAAAAAAGGGCAAAACCACGTTGTAGCTGTAACTGTGCTCTATCCAGATACGTTGGTCCCGTGCCGGTGCGGTAAAAATTAGAGGGTCAAAAAGGGTATACGGCGGACCTCTGAACGGCGCTTTTGGGCATCTCGCAAAGTTTTGAAAAGGCACTGTCGTAGACGGGCTATGCCGTCCCCCGCATGCCTCCACCCTGCCCCTCCCGGCCGCCTGCATGCAGCCCTCTGCTTTGTCTCTGCGCCGGGCCCCCTGCCGGCCCCCCGCCCCCTCCTCATTCACGCGCCGGAGCCGATGAGCCGAAGGGTCGCCAGCGTGACAAGTCGATTTATGAGCCCCATGGCCCAGTGGTTAAATTTTTGAATGAATAATTTTACAGTTATAGGACTGCGCCAATCGGGTTCAGCGCACGATTACGATGTCAGGCGACTCAAAATTCAAGTTTCTACGACCATTTTGACCAGAACGTGCCCAACTACCGCTTCGGTTAAAATGGTCGTAGATACTTGAAATTTTAGTCGTCTGATATTGTAATTGCACGCTGAATCCCTTTGTACAAGTCTTACAACACCAAAATGAGCCGTTCAAAAATTTCACTATTGAAGCGCGGGGCCATAAATTGACCTGTCACGGTGCCGACCGTCGGACGGGGGTGGCGGGCCAGGCGATCCCCAGTGAAACAAAGTCGACGACAACATGTGCGAGTTCTGGACACGGTAAAGCTCGTCGACTGAATCTTTGCACGTCCTCTTTCTGATCAGCTCCCGAATCACTCAAAAGCGCCTTTCAGAGGTCCGCCGTATACCCTTTTTGACCCTCTAATTTTTACCGCACCGGCACGGGACCAACGTATCTGGATAGAGCACAGTTACAGCTACAACGTGGTTTTGCCCTTTTTTGGATATCCCGATTTTCTCAGGAGTTGTTGTGGACGAAAGCTGGACAGCCCTGGGGCCTAAGTCAGGCGTTCAAAAATTTTTTTGAGCCCACCGTCACCGACATTGAACCTTACTGGTCCCATGACCCGAGTTTCATATCGATACCTCGAACGGTGTGGCCAGGATGGCGTTAGAAAGAGGTCGGTGTCACTGCCGCTGCAGAGCGCAAAAGAGCCGGCTGGGCCAGGAGTGGTATATCCTCTTAAAAAGGCCTCTCCAACCAAAGGAATGGCTTGTGTATGCTCCCAGGGATGTTTCAATCCAGAGGAACTCTGTGGACTGTGGCCTTTTGGTTTGTCTGTGGGCCTATTGGCTGTGTGAGGGTAGAAGTTTGTTGCCAAAGACCATGACCGACCCACTTTCGATCTAGCGCAGGAAGTAGCTCAGTCATGTCCTGCTCAAATTTTCTGTCAAATTTAATGACAGGTGTGTATTTGAACATGGAGACAAAGATGTTGCCAATGGTTTGCATTTTTGAAAAGTAATGTTGTCTAATTGTTCTTTGCAGCACCTTTGAAAGGAAGAAAGAAGCTATTGGTGGAGTGTCGAAGGCTTTATATGCTGGAAAACAGAAATGGCCAAAAGTAGCTCTCCCGCTTTGTAAGGCCAATGTTCCTAACGGAAACACAGTCCTTTGGCTGCAAGAATTCTACGAAAAACCGCATGATGCCACCAAAACTAGATGTGGTGCAAGGAAAGGGATGGGATGCAGGCTTCCGAGGGTGGAGGGAGTGACAATGGTGCAATGTGAGGCTGGCCGTGAGTGGGTGCACCAAAAGTGTGTTCGGGACTCTGAGCCATTGCCTCCGAGTGACGTGCCATATGTGTGTCCAATGCACAGAACCCAAGGTATGCTAACGTTTATGTCTTTTATTAAGGATAGTCTAAAGTGAAATTTTGAAGTTATAGATACGTTTGTGACAGAAAGTTCATTTAGACGTTAAAACTCAATATATACATATATTATAAATATTTGCCAGAATTTGGAGGCTACGTTCCTTTCCTTTGTTGTAAGGAAAGTTTGGGAGAAACGACTTAAACTTAACAAAACATCCATAACTCATTAAATGAAAGTCCCTCTCTTAGTTTATGCAACAAGAAACTTACCCACAAATTGAGACTTTCTGACACAAGACTTAAAAGAAAGTTAAAAAGTCATTTATTTCACTTTGCAATGACCTTAAAAGCATCATCTTTCTAAATCTTAAAAATTGTGTGTTTTTCAGATGTAGCTTCAGAAGAGGGTCCGGAAAGTAAAACCGAAAGTCACTCTGATGTGTCTAACAGACCTACCTGACTTCGAATTTGTGAATTTTGTCACTTTTTGTATACTTTACAGTATATAATTCCCCTATTTGTGCTCATATGGGCCTACCTTGCCTTGGCATTTGATGCGATTCAATAACATCTTTTTATATTGTTGACTACATTCTGTTCCAATGTGCAGTTCTCATGAAAATTATTGTGGGATGTCAATTTTGTAAGTATCTTTTTAAATGTTTGTTACTTTGTGTGTCTTGAGGTAGAACCTTCAATTATTTTTATAGAGATTGTTGTGCTGATTAATCAGCAATTAGCATTTTTATATGTGTAACTGCTTTGTATGGCAATTTTTGTTTCCTTTCTTAGTTGGTACAAATCATTGTGTTACCTGAGAATAGTGTAGTCGTGTGCTTATATACAAATTGAAAGTTTGTCCATTAGATTGTAAGAAATGACTGTTGATTTCCAATTATTGTCTTTATACTTTTTATTTGCCCACAGACAAGGATGATTTGAGGTGGTAGCTTCAAGTATTTTCATGTGTTCATTCGTGTCCTGACTGATTAGCTATTTTTAATGTATCATGCAGTTTTTTGTCTGGCAATTTTTGTTTGCTTTCTTACTTGTGGTACAAATCATTGTGATACATGAGAATAAGTGATAAGTGTCTTTATTTACAAATAAGGAGCTTTGAAAGTTTGTCCATCGACACTACATTCTGTTCCAATGTGCAGTTCTCATGAAAATTATTGTGGGATGTGTCAATTTTGTAATTTTTTTTTTTTTAATGTTTGTTACTTTGTGTGTCTTGGGGTAGAACCTTCAATTATGTTTATAGAGATTGTTGTGCTGATTAATCAGCAATTAGCATTTTTATATGTGTAACTGCTGCGTATGGCAATTTTTGTTTCCTTTCTTACTTGGTACAAATCATTGTGTTACCTGAGAATAGTGTAGTCGTGTGCTTATATACAAATTGAAAGTTTGTCCATTAGATTGTAAGAAATGACTGTCGATTTCCAATTATTGTGTTTGCACTTTTTATTTGCCCAAAGACATATTCTAAGCTAGGAGGATTCATACTGAACTTTAAGATAGTAGCTCCAAGTACTTTCATGTGATTTTGGTGTGTTTTTCTCTGTGCATTTTAATTTATCTTTTATTCAAAATGTGTCACCAAGTGAGCAGTGGTTGGGGCTTTAAATGGAGAAAGAACGCGAACCTGAGAATATAATTCTTTATTTAAAACCACAATTTTTGTTTTATTTAAGAAGAAATATTACCAAATACACATGCACATTATTGACAAATAGAATAATTCAAATTTCCATGAGAGGCTTTTAATAGCCGAGGCCAGCCGTCTAGACATGAGCTCCAGCTAGCTCCAGCATGCGCGCTCGGACCTCGGCCAACTCCTGCTGCAGCCCCTGGTCCCCATCCTGGCCGTAGAGGTCACTGAGGATGCTGCGGTCAAACTTCTAGAGCCACGTCGCGCGGCGTACCGTCCAGGGCGATGTTCACGGTCCGCTGAGGGCCTGCAGGTGGTCGCCGATGGCAGCGGGAGCGCAGGCGCGCCCTGCGGAGCACGGGTGCGAGGCCCTCGAACACGAACACTTGAACTTGAACTTGATATGCTGGACCAGGTATGATGGTTAGCCGATTCAGGCCCGTCCTGGCCACGCCAATCTTGCAGAGCAGGCCCTCGTCTACGCCATGTACGCGGCCGCCTTCCGCCTCGGCGCCTACCTCATCGAGATCGGTGACATGACCTCCATCGACGTGTACAGGTAGAAAGGCTGGTCCGAGCCTAGCGAGCCTGTGGGACGAAGGACGCATCTGACCAAGGGGGTGCGCACTCTCAAAACGAGTGACCCCACTAATACGCTATTACGCTCTATTACGCCTCAAAATTGTTGAAATTTGCCTGGAAAAAACCTAAAACAACCCCAAAACAGCCTAAAACAATCACAAACCAGGCAAAATCATGACAATTTCGGCTAATACGCTACTATTACGCGAACTATTACAGATTGAGCGACCCGACTAATACACGAGTGCACACCCCCTCGCATCTGACTCAGAGTGCGTTCTGGTGTCCCCCTGCAGGGTGTTCTTCGCCTTGGCATTCTGCGCCCCGCAAATAGGCACCACGTCGGCCTACCTGCAGGACTACAACAAGGCCAAGATGGCGGCGGGCCTGATGCTGCAGCTCTTGGACAAAAAGCCGCACATCGACTGCACCGTTCGTATTCGTCTGGTACGCGCTCTAAAATCCGCTCGAGAATGTCATTATTGGCAAGGCAGGCAAGGCCTCCGAGATTCGTGGACATTCGCCTGTTCCTTACACTGACTTACACTGTCCACGGCCTCGTGTCTCTGCGCGGCGTGCACTGCACTTCCTTCCACTACCCGAGCCGCGCCGACGTGGAGGGAGGTGCTACGCCGTGCTACGCGGCCACCCTGGACGTGCAGCTCGGCAGGACCTTGACCCTGGTGGGGGCGTCGGGCTGCGGCAAGAGCACCGTCCTCGCCCTCATCGAGCGCTTCTACGAGCCCACCTGAAACACGCAGCCTGGACTCACGTCTTGGGCCTTGAAGACGCAATATCCTAAGCCGATCACTCCCACGGGGCGGTGGTACGGACGGACGGCGACAGACGGCTGTGCCCGTCACTGCAAAACTCACTTCGTGTCTCGGCCGGAGGCTCATCGACGGCGTGGACATCCGCGCGGTGAACGTGCCGCAACTGCGCGCGCACATCGGCAAGGTGACGCAGGACGCGGCGCTGTCGGACAGCTCCACGGGACAACATCGCGTACGGACTGCCAGCCGCCGCCTTGCCGCACTTCAATGCCGACGCGCACTGGGCCAGAAGACTGGTGGAGGCGGCCAAAATTCTAGACGCGTTTTGCGCTCCAGAGACGCTGCGGCTCTGAAGCTCCAAAACGCGTCTGGAGTTTTGGCCGCCTCCACCGGTCTTCTGGCCCACTGTGCGACGACCACATGCCGGCCATCATCGAGCAGGGTTATTGAAGAACAGTGTTCAAAACGGTGCCCCAGACCACGGCCTACAGCTTGGTGAGTGCCGGCCGTCCTGGCCGACGGCCGGTGTCGGTAGCAGGGGTGCCCGGAGGCGGCCCCAGACGCAGCTACCGGTCGTGCGTCTGCTCCAGGAAGCCGTAGTGGCCGTCGTGGCCGTCGAGGCCGTCGAGGCCACCGCGTGGCGTGAAGGACGAGGACAGCGTCGTCGGGTGCACTTGGGTCTCGGTCGCCCCCCGCAGTTGCCTTCGTGCCGGCCGGGTTGTCGAACATGGTGGCCAGCTCCACCTAGGCTATTCCCCCGTGTTGGTGCAACTCACGCCGAGGTGGGCGGGCGCGCGGGCGGCGCGGCACGTCCCCAGCAAGGACTCGGGCAGCTTCATGCGGCGCAGTTCCTGTTCCAGGTGGCGGTCGGCCGCGCGGTGCGGCGACGCATTTTGTGAAAATTCTCGTGATTTTCCTCGCCTTTCTCCGACCAGTGGGTGACTCAAGGGCTTGGGGGTCAAGTAAAAATAATTGCAGACGCCAGTTATCGTCGGGTCAGTATGGCCTAGGCCGCGCATGGCGATTCGCGTGGGCCGGGAAGCCTATGTCCACTCTTTGTACCGTTTGGTGCAAATTTAGGTTTTTTTGAAACTTTGGAAGGCTGTAGCGGCTAAACTTGGGGTACACCCATAATTTTTGGCACCGTCCGTCGAAAGACCTCCCCGAGACCTTCAAAGTTCCGTCAAAAAAAGTTAAAAATTCGTTTCCCTTCACCAACAGATCCCTCCCCAAAGTTGGCGAAAATTAACCTATTTTGACATGGTTTTAATTTACTTAACTGCTCAGATCACGTAAAGATGGGTTCAAAAGTGAAATTTGACCACTGGAATCTCTTCCTCTACTCAATACGCGTCTTTTAAGCACAAAATCATTGTGCTGGCGTTAAAATTGTGCCGTAGAGAGCCAAGAAAGGGAGTAGCGGACGCAATTTCAACAAAAACAACAAAGAAAGTTCAGAGAAATCTACAAACTTCCACCCTGGCCTCAAAAATGGACCCAGGGACCTAAAAATTTGGCAACCACCCAGTCTCCACGAGTACAAAAAAGTACCAAAGCGGCGTGGAAATCGTCAATGGTCACCTTCAGGGCCTGGCCGAACCGGCATGGAATGTCTCACATTTAAGACCCTGCTCTGCGCGCAGTGTAGACGCAAGTCCACAACCGAAGTAGTTCGTGGCGCGTGGCGCGTTTTGAAAGCTGAGTATTCCGTATTCATTCACATTTCCATTGTAGAAACCCGACGCCTTTTCAGAGTTTCC
Source organism: Stenchaetothrips biformis (assembly GCA_030522485.1). Lineage (NCBI taxonomy): Eukaryota > Metazoa > Arthropoda > Insecta > Thysanoptera > Thripidae > Stenchaetothrips > Stenchaetothrips biformis. The sequence continues at coordinate 7,141,821 of CM060089.1, read as the reverse complement.
GATTTAACGAGAGTGTGTCAGTATCATCAGATTTCTTTTAGCATGAACTCGGTTATTGCAACTGTTTTTGATGATTATCCTAACGGTATGAGAACATTACATCAAACCTAAGGAGCGCGCACGACGTAGAGGTGGCTGGAAGTGCGTGAGTTTCAGAGCAGGCGTCTGAACTGCGTGCCTTTCGAAGCAGAGCGTCTGAACTGCGTGTGTTTTGCTTCGAAGCGTCGATATGTGGGGAATATCGTTAACATGAGCAATCCTACAAAAACCTTTCATGTCTACTCAGGCGCACGCTAGTCGCAAGTCATGGCCTCTCGGAAAGTTGGGAAAGTACTATTATTTGTTGAATTTTACCCAGAAGTAGGTAAGAGACCTGACAGATGCAATCTAAGTTTTTCGCATCCCGGAGTCCATTTATGAGATTTCTAGAGCTATTGGTGTGGTGCAAAACAATTTGGTGGTTTCCTGATCTCCCAAAATAATCGTCGTGTTAATGCCATGACTTTATTGCGTAAAATTAAAGATACACTTGATATGGTTGACTTAATTGTAGAGCTTCGAATGACTATTGTAAAATTATAGAGAAAAAACTCAAGTGAACAATTGCTGCATTTTTCATGAATTTGTCATATCTTTCCACAAGAACCTAACCTCATCCAATTGAATGTTTCCGGTATTTCAAAATCTTCACCTAATCAGCATCAAGTGCCTCCCAAAATTACGTGAGGCTCCTCACACTCCAATGCAGCATCACAATATCAGACCGCAGCCCGCACCATTGCTTCAATCATTGCTTGGCTTGATAGGTCTTTCCCAAAGGAGGGCGGGCCCAGCGTGTGCGCCGAATGCGTCTACTCAGGGATAGCCGTCAAGTCCTCTTCAAGGGCCTCCAGCAGTGGGTCGTAGACGACGTCCGGCCGGAGTGGAACTAGCGGAGCGAGAGAGTCCAAATTCTCGAGCTCGACGTAGCGGTGCTGGGCGGATGGCGCCAGGCGCGCGAACGTCGAGCGCACGTCCTGCGACAGTCAGCAACGGTGTTCATGACAATCACGAACACGATCCACGACAAAGATTCTTAGAGGTCGTCCATTGACTACTAGGTAGGAGGAACGCCAGTCGTAGTCTCCGCGTAACAGGCTTCGCTCACTAGCGTTCGAGCTTGCCTGTTAACGCTTCGACTACGCCTCGGTTCCCCTCCAACCTATAGGTCTGCAGCGCTTTCACCTTGGCCCTTTAGGTCTAACATCGCAGTTATCGGAGCGCGTCTGCCGGTGAAAAACACCCCAAACCACCCTAAGCTAGCCTAATTTCACTGCTGAGCCGTACATTTCGGGGTTGGATCTGAACCCGCCCCGCCCCGCCGGTCGCCCGGGCAGGTAGCGGTGGGGAGCGGGTTGGCGCTTCCCCCTCCCACTGGTGCCTAACCAGTGAAAACCAATCCAAACCACCATAACTTTATTTCACAGAAGAGCTGTCCATTTCGCGATTTAATCTGAACCCAAACTAACGTAACCTTACCGGCGAAAACTAACCCAAACCACAGTAACCTAACCTAAACTTTTACTGAGGAGCGGTCCAATTCGGGAACCCAACCTTACATCAAAATTTTGCAAAAGTTGCTAGTACTTTTTCCCGTACTTTTTGTCTGGAATGTGTTACAACTGTTCTGATGCAAACTGCGACAATGGACTCGGAAAACTTGGTGACGGGTCTTCTATAGCCTTTAAATTGTCGATAAGAGGACCAAAACAGCTTAAAAGTGTTTTTGAACCCTTAAGTACCCTGAAAGTTGACCGATATGTACCGAAACCAAAAGGGCTCTTTGTTTTGATAGTAAAAAAGGGTAAAAAAGGGTGTGCCAAGCTGCAATACTCTAGCACAAACCGTTCGACCTTTATCGTGATCTCAAACAGACACGGTTTTTTTTCGAACGCCAAGTAACAGACTTCGCTGTCGCGCAGCCAATAATTACTCTACTCTTGCCATGATCGGAGGTTATTCTGCTAGTATACTGTTAGATGTCAGTTCCATGTCCTGCTATGAGTCCTTGGCCAAGTCATGTTTTTTCTCTTCGTTCACTTGCTATTTTACGAAGACAGTTTGCAGCTAGTGGTAACTCCACCGGTAGTACGCTGCCATGGTATGGTCCGACTACTGCAAGAAGTAACCTGAACCTCCCATACCCCCACCACAGCCAGGCGACCGTTACAGGGTACTCCTTGGAGTGGCCCGACAATACCCGCACCCGCAGGCACCTCTGTTGCTCTATTGGCGGTGGCGGCGGTGGCCATGGTTTATTGAGACTTATTCACATTCACATACATTGATGTTCCTCTTCTTGCAAGACTACCTTCTTCGACTACAATTTTTCATGTTTATATTAGGAAGCTTAGCGCTGCAGGGAGCTTCAATTCGCAAGACTGCTGTTTCTAACTCTGCAAACTCATGTTGGCACACAACACCCTAGACTTCCCCACCAAGAAACGCGCATGCGGCAATCACGACATGGCACATTGCTAAAGCTTGATCACTGTAACTTGCCTATTTTTGACGCTATATGGTCGGTACCATCAACAAGGCTGAAGAGATTGCTGAGAATAACATATGCATCACCGTTCAATCTTCACGCTGACAAACCCTTTCATATCTTATAAACCTACTGGCAGCTTGCCCTCCTATTAATTTTGCATAATTATCCTAACTAAACCCTTCGGGCCGTCAACCCGTGAGGGTTAGAATTTTTATTTTTATTCTTGCGTCTTGTTGCTGAGCGTAGCGAAGCACCCTGTTTGGGATTTTGAATAGCCCAATTGTCCGACCCCCCCCCGATACCTTTAGTTTACTAGAGGTATCTTCCTCTGTTTATTTTTACTATATTCATATGCGTATACATAGTCGAAGCACCATAGTCCAACCGCTATAGTCCAAACTCTATAGTCCATTCTCTATAGTCCCAGCTCAATCGTTTAAACTTTATAGTCCAAGCTCCATAGTCCAACCTCTATAGTCCAAGCTCTATAGTCCAAGCTCTATAGTCCCAGCTCTATAGTCCAAGCTCTATACCGTGAAACGGGGTAATTTCGGGCACTTTGGAGAGGTATTTTTAAAATTGTGAAGGTCGTGGTGTTGCCATGGACCTGAGGGTTAAAATTTATCATCTACCCACCTTTAGCTTCAATTTGACGCCAATTCCAGATATCTACGCCTCACCGTTTTTACAGTGGAGGGCCCAAAGCAGTGCCCGAAATTACCCCGTGTTTAGGGGTAATTTCGGGCACCCCAGGAAAAAACAACTTCTCGTTCTGATTATGGTCTCAAAATCAATAATTGTCTCTTTCTTTTGAGCTTATGTGATGAAATGTGAAATTCTTAAGGATGTAGATGTGGAGAGATGGTAGGGGTGGTCATTTATACATAATTTGAAGTCATGATTGGAACAAATAGTTTGATGTTTGGGAGAGTTGGGTGGAGCTATTTAGGACGCTTCTTGTTGAACGTCTAGCCTTGAACCTTTATCCTTTTTCGTATTTGATAATGATACAGCTCGGGCCACACTACATTACGCGAAGATGAGTCGTGGATCTTCCTCTTGAAACTGACGTACATGGGAGGCAAGTCTTATGCACAATTGGGAAGATACAGGGGCTTTCTGGAAAACTCTGGATTCCGTAGCAACCCGGCAAGCCATGCATGCGGCCGTTCTCAGAGTCAAAGTCCCGGAAAACATGATAAAATTTTAGTCACGAACCAATCATTGACACAAAGATAGGATGTGTACATACTACACATAAAAAGTACAGATGTAGCCTTGGCCCATTTTTATGATAGTCAAAGTTCCACAAAGCGACTGCTGCGGCAGTTGAGTATTATCTTTGTTAATGGATTATCTCCACCTTTCAGAAGAGCTCTGAAGAGCTGGAAGAAGCTTACACCACTCTAGCCCTGCGAAATTCAAAGTGTTCAGAACAACCCTGCTTGCCCTTGCATGCCATTTCAGTGCCCGAAATTACCCCTCAAAGTAACATTTTTTTTTGTTTTGAGCCCCTATTTACCATACCATTTGCCGCAGGTGATTGAAAATTTGACACAGCATGCTCAAAACATGTCCAAATCGAAATAAAAATACCTTATGCACCGTTTGTGAACAGGTTTGGCTTGCCAGTCGAAGTTTTCACGCATACAATGAATTTAGGCAAAAAGTGTAAAATACGAAAATCACTGTATCTCGAAAAGACTGGATCTGTTTATGTCTCCAGAGGAATGATCCGACGGTTTTAGGTGTGGCGAATGCGATGCGCGCAACGGGAGAAGCCTCCGAGGTCGCCGCTAGACAGCAGCATCATCGCAATGCTTTCGGGCAGAGATGCCCGAAATTACCCCGGGTGCCCGAAATTACCCCGTTTCACGGTAGTCCAAGCTCTATAGTCCAAGCTCTATAGTCCAAGCTCTATAGTCCAAGCTCTATAGTCCAAGTTCTATAGTCCAAGCTCTATTGTCCAAACTCTACGGTCCAAGCTCTACAGTCCAAGCTCCATAGTCCAAGCTCCATACTCTAAGCTCCATAGTCCATAGTGGTAGTACCACACGCCACGAGCCCGTTACGTTAGGTTAGGATTGGTTGGACCATTTGGTTTGAGAATAAAATCTGTCGAGAGTAGGGAAAGATCTGTCACGAGTAGAGTAAGATCTGTCACGAGCCAGTTAGGTTAGGTTAGGTTTGGTTAGGATTGGTTGGACCATTTAGTTTGAGAATAAGATCTATCGAGAGTAGGGAAAGATCTGTCGCGAGTAGAGTAAGATCTGTCACGAGCCCGTTAGGTTAGGTTAGGATTGGTTGGACCATCACACAAGGCAACTATTCAGAACATGTTACCTACCTAACATTCCCAGTCCCAAAAACCCATGGAGCATCCCATGAGTCATGGTGTCCCATGGGACACCATGGGCCGATTTTTCCCATGGGAAAGATGTCTCCTTGATGTCCCCTTGATTTTTTGCACCATTTCCCATGGTGTGGAGCAACCCATGGGGAGATGCACCATGGTGTGTGTCCCATGGGGAGCACCTCTTTGCCTTGGCAGAGTGTCTTGAGAGGACAATGTCTAAGTGCCTACTTCCTTAAGGACTTAGATTCATAATATGTTCGTCAGAGGCGAACTTTTTACGCTACATCCCATTTTGCAACCAGATTATGTCTAGGAGTCACCGTTCAAATGATATTACCTGAAAGTAAAAATTAGACAGAGACTTCAACGCACGGGCAGGAGTTTTCTCCCATGGGAATGGCTAAGCCATGGGAAAGTTCTCACCATGGGAAGGCCCTCCCATGGTGTTCAGCTTGCACCATGGGAAATGACCTCAATTTCCCATGGGACGCCAATCACCCATGGGACTAACCCGTGGTCTCATGGGATTTCAGTTAGGTGCCATGGGATATGTCTCATGGGATCCCATGCGGCCCATGGGTTTTTGGGACTGGGAACACTAAAGGCTACACAACACTTGTTCGCATAACATTCCGAGACACGAAGCTTCAAACATTCAGAAGGTTTACCATAAATGCAATTGGATCAACAAATAAAAGTAGCTCAGCATCGAGGCCGAAGGCCTTCCCCTGGCTAGTATCACTTTTCTGACGGGGGGAGGGGGGGGGGAGCCTCCGGCGAGCCGATTTTGCGTTAGGCCCTCGGCATTTCAAAAATCGAACCCAGAAGTCGATACGACAATTCTCCATGAGTGCGTAAGTCACTTTTGCTCGTGGCCGATCTCCACCAATTACTCGCACATCCGCCACCGGCCACGGGCAAAAGTGACTTACGCACTTATGTCAGATACCCGGAGAATTAAAAGCGGAGCTGTCTTAATTTTAGTACAGAGCGGCGCCTGCCACCGGAATGGAAAAATAGGCAATTCAAGGGTTTGGAACTACAGAGGTAACTGAGCTGACCGGGATCGGGGACATTAATTTGGGCACATGAACGTGCACACGTGAACATGTGCTAAGAAAAAACATTCCACAATCAAGATTTAAAAAAAATAAAAATGAAACACGATCAATGCTCTTGTACATCCTTCGTTTCCATCGAAGATAATTCACGTATTCTCTTCCGATTCTGACATGGTGACATAGTTATAATTTAGCACACAAAAAGATTTCGAATAAGCTGAACGAGTAACACTCGTACCGAACTCCAGTTTGGTATGGTCCATCCCTACATGTTTTGTAAAATTTGCAATTGCTTTAAATTATTTGGGACTTTAAGGGAAGCAATTCCCCATCGGTCAACCTCACCTGAGTTACAGTGACGGTCGATGCAGTGAGCGCGAAGACAGTGCACGGCACGGTGGTGGCGTTCAATGGGATGTCGGGTGGATTCGCTGTCCCGTACTTCTCGAGATTCCCGGAGCCGTAGTCGTAGAGCTTGAAGTATCCATCTGTCGGTTCAAAATTTTAGGGAAGGGGGCTCTGGAATATTATGTTCATTGAAGATTATCGAGAATGTGAGAAGTTTACCATTTCCGATCATATTCAGGTAAAAATTGAAAGCTTTTATGGAAGTGCTGTCAAGCACATTTCGAAATGAGTAAGAGAACTTCTCCTGTTGAAACAAAAAATTATCAGGGTTAGTCTCAGGCTCAACAATCAGACTTACAGAAGAACAGAATGAACATGTGTTCCTTACGGTGTTCAGTTCGCCAGGGCCTCCTAGGAACTGGAGAAGGTAGTTGCAGGTTGTGGGAGCGAAACGCCCGCAGAGGTTATACAGGACGGAGTGGATAGTAGGGTTCATGAAGGCGAGCTCATCGTGGAGGACCAGAGTTCCAGCAGCCTGGCCACACAATCATGACAAGGATGTTATTCAAAGCTACAAAGTTCACGAATTATCGTTCGATGTAAATAATAATTGTGTTGGAAGAGGATGACCCTACCCCACAAAATTTCGGGGCCGAAGGCCCCGGTGGCCGCCGGTAGGAAGGGGGCTAGGCGTAGACGTAGCGATATCAGGCGCGCTCTAACGACACTGAGCGAAGCCTGTTACGCGGAGGCTACGACTAGCGTACCTCTTACCTAGTTTAAAGGATCACTGAAAGGTGCGCCGTTTGTGTCGAAAGAACTTGGGCCCCACCTACATCCTCCATCGGCACTGTCATGTCCGCCACGGATATTCGTTGGGAACGCCGTATAGCATGCATTGTGCTACCGTACATTAATTCAAAACTGACGCTCACCGACAGGGCGTCGCGGACGGCGGATAGGGTTGAGAAAGCGATCGACTTGAGGTTCCCGAGGTTGGCGATGGGGACATACAGGTAGGCGCTTGCGAGCATGTCCTGGTAGCGCCGGTCCATGAAGGCGTTCGTGATGAAGAAAGAGGTGCCGCCCTGGTCCAAGGCCACCATGCGCATACGCCTGCCGCCCGTACGGTTGTAGACGAAGTCCATCCCCAAAGCGACGTCCTCGGCGTACTCCTTCTGCCTGCATCACGTAACAGAATCCATTGTTAGAAACACAACAAAACAAAAATGCAATGCAAGTTTCTTCGTATTATTGTTTTACAGCACTGCCTAAGCTAGAACAATACTTAACAATCCTAGTTCTAACACAAAAAATTCTCCAACATTTGTAGAAAACAAAATAATTATGTTCTAATCAATGACAGAATTGATGGCAATCGCGATAAAAATTCAGTCCATAATTAATTGTTAAACAACGAGTATATTTTGGACACTGTAAATCAAAGAGCTTTGAGGGCTACCTTCCTACTTTATCATATAATTCATTTAATATTTTTAGTGCCTTTGTGACCATCCAATATGGCGCTACACCAGTTGTACTTATGAAAGGATGAAACTTTCTTTAAACTGCTTTTAGTGCTATAATTTGCACACTTCTTGTTGTGTGAAATCTAAGATTAAATACGTTGATGTGTGCAGTTTTAAATGCCTTTTTCAATGACAACACTGTAAAACCAAGTGAGTAACAAGTCGACACTTACAAGTGTAGAACAAAATGTTCCACACTTACAAGTATGTAACAAAAAATTTAACACCTACAAGTGTCGAACTGCCTTGTTACACACTTGGAAGTGTCGACCTGCCATGCACTTGACAGGCAGTTCGACACTTGCAAGTGTTGAATTTTTTGTTACACACTTGTAAGTGTGGAACATTTTGTTCTACACTTGTAAGTGTCGACTTGTTACACACTTGGTACAGTGAAGTTAAAGTAATTGCTATCTTAATGGGTTTTAAGCTGACTCAATACAACAACCTCGTTAAGAAGACAATGAACATTGTTATGTCTGTTTTGAGTTCGAAAAAAAAAACCAATTTGATTAGTGTTCTTTCACCGATTATCAAAACAAATTTGAATTATGCAGTAAATGAGGATAGCCGATATATTTTTTAGATAACATCAGAAAATCAGCACTTGCATCTCGTCTCCGAAAGAACTTCGTAGGTGGGAAGACCTGCACGTATTTGAACTTACTCGAAATCCCAGAACTCGTTGCTTTGGTCACTGAGCTCGACGTGGTTCCTGGCGAATAGCATTCCGCGACAGTTGAGAAGGTACACGTCGTAGCACTCTCGGGCCAGGCGCCACACTAATGAAATGTCGATTCAAAATGAGCTACACACATTGATAAAACCTCACCGTCTAATGTACAAAGAACTGGAACTCTGTAACGTGCTACGCAATGCCAAATAATGTATGGAATAGCGAAGGAATGCATCAGCAAACTACGGAGAAATTCATTGGCAACGCTGAAAAAAACAAAAGTGTATCGTTACGCTTCAATTGAAGCGTAACAGCAGCTTTACGCTTTTGGAAAAGCGTAATCGGTGTTACACACTTGCGAAAGAGCAACAGAACTCGATATTACTGCTTGGTTGGATCCTGAAGTGCTCACTGATATCTTTGCTCGCAGTCGAAGTAGGCGGCTACAGTTAGGCTTAATATCAGATTAACTGAATAAAATTTCTCAAGTTTTCTAAAAACAATTATATACGGCACTCCCTGTGAATCGCTGATATCCGAGGAGGAAAAAAAAAGTGTGTGTGTGTGGGGTCTGGTTAGGGATGAGCCCCCCCCCAGTTCCGAGGGTCTGGCTACGCCCCTGACTTGTGCGTCGAAACCTGCTTTCGCCTCTCAATATCGAAAAATTGTGTTACGCTTTTCAAAAGCGTAATGTTACACTATTATTTTTCCAATTTTCCAGTGGAGCGTACGAATAAGATGTCATAAGCTTGCGAACAGACTCGTTGCCGAGCCTCATTTTTCTGTGCATTTTTAAGTCTTAAGCACGGTGTAGAGAGGACGTTGGGGAAACTGGGCTACCTGGTGCTGTCCCGCATCACAGCACACCTGGTAGTTCCGGAGTCGCCGTGGCGAGCGCTGTACGCAAAGTGCACCAGCGTGCGAGTGAGAGGTCCGATGAGTGGACCGGCTGCTGATTGGCCGCTGTCCCCCGCTCCTCCCCTCCCTCTCCCCTTCCCCTCGGCCGGCTCCCGGTACACATTGCGTACAGCGCTCGCCGCGGCGACTCCAGAACTACCAGGTGTGCTGTGATCCGGGACAGCGCCCGACCATGCAGGGGATACCCCTCCCGTGAAAAAGAAAACATAAATGTCCCGAATGGTCACCATGTATGTGGCATATATGTCACATATATGTCCCATATGACTTGCATATATGGCTAGTATTTGCCATATATGTTCCATATATCTCACATATCTCACATATATGGGACGCCAAGAGGGTACCATTTATGGCAGGACTGCGTTATAGTATGCGGAAAAATGTACCCATATATGACAACTGTTTTCCAAATATGGATACGTTTTCCCACATATATGGGACGCAAGAGGAAGGACTGCCATATATGTTGGAAAACGTACCCATATATGGCAACAGCGTACCATATATGGGCACATTTTTCCACATTGACCTTGCCATATATTGGTGTCATGATAAGATGTTTTATGTGTTGCGCTCTTTATTTATGGATAACTAGCATGCTTTGAAAGATAAAATAGTATCATAGGTATAGTTAGTTATGACCATATGCCATCAAACTAATTAGCATCCCTTTTCTATATATTTACTACTTTATTTTTTACAAGTTGATAAGGGCGTTTCGATGGGGAAAATTGTAGACCAATTATACAAATTTAATATATGTATGTATTAAAATATAATATGTGTTTCCAAATTTAAAGTGTTTCTGTAAAAAATATCTGATGTTATTTAGCAAAACTTATAGCTGCATAGAAGACGCATGACAGATATGCCGCATGTATGGGGCATATATGCCCCATATATACTCCATATGTGGGGTGCTATCTTACCCAAACCCCATATATGCAGCATATGCCCTGGCCACATATATGAGCCATATATGGACCATATATGAGCCATATAGCGACCATATATGGCCCACATACCGACCGAATAGGTCCAGCTCCTGCTCTACATATATGGGCACAGTTAACCATATTTGTTGACCATTCGGCAACCATTAGGGCCATATATGCAACCATCATTAGGCCAATATATGGCTAGCCATATATGGTGACCATTCGGGACATATATGTTTCCTTTTTCACGGGCTGTTTCCCCACCGTTCTCTCTACATCGTGGTCTTAAGTAGGGATTAGGCACGGATTAAAAAGCGAACAACTGCTTGATGAGACCGTTTCGTTGGGTTCTTTTAGAGAACACTGTTTTGAAATTGGCTTTATATTTATCAATTTCTTTATCAGTTTAAAACGTTTGCGGTAACCAAAATAGACCACTCATTGCCAAGTAGTATATCGTGCCACATTGGACGGTCAACCATTCACCGGTAATTGCTGAAAAGTTATACCGCCACATTTGGTGGTATTTTGCTTAACTGCCATATTTGGCGGTATATCTTGCCTTAAAATTCACTGATAGAAAAAAGTACAGAAATTACACGGAAAATGTCTGGTAATTTTTTACCTGGACCGTCCGTACCTTGCCTACCACGGAGCTTCTGTACATGTTTTCCGTACCACTTTACATGAGATCCTTATGGGGACCACAGAGAACCAGTACGGAAGGTCCGTACCTTTTCTGTACCCTATTTTCCGTACATTTTCCGTACCAAAACACGGAATTTTTTGCAGTGTTGCGTTGAAATGGCTGACCGCCAAATGTGGCCCGATATACTGCCTGGCTATCGGGGCTCACTCCATAAGAAAGTTACTATGATTTCATCCTTTGCTATGTAAAGCCGTAGGCTTTTAGGATTCTTATAAGGTGACCTGTACGGCGGCTCTACAGAAACTCATAAATTCGCAATAGTTCACATATAAGGCACCTCACAAACATGTTAGGTCTTTAAATGTACACGGGCGAAGCCTAAAAGGCTCTTGCAAGCAACGTGTAGGTGCAATGTGCGGCGCCTTATGAGCGTGAACAGAATGTATAGAAACCTTGTAAGTCCCATGTGGCCTTATAAAGGGACTCTATCATGATTGCACAAGCCATCAATACAAATCTTATGGGGCACCGGTTTCACGGTTGGATTCAAACGTACCGAGGCTCTGCTCTTCAATTAGAAGGAAGGCGGCCGTGTTGGCCAGCACGCTGGGGGGCACGACCAGCACCGCGCGGTACTGCGGGCAGCTGCCGTTCCGGATCCGGAAGTTTTCCAGGATGTAGCCATCCGGTGTGGTCAGGTTGAATGACTCCGCCAAAAAGCCAAACCGGCGAGCTTCATCGTCCTAAGAGAGCAGACAAACTGTAAAGATCTCTTCGCTCGGGGTAACAACTGGGCATCTCGTCAAAAGCTTCAGCACGGGGGGGTCAAAGGTTAACTTTCGAACGAGCTTGTGTTTAAAATAAGAAAGTAACATTTCAAAATCACATTACCAATGTAACCATCTAAGGAGGAAATTTAAGTTTCTGAAATAAATAAAAATGTCATGTATCGGAACAAGAAACAGATTTCACGACAAATTTTTAGCAGAGTTAGATTTCTGATTGTTATTATAACTAAATGTTATACACATTCACAATCTTTTATTTGTGTTCAAAGCGTAAAGAACGCTGCAAGTTATTCTCATTTCAAACCAGGTAGAAAGTTTGTAACAGTGGATTTGAGAGGGGAAGTACCCCGTTGGGTATGTAGGTGACTTCCAAGTAGCCAGTTTAGAATCTTATTACTATGAAAAAGAGAAAAAACTATACCGCGTACTTCAAGGGATGTCACAAGAGGACACAGAACTTGTGCCGACCCCACCCAATACTTTCTCAGCTCACACCTGCACCAGTTTGTAGGCCGGAGATTCGGTTTATCACCGTCGGCAGGAAACATATACACAGAGAAAGATAAAATTAACTTCAGATTCTGAACCGCTAAATCAGGCTAGAGCATCAGAAACTGTAGCGAAAGATTCTGATAGCAAATGTTTCAGATAGCCTAATAAAGAACACGCCGCTGTACGCAGTTAAGATTCCGCGGAAAAGATTAGACTCTGAACTGCCCGTTCAGTTCGAGTACGGAGGCTTGCGTTATCTTTCTGAAGCACTGAAACATGGACACTGTTATTACCTTACAAACAAAACTGAGCAAATGTTTGTACACTACGATCAAAATTCAGCAACCGTAACATACAAACAACAACTGTTTGTAATACAAACACCTATTGTTTGTAATACAAACAGATTTCTTTGTATTACAAACAGATTTCTGCGTATAACAAACATCCGTGTTTGTAAGTTACGGTTGCTGAATTTCCACCGTAGTGTGCAAACAGTTTGTTTGTAAGGAAATAAGGGTGAAGAAATTTTCTAATCGCTTTTCTGGACGAAATTGGAGCAATTATCAGCAGTGATGACCGATGAAGGGATACATATGCGAATCTGTTATCAACTACGCTAGATTTCAGGAAGCCCTAACCGGTCTGAAGGGCGGTGGCACGGGGAGCGCGGTGTTCACAAGGTCAGCGACGATGGTGGTGAGCAGCGAGGTGACCCCGCTGGGCAGCACAGACAAACCGGACTGGCCCAGCAATTCGAACAGCATGGGGTCCAGCAACTGGGTGAGCGGTGCGATCCCAGATACAATGCGGCCTGGGATCTGCGTCAAGATGCCCAACGTGTTGCCCACCACCGTGTTCAGGCTTGCTGCAAGGGAAATTCTATTGAAAGGCGAAGGCGACGTCCATGCTGAGAGCTTAATTTTCTCCCCCTTGAACCCTCCACCTTTTACAATAAGCGACCGAATAGGTCGTGACTGGCTCCATGTGGTTCAGGTGAATCGTTTCCGATACTCACTTGGGGAGGCGAGCGCGAGTGCAGGTTCCGCGGAGACCAGCGAAGTCATCAGCAACAGAGCTGTGGTCGCCAGCATGGTTCTGGGCGCTGGAAACATCGCGTTTGAGTTAATTGTTCGTTGTTCGTTGATTGAGTTAAGTATACGCTCTTCAATGTACACTGTACCAGTAGTAGACACCAAGGTCGACTAAGGATTAACGAACCGTCGAGCCCTGCTGCGCCGCTTCGTACACCCAGCTTAAAATGGCTGTTGGAATTTCAACACTCCTGGAGGAGGATTGTTGAAAATCCAACACTCTTTTGTTCGTTTGCTGAAAATCGAACAATACTTTGGCCCGAGTGTTGCAGCCCCGAACATTCCTTTAGGCGGAATGTTGGAGCTCCAACAATCCTTTAGGCGGAGTGTTGGAGCCCGAACATTCCTTCAGGTGGAATGTTGGAGCTCCAACAATCCTTCAGACGGAGTATTGGAGCCCGAAAATTCCTTCAGGCGGAGTGTTAGAGCTCCAACAATCCTTCAAATGGAGTGTTGGAGGTCGAACATTCCTAGCGTATTGTTAGTTGGTGCGCCAACATTTCATCGGACCAAATGTTGGAGCTCCAACATTCCCTAGCAGATTGTTAGTACGGCAATAATGTAAAGTATCCTTTTATTTGTGTTTTATAATCGAAAATGTATTTTAACTCTTCTCTTTAAATATCTTAATAAGTGCCTGAATGTTGCAGCCTATTTGTGTAAGTTTTTTGGTGTAGTTATCTTACCAGCAAATTTTGATAATGTTTACATCTGTTGTGTTAAAATAATTGAAATTATATTAACAACTCTTTTCGTTGCTGTAAGATGATACACAACGAATTTAGAATGTTTCCAGTTTTCCATTTTTTCTAATTGTAAAGGAATCAATACAATTGATAAATGATGACTGTAAAATTTTGATTGTTTTTATCTTGTGTTACTCCCCGCTCTCTACCCTACCTAAAACGGTAATATAGTACTTTAGGGGCTCAGCCGCTTTGGAGCCCTTCAAGCCCAGCTTAAAATGGCTGTTGGATTTTTAACACTCCTGGAGGAGGATTGTTGAAAATCCAACCCTCTTTTGTTCGTTTGCTGAAAATCGAACAATACTTTGGCCTGAGTGTTGGGGCCCCGAACATTCCTTCAGGCGGAATGTAGGAACTCCAACAATCCTTTAGGCGGAGTGTTGGAGCCCGAACATTCCTTCAGGTGGAATGTTGGAGCTCCAACAATCCTTCTGACGGAGTGTTGGAGCCCGAAAATTTCTTCAGGCGGAGTGTTAGAGATCCAACAATCCTTCAAATGGAGTGTTGGAGGTCGAACATTTCCTAGCGTATTGTTAGTTGGTGCGCCAACATTTCATCGGACCAAATGTTGGAGCTCCAACATTCCCTAGCAGATTGTTAGTACGGCAATTGTGTAAAGTATCCTTTTATTTGTGTATTATAATCGAATTTTTTTTTTCAATTCTTCTCTTCAAAAATCTTAACAACTGCCTGAATGTTGCAGACTATTTGTGTAAGTTTTTTGGTGTAATTATCTTACTAGCAAATTTTGATAATGTTTACATCTGTTGTGTTAAAATAATTGAAATTATATTAACAACTCTTTTCGTTGCTGTAAGATGATACACAACGAATTTAGAATGTTTCCAGTTTTCCATTTTTTCTAATTGTAAAGGAATCAATACAATTGATAAATGATGACTGTAAAATTTTGATTGTTTTTATCTTGTGTTACTCCCCGCTCTCTACCCTACCTAAAACGGTAATATAGTACGCATCACGGGTGCAGTGGCGTCGTGTTCACTAGGGTGGAGCGATGGATCTAAAACTGTAAATTTGACCATCGTAACGAGTACCTCAGGATACTAGAAGACTAGTCCCAACACAGTTTCGTCCAGGAGAAACCCCTTCATACCCCCTAGAGACCTCAAAGTTGGGTCTAAACGTCAAAAATGACACTTTTGCAAGTATAGCAAAGCAACCAGGCGCAATTTTGACATGCCCTTGGTGCGAAATACATCTAAGAATGCTGTGAATTTTTTTCAGATTTTTTGGTGAAGGTCTTTAGATCGGCCCGCCCTCGTTTTTGTTCAAAAATAACGGCAAAAAACGACGTTTTCCGTGGTTGCGGAGAGATTGCCCACCAAAAACGCCGACAACCCGCACCACGAGTCACGCTACCCAATAGTTTTTGAACTAGAGCTTGGGGACTTTGAACCTAATCTAACTGTTCAAAGTCCCCAAGCTCTGGTTCAAAACCTACTTGTCCTACAAAAAAACGAGAACCTTTTCTTGATGTTTTCTGGATGCTCTAACCTTCGGATTTTTTAAATGGATATTTTGTTTCCTATAAGAAATCAGCACATTTAAAAGCCAATATCTGTGTTCCTAGCAGGGGTGCAAAACGGTTTTAGGGCGTTGGTTAGGGGGTCAAGTACTAAAGATCAACCAAATATGAACCCGATCTGAGAGTACCAATTTTTGGACCTTAGAGCGACCCGTCCTTTGCGTGTACATGCCAGGTACACGCATAATTAGCGCCTACACTCTACCTGTATTTGTATGTTTTTGTTAAAACGTTTGTACAAAGTTAAATATTGTTTTGCACATATTTTGTACAATTTTATGCACAAAAACGTTCAAATCACCGCTCAAATTTGTGTACAAAAATTTGAATGTTCACCTTCGTACAAATAAAAGATACAAATCCAGTTAGTGTGCACCTTGAAATGTAGTATAGACTTTCCTGAGAGCATCTCACTGCTTACCGGAATGCACGTGATTCGCCATCTCGACTCGAGCGAACTGAGGAGAGATCGACTCTTTACCTCTTTAATATGCAACAGGTGTTTGAACAAGTGTTTGTTAAAATGTAAGTGGTGTTTGACCAGGTGTGTGCTGCTCACAGGGATCAACGCGGACACAGCACAATAACTCACCCGCGAAAAAAAGTTTAATATAGATATAATTCAACTGTTTAATTTAAATTTAATTTAAATTATATTAAAATTATATATAAATCCTTGGTATATTCTATATTTGTTCTTTATTAAAATCTCGTCTTTCTTCCTTAAGAGACTAGTATTATATGAGTAAATCAAGCGTCTATACATAGGTTTAATTACGATTAAACTAAGCAATAAATATAATTCTCATTAAACTCATATAAAACCTTAATAAAAACCAACCTTAATTAAAATTTAATTAGGTTTTAATTTAAACTATGTTCTATACACATACAGTTTAAGTCATAAATATGGGCTCACCTCCCTGACGAAGTGGCCCACTTGTCCTACCATTTCTTTCTCCTACCTATTATTTAAAAAAAAATAAAAAATAAATATTTTAATTTAGAATTAAATCAGGCACTAGGCGACGGGCTGTGCCGAGCCGGCAGGCGGTGCTGGGAAGATGCGGGGCGGCCACACAGGGCCGCGGGGGAGCACTAAACTCACCTCGGTGAACTCCTGGCGACGCAGTCAACTGGAGTCCAACAAAGGTAAGGACAGTCATACAGACGAAAGGCATGAGCGACGCAGCACTGGCCGCAACGGAAACTCCACTCGGTACACTTGCGCGGCGCCGCGTTATAGTGCCCCGCCCGCCCCGGGCCGAGCACAAGGTCATGAGCGGTACACCCGCATCACGCCTCTGGGCCCGGTTGGTGTCCACGAACACCCAGCAACGGCAGGGCGCCTGCAGCACAGTTGGATTGTTTTCAAGGCGTCATACAGACGAAAGGAATGTCGTTGCGGACGACGTCGTACACCTTACAGCGTCCGGTGGGTTTGCGTTCGGGTGGTATATTTGTTACTGCGGGCCAACATGTACGCGCCATGATTCCATGGTGCGGTCTATCGTCATTCCCAACGGGCGTGCTGTGGCCGTGTTCTTAAGAGTCGCACACTGGCGCTTGCCACGGTGCCCTGGCGTGGCCGTCCAGGCCGTGCTGGCCGTGTTAGAGACTGACGTCGACGAAAATCTCGGCGGGAAGGCGTGGCGGACCCCTGGCACGTGCTGCTCTGCGACCACCTCGCCCTCTGTAAGGTCATGCAACGGCAGGGCGTCATTGGGAACCTCACATTCTTTGACGGGAAGGTGAGGGCTGACGTCACCCCTCCGGACACGACCCGCACCTTCTCAGGGACCGTGCCGGAGTCGTCACTGGCAGGGCTTTGTCGCGAAGGCCGTGGGGGCAAGTTCAGCAGCATCACGACTGTCGTCACGATCTCGCGCTCCCGGGCCTAGGCCTACACACTAAAATCTTGTGGAGTTTTTAATGCATAATTATGCATGCACAGAAACGTACGTAAGGTGTGTATAATATTATGCATCACTGTGTACATTTTATGCAAGAAGATGCACAAAATGTACACAATGATGCATAATATTATACACACCTTACGTATGTATCTGTGCATGCATAACTATGCATAAAAAGTGCATAATTATGCATTTAAAAAGTCCACAAGAGTTTAGTGTGTAGGCTTTGCTCTAGAAGCGTCGTCCTAGGCCCCGCAGCTGGGCCTCGCTCCCTGCGGACGGACGGACGCTCCGCTGTTGTCGCATCCAGGCCGTCGAGGCTGTGCCGCGGGAGGGTGGCAGTCGTATAGGACTTTGGGGGAACTCCGGCGGCACTTTAGTTCTCCTCTTGCAGTGCATAAGTGACAGGCGTCTGGAACGCGCTCTGTCATCGTCGGCAGTGCAGCCTAGAGGCGCCCGCTCGCGGACGTCAACAAGAAACTCAGCGTGACGGTGTGGCCACCCTCCTGGCACGCGCTTCTTAGCGCAATGGCGTTGTCGCGAAAGCCGTGAGGGAAGTTCAGCAGCATCCCGAGACAAGACGCCCATCGGGGAAAAGGCGGGGGCCACACGGACAACATCCGGGGAAGAGGCGGGGAAGGGGCGGGGAAAACCCGGGGAATACCCGGGGAAAACCCGGGGAACTCCGAGGAAAACCCGGGGAAACCCCGGGGAAAGCCCGGGGAAAACCTGGGGAAAACACGGGGAAAACACGAGGAAACTCCGGGGAAAACCCGGGGAACTCAATTTTTAACGGAAAACCACCGGGTATGCGTCTTTCGCTGAGAAAATGACCAGGGGAGTGCGCCTGACCGGTCCTTGGTGATGCGGACGGTTGCGGAGCACTTCATGGTGGACGGATAGATAGGCTGCCTGCCCAGCCGTCCATTTTTGATTTCTCGGGCCGGCACTGAGAGCGCACAGTGGGCCAGAGGACGGCCTAGGCAGCCAAAATTCTAGACGCGTTTTGAGCTCCAGAGTCGCTAAATGGGACTCGAACCGAACGTGTGACCCCAGCCGAACGAGGACTCTGGAGTCTGGAGCTCAAAACGCGTCTAGAATTTTGGCTGCCTAGGCCGTCCTCTGGCCCACTGTGCGCTCTCAGTGCCGGCCCGAGAAGTCAAAAATGGACGGCTGGGCAGGCGCAGGCAGCGTATCTATCCGTCCACCATGAAGTGCTCCGCAACCGTCCGCATTACCAAGGACCGGTCAGGCGCACTCCCCTGGTCATTTCCGCAGCGAAAGACGCATACCCAGTGGTTTTCCGGTAAAATTGAGTTCCCCGGGTTTTCCCCGGGGTTTCCCCGTGTTTTCCCCAGGTTTTCCCCGGGTTTTCTCCGGAGTTCCCCGGGTTTTCCCCGGGTATTCCCCGGGTTTTCCCCGCCCCTTCCCCGCCTCTTCCCCGGATGTTGTCCGTGTGGCCCCCGCCTTTTCCCCGATGGGCGTCTTGTCTCGGGAACCTAACTTCTTGAAAAATAAATGACCAAAATGAGAACCCAACATAGACAGCGTGGCATAAACAACCAAACCTAAACTAAACAATACCAAGGCACATAGTACAGAAACCCGAAGACTTAAATAAGAGACCCCACTTAATACTTACCATTTCTTAATTGACTCAAAACAACCCAAACATTTAAATAACCATTGAACCAGCTAAAACAAGCAAAATTAACCACTCAATATCCCCGTCATCAGAAGAAGGACCCTGGAAGTCACACTCGGAACACAAATCAGTCAGTAAAAATGGGGGGTCACAAACGGGATTGTTTACACAATACAAACAAGGGCAACCCCGGAAATGAACAAGACCGGCTTCTCTGTCGCCCTGGTCACGAGGAAAGCGGAACAGGAGTGTTCCTCGGGGGGGAACAGAGGAGTCATCGTCAGAATCCTCATCCAAATCTAGGGCCATTGCAAATTCCACTGCAGCAGCCGCATTAGCAGCACGACGCAGGTCCCGGGCCGCTCGTTCAGTTTCCAACTATAAAGGATAAAAAGTGGTAGCCCAGAAGGGGAAGGAGAGGGAGAACAAAAAAAAAAAACAAAAAAAAAAAAAAAAAAAAACATTCAATTTACGGGAGCTCACCTCGGACAAAGGTACATCAACCAAAGGTAATGGGTCCATTGCATGCAAGGGCTCCCCAGTAGCTGGGCAATGCCCAGGGCCCAACCACACAAAGTCCTCTTCAGAAGTGGGAAGGAGGTACAGGTGGACATCCACCGCTTCCAGAACCTCAACAACGGAATCAGTATCAGCAAACCCGAACCCCAGTTCGTCCCCAAACCCAAGGTCAAGCCCTACAAGGGGATGGCCAGGTGGCATCATGTAAAGCACCACCTCCGGCAGGATCATCGGAAAATTGGGCCGAGGCAGTTCCTCCTTCAGGACAAACGGAAGGAAAGGAAAGGTGAAACAAGAAGGGTGGATCCCCACGGCAAAGCACAAGTCGTAAGTAACTTACAAACACCCGAAAACCACAGTGAATACACAAGAAGCTGGGCCAAGTCTGCACCAGCGCCACAGCATCCCAATGCTGAATCCCGAAGTGACCGGTTAGGGGCCACACCGCTTGCACTGAGGTAGGCAACAGACCCGCCTCGTAGGCAAAATAGCATGCACCGCAGAGCTAAAAACACACACACACAAAAAAAAAAAAAAAAAAAAAAAACACCATCTACAACAAGCACGTGCACCACACCAAGACGCCAAGCGGAGTACTTACAAATCCAGCGTGACCCAAAAAGGAGTCACAGTAACAAACGGCAGCGTACGCCGCAAACTGCAAAATCAGTATCACCACGGGGTCCACAGCGGACAGCCGCGGTAGAACCAAAGAACGGCGGAACTCACACGAAGCAAGAGACGACGCGCTCGCTGAGAGCTGGACGGCAAGTGAGACCAACGCCGCCCAGGGGCGTGCACAGGGGGTGGGGGGGTGACCCCCCCCCCCCGAAGGACCCCAATAAGGCGCAAAATGGTATACTTATGAGGTAGTTTTTGGCGTATAACCCCTGGAAGTTAGGCAAAGTCTCCCAAAAAAAGGTCCCACCGCCCCTCCCGAGGAGGCGAGCTGTGCACGACCCTGACGCCGCCGAGCCAGAGGTCTGTAAAGTTAGCGACGCGCCTGGGAGCGTGAGGGCGTGAGCGCGTGAGGGCGTGAGCGCGCGAGCTGGAGCGTCGATCGCAGCGCCTAGCGGACGACGGCGAGGCGCAGCGAGGCTAGGTAGCGAGGCTAGCGAGGCGACAGTTGAGTCGGTCTGCTAGTTTGCGGCAAGGCGCTATGTAAACAGTAAACAGCCGGCCCAAGTGATTTCAAATTACGAACGTGTGTCATCATGGATGATGATTTTGTTCAGGACTTTTTAAATGATGATGAGGATGTCATGATGGCCGTGATTTTCGGAGACGATTCTGATTCAGATGAGGATGTCGAAGGTGAGGTTACGTTCTAAAAACTTACTGCATGTAATCAATATTTACAAACTACAAATTATTGTTACTATTATTATTATTATTATTATTATTATTATTATTATTATTATTATTATTATTATTATTGGTTTACGATTTTATTAATCGCAGGTGACCGTCGAGGCCAGGTGGTATTTGTCGATGTCGAAGGTTACCGCGTCATGAGTAATGCTTCTTTCAAGGAACATTTCCGAATGGACCGAATTGTCTTCCAGGTGATTTGATTGTCTTGCACAGGTTTAATTCTCTATTGATTTGTCGTTTTCATGCTTTTGTTTCTCTCCAGCATCTTGTTGTTGTTGTTGGCAACCACATGCTTCAAACGGGACAGCTTCAACGAATTAGAACACCAGTTGACATAATTTTGATGATGGGATTATGGCCCCTCTACAATCCTGATACATTCAGAAGCAATGGCCTTAATTTTGGCAAACAGAAGGGATCTATCCACTACCACTACAGATACCTTATAGAAATTCTGACTGAACTGAGAGACAGATATATTAAGTGGCCAAATGACTTGGGAAGAGACCAGATCAGAAGACGTTTTGAAGATGCATATGGGTACCCAGGTGTTGTGGGCTGCATTGATGGAGTACTCATAACCATCACAGCTCCACTTGAGAATCCAAGGAACTACGTGGACAGGCATCACAATTACTCGATCTTAGTCCAAGCTGTCTGCGATGATCGCTTACTGTACCGTGATGTCTATTGCGGTAATCCTGGAGCCATTGGTGATGTCAGAAACTTCGAACGGAGTGATTTATCTAAACATATGCTGACAAACCCTGACATGTTCTCTGAGGGAGAATTTATTGTTGGTGATGGTGCCTACATTATGAATGATAAGGTACAGTACAACCCGTTATCTCTTTTAAATTTATTTTTTCTATTTGCTGCTGTGTGTAATGATAATTGATAACAATTTTTCTTAGCTGATGATTCCTTATGCTGATGATGGTTTCCTGCCGGACTGGATGAGAACCCACAATGTGCTGCTTTCAGCTTGTAGATCCAGAATTGAAAACAGCTTTGCTAGGCTGAAGGGTAAAAACAGAAGGCTGAAACTGTTACCCATGAGGAACCCTCACCTAGTGAGGTACCACATCATTGCGTGTTTTGTGTTACACAATTTCATAATCCTAGATGGGAACGAATGTGAGGTAAGTTTAGCATTAAAAGTATTCATTCAAATACAGTAATTCAGGAGTCATAGGAAGAACATTATGCTGAGTTTCCTTTCAGGGACTTGTTCCTGCTCCACCTCCCCAACTTCCGGCAGAGGAATATTTACGGCTCTCAAATGAATCCAGGGAACTGGGAGCAATAAGGAGAGAATTTATTGCAAATGTTTTGCACCCACACTTGTAATTCTGTTACTACCAAGCTGTTGGACTTATTAATGAATTTAAATCCCACATTATACATCGTTCCCCGTTCTTTCAAAATGTATCTCTTGCCCTGGTTTTGTCTTGTTAAAATTTGAATGTGTGGAATATGAAGTGCTGTAAATGATTTGCAGTGGTAAATAAAATAAAACTCCAATGTACTTCAAAGACAATGTTTCTTTTTTCTAAATTAGCTCTTTGAAGCAACACAAACAAAACAAATCAGCTTAATGGACATAAAGCTACAAAAGTAAAAACATAATTATTGTAGCTGTACAGGTATCGTCAGTCAACAATAAATAATAACACCACCTCAGTGGTATGAAACAAAAACGCATGCATGCTACTGTTTGAGCATGCTCATGAAAATCACAAAATAAATATACACTGTAATCAGGTACAATTATCAGTCAAGCATTACAATATCTTTGATGAGAACAATTATCACAACAAAATCAAACATTACTCCACATAGCTACGCCTCCCTTCCTCTTCCTCATCTTCCACCTCTGCTGTAGACACTTTCTTTTTGTTTTCTAGGACATCAGTCCTTCGATTCATAGCTTTCACCAACTCCATCATAAATTCAGCCTTGACGGCCTTCTTAGATTTAGGCCGCTTTAGCTGTGGGACCCGTGATCGGGGCATCGTTGGGGCAGCAACAGGGGTTTGCAGTGAAGCAGTGGCTTGAGGTAAACTACAGTCTGCTCGGGTGACGGTAGCTTTTGAAGAGCCAGCATTTATAGTCAAAGGAGGATGCACAATATCGTCCTTTTGCATCATGAAGTGCATATCTTCATTCCAGAACCAACGATCTTCATTTACATCAACATCAGGCCCAATGCTTCCTGTCTTGAGCATAGTGGACGCAAAATTTCTGTAGAGTTTTTTGGCAGAAAGGAATTTCCGTTCACAAGCATCTCCGTCACAATAATGACCCTCCTTGTTCATAATCACAGCCACCTCCCTCCAAAAGTAGTCATGGTTTTTAGATCCCAGGAAATCTTCAAAATTTAAACGTACTACTTTCAGCAGATATTTGGCACCATTGTCTGTGAAGCAAGCACCTATCAAAACAGAATAATGTAAATTAGAATCACTCTCATGAAATGCAATGCCAGTACACAGAAAGCAAAGTGACAAAAATACCTTTTGAAAAAAGAGCAGCCGTGGCTGCAATCTGGCCTGGTTCGAGAACTGGGGGCTCATCCCCAGTAGCACCAACTTCAAATTCAGTTCCCCTCAAAATGTCCACATTCTCGTCTTCAAAAATAACACGAAGGACATTTTTGAACGATGATGTGGCTGTGCCTCTCTTGACACTATTGTGGATATCTAGCCAGTACTTTCTGCGAATATGCACTTCTTTGAGGTCCACATCCACATTTTCACTACGAAGTTCCCCCACCAACCGCGCAAAACCAGCTGAATAGTTTCTAGTGTTTCTAAAAAATGATCTGGTACTAAGTAGTTTTTTTAGAAACAATTCTTTTCCCTCAACATCTTTAAGTAGGTGAGATGCTGGTTTCATCTTAGTATCAACTTTTGCACCAGAAAGATTGTCCACATTGATGATTTCACTAATAAAAGTTGTATTGGAATCCTCAGCTTCTTTGGTATTCACATAATCAGAAAATGTGAGAGGAACATTAAGAAAGGTAAGAGTTCCAATTGTCAGGAGTTTCCTGGCGGAACTACTGTCCTGGAACTGTCACAGAAAAACAAACGAATTGTAAAAAGAAGACAAAAAGAGACAAAAATCCAACCTGGTTTAGATAAAACATACCTTCAATAAAAGAGACCCATCTTCATGAGATACATTTTCAGGTTGCTGCTCATCGGACAAGAGCCCCTGGCGCCTCAATGCTGCTTTCACATATTTCAGGACAATGGCCTAAACAAACTCACGATTCAGTAATGTACACAGAAAGTTATACAATAGTTATGCTTCAAGAAACGAAGAGAAGGTTGAACCCTTACCTCTTTCCCAGTTGGTACATTATGTACCTTAACTAAGTGCTCTTGTTTCTCTACAGTTATTTTGAGGGCTGTACCCAGGTAGTCGAGGCCATCCAGCATGGCAGCTTTCCTAGCCATTTCTGAGCTGGAAAACTGATGAAAACAATTAAGTAGTAGGAGCCATACAAGATTCAAAAAAGGGGGAAAATAATACTTACAACAAGTGCCAAAGATGAATTGCCTAAAGGCGTACACTCTTTCACAGACACATCCCCAAGTCCAGCTGCTTCACAAGCAGCTTCAAAAAATGGCACAAGAAGATCCTGTAAAGTTAAAGGGCTAAGACATTTGACATCAACTCTTCAAAAAAAATACACTGAGACAAAACGTACGGCTTCCAAATCGTCAGGGACATTAGTGACCCTAACGCTACATGCTGGTGAATAATCAGGGACGTTGACCTCCCTCGCAGAACAGCTTGGCTGCACTTCCAATGGCTCAAGGAGGCCATCACTGTCTACTGTATACTCCTTGACCTCAAGATACTTTGGTAGGAGTGTAGCATTATTATAAATGGCTGAAAGCACAGAATAAAAGTGTTGACACAATCAAAAATGTTACACAGGTACACCCAATTTGAATGACAGCAATGCAAATACCTTCCCCAGCACATTCCTTCCTTTCATCCTCTAAAGGAGTGGCAAGTTCATTAAAATTGATTTCTCCGAAGCTGCTGTTGAGGTCATGATCTTCGTCAATGTTGTCAGCTTCCAGCAGACGGCCCCTCTTGGCAGATGGACTGCGTGTATCTGACAGGCATGTCAATGAAACAGAAGCTGCATTTTAAAAAGCAAATAAACTGCTCAAGATGTCCGAGAGCAAATTTCTGCAGTAATAAATACCGTCAAAGGATGGGCTGGGGCAATGCTGCACCATGGCCAACATAGTTGCATTGTGCACTGGTGCAAAGGACAAATCTGTTTCATTCAACCGCGAGGGCCTCACACCTTGCCTCTTCAGTTTGTTAAGGAAGCGGTACGTCTTTAAGTTGTCTGTTTCGATAAATTGAGTGTGAAAGCAATTAGTTCATATCGACAACATAACCTCGTCAACCACAGTCGCAATCTCAAGTATCCCACAACTTACCATTGTCCAGTATGAGGGCCTCCCTCTTTGATACTTTCACCGAGTACACATCCCCATTTACATCATAAATGGAGTAATTACACGTCTCGTCCATTTTTCCTGCCAGAAATTGCCAGAAGCCGCCAGAAGTGCCGCGGGAGCGCGGGAAAAGGAATACTACATATATATCGCGGGAGATAGGTGAGGTGGGGCGGGTGGGGGCAGCGTGACAGTTGACAGTTGACCGGTGAGGGCGCTGCGATCGCTCGCGCGCTCACGCCCTCACGCGCTCACGCCCTCACGCTCTCAGGCGCGTCGCTAACTTTACAGACCTCTGGGGACGCCAGGCCAACAACGCGGCTCGGCCAATCAATCAAAACGCACGAATACACACGACCCCAGCGGCCAATCATAAACCGGCACAACGGCACGGACTGGAGCGCGAGGACGCCGGCCAGCGTGCCAACAACGTCAACAACCGCGCTGCGGCCAGCAACCGGCCGCCAGCAGCGGGCAGCGCAACGCAAGCCCTCGCCGCGACTCCAGCGCCCCACGCAACAGCGGCAGAGCACAGTAATACGCCGCGCTAAGAACTGACGCAAGGGGTATCGCCAGGCGCGAAGCGCACGCCAATTCAAACGCATGGAAGCAACGAACACCCTAGCCGCTTAGAATAAGTGTCACAAACAATACATGTCATAACCCTGATTGTACATAAACATAAAAGAAGTAAAACCGTTACTAGATACAGTGTGCCCCATTCATTCGGAGAAAAAAGGGAGACTTAAATCAAAAACGAAATTTCATAAATCTGATCTACAGGACCACTGTCAACTCGGCTCACGCCGGCCTAAACCAAAATGATCTTCATCATGTTGAACGTCGTCTTCCTGGCCATCGTCGTTGCACTCCTAGTGCACTCCTTCATGAAACAACGACGCCAACTTTCACCTATCATTTACCTCGAAGGTAACATCGCGGCCAGCAAGTCAACCTAAGCCGCCAACCTCAAGAAACTAAAACAATTTCCTGTACTGGACGAGCCCGTGAAACCTCATCAAAACTAACACAATCTTTGGTTGGCCCACAGGCGGAACATCCCCACTTCGCGCGGTGTTGCAAATCGTGACGACGGTTGTAACATCCGTTTGGAGACGAGGACTCCATCTGGCATGCTGCATGTTAAAGGCCAACTATTTCATTTTTTTAACATCACGCTGACAGTACATATCTTCATCTGTCTCTCTCAGTTGAGGGATGAGGGTGTTCCAGGCCCCAAACTTATCGTGATCCTGGAACATGTGTCTCACCCACCATCTGCGATCTCTCTTCCCGCAGGGCCGTTGAAGTCGCTCGTGCCACTTGCGATTCAAGAAAGACCCAAACACCAGGAGAGTCAATTTCCTGAAGCGTCCTAAATAAAGAAGAGTTCAAAGTTAAAGTAATTAGACTACAGCTCCCAAACAAGTAAATTTTTTCACTTGCAATACATAATTGGTACTTGCCATTAATATATCCAAGACGCTTTCTCTTCCGCAACAAGGCTAGAAGGGTCAGAGATTATGGCTTCCTCCGGTGGCAGCACATGGTGTTCCTGGAAAAGAAAACAAGGAATTGAAGAGACCACAAGAAATGTCTGCAGTAAGTGTGTTTGTGTAAGAGCCAGGAATCCGTATCCCATGACGACGCAGCTGTGAAATGGAGTCGTGTGCGTGTGGGCTGACAATTATTCATCATTAACGAGTGAAACTTTGATAGCTTTGTTGCCCAGGTCAAGGTGCAACAGCAGACGACACAAGTGGTTGTTTTTGTTGTGACTCTGGTGGCGCTGGACTGTGCGACGGCACTTTCGGTAACCTACAGGGGGCCGCGTCCGAAAGTTCGTTGCAGTGAAGTATGACTAGCGCCTGACAACGAGTCACTAAGTCGGGGCCCTCGGCCAGTCCAACTCAGGCTTAGCTGGATTGCAATTACTCAGAATCACCTTGAACCTTACAGGTGCTACTTAGAGGGTTTGGGCTCAGCTCAAACAATTACCGGTGGCAAGTTCGGTTAATATTCACTCTACATGCGATAAAAAATGAAACTAAATATTACTTACTTGTGTAAAACAACTTTCAACTCCGATAACCGCAAGCGCGCAGTACACAACCGACAACCGAACCGACCAACGGCCAACGACAACAACGGATATTATAGTTCTTGATCTCGACAACAATGACGCGCTATGCGAGCTCTGATTGGCCGACAGCGCGCAGGACTATATGTAGTTCGCTCCGCAAGCGGGCTTGGCGGTCTGCACGTCACTTTTCAAACTAATCTGTAATTTTAGGGGTATGTCGCACGCAAACCCGATCGAGAAGATCCAATAACAAATTTCTTTCGATAAAATATAGACGGAATGCTCAGAAATGAATCCACAATGCCCAAAATATTGTGTAAGCGCACGGACTACTTTCTGCCGCGGCAGAGGCTCGCAGGCGAGGCCTGGCTCGTGCCGTCACAGGGGAGAGTTGCAAGGGTTCCGGCTCATTTCTTCAAAATAAAGCTGTTCAAACACATTGCTTTTCGAAAAGAGGGTTTTAATAATCCCCCAGCAATATTTGCTATCGAATAAACCCTATGACATCACAGTTTGACCCCACATTCAGAAGTAGGGGGACAAAATGAGTGAGTGGTGTGCGGTGAGCGATGAGCAGCATTGTGAGAGCACCTTTAAGCACGAGAAAGTGCAAAATGGAGCGAGAGACTGATCTGTTATGGCAGCCCTCTCACCAGGGGGTGGAAACGACCTAGTGAGCGCGTGAAGCTATGCTCCCCGCTTCTGCAGAGGTTAAGGAAAACTTCGAGATTATGAAAACACGGCCGTTGTTTGGCACACGCTTTGCACAGATGGAAAGAGGATGAAATTTAGAGTGCATTAGACATATAAGCCTTCCCGAAACTTGCCAATTTAACTTCAACTACAGAGGATATGTAGACACATTGACGTCGTCACCGGGGTTTTCAGCGGTTTTCAGGCTTTATTGCAGTTTGCGGCATTTTTACTTGCATTCATTGTGTGTAAAAATGAGTGTTTCAAGAAGGCTTAGAAGCCTAATGCACCCCAAATTTCATGCTCTTTCGATCTGTGCAAAGCATGTTTCAAACAACGGCCCAGTTTTCATGATCTCGAAGTTCTCCTGAACCCCTTTGCAGAAGCGGGGAGCATGGTTTCACCCGCTTCCTTGGTCGTTTCCGCCCCCTGCCCTCACATCATGACAACCGCTGCCAATGCTGCCCATTTCCAGATTACGCCAACAACTTCAAGGGGCGGGCGGATGTGTTCCTGGGGCTGGCGGGGGCCGCCCTGGCGGCGTACATGGTTGATAGCGACCTGACGCTGAATCTCATATCATGCCTGAGGCCACTCATCGCTGGTAAGTTCACACCTCCTTCTATGCAGAGCAACCAGTAGCACCTGAAAACTCAAGCCCAAAACTGTAAGGAAAAGGCATTTCCACATTACTGGTGTCTCAGATATTTGTGCTGGACTATATAATCAATATAAATGAGTGAATATTGTGCAGATGGAGTGCGCTGAGCTAACATTTTAATGTGAATATGTGAAAAAATGTATAACTAACTGAGTCGTTTCACTCAGCCTCCTCACGAATACCAAAACAGTTTTGTATCTTCAGCACCTGGCAAATTGATCCTAAATAACATGTGATAAAGATGGGTTAGCCTTTTTGCGTTATATCGGTTAGTTTTTAAACTGTAGATAAAAGTCGTAATAAACATAGCTAAAAATTTGTTGCATATTAAAAATTTTCTAGTCAGAAAATTAATTTGACATATTGTGTGGAATCTTTTGGTATTTGTGAGGAGAATTCCGGAGAAACAATTACATTTGTTTCTCTGATACTACTGGGCGAGTTGGCGGTCCTAACTGTGGGTTTAAGTTCAGCTTACTGTGCTGTACAAATATTTAAGAGAGTAAGACTTTCACTTTACAATAATGTTCTAGCTGCACTAAAATTGCAACCAGCTGTCCTCCAGGGAGTCAACATTGCTCCAAACCATACTCCTTTCACCGTCTGTTTATGTGTTTATCTGCCGTTCATGCGTTTAGGTGTTTATTCCCTAACTTGATCTTTTTCCACCGAGTAAACCATTAGTTACTGCTCAGTGAGATTTGAGACAAATACAGTTTGATAGTTTCATGGACTCAGTTGATGTCATTACATGTGTTTCACATTGTGGGTCTTGAGTTAAATGGGTTCAAGGCACGTTTTAGGCGGTTAAACTTGCACACACCAAAATATTCCTTTAAATGCTTTCACCATATTATAATGTTTATAATGTTTCAGTTAACTCACCTGTTTTTTATGGAGAGCGTTCACTAGTCATGATGCATTTCTTTTGTTTCAGGTTTGATCTTCGCACCCAACATGATGTATCCCCTGTTATATGGACTGTTTCCATATTGAAACTTCAAAATGCTGCTTTGTCTCTTCCAACTTAAATTTATGGCCCACAGAGACGAATACAAACTGTTTAAGTTACTTCTATTTTGTCTTGAGCTGAGGCTGAATTTCCTGAATTTCCAGCGTTTATCTTCAAGAATTCAACTGTGTGGCTCGTAGTTATCAAACAAAATTTAAGTTTCTGAGATGCGTAGCTTCTAACACCTATGATGTGAGCTATTCAAGTGACGCTCAAGAGAAGGTGAAGAGGACAGGCTTTCTCAATAAATAAAGTCCCCTTTATGAATGACAGTGTTAAATTTATTTGTAAGGGTATGAGTTACAAAATATGAACAAAGGACATTGCATTTATGTTGCGTATTTGCATTTATTCATTATAAGTGATACAGAGACTGCAAACTTAAATTATTACTTTATTATAATGTCTTTTTTTTACAGCCCTCAGTAAGGAAAACCTATGTAAAGAAGATGGGTTTCGAGTGAGTATTTGACTATGTTATGCACTCTTTCAGATTCAAAACCTGAACTTGTTGCTATGGGTCTTTAAAGAAGTTTCTGCTTTCCATTTCGTTTGATGTATATTGTACTGTGGGCAAATTGTAGGGTGATTCCAGTTGCACCACATATTTTTCTGGCTCAGGATATTGAACACTCTTTATTCACATAAGCTCTTCTGTAGCTCCAGGGGGCATTACACCTCACAGTTTGGACACTGCTTTCTCTTTAAGAATGCAAAATTTTCATGTGTCTCTGCTCTTTAGTTTATCTAAATAACTCTCCACTCACCCGTAAGAAACAGAACATGGACAGCTTGAATTTTTGGTCCAAGTTCTACAGGCTGGAGTGGAAGGGCTTTGCATAAATGTATTTGAATTGCATGTGCAGCTTTAATTTTTTAAAAGGATTGTTAAAGCTGGGGGTGAAGAATTACATTTCAAAGCATTCTTATAGTTTTTCTCTTGTCCTTGCATTGTTTTTACAGGTTAAATATTTCCCAAATATGGGAAGAGGATTGGTCACTGAAAAAGAACTGAGGCCACGTGACTTCGTAGATGAGTACAAAGGGAAGCTGAAGTCAAAAGACGAGGCTCTGTTGGCAGAGAAAGAGGGTGACGGACCATCGTATCTGTACTATTTCAAATTTCAAAACCGGGAATATTGGTAAGTGTATCTTTAGTGATTGATCTCCTTCCTCTGGTCTTTTTCAAACAATGGTTTCTTGTTTCCCACTTAATTTATTTTATGTAACTTCATGTATCACATAACTGTTCACGTTACATCACAGCATTGATGCAACTGAACAAGACGGGTCCAATGGAAGGCTCATAAATCATTCCATCCCTGGAAATGTATATCCACAATTAAAGAACATAAATGGTGTCCCGAATTTTTTTTTTTTACGCCCGGGAAGCTATTAGCCCTGGAACCCAGCTTTTTTACAACTATGGAGAAACAAGACCAGAATTACTGGACAAAAATCCATGGCTGAAAGATGTAGCACGAGAGAGGAGACAAGTTAGTACATTAGCTTTTGCCCCTTACGTAAATATGAGAGCACATTCCTGATATTAATTTTTTTATTTTTCAGGAAGCAGTCCAGAAAGGAAAGGTACCTAGTGAGTCACATATGAGTGAAAGAAATTAAGTGTCACTTTTAAAAAAAAAACTTACATTTTTCTGTTCCTTGCAGCCGCGTACTCGTCGTCCTAAGAGGCCGATCACTTCAGACTCCGACTCTGATACGGTAAATATTTTAAAACGCAACATAAAATCTCTAAAACTGATTTAAGTGAAAGAAATTAAGTCTAACCCACCATGTAGGACTGAGTAGCTGCAAGTCCTAAAGTTTCTGGGTAGAAGACCCAAACGTTTATCTGAGAAATTCTAAAAAAATTACCTTCTCTTTTTTGTTACTTGCAGGTGCCTCAACGCCCCAACACCCCTCCTCCTGCGAAGAAATTCCTTGAGAAGCGCCAGAAGGTTGACGACGCAGTGCCCGGTCCTTCAAAGGTGACGCGGCAGGGCTCACGGGCCCAACTACAGCAGGAAAAGCAACAACAGCAGAACCTCCAGCAACTTCAGGGAGAAAATTCAGAGCGGGCAAAGCAGCCACGGCAGCCAAAGAAAAAACAAAGGCCAGCAACGCAGAGACAGGTAAATATTCTGAAACTGAAAATAAAATCGGTTTTGGGAACAATTATAAGTTTACATAATTTATAAAGCCTTTCTTACCTTTCACTTAACTCACCTTTTATATCCTTTCAGCTCTCCACCCTTGAACAACTAAAATTACACTCCCGACAAAAATTAGCGGAGCACTTTTTGTCCCTGCGATATTTTCCAAGTCTTTTGAGCTAGGAAGCTGAAACTTGGTACACGCGTGCCCCCATTACTCTTCTCGAGGCCTGCGAAGCGCGCGGGCCGTGCGCCCACCATAACGGACGGCACTCTCCCCTCAGTGCGCAAGGGTGTAAAAAACGATGAAAACGCGGCGTAAAAACCACTTCAAATTTTTCGGAAAGTCAAAATTTTTGGTTGACCGACTCAAATGAGTCTTCCCTTTCTAACGGTGCAAGCGGAATTCAATTTAGACCAACCCACCCCCTCCTGCAGCCACCCCCGCCCCTTCGAGGGGGTGGATTTTGAACACATCCGAATTTTGCGCCAAATGGCTTGGGGGCGTCCCCCGTACCAGGCAAACATGTTTTTTCGCGGTTCCGACCACCCCCGGCGGAACCACCCCCGCTGAACCCCACCCCCTTTCGAACGACGGCTGACCGGGGCCCTTCGGTTTGTGAAAAATGCGAAAAAACTTTAGGGGGCATTCCTACAGCGTCCAAGAAGACGCCTCAACCGAAAAATCGAACGCCGGACCATTGCAACCCCTGCGGTAAAGGTGTTCACCCCCCAGCGCCCCTGCACGCCCCTGGAGGGGTTGGAAGCCCTCCGATGAGTGGTTTGGGTGAAAAAGACACGGCGGAAACTATCCTAAAGTTTTCAAGATGATCCAACAAACCGTTCGCCTTCCAGAGCGAAAAAAGCGCCATTTCCAGTGAAACCACCCCCTGACTTCCGCCCCTTCCAGCGACTTACTGAGTCAGGGTAGCAGCCCCTACCAACGTCGCCTCGCTCGGCCCAGGCATCATTTCGAAGGCCAGCAAGTTTCAGACCGATGCGACAACGAACGCGACCGTGGGAGCGACGCAATGAAGTCCCTGCACTCGGGCGGCGCGTGGCGCGGCCAGTTTAGTGGCACCATGCGCCGGTGACGTAGGCAGCGGAGCGATCCGGAAGCCCGATGGCCTGCCTACATCACCGGCGCAAGGTGCCACTAAACTGGCCGCGCCGCACGCCGCCCGAGTGCAGGGCCTTCATTGCGTCGCTCCCACGGTCGCGTTCGTTGTCGCATCGGTCTAAAACTTGCTGGCCTTCGAAATGATGCCTGGGCCGAGCGAGGCGACGTTGGTAGGGGCTGCTACCCTAACTCAGTAAGTCGCTGGAAGGGGCGGAAGTCAGGGGGTGGTTTCACTGGAAATGGCGCTTTTTTCGCTCTGGAAGGCGAACGGTTTGCTGGATCATCTTGAAAACTTCAGGATCGTTTCCGCCGTGTCTTTTTTACCCAGACCACTCATCGGAGGGCTTCCAATCCCTCCAGGGGCGTGCAGGGGCGCTGGGGGGTGAACACCCTTACCGCAGGGGTTGCAATGGTCCGGCGTTCGATTTCTCGGTTAAGGCGTCTTCTTGGACACTGTAGGAATGCCCCCTAAAGTTTTTTCGCATTTTTCACAAACCGAAGGGCCCCGGTCAGCCGTCGTTCGAAAGGGGGTTGGGTTCAGCGGGGGGTGGTTCCACCGGGGGTGGTTCCGCCGGGGGTGGTCGGAACCGCGAAAAAACATGTTTGCCTGGTACGGGGGACGCCCCCAAGCCATTTGGCGCAAAATTCGGATGTGTTCAAAATCCACCCCCTCGAAGGGGCGGGGGTGGCTGCAGGAGGGGGTGGGTTGGTCTAAATTGAATTCCGCTTGCACCGTTAGAAAGGGAAGACTCATTTGAGTCGGTCAACCAAAAATTTTGACTTTCCGAAAAATTTGAAGTGGTTTTTACGCCGCGTTTTCATCGTTTTTTACACCCTTGTGCACTTAGGGGAGGGTGCCGTCCGTAAGGGTGGGCGCACGGCCTGCGCGCTTCGCAGGCCTCAAGAAGAGTAATGGAGGCACGCGTGTACCAAGTTTCAGCTTCCTAGCTCAAAAGACTTAGAAAATATCGCAGGGACAAAAAGTGCTCCGCTAATTTTTGTCGGGAGTGTAATTGAAAATTCAACAACACAAGAAGGTATGTCTTGTTCTTCCCAGCTGGTTCTCTGCTTCAGAAAAAGAAAAGAAAATGTTCAGCATCAAACAAACTATAAATCCTTTTTTTTTTTTTTTTCAGAACTTACCGAAAGATGTAATGATGTCTTGTTTTCGCTGGCCTCAGTCGCAGTCCGTGAAAAAACATGCAATCCGTTCTGCTTTCTTTGCCTGAAACCAATGGCTGTTGAGGACCTGCACCAAGGACACCTGCAAACTGAAGAAATGTGTGTTGATTGCTGGGCTGAAAAAACAACTTCACGAAAATCACCAACCGGTGGGCGCAGGCATTCAAAGCACGCTTAATCCCAGTGTATCAGCCAGCACTAGCAACCACCTTTCGCCTTGCAACATCAAAAGAGAAGCAAGATCTAAGGCGAATTCTTATGTGGCTTCTGCCCTTCAAGAAGCATGTTTTCATCACTGGGAACCACTGCCTAAAATCAAATGGAAACGTTGTTGCTGGCCTACCAAACATCACTTTGGTTGAAATTGTGACTGAGACATTGTATTCAAACCCTCTGCCTGACATTACCCGTTGCCACAAACAAAATTGCAAAGATCCAATAAAGCACGGCAATCCAAAGAGGCACTACACCCAAAAGAGACACAGAAATACCAATGATTGTGAAACTGCTAGAAGCAACCTTTTTATTTTGAATGACCGTTTTGAATCTGCAGTTTTAAAGTGTTGGATGCGCTTACTCAACTGTGTTTCAAGCTAGTAAGAAAATCTTTCGTTTGGAGCCAAATTAGGCTTTTTTATAATTAATCTCTTTGCAATTACCTCATGCTTATTAACTTGTACTTACCTGTTACTCGGGCTAGGAAGAAAATATTTTTTTTACAGCCAAATTAGGCTTTTTTATAATTTATCTGTTTGCAAGGACCTCATACTTATTAGAGAAAAGCAGAAAGTAAAGCTCCTCCGAGTACCAATAAAAGAGTCACACAGCCTGAGAGCAGAATCGTTATAATTATTACTTTTTCAGAAAACGAGCAGGAAAAGAAAAGCTTCGGATTCATCTTCTGCAGATCAAGCACCTAAACGTGTTCATGATCTTAGTTCTTTTATGAAACTCCCATGTCTTTCAAAGGTAAGATCAACTGTGTCTAAAGCACATACTTCAGTGTGTATCAAATGTATTCTAGGTGTAATTGACTATTCCTATTTAGAACAATTCATCGGACGCTGCCTCAACTCCCATTAAAACTAATGAAGCAGGCAATGTAGATAACGTCAGGTCCACTTTGTCTGATGAAAATCAAAGAATCACCAAAGGAGAACAATTTGGAGCTTCTGAAGCCCAATCCACAGACACTATTTCACCCACAGAGGTATGATCTATGACATTCAAAATCAGCCTCCTTGGTGTGTATCAAATATGTTCAAAGTTTCATTGTCCCCTTCACCTTACCCAACCCTAACCTAACCAGAGGAACCGTCTAATTGTGCCACTGAACCATGCAGACCTTTTGTCTTTGAAAAGGAAGTAACTTCTGAAATCAGTCCGTCTGCCCAAGAGGAAACATTGGGGAGTCCTAGAGCACAAGTCATCAACAGCGTTCCTTTCAAGGAGGTAAGATCTTATGTATTATAGGCACTTATCTAAGTGACTATGAAGTACGTTGAAAGTTCTAACTGACCATTCCTCTGTATGTAGACCAATCAACCCGAGACTGCCTCTGGGTCTTGTAATGCAGATACTGCGAGCAATGTTTTCCTCATTCCCAATCAAGAAGAATCCCAAAAGGCATGCACTAGCCTTTGTTTGTCATCTAGAAAGGAGTTGACCTCTGAAGCAGTAGATCTGACTGACAAAAATGATTCAGTAGCCCAGTGAACTTCTACAGCCTAGTGAAGATTCTGATTATTGTAATAGTTGAAAGCAAACTATTGTTTGGACACCTCACGACTGCTGTTTTATCGTTCTGAATTGATCCAATAACTCTGAACTGGATTGTTTCACTTATTTGCATAGTATGACTGAAGTAAAAAGAATTGTCACCTGTATTGTACCTTTTCCTGAAACAAAATAGAGAGTATAAAAAATTGGGGGTTGTTTTAAGTGCTTAAATAAGGTCAAGGTAGTCAAAGAATACCTGACAAGGTGTATTAGCAACACTTCAGGGGGTTCAACAATTTCTTTGGAGACAACGCAAGTATCAGCTGAACAGGAAGAGCACTTAACAGCATCATCACTGAGTGCTTGTTCCATCGCATGCTGCAGGTGGAATGCCCCATCCACAAGTAACTAAAGGCATAACAGGACCTCGTCCTCCGTGCGTGCAACTCCACACATGTCTGTCAACAGGAAAGGGATTAGACTACTAAATCTTAAGGGCTTGCCACTAACTAAAAGATAAATGCACTAGGCTCACATTTGTTCCTAAGTTTACCACTGAAGACATCAATAATTGGTGACTCATTACATCTAGGGGAGGGGGGGGGACTCGTTATAACATAGAAAGTGGAGCACAGACACAGAACGTACTAAGTCTTCATTTACAAACAAAATGCAGCAGCAACACACAACATAAAACTTACCCTTTACAAGGTAGGTTTACGCCAGACCGTGTCTTGTCGTAACAGGCTTCGCGATGCTGCGCCAGTTTCGACAATCCACGCCTGGCGTTACACCTACCTTGGCCTGCGGCGCTTCCTGCTTGCCTTCGGCAAGCAGTTTTAAGGTTCATTGAGGCAATGAGTAGTGCACTACGTTATGAATCGTCGAAGTATATTATATTAGAATATTCTAGACGGGGTAGCCCCTACGTGGTTGACACTTTGGTCAGGGGCCATAATGGATTTCATTTCCGTCATCAGCACCTTCCAAACCATGCGAAACCATGTCAAAATGTCTCTAAAATGAAAACTCACTTAAAAGTTGCACTTTTTCTGCCGTCTTTTCAGTGTTTTTTCGTTTGTACGACTGATAAGATTGCGATAGAAAGCTGCATTTTGGCGTGTGGCAAGCCAAGGACACACCTAATAACCCTGCAAAATCTCAGCCAGATCGGCCGAGCCGTTCAGGAGGAGTAGTGCGGACACACACAGACAGACAGACAGACAGACAGGAAAAGTTTTTCAACCCCAGTGAAGTAACTGGCTTCGCTAATCGCTCAGCCAAAAAGGTTCCAACTCGTAGTGCAGGCTGCTGCCCATTCCCATAAACATGTCAATGCATTAGCATCAGGCAACAACTGCAACAGCTAAAAAAAAAAAGAAAAAAGCAGTGTACAGTCAGGAATTGCACAATATTTACATGTTTCTAGAAGTGTAGGATACTTACGGGTAAGTACAGCAACATCAACTAAGCCATCTTTTACACTTTGCCATATTTTTAACACACAGCAGCACACATACTGTGCAGCAGATGGACATGTGTGAACAATATTGTCGAAAACATTGACAACCTGTGGCGTGTGAAACAGGACCTGGAAACCACAGAATTTTAAGTGTCAAATGCAAGTGATATGTTGGTCTTCGTTGGTTCCAGCGTAGCACAATCACTGACTTGGAGACAGGAGTTTAAGGGACGGTTTCCGATCTGAGGAAAACCAGTGTCCTCGTGGCAAATATTATGCAACTCTTTATCCAGGAGTAGCTGAAAAAAAGTATCAGGAGCATAAATCCTGTGTTTTTAAAAGGTAAAGGAGAACCGTTTTAACAACAGGACACTTACGTCATCCGGTCGCCTTGTGGCGATAGTGCCAAAAAGTCAAACAAAAAAAAAATAAAAAAATGAAAGTTTTCATGGGTTGACAAACAACCCGCAGAGGAGAGAGAGACACTTTACACAAAGTGAGAAGAAACCACGACCTGAAAATGACCGGCAACTGTGAGACATTTAACTATGCGTACAATCGCTGCATTATTTTAGAGGTTAACCTTACTTCAGGTTCACTTATCACGTTTCCCACGTCGCGATAAGCAAAACCATTGTGAAAATCGTCATCCACGGGTTACACTTACCCAGAAAATATATTCTGAGACACTTGACACTATCTTTCTTCTCCAAGTAGTTTAATAAACACAAAAGACGTTTGAAACCGGACCGAAGACTAAAGACGGCGACGTACCGGATGGACGGAAGCCAAACATCATGCGCAGACGCGATTTCTCATACAAATCGACCCGACTTCCTCCGAAAGCTGTCAATTCGGGAAGTGACAGCGATGTTCCATTGGCAGTGCAACTCGCCAAGCGGAGGAAAGTGTCTGCGCCTAAGCCCGGTCCGTCCCAGGCTGTCACTTCTGAAAGTGACAGCGAAGTGCCTCTGTCAACCAGGATGTCTCAGACTTCTTGCGCCACCTCCCAGGGCGTGGCTCCTCGTGAGTCATATCAAAGTGATGGCAGTCAGGCTCCAAAATCGAACCGAGGAAGGCCGGCGAAGGTGAGAAGGGGAAGGAAGAAGACATCTGAGAAAACTCGAAAGGATCAGACTAAAGAGGCGGACAAACGGTACACGGAGAAAAACAAGGCGGAAAGGGCTGCCGCCCGTTCGCGCTCCGTTGCGGCCAATCCAGTGCCTCATCGGGAGGCCGTTCGGCGCTATGCCACGGACAACCCACAAGTGCACCGGGACGCGGTGGGAAGATACAACGAGGCGAACCCCCAAGTGAATCGGGACGCGGTGAATAGGTACAACGAGGCGAACCCTGAAGTGAACCGGCACGCAGTTCATACTTACTCTGAAACCCATCCAGAGGTAGGGCGGGCTACCTCCCAGCGATACAGGGACACACACCCAGATGCAGACAGTGGCAGAAATCTGCCTCCTCCCCTCAGGCGGAGTCACCTAATAGGCGCGTTTCGGGGCGAGCAGTTAGATGCAGTGCAGCTGTACACATTTAGGCGCACTTCACTGCTCGTCCCAGACGTGTACAGGTGTCCTCATTGCAACGCGGCTCTGTTTGAGGAGGAGAGGGGGCGGAAAAAGTGGTGTTGCGGTGGGGATGGTAGTTGGCGGGTCCTAGGTGACATGACACCTTTAGAAGAAGAATTTTACACGGACCGTCACTTCCTTGAGCATCCACGGAAGTACAATGACCTTTTCGCCATGTGTGCACTGTGCACCACTTGGGTTCACCCACAATCTGGGCCCCGGTTTGTAAAAATCCAGGGACGCTGCTATCACGTGTCGTTCGATCTGTCTTGTCCGGATCGTCCCGGCAAGAGGAACACATCAGCGCTGTATATCGACGATGGGACGAGACGCTTACAGGCGGCCCAAGAGTTGCGCCTGAATGCCAGGGTGACCAGCTCCATAGCAGCGTTCCTTCACGAGACGAACCCACATGTCGCTTCGTTCAAGCGTCTAGCGGCAGAGCCGTCTATGAATGCGCGGCTGGTGTTTGACCACTCGGCACCTCGCATAACTGCCCAAGGACAAATCAACCCTCCGAACGCGACGGGTGAAGTTAGCGCCTTGCTTTGCACCGCCGACGAGCCGATCGATCGTCGACAGATCGTCATATGGAAGGTGGGCCAAGGGCGATATTGGACGGTCGATTCGTATCACCCCCTGTACGAGGCCCTGCAGTACCCTCTGCTTTTCCCCGAAGGAAAGAAAGGCTGGTACCCGGGTCGTCCCGATGCCACTGGGGCCGAAAAGGTTACACAGCTGGAGTATTTAAGGTGCCTGCTCCTCTCCGAGCCAAGGTTCTCCATGTTCGGCGCCCTATCGGACACCTTCCTCGTCGACATGTTTGCACGGGTGGAGCACGACCGACTCCTCTTTTTTAAGAGGGCTCAAGAGCGGGGAGATGGCGTTCGCATAGGGCCGCAACAGGAGGTGCAGGCGGTTGTGAACGCAGGTATGGCGGCTGGCCGTGGACGCGGCACAGGAAGGGGCTCCCAGGCCGGCCCTTCGCGTTCAGGCCCTCAGGCTCAGCCTGACATGCCGGGCCTATCCTTCCGAGGCAGGGGCGGGGGGAGAGGGCGTGGCATGGGGGCGGGCCGAGGCTCGCGGGTGGGTGCTGCCGGAACCGGTCCTCTCCCGAGGGACCTCCGGAATGACGAGACCATCCTGGGCGAAGGGGTAGACGCTGGTCGCGTTTATTTACCGCACACTTTCATCGGTGGATCGCGGTACTACCGGCAAAAATATTTTGATGCAATGGCCATCTGCAGTCGGCTCGGTAATCCCCACTTCTTTCTCACATTCACCGCCAATGCCAGATGGTGTGAGTACAAGGAGTCTTGCCAGCGTGGAGCGGGGAGTGGGGAAGCCCACGTCTGCGCAAGAGTCTTCAAATTAAAATTCGATGAATTGATGCGGGATTTGAAGTCGGGCCGGTTCTTCGGTACCCCTGCTTACATCGTTCACAGTGTGGAATATCAACAACGTGGTCTCCCACATGCGCACACAATTTTTCGCTTGAAAGGCAACCCTTCGTTGAACGGAGACTTCGCCGATCGGTTCATCCGAGCCGACATTCCATCCGCAGAGGAGGCAGGGGGAAGACTGCGCAAGTTGGTGCTCGAAAATATGATACACGGCTCTCATCCAGCCAAGACAAACGTACCCTGTTGGGATAACGCGAAAGGAAAGTGCAAGAAACAATTTCCTAAACCACACACCCCCACCACGCACTCTGACGAGCGTGGCTTTTACCATTACAAAAGGGACTCGCAGAATACTGCCGAGGTGACGATCAGAAGGCGCCCAGTGACCATCAGCGACTGTGACATTGTGCCATACAATGCCGCCCTCTTGCTCAAGTACGGCGCTCACATCAATCTAGAATTGGCAAGTGCCAGGAGGGTGGTGAAGTATCTCTTCAAATACATCAACAAAGGAGATACCCTGGCAAGAGTGGCCGTTGTTGATGAACGCCAGAACGAGATTGAGGATTATAAAACCCGTAGGACCATCGGAGCATGTGACGCGGCTTGGCGCACTCTCGGTTTTAACATGACTGGCCGCGATCCCAAAGTCGAAATTCTGCCAGTGCATTTGGAGGGTCAAAACATGGTCACGTACATTCGTGGGGGTGAGGAGGCGGCCGCGGCTGCTCAGTCGAAGCTCATGTTGTACTTCACTCGGCCGCAGGTGCCTGCTTTAGACAACGTGTGTTATCGTGAGTTTTATGAGAACTATGTCACGTCATCTCAAAGGCCGACGACGACAAGAGTGCCCATCTATGAGTACGCCGACGGACGCCACTTTGTGAAACCTCGCCAAAGAGGAGAGTGCGTCTCCAGGCTGTATTGGCTGTCCCCCAAGCTGGGCGAGGTGTACTACCTTCGAATGCTCCTCCTGAAATACCCTGCCCGGGGCTACAGGGATCTCTTGTCGCTGGGTGGGCCGGAGTGCACGTCGTTCCAGGAGGCTTGCCGCGCCAAAGGGCTGCTGGATGACGAACAAGAGTACGTAGACGCTTTGCGAAAGGCCGCCACCTTCATGACGGGGCCGAGGCTGCGGTCCCTGTTTGTAACCTTGTGCATCATCGGGGCACCTGCAGCCGTCATGTGGGCCCAATGCAAGGCTTCACTTTGTGAAGATTTTTATGATAGGGTACTCGACATGCCGAGAGCTGAAACCATGGCTTTGGTCAGCATAGGCCGCTCACTGCGCCGCAACGGTACTTCTCTCGCGGATCAGGGACTTCCTGACGTTGTGGACGAAGACAACGAGGCGGGGCGTGAGCGGTACAGGTTTCCTGTAGCCGCCCAACAGGCCGTGGTGGCAGAGTGGGAGCCTCGTCTGTCTCAGGAACAACGACAGGTCGCCCGCCAAAGTCTTGGTGCGGTGGCAGACTCCGAGGCTGGCCGTGACACACCAGCGGGCCGGGCCTTCTTCATGGACGCTCCTGGGGGCACTGGTAAAACCACCCTGGCAAAATACACGGCTGCCAAAGTGCGCGCCGAACAAAAACTTGTGTGCGTTGCAAGCAGCGGCATTGCTGCCATAAACATGGAAGGGGGCAAGACGGCGCACAGTATGTTCAAGCTTCCCCTTGACTTTGGCGACGGGGCGGGAACGTGGGGTCTCACTAATGGCACCCAGAGAGCCGACCTCATCAGACAGGCGAGCCTCATTTGGTTTGATGAAGCGCCCATGGCCCATCGGTTCGTCTTTGAGGTGTTGGACCGGTCGTTAAGGGACCTAATGAAAAACAATCTACCTTTCGGGGGCAAGGTGATTGTTTTCAGCGGAGATTTCCGTCAATTGAGCCCTGTCGTTCCTCTGGCCAGAACATCAGCCGACATCGTGGTGGCTTCACTGCGCTCTTCCCCTCTGTTTGCCGGTCTTCGTCACGTCCTTTTAACGGTGGTGCACAGGCAGGCCGGCCATGATGCCTATGGCGCTTTCGTCATGCAGGTGGGCAATGGGACACTGGCCGAGCGCATGTTGCCGGACGAGACGGTGCCATTGGTGGGGCTCTCCCAGGTTACCAGTGTCGCTGATCGGGACGCTTTGATCGACTTTGTTTACCCAGCCGAAGTGATGTCGGATCCCGATGAGTGCTCAAAGAGAGCCCTCCTTTGCACTCATAATGTGGACGTCGACGACACCAATGACACCATTCTCCGTCGTTTGGCTTGGGATGACATTGTTTGTGCAAGCGCCGACTTTGTGCGGGACGAGGATTTGGCTCCTGGTGAGTTTTGTGACGACGACATGCTACATCAGGCCTCGGCCAAGGGGGTCCCCCCCCATTTGTTAAAAGTTAAAACTGAAGAAGGGGGCCGTGTGTATGATCACTCGGAACCTTAATTCGGACGAGGGCCTCGTTAACGGGGCCAAGGTCATCGTCGTAGACGTCACGCCAAGGCTTGTTATCGTCAGATTTCCAGGGAGTGAGCAGCGTATGGCCATCCCTCGGATAACCTTCAAGTTTCCTATCGT
This sequence comes from Stenchaetothrips biformis, assembly GCA_030522485.1. Lineage (NCBI taxonomy): Eukaryota > Metazoa > Arthropoda > Insecta > Thysanoptera > Thripidae > Stenchaetothrips > Stenchaetothrips biformis. The sequence continues at coordinate 7,098,566 of CM060089.1, read as the reverse complement.
CGATAATAGCCCTCTCATTGTTACAAGGCGCCAGTTTCCACTGCGTGTTGCATACGCGGTGATGGTCCACAAGTCGCAGGGCTTAACTCTGGACAGAGTGGCTGTGGATTTGAGGACCGATCCATTTGCCCACGGCCTCCTCTATACCGCTCTGTCTCGTGTTCGATCTCCAGATGACATTGTCGTCCTGGTCCCACAACACAGAGTTGTTGATGGAGTTCCGTTCACGAGAAACGCGGTGATATTAGATCTTTTAATGTGAGTGTGTGTGTGTGTGTGTGTGTGTGTGTGTGTGTGTGTGTGTGTGAGTTTAGTATTTTGATTAGGTAGGGTTCAGGTTAGTGACTGACCTAACTACTGTCTTGCCGTTGTGTTAGAGGCCTGTTAGAGGCCTGCTGGTACTAGGTTCTAATTCTGTCTTGCCGTTCAAAATATTTTCAGCTCTCATTTATATAATGTGTGTGGTGCGCAGCCTGGAGTGGTCCCATAAAAATGTTGTTGACGCTGCGTGTAAAGTTACTGCCGGTTTTAATTTAGGCATTTTAAGTGTGTGTGTGTGTGTGTTTCATCATGTTTCTTTCCACAACGGTCTGAATGTTTCGGCATTCAAGCCTAGTGACTCAGCAGGGTGGTGCCTGTGCGAATGTGATTTAGTACAGCTGGGCCCTGCTTCTAGGCTGCCCCAACATTTTTGGTTTCGTGTGTGTGTGAGATTCATCGATGTAGCAAATAAGGGTTCTGGCCCCTTTTTTTAAATTGTGTGTGTGTGTGTGTGATGTTTTTCATTGCGTGAATGATCATTTTTTTGTGGTAAATATCGTGGTGTCGGCTTCCACTAATAATAGTCTGTGTGTTTGAAAATCATCCCTCCACAATTTTAAAATCCCTTTCCCCTTAATTTATTGTCCCTCTAATTTATTCTTTTATCATGTCATTCATATCCATCACATCCTTTGTTTTTTCATTGGGAAAAGTTTTTTAAAATTCAAAAGTGTTTCAACTCCGCACGTAAAGTCGAACAAAAATTAAATTTTCGCTGCTTTCCTGGCCCTTTTTTAGTATTTGGGGCGGTGGTGAAAACTGTGTATGGTCCGCCGGGTGGCATTCGGCCCGGGTAGGACCAGCACTGCTTTTCACCGCCGCCCCATATACCCTTGAAATGCAATTTGTTTGCATTTCATCTACCGGCTGCCGACGGGTAGTGGGGCCAGGATTCCTAACATCGAGATCGTGCCTTCCGACGCGGCGAGGTCACTGCAATTCGATTGGTAAGTTTGCTTGCCACTTCAGCGGCGCTCCGTTCTGAATACCAAAATTTAGCCTTCTGGTCCGGATTTTTGCCTTTTGGAATGCCAAAATTTGGCATTCCGGTCAACTTGGACGCCAAACCTTGGCATTGTAAAAGGCCACTTCGGCCAAGAATGCCAAAATTTGGAATTCTTAACGGAGCGCCACTGGAGTGGCAAGCAAACTAACCAATCGAATTGCAGTGGTGCGTGGACGCAAGTGCGTTTTTGCCTAGAGGACTCGTGTTTCACTACCTTCGCCGGTGCAAGATGGGGTGAATCCATCTTGGATCGGTGGAGTAGTGAAACGCGGGTGGCTTGAAGGTTCAAACGCATGGCGACACGTCCCCGTCGATGCCGGAGGGCTGGGTGATCGAAAAACATTGCCCAATCCTGGCGTGACGGGTGGACGCCGGGACATGAAGGCGGTGTGTTTTGGCAGGGGTTTGGCACCACGGCGCTTTCCGGGCGCTCCTTGTGCGGTAGCGAGGCCCGGGTTCTCCACCACCGCCCCCAGCCGGCTCCGCAGCATGTTGGGAGCCGAGGTGACCGCCTCGAAAAGAAATTACTTTTTTTCAGACGTATTTTGCTGGCTGATGAGTCTCGCTTGGAGTTGGTTTCCCCCACGTTCGGGAGAACAAACTGCATGCGAGACTCTTTGGCCGTCAAAGAACGTCTGAAAAGAGTATTTGAGATTTCGAAGCGGTGAGCTCGGCTCGCAACATGCCGGCACCGGGCTCGGCTGGTGGTATGGAGGGGACCTGGGCTTCGCCATCACAGGGGGCGCCTAAAAGCGCCGTGTGTTTCCATCCCCTGGTTTCGGTCACTCAGCGATCCGATGTTAGGCAGCGGGTGGGGGCAGCCGGTTGGTGGGGGGACGTCCGGTACCTGGTCGCCGCACGTTTCCCCACCACCCACTTTTCCCCGAGGGGTGAATCGCAAGTGTACTCATGTGTACAAATTAGCCCGTACTCAGTGTACTCACAAGTTTAAAAAGAGCAAAATTCGCTAATTTTTGGTACAATTTGACGTTGTGTGTCATTTAAAACGCTAAATAAAGCCTAAAAACGTTTAAAAATGTGAAATTTATGAGTTTTGTAGGGTGTACTCACCCGTACTCATGTACTCATGTGTACACCAGAACGCTAAGTGATTCACCCCTCGCTTTTCCCAATGTCATTCATGATCATTCGTTTCATCTCATTTTGGAGCAGCATGGTCCAAGACGTTCACGTCGTCTGCTCTGAGTGGTAAATATTAACACAAAAATGTGTCAGTATTTTCCAGCTAACGTTGGACCGAGACAAGGGGGAAAATGAGGGGGGGGGGCAAAAATATAAGTCTTAATGTGAAAAATATTTCAGCACGTGTGCTCGGCAGAAAATGATGGTTTTTTTTGTGTGTGTGAGTGTTGTGTGTGTCGGTGGCTCGCTTCACTCGCCAAGGGGGGGGGGGGGGGAGGAGGGGAGGAGGGGCTCCGTCAGACACTCACACACAGACACTCTTTTTATTCTTTATTTAAATAAATGAAATGATTTTCTTTGCGTCTTGGGACCTGAGGTATCTGGAAAAAAAATAATTACATTAATATGTGCTTCAAAGTCAACTTACCTTCATCCTGAATTAGTTTTCTCTTGTCAATCGTCATGAGCACCTGCTGGAACATAGGAAAGGATGTAAAGCTTTTAATTAAATTGAAAGTCACCTTGAAGTTGCCCTATTTTTGCCGTCTTTAATTTTTTTTTCGCTGGTACGACTGAATGGATTAAGATTGAAAGGTGAATATTGGGGTGCGGCCTGCAAAGTCTTAACTAGATCGGCCGAGCCGTTTAGGAGTAGTGGTGACACGCACGCACACAGAGAGACACACTAAACTTGTCAATCCCACTGAAGTTAAAACGGCTTCGCTGATTGCTCAGCCAATGAAAAAAGGCGTTCCTAATAAGCAACGTTGGGGGGGGGGGGGGAGGCTGGCGGTTCGAGACACCCGGCTGGGGCAATGTTTTTTTTCTTTGCGAAAACTTTGACCTTAAGGGTGGGGTGGGGTAAGGACACTGCGGAACAAAATATATTATTATGGACTCGCTAGCGACGGGGTTATCCAGTGATGACGCAGCCTAGAATAGTATACATTTATGGTGATCACTGCGCTCGGCTGTCATATTGTTTTTCTTGGCTTTAACGGGTGAGATCTGTCACGATAGGGTATTAATATTATCAGATCTGTCGCGATAGAGTAAGATCTGTCGCGACCCCGTTAGGTTAGGTTAGTATGGGTTGGCCCTGGTGCTACCAGGCGCGCACCTTATGTTCGGCCCTGATGAGTCTGGTCCGGCAAAAATGGCCCTGCCAAGCAGGTTTACTACGGGTCGCCACGCCGTCTCCTCGCCGCGCCATGCCGCACAGCTCGTCGCCGCGGAAGGGGAGGAACGGAGAATGTCTCGGCCGCTCGGCGCTGTAGCTTTCAGCGAGGCGACGTGGCGAAGTGGACAGAGGGCCCGGGTGCGGAGCGGAGGGTTGGGGGATCGAAACCCGGAAAATAAGCAACTTATGCGTCGGTTAAAAACGACATTTGAACAAGGAAAGAAACACTTTATTGCAGTATTGGACGTTAGTCGGTGGAGCAGCAACCGCATGTCCGATCCCTACAAAGAGACGCTGCTTGATATGACCGGACATTTGTAAGAGGTGAAGGCGTGGTTTGTTGACCTCCTAAAAGTGTCCGATCTTAGCAATCAGCTTTTAGATTTTCGATTGCGGCTATCGAATGAAACCTGATGCCCGATCACAGATGATCACACCAACAGAGTACTTTGATTAGTGCAACATTGTGTACTTTCATCCTTCAATTGACATTTTATCAATCTTCATAGACGTCTGCAAATTAATAGCAATTCGCCCAGAAGCTTGACAGATCTGTCAAGCCGAAATTTATAGAATAGTTTGAGAAACAAATAAAAATGTTCGTATGCTCTTTCATGCGCTAAATTGTCTATATGTTATTGAATACAATTTCCGACTGAGTCTGAGAGTGTGAGCTTAAGGCCGGCGGAGCAGCCGAAAGCAAGCCGAAAGGCCGCTCCGAAACAGCATATTTAGCGTCCGAACAGTCACACAGGCCAGACTGGCGCGCAGACCTGGCGACCTGTCCCTTCTTTTGTTGGTGGCTGACTGTTTATGGCCGGCGAGATGAGTGAATGACATCCCGGCACGGCGCGAGCACCGAGCAGATCGCCAGCTTTTCGTGAGCTCGGGGACGGTCTTCAACTTTTAAGTCCTAGTTTCAGGTCAAAATCTTTACTTTCGACAGAATTTGGTTGCATACGTTTTGCGAATTACTGATTATTTCTATGTAGCTAAGAAAAGACCCATTCCTTGCTCTGCAAAAGTGGCCCTAGAAATTTAATTTTTAGATGGAAAGATTCGTAATGTCGTCCTGAGTACAATGGTGAACATCCCATAAGTTTCAAACGACGCGCTAGAAAAAATTTGGTTTCAAGTATCGACGGGACCGCCTCTCTTTTGTGTGGGGAGGCCTCCGTCACAATGGACTGCGCCGAGGCGACGGCGATGACAGGCTGGTTTATTACCTCTGGGCCCAAAATGGAAATTTTCAAACGAGCCATTTTTTGATTTTGAAATTCGCAGAAATGGTTTCCTTGCAGAAAGGCGAGTCCAATGGTATGTTGAATTTTTGTTCTACGATAATTTGTAGCGAAACGGCCAACTAAATTCGCCCAAACTGGCCTGGGCTGCGAGCCGCTGCATCGAAGACGGTCCTTGACCTGACAGTGACATGCAGCGACGGACTGGCCAATTGTCCTCCAGGCGCGCGCCCGCCCGGACTACCTGCCCGACCCTCACAGAGACAAGACATGCAGTCTTTCTCTCTCTACTAGTGCCGAAATACGCTTGATAGCGTTGCAGTGGTTCGTCCTGCAGAGCAAATCTCAAGACCCAATGACGCTAGAGACAAGGGGTGAGCTGCCCTCCATAGATAAATAATGTACCTAGTGCACTGTTTTTTTCATTTTCCCGCCGCTCCATTGGATCTCCCTGGGTGACCCCATAAAGATTGCGTTTCTTGAGCTAAAACACCAACTTTAGGGCCTTGAAAATGCTATTTAGAAACTTCTAAACGCGAAATAAAGAAAACAGTGCACTGCGTTGATTCACGGACAACAAGTTAGTTCAAAGACCGTCTCGCTGCGACTCCCCGTTTTTGAGGTTTGCTCTGCAGGAGATGACTCGATTTTGAGCTCCGAAGCTTGTTTCTCCGCCGACCTTAATGCAGAGGTGCACTTTCTCACCTTCTTGTCCAGAGAGCACATCGTGGTGACCCGCTTGTGCACGCACTTCAGGCAGAATGAATGGCCGCAGGGCGACGCCGTCGGCCGGTGCTCCGAAGTGTCGAATTATTCTTAGCACACGCTGCAATCCACCTGCAAATCGTAAGGATGATAAGTTATGAGTAAATTGATACATCCCGGAAGGCGCGTTCGGAAGCTCCATCGATAGTTTTCAGAAGCTACATCACGGGTAAAACTAAAGGGTAGGAGCGACACCCAGAAAAACGGGATCTTGTCATAAGATCATTTCCATTGTCACAAGAGCTAAATGCTCTTAAGGACAGCAAGTGCTAAATGATCTTGTGATTCGCGTTTTGCACTTGTGACAAGAGTATTTTGAGCATTGAGATCGGGTGTTTTAGCTCTTGCAAAAAGAGTTTCTGTGCCAAGAGTTTTGCTCTTGCTGTCGTTAAGATCCGAAAACTCTTGTTGGAAGTTCAAATAACAGGCTGGCTGCCAGTCAAAACGAATTTCTACGAGTATTCGACCTCCGTACCGGTCAGTTACTGACCACCGCCTGTGACCACTGGGCTACCCACTCCTCCCGACAAGACCAATGTTGCAGCGGCTTTGGGTATGGCGGCGGCAACGCCAACGCGTCACCCCACGCGGAATTGGCAGCCACGTTGCTCTGCTCTCCACTGAGCCGTCAGCAGTGCGGTAGCTCAGTGGTCTCCGTGCCTGGCGGCTGGATAGGAAGTCGGGTTCGGGGTTCAACTCCCCGGAGCGCAACCAGTTTCTCCTGGCGCAGTGTCATTTGATATTGTTGTTCTGCCAGGAGATGAACTGTGGGACACTTGGGGCCCCAGGAAAGGGAGCGAGCTATCGTTTTCTTTGCGCATCCGCTCTCATTTGTAAATACAGGCGTCCAGCAACACCGGCTTCTCTCAGAGAATAGTATAGCCGAAGTGGCACAGCCCCGAGCTGGAAATGCAGCTGTCCGTGGATCAAATACTCATTTTCATTCAGCCAAGAGTATTTGCTCTTATGACAAGATCCTGCGTCAAGAGTACTTTTCAAGAGCTTTTGGGCTCTAGGGACAAGAGCATGCTTTTCTGGGTGGAAGTAATATGATTTCAAGGGTAATCAGTTCACGCTTGAAATTAAGGTGACGTGGCAGAGTGGACAGAGGGCTCGGGTGTGGAGCGGAAGGTTGAGGGATCGAATCCCGGTCACCGACACACCCATACAGACACTGCGGCACCAAAAAAAAAAACACCCAGAGACCCGGAAGGGGGAAAAAGGCAGGCCCAAGGCCTGCCCCAGCGTGGCCCGAAGTGCCACGCACCGGGTGGGTAGCCCCCCCAGCGAGCGAAGCGAGTCCACAAGTAACTAAAGGCATAACAGGACCTCGTCCTCCGTGCGTGCAACTCCACACATGTCTGTCAACAGGAAAGGGATTAGACTACTAAATCTTAAGGGCTTGCCACTAACTAAAAGATAAATGCACTAGGCTCACATTTGTTCCTAAGTTTACCACTGAAGACATCAATAATTGGTGACTCATTACATCTAGGGGAGGGGGGGGACTCGTTATAACATAGAAAGTGGAGCACAGACACAGAACGTACTAAGTCTTCATTTACAAACAAAATGCAGCAGCAACACACAACATAAAACTTACCCTTTACAAGGTAGGTTTACGCCAGACCGTGTCTTGTCGTAACAGGCTTCGCGATGCTGCGCCAGTTTCGACAATCCACGCCTGGCGTTACACCTACCTTGGCCTGCGGCGCTTCCTGCTTGCCTTCGGCAAGCAGTTTTAAGGTTCATTGAGGCAATGAGTAGTGCACTACGTTATGAATCGTCGAAGTATACTATATTAGAATATTCTAGACGGGGTAGCCCCTACGTGGTTGACACTTTGGTCAGGGGCCATTATGGATTTCATTTCCGTCATCAGCACCTTCCAAACCATGCGAAACCATGTCAAAATGTCTCTAAAATGAAAACTCACTTAAAAGTTGCACTTTTTCTGCCGTCTTTTCAGTGTTTTTTCGTTTGTACGACTGATAAGATTGCGATAGAAAGCTGCATTTTGGCGTGTGGCGAGCCAAGGACACACCTAATAACCCTGCAAAATCTCAGCCAGATCGGCCGAGCCGTTCAGGAGGAGTAGTGCGGACACACACAGACAGACAGACAGACAGACAGACAGGAAAAGTTTTTCAACCCCAGTGAAGTAACTGGCTTCGCTAATCGCTCAGCCAAAAAGGTTCCAACTCGTAGTGCAGGTTGCTGCCCATTCCCATAAACATGTCAATGCATTAGCATCAGGCAACAACTGCAACAGCTCTAAAAAAAAAGAAAAAAGCAGTGTACAGTCAGGAATTGCACAATATTTACGTGTTTCTAGAAGTGTAGGATACTTACGGGTAAGTACAGCAACATCAACTAAGCCATCTTTTACACTTTGCCATATTTTTAACACACAGCAGCACACATACTGTGCAGCAGATGGACATGTGTGAACAATATTGTCGAAAACATTGACAACCTGTGGCGTGTGAAACAGGACCTGGAAACCACAGAATTTTAAGTGTCAAATGCAAGTGATATGTTGGTCTTCGTTGGTTCCAGCGTAGCACAATCACTGACTTGGAGACAGGAGTTTAAGGGACGGTTTCCGATCTGAGGAAAACCAGTGTCCTCGTGGCAAATATTATGCAACTCTTTATCCAGGAGTAGCTGAAAAAAAGTATCAGGAGCATAAATCCTGTGTTTTTAAAAGGTAAAGGAGAACCGTTTTAACAACAGGACACTTACGTCATCCGGTCGCCTTGTGGCGATAGTGCCAAAAAGTCAAACAAAAAAAAAATAAAAAAATGAAAGTTTTCATGGGTTGACAAACAACCCGCAGAGGAGAGAGAGACTTTACACAAAGTGAGAAGAAACCACGACCTGAAAATTACCGGCAACTGTGAGACATTTAACTATGCGTACAATCGCTGCATTATTTTAGAGGTTAACCTTACTTCAGGTTCACTTATCACGTTTCCCACGTCGCGATAAGCAAAACCATTGTGAAAATCGTCATCCACGGGTTACACTTACCCAGAAAATATATTCTGAGACACTTGACACTATCTTTCTTCTCCAAGTAGTTTAATAAACACAAAAGACGTTTGAAACCGGACCGAAGACTAAAGACGGCGACGTACCGGATGGACGGAAGCCAAACATCATGCGCAGACGCGATTTCTCATACAAATCGACCCGACTTCCTCCGAAAGCTGTCAATTCGGGAAGTGACAGCGATGTTCCATTGGCAGTGCAACTCGCCAAGCGGAGGAAAGTGTCTGCGCCTAAGCCCGGTCCGTCCCAGGCTGTCACTTCTGAAAGTGACAGCGAAGTGCCTCTGTCAACCAGGATGTCTCAGACTTCTTGCGCCACCTCCCAGGGCGTGGCTCCTCGTGAGTCATATCAAAGTGATGGCAGTCAGGCTCCAAAATCGAACCGAGGAAGGCCGGCAAAGGTGAGAAGGGGAAGGAAGAAGACATCTGAGAAAACTCGAAAGGATCAGACTAAAGAGGCGGACAAACGGTACACGGAGAAAAACAAGGTGGAAAGGGCTGCCGCCCGTTCGCGCTCCGTTGCGGCCAATCCAGTGCCTCATCGGGAGGCCGTTCGGCGCTATGCCACGGACAACCCACAAGTGCACCGGGACGCGGTGGGAAGATACAACGAGGCGAACCCCCAAGTGAATCGGGACGCGGTGAATAGGTACAACGAGGCGAACCCTGAAGTGAACCGGCACGCAGTTCATACTTACTCTGAAACCCATCCAGAGGTAGGGCGGGCTACCTCCCAGCGATACAGGGACACACACCCAGATGCAGACAGTGGCAGAAATCTGCCTCCTCCCCTCAGGCGGAGTCACCTAATAGGCGCGTTTCGGGGCGAGCAGTTAGATGCAGTGCAGCTGTACACGTTTAGGCGCACTTCACTGCTCGTCCCAGACGTGTACAGGTGTCCTCATTGCAACGCGGCTCTGTTTGAGGAGGAGAGGGGGCGGAAAAAGTGGTGTTGCGGTGGGGATGGTAGTTGGCGGGTCCTAGGTGACATGACACCTTTAGAAGAAGAATTTTACACGGACCGTCACTTCCTTGAGCATCCACGGAAGTACAATGACCTTTTCGCCATGTGTGCACTGTGCACCACTTGGGTTCACCCACAATCTGGGCCCCGGTTTGTAAAAATCCAGGGACGCTGCTATCACGTGTCGTTCGATCTGTCTTGTCCGGATCGTCCCGGCAAGAGGAACACATCAGCGCTGTATATCGACGATGGGACGAGACGCTTACAGGCGGCCCAAGAGTTGCGCCTGAATGCCAGGGTGACCAGCTCCATAGCAGCGTTCCTTCACGAGACGAACCCACATGTCGCTTCGTTCAAGCGTCTAGCGGCAGAGCCGTCTATGAATGCGCGGCTGGTGTTTGACCACTCGGCACCTCGCATAACTGCCCAAGGACAAATCAACCCTCCGAACGCGACGGGTGAAGTTAGCGCCTTGCTTTGCACCGCCGACGAGCCGATCGATCGTCGACAGATCGTCATATGGAAGGTGGGCCAAGGGCGATATTGGACGGTCGATTCGTTTCACCCCCTGTACGAGGCCCTGCAGTACCCTCTGCTTTTCCCCGAAGGAAAGAAAGGCTGGTACCCGGGTCGTCCCGATGCCACTGGGGCCGAAAAGGTTACACAGCTGGAGTATTTAAGGTGCCTGCTCCTCTCCGAGCCAAGGTTCTCCATGTTCGGCGCCCTATCGGACACCTTCCTCGTCGACATGTTTGCACGGGTGGAGCACGACCGACTCCTCTTTTTTAAGAGGGCTCAAGAGCGGGGAGATGGCGTTCGCATAGGGCCGCAACAGGAGGTGCAGGCGGTTGTGAACGCAGGTATGGCGGCTGGCCGTGGACGCGGCACAGGAAGGGGCTCCCAGGCCGGCCCTTCGCGTTCAGGCCCTCAGGCTCAGCCTGACATGCCGGGCCTATCCTTCCGAGGCAGGGGCGGGGGGAGAGGGCGTGGCATGGGGGCGGGCCGAGGCTCGCGGGTGGGTGCTGCCGGAACCGGTCCTCTCCCGAGGGACCTCCGGAATGACGAGACCATCCTGGGCGAAGGGGTAGACGCTGGTCGCGTTTATTTACCGCACACTTTCATCGGTGGATCGCGGTACTACCGGCAAAAATATTTTGATGCAATGGCCATCTGCAGTCGGCTCGGTAATCCCCACTTCTTTCTCACATTCACCGCCAATGCCAGATGGTGTGAGTACAAGGAGTCTTGCCAGCGTGGAGCGGGGAGTGGGGAAGCCCACGTCTGCGCAAGAGTCTTCAAATTAAAATTCGATGAATTGATGCGGGATTTGAAGTCGGGCCGGTTCTTCGGTACCCCTGCTTACATCGTTCACAGTGTGGAATATCAACAACGTGGTCTCCCACATGCGCACACAATTTTTCGCTTGAAAGGCAACCCTTCGTTGAACGGAGACTTCGCCGATCGGTTCATCCGAGCCGACATTCCATCCGCAGAGGAGGCAGGGGGAAGACTGCGCAAGTTGGTGCTCGAAAATATGATACACGGCTCTCATCCAGCCAAGACAAACGTACCCTGTTGGGATAACGCGAAAGGAAAGTGCAAGAAACAATTTCCTAAACCACACACCCCCACCACGCACTCTGACGAGCGTGGCTTTTACCATTACATTAAGAGATAGCCAATTTGCAGTTAAAACTTTGGTCAGAGGTCGAAATTGATTTCATTTTCGTCATCAGCACCTCCTAAAACATACGAAACCATGTAAAAATGTCTCTAAAATATAAAGTCACAAAAAGTTGCACTTTTTCTGCCGTTTCTTTAGTGTTTTTTCGTTGGTACGACTGAATTATTTGAGATAGAGAGCTAAAATTCGGCGTGTGGCGAGCCAAGGATATACCTAACACTCCTGCAAACTCTCATCCCGATCGGCTGAGCCATTTCGGAGGAGTAGTGCGGACACACAAACAGACAGACAGACAAAACTTTTCAACCCCACTGGAGTAACTGGCTTCGCTAATCGTTCAGCGAATTACCATGTAGTTTTTCATGCATAGCTTTGCACGATATTGAGCATACGCGTGGAATGCACAGATTTTAGCGCAACAACGCACGTGGTGCTGCATAACAATACACATTTTTATTGGCTGAGCGATTAGCGAAGCCAGTTACTCCAGTGGGGTTGAAAAGTTTTGTCTGTCTGTCTGTCTGTTTGTGTGTCCGCACTACTCCTCCCAAACGGCTCGGCCGATCGAGACGAGGTTTGCAGGGTTGTTAGGTATATCCTTGGCTCGCCACACGCCAAAATTCAGCTCTTTATCTCAAATAATTTAGTCGCACCAACGAAAAAACACTAAAAAAACGGCAGAAAAAGTGCAACTTTTCAGTGACTTTATATTTTAGAGACATTTTTACATGGTTTCTTATGTTTTTGAAGTTCCTGATGACGAAAATGAAATCAATTCCGACCCCTGACCAAACTTTTAACTGCGAATTTGCTACCTCGGCCCGAATTTACTAACATAATCAACTTCGACCCTTCATCTTGAAAAAAGGGGGTCGACCGACTAAAAACTTTTATTGCAGATTTCGATAGGTCTCGGCAAGACCTTTTCAAAGAGGGGTCGGAAGGGGGGTCTAGGAGCCCGACTTCATTAGTTGGCCGAATCAGGATCTTGAAAAAAGGGGATCGACCGACTAAAAAATTTTATTGCAGATTTCGATAAATCACGGCAAGACCTTTTCAAAGAGGGGTCGGAAGGGGGGTCTCGGAGCCCGACTTCATTAGTTAGCCGAATCAGGATCTTGAAAAAAGGGGATCAACCGACTAAAAAATTTTATTGCAGATTTCGATAGGTCTCGGCAAGACCTTTTCAAAGAGGGGTCGGAAGGGGGGTCTGGGAGCCCGACTTCATTGGTTGGCCGAATCAGGATCTTGAAAAACGGAGGTCGACCGACTAAAAAATTTTATTGCGGATTTCGACAGGTCTCGGCAAGACCTTTTCAAAAAGTGGTCGGAAGGGGGGTCTAGGAGCCCGACTTCATCAGTTTGCCGAATCAGGATCTTGAAAAAAGGAGATCGACCGACTAAAAAATTTTATCGCAGATTTCACGTGGTGCATTACTCAATACCCCAAAAATCCTTGAGACAGCTTGCCGGAGGCAAGCAGGGAAGCGCCGCAGGCCAAGGTAGGTGTAACGCCAGGCGTGGATTGTCGTAACTGGCGCAGCATCGCGAAGCCTGTTACGACAAGACACGGTCTGGCGTAAACCTACCTTGTGATAAGCTACGCACGAATTCGTGCATTTCCAAACGTATGCTCAATTGCGTTCAAAGCTATGCACAAAAAACTACAAAGCAATTTAGTATGTGAGGCTTATCCTCGCCCGTATTCAGCGACATCTCCGGCGAACACACTGTTTTGATCATTATTAAGACTAATTTTGTAGAAGTACAAGGTAGGTTTACGCCAGACCGTGTCTTGTCGTAACAGGCTTCGCGATGCTGCGCCAGTTTCGACAATCCACGCCTGGCGTTACACCTACCTTGACCTGCGGCGCTTCCTGCTCACCTTCGGCAAGCTGTTTCAAGGGTTCATTGGGGCGATGAGTAGTGCACTACGCGATAAATGGTCGAAGTATACAAGCTGGGGCGCGCCCTTCCGGCGAACCGAGTGGGCACCTCCGCTTCGCTGCGCCGGCAATTCAGTTCGACAGGGGCCGATACCAGCTTGGCCTGCCGGCGGATTCTTCTCGGGCCTTCTTCGGCCTTCGCACCAGACCTGGCTTGGCCCAATCGGAGGCCGCCACTCGGGCCTTCGGTCCTCGCACCTCATACCCCGTGGAGGTAAAGCGCAAACTTATTGATGTAACATCAGGACTGAGGCCCGCTATTGTGTTCCCACTGTGCCAAAGTTAATGTGCAAAACATGGCCGTTGCACCAATTTTTTTCACAATACATGAAGGCGTGCTCACAGACCCTACCTTCCGAGCCCCCTTTGTGCCGAGAACTATCGAAATCAGCTATAAAGTTTTTAGTCGGTCGATCCCCTTTTTTCAAGATCCAGATTCGACCAACTGGTGGAGTCGGGCTCCTTGACCCCCCTTCCAACCCCTCTTTGGAAAGGTCTTGCCGAGACCTATCGAAATCTGCAAGAATTTTTTTTTGGCTGAGCGATGAGCGAAGCCAGTTACTGCAGTGGGGTTGAAAAGTTTTGTCTGTCTGTCTGTTTGTCTGTCTGTGTGTGTGTCCGCACTACTTCTCCCAAACGGCTCGGCCTATCGAGACGAGATTTTGCAGGGTTGTTAGGTATATCCTTGGCTCGCCACACGCAAAAATTCAGCTTTCTATCTCATTCCATTCAGTCGTACTATCGAAAAAACACTAAAAAAACGGCAGAAAAAGTGCAACTTTTTAGTGACTTTATATTTTGAAACATTTTTACATGGTTTCTTATGTTTTTGAAGTTCCTGATGACGAAGATGAAATCAATTTCAACCCCTGACCAAACTTTTAACTGCGAATTGGCTACCTCGGCCCGAATTTACTAACATAATCAACTTCAACCCTTCATCTTGAAAAAAGGAGTTCGACCGACTAAAAATTTTTATTGCAGATTTCGATAGGTCTCGGCAATACCTTTTCAAAGAGGGGTCGGAAGGGGGGTCTAGGAGCCCGACTTCATTAGTTGGCCGAATCAGGATCTTGAAAAAAGGAGATCGACCGACTAAAAAATTTTATTGCAGATTTCGATAGGTCTCGGCAAGACCTTTTCAAAGAGGGGTCGGAAGGGGGGTCTAGGAGCCCGACTTCATCAGTTGGCCAAATCAGGATCTTGAAAAATGGGGATCGACCGACTAAAAAAATTTTATTGCAGATTTCGATAGGTCTCGGCAAGACCTTTTCAAAGAGGGGTCGGAAGGGGGGTCTAAGAGCCCGACTTCATTGGTTGGCCGAATCAGGACCTTGAAAAAAGGGGATCGACCGACTAAAAAATTTTATTGCGGATTTCACGTGGTGCATTACTCAATGCCTCAAAAATCCTTGAGACAGCTTGCCGAAGGCAAGCAGGGAAGCGCCGCAGGCCAAGGTAGGTGTAACGCCAGGCGTTGATTGTCGTAACTGGCGCAGCATCGCGAAGCCTGTTACGACAAGACACGGTCTGGCGTAAACCTACCTTGTATTGATCTTTGTTTTGGGTCTGGTGTAGCAGCACAACAAACTGATACTGATGCAGAGCAGGCATTTGAGCCACCTAACCGTACAGCTGCATTGCAACAATATGTTCAACAACCAGCAGACAATGAGCAGCAGGCACATGAGCCTCTTGCCTTGGAGAGTGAAGCCAACCATTTACTAAGTTGCACCGTGAGGAAAGCCCCATCTTAAAGTTGTTAACCTGCATAACAAGACCTTAAACGTTTCTTGTTTTCTTTTTCTTGTTACGTTTCTTATAGAAGCAGAAGAACCAATACTCCATGGGAATTTAGATCAACAACCAGATACAATAGATGTTGGCGTGACAAACCAAGATCTTCAAGAAAACCGTGATCAGGTGGGTGAGCTGCTTTCTTTTGTTCTATATAAACTTCTATCTTATTGACATTTTTTGTTATTTTTTTGTGTCTTTAGGAAGCAGAGGCATTACCCAAGGTCAAGCGTGAAATCAACTATGTGGATAAATATCAATTAACTAAACGACTGCACCCAGATTTTTTTATCTCCAGATTGGACACTCTTATAATGATATTGCATCTGGCACTCCGACACTGGCACACTGAACACTGGATTGAAGATTTAATTAAGTTTGTGAATGTGCTATTTGGTAGTAATGATTAAGATGTTTCTTATTACATATTCACCAAGTTATTTAAACCTTTCACTAAGATAACGAAGCATTTCTTTTGTTCTAAATGTGAAATAAAATTAGGTGTCGAGGATGATTTTAAGAAAGATCCACAGTCAGTCAAATGTAAGAAATGTTCCTAAGACATTTATTTAAAGAGTGTGACTTCTGGGGAGTATTTTATTACTCTTCCAAGCCTCAGATTAAAGAGCACCTTAGAACACTTAATGTAAAAATCATTCTACGATCCAAAAGAGGTTCTGCTGGAGTTGTAGCAGATATTTTTGATGGAGCTTGTTATACAAAGCTAATGGATTGTGATCTTGAGCACTTTTTGACTGAAGCTTTGAATACTGATGGCGTTGCTGTTTATGACAGCACAAAAAATTCACTGTGGCCTATATTCATGCATGTTAATGAAATTTGTCCTGAAGAGCGATTCAAAACTGAAAACTTGATTTTGGTAGGACTCTGGTTTGGTAGGTCTGCACCTAACATGGCCTTATTTCTGAGACCATGCATTGAGGAATTGATGGATCTTTCTTCTAATGGTGTTGATTTTGTAACTCCAGGAGGACCAGTGGTAAAATGTCCCGTCTCTCCACTAGCTTGTTCACTCGATTCTGTAGCTAAGCCCAAGGTTGTGTGTGTGTCAAAAGCAATTTAATGCTTATTCAGGATGTTTGTATTGTTATCATCCTAACGATTCTACTCTTGGAGGCAACACAGAGATATTACGATACTTCTAAATCTTATAGTTTACGTACTGAAGAGGAAGTTATCAGTGATATGATGAAAGCTGACCAACTTCAACGTCAAGGCCAGTTCAAGCAAGACAGTGTAAATGGATTCATTGGTATTTCTATTTTATTATCATTTACAAAACTTCTTTAACTTCCTGGCAAATGTAATCCTTTCAATATTGTATGGGGAGTAGTAATAGACTACCTCCATTGTGTTTTGGAAGGTGCAGCAGCTGATTTGTTTGGTCTCTTTGATCGCCTTTTGTCGCCTGAAGATTTGAAGAAACTTGATGCACGATGCAAAGTCATTACTCCACCTAAAGCTATGACTCGTTGGCCTAGGTCCTTCACTGACCGTAGTGATTGGAAAGCTAAAGAATTTAGAGCTTTTCTATTGTACTATGCTCTGCCCTGTTTGGAGGATTTGCTGCCCAAGCCTAACTTTTCAAATCTGATATTGTTTGTTTATGCTATTTACATTTTGCTTAGTGACAGCATTTCGTTCGAGTTATTAGCTAAAGCAAAGAGTGATTTGCATAAATTTGCTGTTGGTTTTCAGAGACTTTATGGACTTGCAAATGTTACTTACAACTTACATTTGTGCATCCATCTAGTAGAATTAGTCCAGAGACTAGGACCACTTTGGTGCTAAAGCAACTTCATTTTTGAAAGTTGCAATGGACTTCTATTGAACTTCTTAAGAGGTTCAAAGAGTGTCATTAATGAAATTGCTGTTAAATATGACACTTGACGCTCAGCCGCAAAGTTTTTTTTAAGTACAACATCAGTCCTGAAGCCTTCAAATCTTGTAAAACGTTATTGGAGTATGAACCTGGTAATACTCTTGATGATGGTAACGTACGCTTGACTTCCCACTCAGTAATTTCTCTTTCAGACTTGGAATGGGAGTTGTTAGAACAAAAGAATGTTAGTGTTTAGGACAAGGAAGTTGTTTATCATCACAGGGCTATCAGGAATGGTATTTTATACACAAGGAAGTCATACTCAAAAGCCAAGGTGTTTGATGATAGTTGTGTCTTGCTTGGCAATGGAACTTAAGCTACTGTTCACAAAATTGTTAAGTCAGATTCCGATGAACTTTTATGTGTAATTCAACCAATTCGTTTAGCATCAAAATCAGGCTTTATTAAGAAATGTGCCCATGATTTATACAACATATGTGTTGTTCCTTTCAGTGACATTAGGAGAAAATGTATGCTCATTACTTTTGAGAGCAAGCGTTTTGTGTGCCACATTCCCAACCTTTATGAACGTGACTAATTATAAATGTAGAAACACAGCACACAAATCTTGCTTCTAATTGATGTCTCACAATTTAAAAATAAAACAAAATACTATCCTCATCAGTTTTGAGTCTTTTGAAACTTTCCCCTGACTTTCAACTGCTACTGAATTTATGGTCTGCTATTGGTCCGCGAGATGCGCGGACGGCGTGGCTGGCACGTGACGCGGTCGCTGGAGCGCGCGCACGCCGGCGGCAGGAACGTGGTGCCTGGCGTGGAGCTGGTCGTGCGCCGCTATGCCTCCATAGGCTGGCGCTGCTAATGGGGCCGGAGCGACCCGCCGCCGAGCTCGTGACGCCCGCCTTCCTGGACGCGGACGCGGGGCGCCCCGGCCCAGCGCCCCCACGACGCAGAGGCGTTCCCTGCGCTGCACCGCGCCTGGCTCGCCGTCCGCAGCGAAGCGTTCGAACGCTGGTGGGCCCCGCGCGCGCCGGCCCCCTTCCGTCCGCAAGGAGGACCGGTCAGCGACGGCGCGACCGCAACCCCGGCGGACGCGCAAGGACCGCATGCTGGTCCCGCACAACACCGATGTTGCGCGGGACAGCCTATCCCACCGCTCGCAGGCGCCCGCATGCACCCGCTCGCTTTCGAAGCGCGTGTTAGGACTCGCAATGATTATGCGTTCCATGCCAGCAAAGTGGATTCGCTACCATATTGGCAATGCGGCTCGGCTCGGCATTACATCCGAACCGGATCTGGCAACGCGCTACCACGCATACACACTGATATTAAAAATGAGGTACTTTTAACCCATTTATCTGAGGTGAAGCTCAATCTGTGGTGTCTCAAAAGTAACGCATCTGCAGCCGTGGTGTAGATTTGACCTCACTTTTTTGCGTTGTTCTCAACGTAGATTTGACGAATTTTGCCACTTTGGCGACACTATCAGTGTTAAGTTCACCGCAGATAAAGTGCGGTGAGGTCTCTTAACACACATTCTGTAGGGGTCGGGACCCCCATACTGCAGTTTTCTGCGGTGTACAATAAGTTTTCATAGGGGTCAGAATTAACGACAGTAATTTGAGGTGTACAAAGCAGTTTTCAAAGGGGTAAGGGATACACCATGGTTATGTTGAGGTGTACAACACATTTTGAATCACAGTGCAGCAACCAGCCAGTGGATCCGGCAACCCGCCAGCGGATCCGGCAATGCGTTAGAGGATCCGGGATGGGTCAAAGCGGATCCGGTATGAGCAAAGCGGATCCACTAAGGTTTCAGCAGATCCACCATGCATTCAGTGGATCTACTAAGATAATAGTGGATCCGCGCTGCTCTAAGCAGATTTTTAGACATGGGTGACCTGGAAAATAACACCTTCACCACACCCAGCTTAGCACAAAGATTGGGAGAGCATCCGGAAAAATGTGGTGCAATTATGCTAAGGGAGGCCATTCTTAATAAAGATGAAATCAAAAGAAGAGGGTTACTCCCGGGAGTACACCATCCCTAGGGATGGAGTACTTCCGGCAGTATCCCACCACGAGAGTACAATGTCCCGTGGACACCGGCACAGCCCCGGCGAGTAACCGCCGCTCGCCGGCGCCGTCTGGTAGTGCACACCCGTTACGCCAGCCGGGCACGGGCCGGAACAGCACCGTGTCGCTCGCGATGAAGCCTGACGCGTTGCCGAACTTGAGCACCATCAGGCACTTCTCGTAGTTGAGGCACTGCTCGCGCACGCAAAGGTTGTCGTCGAAGGGGAGCACCTTGACCGTGGCGAGGCGCGGCAGTGACACAAAGCCGCTATACTGCGAAAAACGCGCGAACCGTGGCGCAGGGGCGCTATCTCCGCCCCTAGCAGCACCGCTCCGTTCGGGCGCGCCCGCCGAGGGGGTATTCACTCTTTTAAATCGCGTACAGAGTAATCGCTATTACGCAGTTATTACGCTCTTATTGCGCCCCAAAAGTCTAGCATTTGGACTGTTCGGGGGTACAATTTTGATCTTATTACGCATTATTACGCGTAATAACCGATTTGAGCGAACAGACTATTACGCTTGTGAATACCCCCTCGGCGCCCGCAGAGTTGAGCATAGGCAACCCGCTTGCCTGTTACGTGTCAGACCAGGTATGGAGTATCTGCGAGGGAATGCGGTTTTACGCGTGGACCAATACTGCAATACGTGGACGACCCCTCCAATTAAGCCTATAACAATAGATCCTTGACCTATCTTAATCTACTTTTTGCCTTAAAACTTCCAACGGCAGCTTCGCCTAGTTCCGCGACTGTTCAAAAACCTTGTTAACTTTTTGTAAAAAAATATGATTGCGTCAATTGGTTGGCCCTGATGGTGGAAGTTATTGATAACTTGTGCAACATGAAACAGCAATAATTTATTGCTTATGACAAGAACATATTTGTTTTTCTAAATCTGTTTGCAACTTTGCAAAACTAATAACAAAAATTAATATTTAATTTAAAGGCATATTACATTCAGTTAGGTACAGCTAGCTCATATAAGTAACTGAAGAGGAAGGCGAAGATAGGCTGCGACGATCTCGACTACCTGGGCTCCAGAGCTAATTGGCGTTGGCTCTCGTTAATTTTTCAAAATAAATATATCTTAATTCACTCAACTCCATTGCCTTGTGCTTATTTCTTCAGGTTACGTATCTTTCATTAATAAATTACGGGTGGCCCTTGGCTGCTTGGCCCTTGGCTGCTGACGGCAGGACCAAGCGCAGACCCCGCTGCTGATGTAAGTTGACTGCGAGCACGAAAGAACAATAAGCTCATGAGTTTTGCTCGTAAATGCAAATGTCGTAACGGCCTGGTTTTGAGTCGTTTTGGGTATCATCCCTGGAATTTGGTCGAGCTACGGGCCGCTTAGGTTGGTTGGTATTCTGAAATTTAGCATACTGGTAACTCTTATAGGGTGGGACACGCCTTCTAAAGCTCGGAATATAAATGCGAACGCGTCTGCTAAGTTCCGTGACATTCGGATCAAAATTGAAGCCACAGCGACGTTACATTTCCGTCGGTGCAAAGCGTGCGCCAGAGCGGCCCAGCCCTGCTCTTGCTCACAGGTAAAGGATCCTCTTTACGAGGGATGCACGGTAGCCCGGCCAGAGGGCCCGCCCGCGCGTCGTGTGCTCTTTTATCTTTAGGCCACCACCTGCACCGTTCGCAGGATCTCTTCCTGCCGCCTCTCCATGGCCTCCTGGCGCTGCTCCATAGCGGCTTGCCTTTCAGCCATTTGGTCCAACCGCGCCATCAACCGCTCAATTTTGGATGGCGCTAGGGGGCGGCACCAGACGAGCCTGCGAAAAATTATCGCTACTTTACACATGGAACCGCGAAACGGAAAAGTGGCTTCCCAAAATCGGCCTTGCCTGTGCGCCCGAGTGTAGGCAACCCGTCTATTTCGGCAAAGGAAATTTAACAGATGGCGGCATTCGACTTGCTTACCACGCCCACGCCGATGGCAATGCTGCTGCCGGCTCCTCGGGGAGCGCGGCCAGAGGCTCCAGACGCTGCAACGTCAGCAGCATGCTGGCCGACGGTCTTGGAGTAGGAGGTCTCCAGCAGGCTTGTGAGGAGCCGTCGTCGTGCTGGTGGGCGGCGGTTTGCACTGTGCCAGTCTGAAATCCATTTTCGGGATGGGTGGGAAACAGTTTGATAGTGATGGCATCGGGGAGCACAAATGAACACCACTGTTCAGAAAAGAGCACGGGGTAGAGAGAGAGAGAGAGAGAGAGAGAGAGAGAGACCACGCGCCCATTTCTCGGAGTTACTGAGAAAATGGTCAGTTTTGTGGTGCTCCGGGTGGCTTTCCGCAGAGTAGACGAAAACGTGTCAAGAAATGAGTGCGCGCCGCGAGAAGTGCGAGGCGCCCTAAAAAGTCAGATAAATTTGTGGCGTATAAAAGTAAAGATGCTGGGTTAATCACATCGCAAAACAATTCATTTGACTGCGGAGTGTTTCTGTGTTTCTTGCAAGACAGGTGACATCGGAATCATCCAGCTGTGATAGTAGCACTGCAGTTAGCCGTTTACGGCACCAAATGCCTTTGGTGCTGCTGTCGTCAAGGCTTATGAACGACAACTACCTACTGGTGCATAGGTTTTCTGAATCTGCTTACTTTTTGCATGCCAATTGACATTTAATCTTGAATATTTACTTGTGTTGACAGGAGAAATTCTACCTAAATGGACCTTTAAAGAAGTACATCAGCTTCAGGCACCTTGTCAAGTGCAGTATTGAAGTTAATGTAAAAGTTAATGAAAAAGTAAATTTAAAAATTTAAGATTGATACTGAATGCTTTTTTTGTATTTTATGAACATTTTTGCGTGGCGTTGTATCTCTAAATATTTTTAAACTATTTAAAGTAATGATGAAAAGTAGTCAGCTTGACTAGGTTTTGCTCAGGACTGCTCCCCAAAACCCGACGAGCTTGGATCCCGAGGCTCCGTTGAGAAAAATTTCATGAGCAAAATAATGCGGTACAAGATTATTCACACGTATTCAAACAATTATATTACTACTCTAAGCGATTTTCAGTGCAAGAGGTAACACTCCAAAACGCTTGAGAAAGGTATAACAACACGCGCATCACCTGAGATTTTTAGCGCGTAAGGTTGTTAACGGGCGATCCGGCTGGCCCGGTCAGCTGAGAGCTGGAAGCCGTCACCGTGTTGACTTTTCGTTCTGACTGTCACTGAGGGAGGTCCCAGTGGAAACTCATCAATAAGCTATGCCTACCGTCCGTGGCATGTGCGGGTTTGTGAGGAGGTGTTGGGCGGAAACGTGTGAGAAGGTGTCTCATATCCAAGTTTTGCGCCATTCTGCGAGTCGTAATAAAGTTGTGGATAAACAACCGTATCGCGAGCTTAGGAAGAGTCGCCGCATTGTCGATCGGTCTAGTTTGGCCACAAACATGTGGTGTGACAAATGCGATGACTTTTTGAGTCTTCGCCACGTGCAGAGTGAGGAATCTCGTGGGCTTGCATCTATTTTCACGGTGCGCTGCCATCGCTGCTGGACCCTTGCCCAAGTGATAACTGACAAGCCTACACGATCTCCTTCATCCAGTCGACTTTTATTATCCGTCAACTGCAAAGCTGCATTTGGTGAGTTTCAGTTATTTCGTTGCGTTTAGTGGCATTTCCCTTTTGGTCCCACGTGTTGTCTGTCTCTGTGGGCAACATATCATGTTTCTTTCAATTCCATTTGTTTTTCATCTATGTGTCTTGGCACTAAAATATTTATTTGTATTGTTTTGTAATTGGACTAACGTGCAAATTTTTTCAGAAATGAAGACGAGCCTTCAGTTGATTTCGATGAGTGGGCCGTTGATGATCCAGCATTGGCAGACACCAACGCCTCAGCCTCGTCAACTGAGCAGGTAAGTGTTATACTGCTGTGTGAGCTGCTCTTCTGTTTTTCTTCTACCGTGCCTAACCTGTTTGTTTTCTAGGCTGAAGCAAGTGCAGACGTATTGAATGATGTAGTCGCAATTACTTGTAAATATGACTTTAGTTGGAATTAGAAGGGCAGTGGGGATGCCTATGATAGTCACAGTGGCCATAGGTCTGCTATTGGGAACTACTCCAACAAAGTTCTTGCCTATGATGCAATGAGCAAGTATTGCGCCTTATGTGCCCGTGGCCACCCTCCTGAGGACCATGTATGCGCTACAAACTGCAAAGGTAAGTGCTGTTGGAGACACTCTATTTCTTACACGAATAACCACCCTTTGTGTTTTAATAATACTATCTGTTTTCCACAGGCTCATCTAAAGGTATGGAACCTTTCACAGCCGTAAAAATACTTCTGAAGAACGAGCATTTCAGACAAGGCAAAGTTCGACTAGGAACCCTTATTGGAGATGCTGATTCATCGCCAATTGCTGCTCTGAGTAGAGAGAGCCCGCACCCTATTAGAAAGTTCCTAGACTTGAATCATGGTCTTAAGGCATTCTCCAGGGCTGAATGGGTTCTGAAGAAATCTACGTTCAAGTGGCTCACTGCTGAAGCTATCAAGAATTTGACTTGCCGTTGTCTGGGGTATGCCTTGGCTCAGAATAGAGGGAAGGTGGATGCTACAAGCAGGGCTATCATGAAAATTGCTGAGCATGTGAAACTTTAACTTTAAGGACAGAATTGTTTATTTCAAAATTTGTTACAGATTTTTGGAAGGACTTTAAAGGTGGTAAGATGGAGGATGCAACAGAATTCCTAACCCTTTTGCTCCAAGGACTTGACCACGAAAAAGAAAATACATTGATTTATTTCTTTTTCTTGCCTAGAATCGACACAAGCAGCCGACAAACTACACCAATCGGCAAAATATTTGGGTTCTTCATAGGAACAGAAAATATGAAAAATAAAGTTTATTTTCTGCTACGATTCTTTTAAATGGTGTTAAGTTGGTAGTCTTGTCCACTTTAACGAGTGTCTTTTGTTTATGTCGACTGTCATCTGTCTGTATTCAACTGTTGTTGTTCGGTGTCGTCCATTAAACCTCAGAAGTCCTCATCTCACTTGTGTCGTCTTTATCCCTGAATTATTATCCAATCCTCAAGATCTAACAAATGGTTTTTGTTTCCTTTCACAGCAAAGTGTACCAACTGTGAGTTTGTATCCGTCACATTTGACCATTCATTACAAATCACCTACCCGATTTCGAAGATTAAATCAGTTAAGGATGGACTTGACTTATTTATGGCACATACAAAGGTAGAAAGTTACATTTATAGCGGTTGCTGCTACCGTCTCTAAAAGAATCGAACCCCCCCTGAGGCGATACTCAACGCGCGAGGTCGACGTAAGCTGCCGCGTCAGGTGCACCTCGGCTGACCACTTAGCATTTTACAATCATAAGGATTTATTTGTTAGGCACCAATTTGCGACAACCCCTGTCCCGGTCGACTGCGACCCTTGGCAGTCACCAAATAGGCACCCCATTCATGATATAGAGTTCAACAGAACACAGACAACTGGTATATTTCGGATAGTGGGGTTATAGCCGTCCGTGACGTTATGCTTCGAACCCCAGGAAGCACCCTTACTGGCGTCACATGCGTTTACCGGCAACCCTTCCAGCAAATTCAGGCATGTCTTTATCAGGCAGAACGTCACTACACCGTACATGTCTCTTATACAATACATAAATGATGATATATGACCCATATATGGTCAGAGTTTGATAATATATATGATATTTTCACTTCGATATATGTATCATATATGATGAAAAGTATCATATGTGTGTCTATTAATGTCATATAAGAAGTTTTTGCGCGCATATACGATGTTTGCATCATGTACATATATGACATTTTAAGCATCATATATGAAGATATGTTGTTCATACCAATTTCGTGCAATATATGATGCCTACTCAGTCATATATGATGTTCATTGCATCATATATGCGGGTAGACCAGCCTCATACGTGTCATATATGACTAGTCACGTGTCATATACGGTGTGCCTATAGACATATATGAAGTTTTGAACATCGTGTAGGAGGGTATATGGTCCATATACGAACTAAATATTTTCGTATATGATTCCTATTCTCACGTATATGAAGTTCTTTTCAACATATATGAAGTTATAGATCCCATATACGTGTCATATACTAGCCAGGGGAAGGCCTTTGGCCTCGATGCCGAGCCTTATGCTGCTGCAGATGAAATTGCATTTTCATTAGTAGTATATTGGGGATTATTTCTTTTGAAAAATTAGGAAAATATATGGATTGGTGTAATGTATTTGGTGTTCAAGTTGCGGGAGGTATGTTTCGTTTATTGTGGAAGTTAATGAAAGGATGTTGTGAATTTTTCATATGCGGAAAGTTTCTGGTTCTGTTTAGTGAGACGAAACAGGGGGTGGCAACAGCGTAGGGAGAGCGTGAAGCGATGCTCGCGCCATCAGTGCAGAGGTTTTGGCCTTTCCTTCGATTGTAAGATGTAGGCCGCCGTTTGCAAAACGCTTTTCACAGATCAAAAGATCATAAAATTTAGGCCACTTGCCTTTCTCAAAACTGCCACCTTATCTAAAAAAAAAAAAAAAATTGAAGTGAAAACACCAAAAAACACATGAAATCAAAAAATGTACTAAAAACCGCGTTCGCGCCATGTTGATGTAAAGGTACTCGCCCTTGTTTTAGGTTGAATTGGAAGTATCGGACAGGCTACTAGGTCTAATGCACCCTAGATTTTCTGCTCTTTTCATCTGTGCAAAGCGTTTTGCAAAAAATGACCTAGATTTTACAATCGAAGAAAAGGCCGTAACCCATGCACCTCGCTCGAGCATGGCTGCACGCACTCCCTAGGTCGTTGCCACCCCCTGGACGAAAGTGCACATGCGCGGGGAATGCGGTGCGTTATTTAAAGATGTCCTTAGTGATGTTTCAATTGTGAAGGTGTTTGAATTGTTTGTGAATGGAAATTTCATATTATGATATTCATGTGTAATTGTGTCTGAATGTATGTTGTGTTTTTTATATTGGATTATGTTTGTGGGATTTGAGCAGTTTCGAATTTATTTTAGATTTTGATTTCTTGCTGTTTTGGAATTCCTTTCAGCTTTCGAAAATGGTACGGAGAAAAAGTGGCAAAATTTCTGAAGAGAAAAAGATACGGAAAAATCAAAAGAAGTCTCTCTCTAGGAAAAATTGTTCTCAATGATTAAAACAACTTCAAAACCAGGGGAGAATATTGAGAAGAGCAACACGAAAGATTCTATTGTTGATATTGAAGAGTTGGAAAATGGTGAAGATAATGTGTCTAGTATCAATACACATAAAACAAGTGATTGGCCTTGGACTATTGACCTTGGATTGTTGACCTAGGACTATTGACCTTAGACTATTGACCTTGGACTATTGACCTTGGACTATTGACCTTGGACTATGTATATATATAGCTATAAGATTAAGATTAATAAAAAGATACCTATTATTAACTAAAGGTATCCAGGGGGGGGACAATTCGAAGGTTCAAACATCCCAACAGGGTGCTTCGCTTCGCTCAGCAAATATGACCAGTCAAGTGCCACATATGAAGAAACCAAACACGGGCACTAAAAAAAATTAGCCAAAGACTTTAGCTCTTAATGTGCACTTGATCATTTAACTTACTAGCCAGGGGAAGATTGTACAAAAATCGCATTTTTAGAGCAAAAAAGTAGTATAGATTTTTGTACGTGCGACCAAATCAACCCCGATAGGTCTCATTTTCTTCCGGAACCTTAGTAAAAGAAGTGCCAGTCGAAACGCAGCGGCTAAGACGCCCCTCGGGTCCTTTAGAGTCCCTGGTGCGTCAAAACTCATACTTCTGAAAAACTACGCCGATATTCAACCTCAAACAAGGTAGATCGACCCCTAAGCATTTTTTGATCGGGCCCGCCTTGTTCCTAAGATAGTTTTAACATGTAGGGGAACCATTTTCCGCGTGGGCCGGTATACATTTCAAAAAAGTCGTCTTTTCAATAACCCTTTATGAACGTGCTATTCCTCCAATCTACCACTCTTATTACCTTGAGATTCTAGCAATAGTGTCAGATTGTTTCCTATTGTTGAAAATGCAAAAGTTGAAATTAATGTTAATGTTTCTAGTGTCTTTAACTGTAAATCTTGAGTTTGGATCTGTATCCACAAAATATTCAGGGTTGAAGTACTTTTCATCCTATGTAAAAGTGGAGAAAGACAGTACTCACTGCCACTATTTTTAGTTTGTTTTATTTTTTAATGAATGTGATAACTGTACCTGTGTATCATTTTATGCTTGACACCCATGTTTGACAGAAGTTCTGAATTAATGATCATAATGTCATTGGTTCTAATGTGATTATTTGTGTTTAATTTATTTCATAGTTAGAAATGTTTGATCATAATGTAGAGTTTTGACTAAAACCAATCAAAGCAACAGTTGTAAAGTTCTTTATTTTGTTTCCCTTCCTTTTTTGGCATGATTGGTGCCCCTCATCATCTCTACCCTCAGGCTCTACTACTCATACTAAAATAATTATGCACAGATGTAATCTTTTTGTTTTCCCGCCTCTAGCCAGCACTTCACATCAATATTTGTAAAATAAGTTAAAGACTTACTGCAAAAAAATTTTATGAGTTCATTGTTAGTTCAGCAGTGTGCAGTGCAACTGTCCTTAAAAAAGATACACCCAATATTTTAATGTTTAAAAAAGTTGCACTCTCGTAGATAAAACACAAAAATATAAAAGAGACATAGAACGGTATCTTGGATCACCTCAGAACAGCTCGAGTTTGAGACAGCATTCCCGAATCATCAATCGCAGGCATTTGAAACTGCACATCATTCGTAATGAAAAGGCTCATAGGTGCAGTGCCGTTTCCGTTGGAAAGAAGTACATAAAGTACGTTATAAAAGGCATGATTGATTTTCATTTATTTTGCTTCTCTATTAAAATGATGAAATTATTTGGCACCGCACCTATGAATGTCAGGTAAAACCAAGTTCACTGACAAAAGGAAACCCTCCGTTGTATAAACAACACTCTACCCAGTATTACATTAAAATGAAGATCAGAACTAACCAAAGGGCAAGAATGGCTTTGAATCTTGCAGATCAATGACACAATTCTAACCAAACACGGTGAAAACGAAACCTGGTTGTCCCAGGAGCTTTTTTAAATTTCCAGGAGCTTGCGACTTTTCCCAGGAGGCTCCTGGGTTTTATGAACTTGCTTCCCAGGAGCCTCTTGGAAATTTCACACATTTCCCAGGAGGTTCCTGGGAATCATGACGCGAAGTCTGCGTTTCCAGGAGTGTCCTGGGAAAAATGATGCGTCTCCGGGAGGGTTCCTGAAAATGTTGACGAAAGTGGCCGGAACGGTCCCCGAAGGCAACCAAGGCGTCCAGGTGACCGCTATGACACTCGGAGCTCAACGCCGTGGTCCGCTTCGTTCTGCGCCCAGTAGGTTCAGAGATACAAGGACGTTCAACGAGGAGTCCGTCGAGGCCACTTTTTACTTGGAGGCCATGCGGCCGTGGCCGCGCTCCCTCAAGGTGCCCGGGACTTCTGACTTTTGTGCCGTGTCAAGGTGGTCCTGGACCCCCAGGAACCAGGCGGTAGTTGAGGTTGCACCACTAATACGCCCAGCGGCACCCTGGCCCCGATCGGCGGAATCCTGGGCGTATTGGTGGTGCAACCTCAACTACCGCCTGGTTCCTGGGGGTCCAGGACCACCTTGACACGGCACAAAAGTCAGAAGTCCCGGGCACCTTGAGGGAGCGCGGCCACGGCCGCATGGCCTCCAAGTAAAAAGTGGCCTCGACGGACTCCTCGTTGAACGTCCTTGTATCTCTGGACCTACTGGGCGCAGAAAGAAACGGACTTCGGCGTTGAACTCTGAGTGTCCTAGCGGGCACGTAGTCATCCTCTGTGATCCCCTATGACAAAATCGTCATGGTGCCGGCTGGCATGGCGGCACGCTGGCGCCGATCGGCGGAGTCCTGGGCGTATCGGTGGTCCAACCTCAACCACCGCCTGGTTCCTGGGGGTCCAGGACCACCTGGACGCGATACAAAAGTCAGAAGTCCCGGACACCTTAAGGTACTGCGGCCACGGCCGTATGGCCTCCAAGTAAAAAGTGGCCTCGACGGACTCCTCGTTGGACGTCCTTGTATCTCTGGACGTACTGGGCGCAGAACGAAGCGGACCACGGCGTTGAGCTCCGGGTATCATAGCGCACCAATAAAAGCTTACGGTGAATTTCACTGTAAGCTACGGCGGACCCTGCAGCACTGTAGCTTACGGTAAATTTCACTGTAAGCTACGGTGAATATCACTGTAAGGTACGGTAAATGTCACTGTTGGCTACGGTGAATCAGGGTGCATGACCGTGGCTTACAGCGACATTTATCGTACCTTACAGTGATATCCACCGTAGGTTACGGTGAAATTCACCGTAAGCTACAGTGCTGCAGGGTTCGCCGTAGCTTACAGAGAAATTTACCGTAAGCTTTTATGAGTGCGGTCACCTGGACGCCTTGGGTGCCTTCGGGGACCGTTCCGGCCACTTTCGTTAACATTTCCAGGAACCCTCCCGGAGACGCAACATTTTTCCCAGGACACTCCTGGAAACGTAGACTTAGCGTCATGATTCCCAGGAACCTCCTGGGAAATGTGTGGAATTTCCAGGAGGCTCCTGGGAAGCAAGTTCATAAAACCCAGGAGCCTCCTGGGAAAAGTCGCAAGCTCCTGGAAATTTAAAAAAGCTCCTGCAAATTTAAAAAAGCTCCTGCGAAAACCAGGTTTCGTTTTCACCGTGAAAAAAATCTGTAAGAATGGCTTAGAATCTTGATGACAGGAAAATTAGTCAATCATCGAAATGAAAGACTAGGGAAATATTTTGAGCACTTCTGTTAGTTTACTCGCCAATAACATGAAAGTCAGCTTGACCTGATAGGGCAAAATGTAATCAAATTCCCAGAACAAGACGTAAACATCGACAGTCATCAAGACGACTGTAGTGGGCCCACTAGACGACTGCTAACAGCGCGGCTGGCTGACTGCTGAGCAGGCCTGCGGACTACATCACGAAATCGCTCCGCGAGCGCGCCGAACTGCGTGTCTTTTGAACGTGTGAGTGAAACTGCTTGTCTTTTGGATCACGCGGGGCAAACTGAGCGTCTCTTGGATCGCGCAGGGCGAACTGCGTGCCTTTCAGATCGCAGGGCCGCAACTGAGTGCCTTTTGGATCGCGCGGCCGCTACTGCGTGCCTTTTTCTTACAGGTGTCGAACTTCTTCATATATAAATCTCATATATTGTCAGCAATATATGTCATCAATATATTGCCCATATATTTCCCTTTCTGCAAGGGGTACGGGCATTTCGAGCCTAATCTCGATTAGAGTACACCTATGGTCGTAAATCGGGGTGGTTGGTTGTCCAAACTTATTGCCATTTTCGGAGGAGTATTGTTCGCAAGATACATAGACAGGGTTTCAGGCGTTTCCCGTTTCTACTCCAATAAAAATTGGTACTCACAAGGCGACAGCCATGCTCTTTTACGTAAGAAGACGAAGGGAGCGAATTGCGGTCCGCGCGCTTCAGGCACAACGGCTGCCCCTCTCCTTCAGCGCCTGGTGCGTTAGGCAACACCTCGTACTCGAAAGGCGGCTGGGCTGTCATAATGGCAGGCGGTGAGTTGGCGCTGAGAAGCACCGATCGACTTACCCTTGTAAAAAGGAAAATATACGGAAAATATGTGGCAATATATGACCCTATATATGCTTCATCCATTGTCAATATAATTTTATCTCGCTCAATATATTGCAAGTTATCTTGCGCAATACGTGGTTTATATATGGGGGCATATCTTGGTGCCCGATAATATATTGAGAATATGTTTCCCCGTATAATACTATCTTTGCAACATATATGTCTCAATATCTTACACGGCACCTGTCGTGGTGCTCTCCGCCCCCTTCCCTCCACATGCATGCCCTGGCGGGGGGATAAGGCACGGTTAGGAGGGCAGACTTTTCAAGTACCTTTTCTTGAAATCTTGGCACTCGATTTTGAAAGGCGGCTATATTTCTGAAGATCAGTTTATCTTGTAAAATTTATTTGACGCCATATATTGATCAGGGGAGAGGTTCTTTTCTATGCGTTTAAGTCTCCGAGAAATTTTGAGAAATCCTGTTCAACAACAGGGTTGCCACAGGATTTGGAATTTCAGTTTCCATGACATTTCCATGACTTTTCCATGACAAAAATCGAGCTTTTCCATGACTTTCTAAGAAAACGTACAAGGAGGATTAAAAAGATTTAAAAAAAGGTACTAGAGTGGTTTAAAGTATGTTTTACTTTATTTATCAAAGAATTTGCAGCGTTTCAAACTCAAATGAATCTGGACCATCACAAAACCCTAAATTAAGGGTAAAAGCATAACATAAAACATACAAAATTATAGAAACAATGTAATCCTAAGGGTACAAAACACAAAATAAAACACACAGAATTATAGAAACAGTGTCATATTCGCATAAAACAATGTAACAACTGATACACTGCATGAGTATTTAAACTATGACTTAGTCAACGCTAAAAGACGCTCTTCAATTGCATCCATTTCCACCTGCTTTTCAATGAGCAGCTTCATTTTCTTTCCTCTTAGCTCCTTTACCTCTTCATTTATTTGCATAGTCTGCTTTCTTTTCAGGTCATTTTCTTTAGTCGCTTTGGAACGGTTCTTCTGTGCCTGTTCATACTCCGAGCGTGCATGTCGCACTCTTGAGATCATTTTGTCGGTTATGTCAATCTTCTCAAGGCCACCAGCAAGATATACGGCATCGTAAACGTGCCGTTGCGCTACAAGGGATTCGTTCATCTGGTTTTCAACTATAACCTCCTTGTTAATAGATTAACCCCTCTCAACAAAGGCATTTCCATGAGAAATAATCAGGACCCTTTTTAGAAGAGTCTTCAAGGCATCTGAGCACTTAAAACCTAATGCCCCTCCAAAAATGGTCAAGCCGCGTGGCTTTGCGGTCATATTCCTTAACAGCATTCTTCATAGCGGGCTTGGCAAGGAGATCCTTGAATTCTATCAAAATTTGGTCACATTCTGCTGGAGAACATCAGTTTCTTGTCCACAAAAATGTCAACAGGGAGTCCAGACGGGCTATGGACCCAGTTTCAGATTTAGCAATAAATTCAGAGTCACAAAAAGTTAAACTCTTACACAACTTATATTGCAGAGGACTTTTCTCTAGAATTTTCTCTATCATATTCTGCAATAGCAGAACTCAGTCTTTCTTGAAGTTTTCCATTTCTTTGGCAGTAATCTTCTCTGTTTTTTGAAGAGCATCTCTTACAGAGTGACTGAATTTGAAGTCTATTACAGGATTAAGATCAGTCTTATAATCCACAGCACTAACATCACTTTTACTATTCAAATAGTCAGCTTTAACGAAATGCTTCATTAAATCCCTGACTAGAGCAGAGAGATCTGTGTGTAGAAATGGAGCCATGGGGTTGTTAGTTTGGTATGCAGTGAGAAGTGGTTCTACTAGGCGAGCAACATAAGAAAAGTATGCCAGCTTTGGGCCCAACAGTTTATCTTTCACTGATTTGGCCAAAACAGAGCAGCTACTTGACTTAATCTTATCTTCCCTTGAGCCATTTTGTACTTTGTCTACAAAGGTAATTAGATAAGGTAAAATTTTCAACCCTCTATCAGCACAAGAAGCATTGTTGAGCCACCGAACAGCACAGTACTTCTGCCCCAAAGTGCTGGAGCCAGTCCATTCGGTGTACTTGGCCCGCCGAGCGGGCACATCTTTGAAGATATTATACAGGATTAAAAATGACACAATATTCCATAAAGTCGCTTTCACACTCTCTTTAAATGAGTTGTTAACCACATGCAAGCCACATGAGCTCATTAACAACATTACAGGGTCATCTGCCTCGAGTTTATCTTCCAGGTAACTTTGCAGGTCCTTCAAAAATTTGAAATTGACATTGGGCCTATCCATTCCCACCATTAGAAGTTGAGAGAGTAGACTAGAGGGAAACTTATCACAGAATGCACTTACAAGGTCACTTGAACTAGAGCGGCCCAAAAATGCAGAATTGAAGTATCTAGTTACTACCTTATGCGTCTGAGTGCTCCAAAATTTTACAGCTAAGTCCATTTGCAGTGTTTGAGCACACTTGTTAAGACTCTCGTCAA
The DNA here is from genome assembly GCA_030522485.1 of Stenchaetothrips biformis. Lineage (NCBI taxonomy): Eukaryota > Metazoa > Arthropoda > Insecta > Thysanoptera > Thripidae > Stenchaetothrips > Stenchaetothrips biformis. The sequence continues at coordinate 7,065,329 of CM060089.1, read as the reverse complement.
ACATTGCCACGAAACATCGTGCCGCATGCAATTCCTGAAGAACCTGATCCTGAAAATATGGTTAATCGTGTAACCCAGTTTAGTTCGGCCTAACTCCATCTTGGCTGCTAAAATACTGTCAGGGAACATTTTAGTAAAAAGTTGCACAGCTTTTCCGCCAGCAGATTGAGATGAGTGGTTTACCACACAATGAAGACTCCAAAGTATTTCAGCTTTGGTTACATCATTTTTGACTAGGTAATTATTTAGCCCCGCCAAACCTGGGCCCTCGGAGACTGAGTGAGGCACCGGATCGTCGACGTCTTCTTCCCCCGTGTCTCGGAGTGCCGACGCAGTGAAAGTATGCGTCCTGTTGGAAGTTGCCGGGGAAGACGCCGCCGCCGCGGCTCCGTTGATCATTCTGCTGCTGGTTCCAGTGACGCTATCAGTGTCCTTGCCGGGAGGCGCAGATGAGCCCGCTGCTGCACCGCTCTGAAACCGAAAACCACAACTGTGAGCAACCCCGCGACATACAACGTGCCGAACAGCCGAGCGATTCCGAAGAGTCGCTTCGTCGCTCGGTCTCTCTCGCACTTATGGGGCTCTCCGTAAGGGTGCGAGAGAGACAAAGCGACAAATCGATCTTCTGAATCGCTCTGCAGCAGGTGTCTGCTTCTGGACTTTTGGCAAATCCGACGGACTGACAACGCATGTGGAAGAGAGAGCGATGCGGCTGAATCGCTGCTGCAGTTTCACTTGCAGTGCCATTTCAGCGAAGCCCGGCGGCGCGGCGGCGACTGGAGACTGATTCCGAGAGTCGTTTTCGTCGGTGTCTATCAAACACATACACGGTGCGCCCCAAGAGTACGACAGAGACACAGCGACGAAAACAGACTTTCGGAATCAGTCCACTGGCCGGGCAACCACACCTGACAATCGGTTTCGCCAAAAGTTAGGGACTTTGCTTGCCTAAGCCGAGTTGCATGCACAGCACAGCGCTGGGGTAATCAAGCACCCCGAAAAAAAAAAAAAAAAAAAAAAAAAAAAAATACATTTGATACGCCGGCGCGCAGACGCTGCACCCGAAAGCCAGCCCCACCCTCCCCGCCCCTTTTCGCTCGCACACGCGCACACTTTCTTACCTTTGAGTCAAAGCACTTGACGCGGCGAACAGCTTGATTCCGTAGTTCGATTCCAGTCGCTTGACAGCAGCCTTGTGCTTGTCCTTGCTGATATGACTGTCGAGAGCCGCCTTTCCCATGTTGCTGAGGTTCACCGTCTTGTTGCACGCAGAGCAGGAGACGCTCGTGAGTCTCTTCGGAATTCCGTCCCGTGTCTCGGGCGGCGGCGCCACCGGTGAAAAGTACTTGAATTCTGGAATTCGTTTCCATTCTTCGTTGTAAAACGTCTGTCTAGCCATTGTACACGCGCCTGACACGTAGCATGAAGACCTAAAAACAAAAACATCAGAAAGTAAACAACACTCCCGTGGTGCGAAAAACCGAGCACCAAACACGCTGCCTTGATTGTGAACGAACAACGAACGCACTACCTCGTGCATCAGCCGACTATCACTTCTCTCAAGTAAAGCGGAAAACTCACCATACATGAAGGAAACTTGTTTCAACACGCCCTCCGGAACGCCGGCCGCCGGCCACCGAACACGACGCCGCACGCCGCCTGTGTTGTTTGTTCCGCTGGCTCGGCTGGCTGGGCGAGGGGAGGGGTGGCACGGCGGTACCGGGCGGCCGGCACAACAAGCGCTCAGCGCCGCGGAGAGCCTTCGGCGGCCAACGAAAGAACTAGCCGACGAGCGTCCGGCCGCTCTCGGAAGCAGAAGACGCGGCGCGGCGCGGCTAAGCGATTATTTGACTCTCCCTCCCATTTCTTTTCAATTTTCCATGACACCATGACCGATTTCCATGACATTTCCATGACAAAATTTTATTCCATGACATTTCCATGACTTCCAGGTTTTCCATGACGCGTGGCAACCCTGAACAAGGAAACTAGGACAGTTAGAAAATTTTAAACGTCTTATTTGGGTGTAGCGCGAAAAGTTCACGAAGCTGACGAGGATCGCCACATAACCGGATGTCCTTTCCAAGCGAAGATTGCATTTTTTGAAGTAACAAAGGAAGTCTCCGAGTTGTTACCCGACTTCATGGGGCTATTCACACTATATTGCTTATATATAGAGAGCAATGTATGAAATTTGTATATTTTCCACATATTTCTTATATCAGAAAAGTATCTTCCTTACTTATCTTTTCCACATATTTTACCAATACATGTTGCGCAATATATTTTGTCAATATAGTGACCATATATTTTCCTCTTTACAAGGGTAGATCGACGCGGAACCCTGTCTATTCAATTTGTCCGTTTTTTTGTTGTTTTTTTTTAAATATCCCAACTTGTTCTCCTAGCGCCTCTGTAACGTGACTACTGGAGGCGGTTATTGAGGAGGCGTTGACACAGGTTAACAGGTTTATTTGACCTCACCAGGGAAAGCCATGAACAGCGATTTAGCGGGAGGCGGAGGCGGGTGACTTGTGTCCAGTCAGTACCGTACCGAGCTTAGATGTGCTCGACCTGCGTGGGGAAGGGGTGGGTGGGGGGTGGCGGAGACAGTCGGCCGCCATGCCCATTATCGGAGCTCAACGATGTATCCCAGCAGAAAAGGCCTATCTGTAAGGCTACCGCCAACGAAGGTCGATCAAGGGCGGACTCGAAACATAAGGCCTAACCAACATCTCTGACGAAGTTTAGGTTTTTGGCCCGCCCTTCAATTTAAATCTTTTTTTATCAGCATATGCTTACCGTGCAAATTTCGTCTCGCCGGATTACAGAGGCTCAAGTCCGTACAAGAAACGTCAGCAAGAAGCAGGTTCATTGGTCCAAAGTGTTGTGACTTCACACATCCTTCCATCTTCATTTTGTCATGATAATGATACTTCAGGACTTAAATGGCCTTTTCATCTGTTTCACTTTAAAAATACTCAGATATTTTGATTCCTGCAGCATCAAGGGCCACTGAGCAGCGCTCATGCCATCAATTAAAGACACAAATTTGACTGAATTAGATTTCTTTTAAGTTATTTGTTTTATGTTAAATAAAAAAAATCACAGATGCTCAAAAAACTACCTGTAGCTGTGGAGTCACATCAAAGCCAAAAAATCCATCATTAATAACAACACCATTGTCAGCATCAACAGCGTGATCTTGAACAACAGCTCCGATTTCATTTTCAACCTCCTGCTTTTGTCGATCTTTTCTCACACTGCCCTTGCGTAGAGCACACAAGAATCTCCTATAGCCTTTTTTTTTAGGCACGAAGTAGCCTTATAGCCTCACCGGGGTTGGATTTTTTTTTTTTTTTTTTATTGTCAGTCTGGCCCCTTATGCAAATCCGAAATTTTCTATACGATTTTGATGAGATTTGGCAGAGTGGTAGAACTTTGTACCCTGATTTCAGTCGTGAAATGTGGCTGACAAGTCTAGGGCCAATTTTGAGAAATTTTGAGTTGAAATCGGCGTTTTCATGGCAAAACTCGACTCGTCAGCGAAAAACACAGGGAGAGGGGGGAGCCGAGCCACCGGAAATGGAATCCGACCAATAGTAGCGCTCCTTTTCGCCTCTGTACAGCTTCACCAAAAACGCTCGCTCCCTTAAAAAAGCGCGTTCGAATCAAAATTGTCTTTTACTGCAGCTAGAAGAGCTCCACCAATGGTATAGACGTTGTTTTCAAACGTGGCCATTTGGACCGGCCGGTCGGTGATTGTTGGCCAGAGTGTCCCGCGCCGGTGCGCGCAGGCCCTGTTGTTTTCAGAAATACCAACCCTAAATGTTCCAAACTCTTTGAATCGGAGTGAAATAGGACATTAAACTGCGTGCCTGTGCAAATGCATTTGTGAAAAAACTATCCCTAACGTAGTTTGAGTGTGACTACACTGCCGGCCAAAATTAGCGGCACACTTTTTTGACCCCACGTATTTTTGGCTGGGATGCAGGTAGGAAGCTGAAATTTTAACTGCAAGTACCCTCATGTGTTGTCTAAACACCCCTAGGGTATCAAGGTGCCCGCTCAACCCCATCACCTGTTTTCCACCCTTAGCGTAAGGAGGGGTCGAATTTTGACACTTTGAGGTCAGTGAAAATGACCTTTGGGTTGTCGCAGGTCGTTCAAAATTTTGGGGGTGACTCAGTTTGAGATTCTCTTTAAAATCAGCCGCCACCCAACCCTCTACGACCCCCCGTTTCGGAGTTACAGAAAACCCACCCCTAAGGGAAGGGTGTTGTTTTCGGATTTTCGCTCGGGGCTAAAAGTGTTGGGGGAAGGCCCCTCGAACGTCTACAAAATGTTCTGGAGTCCCTCCAACCCTCCTTGAGGCTTACAGCCCTTACGGAAAGCCACCTCTATTCATGTTTTTGATCCAAATGACCCAAAAATGGTCCAAATTGGATCAAAAACTGTTGTATGTTGGTGTCTTTGACCGAACCAATCGACGCGCATCTACACCTGCCCATTTTTCTCAAAAAACAGCGTGTTTAGGGGGGTTGCTACCCTTACGCCCCTCCCCCCCTCAAGAGGGGGTTGAAGTCGCGGCGGCCCGTCTGTGGGCTCACGGATCGATGCCAGTGTGTGAAAGACACCTCCATTCCAATTTTCAAGTCGATCGGATTAACGACGGTCGCTTGACACGGAAGAAACTGAGACACTCGCGATTTTCAACCCCTTACTTTGCACCCTTACGTGGGCGTAACCTGTCAACCAAAAAACTCGGTTCCGGTGTGCCAAGCAAGGCTGATCCATACCCTACCCGCCGCCAAAGGCCCCAACCCCTGCCGTTATCCCCGGCTCGTCCAGCGCCCCTGAAAGTGGAGCCCCCTTCGGAGCGACTCGCTGCGCCGCGCCGCGCTGCGCTCGGCGCCGTAGCGCCTGGAAGTAGGCATGCCCCGGGTATCGGCGCACGAAGGCATGCCTACTGTCGCTCCGAAGGGGGCTCCACTTTTAGGGGCGCTGGACGAGCCGGGGATAACGGCAGGGGTTGGGGCCTTTGGCGGCGGGTAGGGTATGGATCAGCCTTGCTTGGCACACCGGAACCGAGTTTTTTGGTTGACAGGTTGCGCCCACGTAAGGGTGCAAAAGGGGTTGAAAATCGCGAGTGTCTCAGTTCCTTCCGTGTCAAGCGACCGTCGTTGGTCCGATCGACTTGAAAATTGGAATGGAGGTGTCTTTCACACACTGGCATCGATCCGTGAGCCCACAGACGGGCCGCCGCGACTTCAACCCCCTCTTGAGGGGGGGAGGGGCGTAAGGGTAGCAACCCCCCTAAACACGCTGCTTTTTTGAGAAAAATGGGCAGGTGTCGATGCGCGTTGATTGGTTCGGTCAAAGACACCAACAATCAACAGTTTTTGATCCAATTTGGACCATTTTTGGGTCATTTGGATCAAAAACATGAATAGGGGCGGCTTTCCGTAAGGGCTGTAAGCCTCAAGGAGGGTTGGAAGGACTCCAGAACATTTTGTAGACGTTCGAGGGGCCTTCTCCCAACACTTTCAGCCCCGAGCGAAAATCCGAAAACAACACCCTTCCCTTAGGGGTGGGTTTTCTGTAACTCCGAAACGGGGGGTCGTAGAGGGTTGGGTGACGGCTCATTTTAAAGAGAATCTCAAACTGAGTCACCCTTAAAATTTTGAACGACCTGCGACAACCCAAAGGTCATTTTCACTGACCTCAAAGTGTCAAAATTCGACCCCTCCTTACGCTAAGGGTGGAAAACAGGTGATGGGGTTGAGCGGGCACCTTGATACCCTAGGGGTGTTTAGACAACACATGAGGGTACTTGCAGTTAAAATCTCAGCTTCCTACCTGCATCCCAGCCAAAAATACGTGGGGTCAAAAAAGTGTGCCGCTAATTTTGGCCGGCAGTGTATAAGTCCCTCTTCGAAAACAGTGGGCGTGTAGCTGCACCCTGTAGCGAGGTTTGATGGTACTTCTGAATCTAAGACGAAACGATTTGGACACGGGGGCTGTGCTTTTTTCTAACCTTAAAGCTAGGTGAACTGAGTGAACTGGACTATTTTACTGCACGTTTCTGTGAACTTGTCCTTCAGGTATTATGAGACTGTCTTTAATGTCTGTTTTTGAGACAAATTGATACGCAGCTGGTCTTTACGTAAGTTTTAGTATTATTTATCATGGTCTGACAAACATAAACAGAACTACACACAACGCAGTCCTAGCCTTAGCTATCTTTGTTAAACCAGAACATAAATATAAAATTAACTTCGTGACTACCAGGATTTCTTGAAATCGTATTTTTAGGCACGAAGTAGCCTTATAGCCTCAGCGGGGTTGTTTTTTTTTTTTTTTTTTTTTTTTTAATTTTTATTTCCAGTCTGGCCCCTTATGCAGTTTCGAAATTCTTTATACGATTCTGATGAGACTTGGCAGAGTGGTAGAACTTTTTACCCTGATTTCAGTGGTGAAATCTGGTTGAAAAGTGCAGGGCCAATTTTGAGAAATTTTGAGTTGAAATCGCCGTTACCATGGCAAAACTCGACTCGTCAGCGAAAAACACAGGGAGAGGGGGGAGCCGAGCCACCGGAAATGGAATGCGACCAATAGTAGCGCTCATTTTCGCCTCTGTACAGCTTACACCAAAAACGCTCGCTCCCTTAAAAAAGCGCGTTCGAATCAAAATTGTCTTTAACTGCAGCTAGAAGAGCTCCAACAATGGTATAGACGTTGTTTTCGAACGTGGCCATTTGGATCGGCCGGTCGGTCGGTGATTGTTGGCCAGAGTGTCCCGCGCCGCTGCGCGCAGGCCCTGTTGTTTTCAGAAATACCAACCCTAAATGTTCTAAACTCTTCGAATCGGAGTGAAATAGGACATTAAACTGCGTGCCTGTGCAAATGCATTTGTGATAAAACTATCCCTAACGTAGTTTGAGTGTGACTATAAGTCCCTTTTGAAAACAGTGGGCGTGTAGCTGCACCTTGTAGCGAGGTTTGATGGTACTTCTGAATCTAAGACGAAACGATCTGGACACGGGGCTGTGCTTTTTTTCTAACCTTAAAGCTGGGTGAACTGGACTATTTTACTGCACGTTTCTGTGAATAACTTGACCTTCAGGTATTATGAGACTGTCTTAAATGTCTGTTTTTGACACAAATTGATCCGCAGCTGGTCTTTACGTAAGTTTTAGTATTCTTTATAATGGTCTGACAAACGTAAACAGAACTACACACAACGCAGTCCTAGCCTTTGTTAAACCAGGACATAAATATAAAATTAACTTCGTGACTACCAGGATTTCTTGAAATCGTATTTTTTTTTTTTTTTTTGTTTCCATCCCTTTGCAGGCATTGTCAAAACATTAAAGACTTTACAAGTAATCAATCACCAAGGTGAATGGCTTTTTTTTTTACCACGGCAACATTAAAACTGTTACAAATAAACGGAAGATAAGACTGATGAGAATAGCATTGCGTAAATTTAAAACCAGAAACTACGATTTCAACCTATGGAAGAAATAAAGTAGACATTCAAGCGGAAGTAGACTAATGCATAGACTTTCTTGTCTTATGATATGTTACAACACAGAGAGGCTCAGTGTCTGTCTACATCATTCAAGCTCTCCAATTCTACTTCTGCATATTTCGGGTAAAAAGTCCATTCAAGGAACGTTCATGGAAGCAGATGATACTCGTCTTGTACTGTCCTAGGTAGCAGTTGTGGCAGTATGCTCTTAATTTATTGATTGTTTATAAAATTTTATATCAAAGAGGCATAAAAAAATATGAATTCTAAACTTTGCTTTCAGTTTTGGACAATTAGAACTGGTGAAGCTAAATTTTGTAGCTTATGTAAAGTTTATGTCGATTTTGTGAGTGCGAGCTTGAGTCGAGCGCCGAGCGGGCCGAGCCGCGCAGTGCCGCTGTTGTGCCCCGCGCCCCGCGCCTGCGCGGTTAGGAGGGGGGAGATTCCGCGCAGGCTGCGCCGCGGCCGCAGCCGTACTCAGACAGCCACGATCCCGCCCCGGCCCTAGCGAGAAGCGTGGCGCAGGCGGCCAAAACTCTAGACGCGTTTTGGGCTCGAGGGTCTCTTAATGGAACTTCAATCGAACGTGTGACCCCACCAATGGTCCCCTTGTTCGGAGAGCAGTCCATTGATGGGGTCACACGTTTGGTCCGAGTCTCTTTCAGGGACTCTGCAGCTCAAAACGCGTCGTAAGTTTTGGCTGCCTGCGCCGGTCTTCTGGCCCAATGTGCTGTATCACCGTCTTTTGTTTGTAACTTCATGCAGTCTTCCTCGTACTGCAGCGACCCCATAGGCTGCCTCTCCTGGCCCCCAGTATCTCCCTGGCCTGTGACCCCTCGCCGCTTCCCGCGCTGACGACGCCGCCAGGGCCACCAGTCTCGGCCCGTCTCTGGTTGTGCTCGGACCGAATCGAAATGCACCGACTTCTGGTGACGCTGCTTTGTGAGTAAAGACCGCCTGAAGTTGCTCTCTTTGAAACTTACGAAGTATTTTCAGCATACGTTACAGGCACCAAATTTTTAGTTTTTTTATACAAAGTAATAGTTCGTAAATTACAAAGAATGTATTTTCTTTGTAAACCTGCTTACGCTCAAAATACTTCGTTATGAAGAGCTTCTTTTCTTAGTAGGGTCAGTTGGGGTAGTTTGGGGACACGGGGTAAAAATGAGACAACTGTATCATTGGCAAGATTGGACATGATAGATCTCCTGCTATACAAGATGAGACGATTTTTTATTGTGAAGGTGACATTTAGAATGTTCAGTTCTATCTTGTCCATGAAACAGCTGTCCTATTTTGACCTTGTGTCTCGAAATAACTCCATTTGACCCTATGGCTCAAAATTATTTGTAAGGTTTTCGGAGTGTGTGACCGTATAGCCTGTTCGTGTCTGACGACTGTCTTCGTTTCAGTCGGGCTGCTTGTGAATGGAGCCCCTCCGAAGCCCGAGTCCGAGTGCGGCCGCGAGAGGAAGACGGTGAGTCCTTCCCGGCGGTGGAAGCACGGCTACCCTTCACTGGGACCGACCTAGCAAAGTACACTCTACACTGCGGAAAAAAATGAAGGCAAGTGCTGTTATTTCTAATTCCACTCTTCACTGTACCCTGTGCGCCGGTGCGCACTGTACCCCAGGGTACAGCAGCCACCGTACCCTGGGATGCAGGAGTGACTGTAAGCAAAACAGCACGCACTGTGCACATGCACCAGAATGGACTCTGGAGGGCTACAGTGCGGGCTGTACCCCTGAGTACGGTGGCTGCTGTACCCTGAGAACAGTGAACACCGTCGCCCAGGGCACAGTGGAGAGCGGTATCAGAATTGACAGCCCTTGCCTTCATTATTTCTCAAGGTGTAGATGTATGATGTATGCTTGACCAAGCACTCTTCCATCCCACCTACTGAAGGTAAGGTGTGGGTGAAAAAACAGTTAAAAAGCTAATCTAATAATAATTTGCATAAATGGTTCCAAACAAATTCTGTACTTAACATGCAAGTATGACCCCTTTGAAGTTAAAGTTTAATGACTTAAAACATCTAACTTATGCACGAACAAAATTGACAGTTGTCAACTTTAACCAACAGTTGTCAACTGAGACCGGTCAAATAATGTTTAGGGGTCGCCAATATTTTTCAAAGGTCCAATGTCGACCCTGTAAGTTATGTCGGGGTGTGTGAATGTTAAGCGCAACCAAAACCAGAAAGCGTCATGATCCAGTAGTACGTCTCAGAACAGGTAACGACTTCTTTAGGTCTTTGAATTACATCACGGCTTGGTATCTTCGTTTCGGAGGCAAACTCAATATAAATTACTTCTTGGATTAGCAGATTTCACTAACAGTACAGAGCAGTTTACAGTAAAACTGTAGTTTTCTATCAGTTGCTCTGTAGTTCCTATGGATAACAAACCTTCCCATGTGGTCGAGTAGCCAAGCCTCTTCCCTAGGGTGTCCCACAATATTTCCAAAATACCTTTTTTGATGAGTGCCGGGGTGGATTTGAAAGATGACACAAAATGAAGAAGATCTGTGTAAAGCAATTGAATTTCGGACACTTACAAGTGCCCGCGCAACGCGGTTGAAGTTTGTGACAGAGGAAGGTGGGACATGGGGTTACAGAAACAGCCGTAGGTAAGCCATTTTTCAACGGATTTCCATTCCGAGAACGGCATTGTGTGTGTAAAAAAAGGCCATTCTTTTTTGTAAAAGCGTATTTTCTGTACAACTCAATGCCTATCTTCCAGGCACGATTCTTTGCAAAACTTGCTAATTTCAAAGTTTAAAACCGTTTTTGACCCACTTTTAGCCATCGGATCTCACAGAGGTAGAAATATTTGGATACAGCAGGACAAATTACCAAGGAAAATGTAACATTCAGATCTTGATATGAAGTTGCCTACCTCTCAGGGGCAAAAAATATGACATTTTAGAGATTTTTCGTGTTTTTCGCTCACTAAAACTACTTCCATACTTTTTTAAAGGTCATATTTAGGTTCCTTGGACCAAAGTACATCGGATAATGTACTTTTCTGTTTTCAAGATGCGGTTTCAATGATTACTTAAATATTTTATGCTTTGCCCCTAAGAGTTACGCAACCGCATTTTGAAATCTGAAAAGTTTTTTATCCGATGTATTTTGGTCCAAGGAACCTAAATATGACCTTTAAAAAAATATGCAAGCACTTTCGGTATGCAAAAAATACGAAAAATCACTAAAATGTCATATATTTTTTGCCCCTGAGAGGTAGACAACTGCATATTAAAATCTGAATGTTACATTTTCCTTGGTAATATGTCCTGCGGAATCCAAATATTCCTTCTCTTTGAGATCCGATGGCTAAAAGTGGGTCAAAAACGGTTTTAAACTTTGAAATTAGCAAGTTTTGCAAAGAATTGTGCCCCTGGAAGATAGGCATTGAGTTGTACAGAAAACACGCTTTTACAAAAGAGAATGGCCTTTTCTTTGCACACACAATGCCGTTCTCGGAATGGAAATCCGTGAGCATGCTTGTCATGCATGCGCTAGGGTAGAGCATGCTTTCAGGCACCCTCCACGCTGGAGCGTGCTTTGAGGTTTACTCCCAGGTGGAGCATGCCATGCACTCTCTTGAGTATCTATAGTACGGCTGTTTCTGTAACCCCATGTCCCACCCTACTCTGTCACAGACTTCGACCGCGTTGCGCGGGCACTTTTAATTGTCCGAAATTCAATTGCTTTACACAGATCTGCTTCATTTGGTGTCATCTTTCAGATCCATCCCGGCACTCATCAAAAAAGCTATTTTGCAAATATCGTGGGACACCCTACCCTTCCTGCAAGGAAGCTTAGTGGTGCAGTGGTCAAGGCCTATACTTGACATGCCAAATGACCGTGGTTCAACTCCCGGCAAGAACCAACCAAGAAGCATAATTAACACATCTTCAGTTACTAAACGGGTGGGAGGGAGGAAAGGTCCCCTCAAGACACCCTTATGATTGCCAAAAGTTCCGTATTTAGACCCCGGTTAGTCCGAAAAAACCCCTTCTGGCTTCGGACGTTCCGTTTTTGGAACCGGGGCAGTCCGCTTCTAGGCCCGGGCAGTCCGCTTCGAACCCGTCACCGGACTCGGGCTGCCCCTCTTTCACCCGCCGGTCTCCGGACTGTCCCGGCACGAGCCCGACAGTCCGAATGGAGCCCGAGAGGGCCCGGACTAGCCCAGGACAAGCCCGTGCGCAGAGGTTCGGACTGCCTTCGGAACTGTCCGACTTCAAAAGTTGGGACTTAGAAATATTTCGAGCACTTACTCGCCCCTACGTTAATCTATAGGGATTCGGAATTTGTGTTAATGAGATAAAATATTCAAAGCTGGAGTAATTTTTCCGTCTATCTGTCTTATAAGCTCATAACAATTGAATGGCAAGTATTCCCCGAATCAAACGGCGGCTCGAGAGGCAAGCAAAGTTTAGAGACAAACACCTTACGGCAAACGAAAGCCAAATTTGAACATTGATATTTTTGGGTGTAGGTCTAGTCAAATAGTACGGCGCATCATGCATGACGAATGCCAAAAAGCGCATCTCGCTATCTTGCATAATGCGCTCGCAAGGCGGCAAACAGAGGGAGCGGGGCGCAGAGCCCTTGAAGAAGGAGGCTCGCCAGTTCGGGGTTCCTCCACGAGGCACGTTAGCTCAGTTGGTAAAGATGTCGCTCCAAGAGTGAAGCCCTACGTTCGACTACGGCTTGCCTGAGGCTTTTTTTTTGGTCGGGCTCATTTCGGATGTCGGACCTGAGCTCTCTGGTTGTTGTTTCGGGCAGTCCGATCGGCGTTCGGACTCATTCCAGAATCTCTCGGTTTTGGGGACATTTCGGTTCTAAACACGGACAGTCCATAGGGCCGCTATCGGACTAGTCCGAAGACAGGGACAAGAAACGGATGTCCGAGGAATCATAAGGGCAAGGTTCACTAATTAAAAATTTTCAATTTTTAACGAAAATTTTAAACTGCAGTCTTCTTCCTTTTTAATACTAACTTTGTATGTGTAATTAAACTACAGTAAAACTGTACAGTGAACTATATAGTCAACTGATCTAAATACTAGGACAGAAACTTCAGGTCCGAAATAACTGGTACTTTCTTTGCAGTTAAATTATAGTTTACTACACTTCAACTGTAGTTTAAATACAACTTAAACTGCAATTCTACAATACATAACACTCATTTAAACTATGAAAAACAGTATTTAAAAATTAAGTTTACTGTTACAAAAAATCTATATTTTTCCAATGTACTGTAAACTACAGAGCCTTCCGGCCGATCGGAATTGTGCACAATTCTGGATTACGTTCCTCGCTGTACCCTTTTCGTCCGATCTGTATACTTTTGTTGTACCATCCACGTTACTTGTTGCAGTGCGAGGACTTGAACAAGTGCAGCCCGCCCTCAGAGCAGCTGTCCGTCCCCGCCGAGGTAGTGCTGGTCATGGGCAACACGGGCTGCGGCAAGTCCACCCTGACCAAGCACTTATCGCGCCACGACGAGGACATGGAGGCCGTCCAGGAGGGCGCCGACTTTCTCATCAACGGCAGCCGCATCGGCAGCTCCATCGCCTCTGTCACTAGGGTGCGCGCCCAAGTCTATATACTGATAATGAAAGAGTCTTGATCAATACCCAATTTTGGGCGAGCGGTACACTTTATCACCCGAATTTGAGTGAGTAAGGTTCCTCGCCCAAATTTGGGTGAGGAAGGGTTTATCAGCTACCTATATGGCTACACAGTATTATCGCCCAAAATCTAGTCTGGATCATGACTCTATCATTCTCATTGATTCCGCAAACTGTAAGAGTGGGCTGACTATCGCAGGCGGCCAAAACTCCAGACGTGTTTTGAGCTCTGGAGTCGGTAAATAGGACTCGAACGAAACGTGTGACCGCACCAATAGATTTCCCGTACGGAGAGAAATCCAGTGGTGAGGGTCACAGGTCACACCATCGGTTCGTGTCGCATTAAGCGATGCTGGAGCTCAAAACCCGTCCGGAATTTTTACCGCCGCCACCGGTCTTCTGGTCTACTGTGCGGCCGGAGTTTACACCATCCTCTTGACGTCGAGCATCACGAAAGTGGACTTCTGTTCCAGGTCCCGGACTTGATGACCGATAAGGACGACGGCATCCACTACTTCGACTGCCCCGGCTTTGAGGACACCCGGGGCTCCTGCATCGAAGTGTCTACCACGTACTACATGAAGGACATCGTTCGCCACGCCAGGCGAGTCAAGGTGCGAGCTGGTGACTTTACGAGGAATCCTATTCAAAAGATCTCATCTGAGCGTTTCCGTGTAAAGAATCGTCTCTGAAACGCAAGCAAATCTTGCTAATAATTCGTTGTTACCTTGAAACAAACTCCAACATGAAACATCAAAGAAGCCAGTAATGCTTGTAAAAATATGTTAAGCTCACTCTCTGACCCGTGCCAGATAACCAAACTTAGTGGAACTCGCTGGCGTTTCAAACAAAATGTTTTATACGGAAACGCGCAGATAACATCTTTTGAATTGGATCCTTCGGGCGACATCGTTTCAGCTAGCTCAGAAGGACAAATTGTTGCTCAAACATACTAAATGTTTTACAAAACATTTTGTACGAGACGTGACAGTTTTTTTGGGCACACGAACTTTTTGTACAAATTTGTACGCGACTTTGCACTAAAATGGGAGGAAAATGTGCAATTTTTCGTATCAAAATTGTACGAAAAGTTTTGCGGTCACGCGACATAACAGCTTATCTACAATGCACTGAAATTCAAAATGAGGTACTCTTAACCCAATTATCTGAGGTGAAGCCAAATCTGCGCTGTCTCAAAAGTAACGCGGCTGCAGCCGTAGAGTAGATTTTGCCTCACATTTTTGCGTTGTGCTCAACGCAGATTTGACGAATTTTGTCATTTTAGCGACACTATCTGTGTTTTTTTCCGCCGCAGATCAAGTGCGGTGAGGTTACTTAACACACATTTTGAAGGGGCCAGGACCACCATACTGTAGTGTTCAACGGTGTACAATACAGTTTTCATAGCGGTCAGGAATTCACTATAAATAGAGATGAAAATGCCCGGAAAGTTTCCGTAAACATTGGGAAAAAAAACATTGCATTCTTCTGTTTCTTTCCCTGGCCTCGGAAAAATTGGAAAGATTCATCCTGAAAAGAAGGCAAAAAGCCCGACTTTTCGCCTGTAAGTAGGCAAAAAGCATATCTTCATCTCTGTGTGAGGACAATTCTAAATGCACTAATACTATTTATACCTTTTTATGTTTCCTACGAAACACAAAAGTAGTGGGTTTCATGCTCATATTGCACTGTAGAGCCTTAAAACCAATTTTTCCGGTATTTTTCGTTATTTTTTTTCAATTTTTCCGGTTTCTTTCGGACACTTCAAAAGTTTTCGGAAAATGAGCATTTCTAACTAAAAATATTTGAGGTGTACAACGCAGTTATCATAGGGGTAAGGGATACAACATGGTTATTTTGAGGTGTGCAACTTACTCTGAATCACAGTGTAGGTTCCTATATGACGAGAGGTTGTTGCGTCCGATATGCACGGGGTTCATCTGCACAAAAAACGTAGATGTCTCGTCCAAAATTGTACACAACACGCTTGAAGCCTTACAAAGTATTTTTAGCACACATAATACAAACTAATTTACCTTTTAATACGAACAATAGTAAGCTTACGTATGCTCAAAATACTTTGTTATATGAAGCGACTTTACTTCGTAAGGCTTAAATAGTTTGTAAGGTTTTCAAAGTGAACATTAAGGCTTTGAATGTCCGAGCAGGTGCTGCTGCTGACGCCGCACTTCGCCGTGAAGCCCGGCGAGGACCGCGACGACCTGCTCAAGATGCTGAAGAACGCGGCGCAGGTGTTCCGCAACGTCCCCGCCGTCAAGGACTCGCTGGCGCTGGTGGTGACCAAGGTCAGCAGCTTCAGGGCGGTTGCCGGCGGCGACGAGTACGAGCCCACGCCCGAGGACGCCGTCAAGAACGCCACGGCGGACTTCCTCCGGGAGGACGTGCTGCCCTTCCTGAAGGACATGGCGAAGGGCGCCAGGAGCGAGGACAAGAACATGTACCTGCGGGCCGCCGACATCGTCACCGTGCTTCTCACCAAGGAGGACGGGTCAGTGCTCGGAGGGAGGAGGTGGTGGGAAGTCAAGTCGGCTGGTGCCCAGAAGGCGCACGGTGGCACGGTGGACCAGGGGGCGGTCAAAATACCGCATAGGTTTTGACATCCAGGGTCTCTGAACGGGACTCGAACCGAACGTGAGACCCCACCAATGGATTCCACGTTCGGTTCGAGTCCTGTTTAGCACCTCTGATGCTCGAAACGCGTCTACAGATTTAGCCGCCTGCGCCGGTCTTTTGCTCTACAAACTGTAGTGTGTACTCACTCACTCTGTAGTGCCCGGGCTTAGTCAAACCGAACTGCACTTTTTGTTCACGCGATGCCTATGCCATTTTTCGATAGTTGGGGCCAAAATGAAGGATTTTGCCCTAAGAGTCAATCCAAATTTCCCTGAGGATATATTTTATAGCCTCTCGAAAATAGCGTGGTGCCTTATGGGAGGTCCGTTTAGGCAACCCGCAGCACGAGCGCTCCCATTTCACGCATTCCCGACTTTCAAACGCTAGAAAAAGGGTTAAAAGTTAGATATTCGAGTGCGGTTTGTTTCCTGCGGTTCTAGGGACCCAATAAAAGTATTTCACTCGGAGAAGCATTCAATCCGGCCCATAGGCGATCGCTGACAAGAGTCCAAAGTTTACTGTACTGACTTTTTTGCAATGTTTTGTTTGATTCCGTAAAACCCACGTAAAAATAGTTTTATAAAGTTGCATGGAGAATTTTATAAGTAATATATAAACTTTTATTAAGACTCTAATACAAATTCATATAAATTTATATAAATATATACATGCTATTTTATACACCTTTATGAGGACTTATAAAACCCTGTGTATGGTTTTATAAAGGTGGCCCTATATAGTTATATGAGACTGTTAAAATATACTTGCACATAGCCCTATAAAGAGGACATTTGAGGCAGAAATGATATACTCATTTTTATATATAAGCTTGTATAAAGCTCCCTTTATAAAACTTTATACAAAATACCGTGCAGTTGTATAAAGGCCCTTATAAAAACTTATATACAAGCGATTATAAAACTTTATAAACCTGAATTAAAAAAATCCTTATAAATTCATCCGAAAACTTATAAAGGCCTTTATAAAATCCATTTTTACCTGGAAAGTGACAGAAAATTAGCTGAGAATCGCCCTAAGTGTGTTGGTTTTTCTACTAGAGGGTCTCATCAAAGCGTCCAAGCTTACCAAAATGTAAATTTGTTGTTCCGCCCTGCCCACCGGCAATTGTCTGATTTTAAACATGTTTTGCGAGTGCGAAGGCAACTCTGTTGTCACCATCGAATAGGAAATTTTAGGAAGTATCGAAAAGTCACCTTGTTTTATTTTTTTATTCAGCCACGTAATGTCAAAGCTACGTCCAATTTAGTGTCGCCGCGCAGCCGAAATTCACTGCGCGCCACCTGCCGCCACCGCCCGTCGTGCGCTGGCTGCAGCGTCGAGCGAAGCGTGGGCCCCCGCGCCCGGCCGGTGCCGCATGGTGACCTCCTTGCGGGCATATCTCAGTCCCAAATGGTCAGATTAAGTATCCCGCTACAGTTTTGGAAAGCTAATAGAATGGTCTACAACATTTACTTCAGCATATTAATCCATGTACCTCAATGTTTGATCGGGAAATGGAGTTAAAGCGATTTTGAACCAACGAGCGGCACAGCAGACCAAGTGTTGTGCACTTTAGGCGGCTCATATGACAGACTTCCCGTACACCTAGGTCAAAACCCCTCCTTGCTCGCTTTGATGAGACCCTCTTGTAGGCAAACCAACACATTTCGGTCGAATCTGAGCTAATTTTCTGTCACTTCTACGGGATCAAACAAAACATTGCGAAAAAGTCAGTATAGTAAACTTTGGACTCTTGTCAGCGATCACCTATGGGCCGGATTGAATGCCTTTCCGAGTGAAATCTTTTTATTGGGTCCGTACAACCGCAGCAGAAAAAATTCACTCGAATATCTAACTTTTGACCCCCTTTCTAGCGTTTGAAAGTCGGGAATGCGTGAAAACGGGAGCGCTCGTACTGCGGGTTGCCTACCCGGATATCCCGGAAGGCTCCACGCTATTTTCGTGAGGCTATAAAAAATGTCCAAAGGGAAATTTCGATTGCATCTTCGCGCAAAATCCTTCATTTGGGGCCTTACCTTTCAAAAATCGCATAGGCATCGCGTGAACAAAACGTGCAGTATCGAGGGCTTTTCTGAGACTGAGCCCGGGCACAGATGCATACTTACATGTACACACCTACAGATGCATACTTACCTAAAAACACATCTACAGATGCAGACGTTGCACGCTGAAAACCCTACGAAGTACTCTGAGCATACATAGTACAAACTAATTTACTTTGTTATACGAAGAAATAGTTCGTAATTTACGAACTATTTTCTTTGTAAGCTTACGTATGCTCAAAATACTTTGTTATATGAAGCTACTTTACTTCGTACGGCTTAAATAGTTTGTAAGGTTTTCAGAGTGTGTAGGTGTGAACTCAGCGAAGTATGCATCCCTAGATATGTAATCCGCTCAGTATGCAACTGCAGATCACTTCCCCAGACAAAAAGATGTTGAGCCCGTTTTGGGCACAGCTCGAGCAAATCCGGGCACATCACGGGCAGCATGGGCTCAGCACGGGCATTAGCAGGGCACATCTGCCCGCAACTGCCTGTCTGCGGGCCACTACCTTGAAGTAGGGGTGGCCCGCATCTGCCCGTTTGCGGGCACGAACTTCGACCTGGACCGCCCGCACCTGCCCACGCATAAGCCTAGATGTTCCCAGCCTATGCCCGTGCTGAGCCCGCGCAAGTCCGTGCTGTGCCCAGATTCGCTCAGGCTGTGCCCGTATCGGGCGCAAAATCTTTTTGTCTGGGGTTCAGAGTGGCCCACTGTGAAAAGGCGCCTCGCTGCAACGTCACCTCTTCTCTTTCCGCAGGGCCTACACTCGCCTCGGCGTATTCCGCAGTCCCGACGAGACCGGCTCGCTGCGGCAGGTGATGCTGGTGGAGCAGGGCCGTGGCTCCCTGCTGCGCCTCGTCAAGGACGGCATCAAGTACTCGGCCGTGCAGCCGGCTGACTTCGGCTTCGCCGTCTCGGACCGCACCAAGGTGTTCGCCTACACGCGCGCGCGCGAGCTGGTCTCCGAGATGGTGTCCAAGCTGTCCGCGCTGGGCGCAGCCATGCAGGAGGGCCGCGGCAGGGAGGCCCGTGCCGCCGCCGACGTCCCCGCCAGGGAGGCGCGCTTCGAGGAGGCCGCCGAGCGCGTGCGCGGCGTCGCCGCTCACCTCAACAGCAGCTCCGGCGTGCAGGAGTTCTGCGACCGCGTCGTAGACCAGGCGGTCCAGGCGGAGGAGCGGGCGCGCGCCGAGGCGGCGGCGGCCACGTGCCGGCAGCTGGACGTGCTGCAGGTGGTGGGTGACCAGCCCCTGGTGGACGCGGCCACGCTCCGCGCGCAGTGGTTGCGGCCCGTCCAGGACGCCGCGGCGGGCCTCGAGGCCCAGAGGGACTGGCAGCGCTTCCTCGCCGCCCTGTACGACCGCCTCAACAAGTACGACGCGCTGCAGGTAAGTTTCAACGGCTCCGACCTCCTGGCCCTCCCGAACCCCCACCGTTTATGACGAGAGCACAGTGGGCCAGGTGACCGGTCATCATCATTATCATGAGCCCCATAGGGTACTTCGGAGAAGAGCTGAGATGGAAGTTAAGAAGAAATCAAGAAGAACAAAGGCCGAACTTGTTTGAGAATAGCTCTGGGGAGGCGGCAGAACGGCGACGCAGACGCTCATTTTCACAAATTTCGCATCCTTTGTTCTTCTTGATTTCTTCTCAACTTCCGGCCCAGCTCTTTGCCGAAGTACCCTATTGGTCCTCAACAGACCCTTGTGGCTCGAGTATGCAACTACAACAGGCGGTCCAAATCCCGGACGCTTTTGAGCTTAGAGTCGCTTAACGGGACTCGAACCAAAGGTGTGGACCCCAAAAATGGATTCCTCGCACGGAGAGCAACTCATTGGTGAGGTCACTTGCTCGGTTCACTGGTAGAAAAAAGTACGGAAAAAGTACGGAACATAACTGGTCAACAATTTGCCTAGACCGTCCGTACTTGCCAAGTACGAAACTTTCTGTACTTTTTTCCGTACCCGTTTACATGAGCTTCTATGGGACTGGTACGGATGTTCCGTACTTTCGTCCGTACGTCCGTACTATCTTTTTCCGTACATGTTCCGTACAAAAGTACAGAAATTTTTACAGTGTTCGAGTCCCATGAAGCGACTCTGGCGCTAAAAACGCGTAGAGTTCTGGCCGCCTGCGGCGGTCTTCTGGCTTACTGTGTAGTCACTGTCTCTTGTTTCAGCCGAAGAAGATGAACGTGAGAAATCCATCGGTGGACCCGCACAACGTGGCCCACTACGAGCTGGAGCTGTCCAAGCTGGGCCTCGCGACCGACCTCAAGTCGCGGTTCGCCAACCTCACGGAGCTAAACACGCTGCTGGCAATGGCCGGCCAGGGCATCAGCTTGGAGTGCCTGTCTGGCGGCCGCGTCGTCGTCCGCGCGGAGTCTGTCTTGCTGTCCGAGGCCGCAGCCGCCGCACGCGGGACATGCTCCGGCGGTCTGCGCGTCCTCGAGGTGTACGCCATCAACACCGTGTTCGTGGACGTGGACCTGGCGCTGCCGGGAGCGCACCTGGTGGTGGTGGCGCCGCGCCTGGAGGCTGTGGGCCGCCCTACTGTCAGCCTGGACGGCCCGGCCGGCCAGCCGCCCCCGGCGGCGCCCCGTGAGGGCGGCCGCGGCGGCCAGCCTGGCACAGACGGCCGCCCCGGGCAGCCGGGCCGCCCGGGCGGCAGCTTCCTGGCCGTGATCGCCGAGGTGGTCGGCAAGCTGAGCGTGACGGCGAACGGCGGCCGCGGCGGCGACGGCCAGCGCGGCGGCAAGGGAGGCCCCGGTGCCGCTGGTGGTGGTAATGGCGGCCGTGGCGGCAACGGTGGCGCCGGTGGCTTCGGCGGCCACAAAGGCAGGGTGCTTGTCGTCCCTCTTGGAAGCTCCCCCGTCAGCATCACCAGGTCCGCCTCGGCCGGCCAGCAGGGCAGCGGCGGCCTCGGCGGGCATGGCGGCGACAGGCGCGCGGCGTCGGGCCCGCGCCGCAAGCGCGCCGTCGGCCTCATCATCCTCGGTACTATCGCCGTGGTCACCGTCATCGGCGGCGCCGTCGTTATCGCCAAGGCCAACCAGGGCGCGCCCGCCCCACCGCCGCCCCTGCCCACCTACAGCAACGGCAGCCCCGGCGCTGACGGCGTGGCCACCGCCGGCAGGGAGACGCCGCCCTCGGCAGGCCCGGTGCCGTGGGCCGACGTGCCTGCCAGGACGCAGGCCTACCTGCGCCTCCACTGGGCGCACCAGTACCGCGGCAAGCAGATCAGGCACTTCGCGGAGCAGCTGCAGGCGAGCGAGAAGTTCCAGGGTCTCGCCAACTTGTGAAATAATCGAGAGGAAGCAACCCCTTTTGGCTAAACAAGCTTTATATAGGGGGAGATTTCTTCGGATTAAAGATCTCCCCGGAGTTGACGCCTAAATTTTGCTAGTTTTTTTTTTTTTTTTTTTTTTTTTGAGGAAGATTTTAGATATCAAGGGATTCCAGGCGCTCAAGTGGATACAGGATTTTACCAGATGGTTACCCCTGTAACAAACGGGTTATGTAAAGCCTAGGGTACGTGATGCTGTCCACCCCAAGATCTTTCAGAGACTTAATTTTTCCAGATGCCCCACACACATAACGTACAATTTTCAACATGCGAACTTTTTCGCACAAATTTGTACGCAGAATCGTAAAAATATGTGCGAAATTTCGTACAAATGTGTGCGAAAAGCACGTATGCACAACATTGTGTGAGGGGACGCACAAAATATGTACAAAGGAATTTAGTGTGCACTCAGAGTATGCCTTTGCAAAGCTAATGTACCAAATTTTTTTCTTTGAATAAAGTTTTGACCCTCATATTATGTATACGCGAGCACGATAGGAAATCCTAGAGTGCAACGAATTTCCTCGCCCAATTCGAGAAAAGTCCACACACATGGCTACTGCCTTCCTCTGTTCATCCGAAGCCAACAAACACAAGTGAGCGGCACTAAATCTTCAGATAAATGCCCTCTGTAAGAATCCGAATGCAGAAGTTCCCGTATATGCCGCCCTAGCGTGTTTTTTTTTACTACAACGTGATATACCGCTAAAACCGCATGTTTGTCCCATCCACGGCCAGTGCCGAGTCCATCCTCATCCTTAAGAGCCAGCTTGGTCATTCTCGGTGAAGGTGGGCGTCCCAAGATCGCAAAGCTACGCGCCTCCAAGGCACTGGTCAGGCGCACAACATGTAATTGTTTCGGTTTGATGTTAGCATAAGGACGCCGGGGAGCTCGGCATCCCGTTACCGCTGCAGTGTAGTTGGTGGCCTACCCAGCAGAGGGGCAGGCCCCTCTGGGGGGGCCTGGAGGGGGAGAGGGGAAACTGGTTACGCTTCGCCGGGAGTCGAAACTCCGCCGAACAAGGCTTACCATCCAGCCTCCATGGAGGCCTGCAGGCACGGATCCAACTGAGCTACCGTGACAACTAAGGGACGGGGGAGATGATGCGTCGTGCCTTGAGACGGCACATGCGTCACCTCGTTTCAAGTCCATGAGCCTAGAATTGATCCAACCTGCAAAGCAAGCCCATTTGTGGTCTACGCTCCACCAAGAACATTTTCTCAAATTAAGAAAGCAGCTTCTTGGACTCTTTTCGCGAAAACAAGTACACAGAAAATCAAGAACATTCTAGGCGTAGATCTGAGAGACAAGTTTACCCAAATCACGCGCATTTGAATAAAAATAACGCAAATTTGAGCATTGATGCAACATCGGCGGGCATTGATATTAGACCCTCAATTTTGAGAACATTTGAGCATTGATCTTAGTGCATTTCGAACCTGTTGGGAGTGAGAACAATTGGGGCTTGAATTAAGTCAATTGTGCTTGATTCAAGAACAGATTTTTCTGGGTGCATGAATCCAGCGTTTTGTCAGCCAGCAGCCTCCATCGAGGCAAGTTTCAGTCTAAATAGAGTCACGCTTGATCTACTTTTGAGCCCTCCCTGAGACGTCTGCGATGTCTCAATAATGGGTCAAGGAAAGGCTGCAGGAGGGCTGTTTTGTCACGAAAAGGAGCCTTCCCTGAGACATGATTCTAAGACGCTCTGCAGCCTTCGTACGGTGGCAAGCAAGCAGTGGCAAGAGGCCGGCCAACTCGACCCGGACGCCACTGAGACACGCCTGATCCAGCGCAGATCCACTCTCAAGACATCGTAGAGACAAGATACTAGTGAGCCAGATGAAAAAGGAACGCGCCGATGAGACTTGACCTAACGACATCCTACACGAAATATGGTGCAGAGGTGACGACGCCGTAGCGCACTCGACAAGAGTGAAGCTTGCGTCGCCGTGCTCGACTCACTTTGTGCCGCGCAGCTGCAGATAGTTGGAGCAGCGAGAGCAGTCACTTCACTCAAAAAAGAGGAACCTGGGCCGAAAAGAGGAGGGGGGTTCATTTTCACACTCTGGCCGGCCCTGCCAAGCAGGCACGCAGCGGGCAACAAGGAGCGCCCGGTGCTCCTCAACGAGGAGCTGCCGAAGGCTATGACAGGCGGAGCGGCGCCGCGGGCCAGCGCCTGCAGTGTAGGCATCCACTCGGACGGCAGCGTGCGAGGGGCGGCCTTCGAAGGTCTCGATGGGAAACGTGATAGCTCTTGCGGATTCGCGCGCCCGACTGCGCAGCGCACCACGAGGTGCCAAAAAGACAACCAACGAGAGCAGACCCTGCGCGTGCTCCACTTCAATGCTGCGCTGGACCGCTCACACCCCACCCCATGGAAACACCCATATTCCATCCACATAGAATCTCTGTGGACAGGGTGGACACGACCACGTGGATTTATCCACCTGTTATTTATGTGTCATCAACGTAGAATTTAAAGCGAACAATCAATGTAGACTGTGACCCCTGGTTTCCACGCTGATTACTTATGTGCAATTCTATGTAGATTAGAGTCCTTCGATGTTGTTCTGATGGGTGCACGATCGACGTGGATAAGTACATTCTCTATCCATGAGGTCATTCACAGGCGTTCGGCGACGTGGAACACACTCTGAAAACCTTACAAACTATTTAAGCCTTACGAAGTAAAGTAGCTTCATATAACAAAGTATTTTGAGCACACGTAAGCTTACAAAGAAAATAGTTCGTAATTTACGAACTATTTCTTTGTGTAACAAAGTAAATTAGTTTGTATTATGTATGCTCAAAATACTTCGTAAGGTTTTAAGCGTGCACCGCACCACGCATCCACGTCGACTCTCAGTATCTCCTGGAATGTACACTCTAAAAAATAATTGCATTTCTACTATACCGCTGGATGGTAAAAGTAACAACTTCGGTATGGGAAACAGAAATCCTATACATCATTCGGAAAATTCCTATGCGTTTCGTTCTTTTGCCAACGCTGTGTCGTAAAAATCCGAACCGATTATGTGAATTAGATTTACCATGCTCGAGTTCGTTTTTTTCCCACACTTCTTAATAGAAATCCCATTACTTAATTTGCATTATAGTCTTTTTCCTAGAACGCATAAGTATAAGCCCAAAACAAATCTGAAATACTTTTTCTGGATAGGTGACGAATACGGATATTTAATATTGATCAAAGGCTAACGGCATAATGACTAAAACTCTGAGAAACTGCCCGGAGAAGAGTAAATGAAAACTCATGTGACGTCAAACCGATGTAAATATGAAACTTAACGATTTGTTAAAACCGGTTAAAACTAATTTCGTGCCTTGTTTTGGCCCACTAGCACAGAAGGTTTAAGAATATTTTGACCTTCTTGAAAAGTATTTTAAAGGGGTCGGTCTTAGCTCTGGCAACTCTGAGAACTATTTTTGTAGATGAGCGTCATAGTCGAGGGGGGCACAACCTACCACATTCGTTGTACAAAATTTGAACACATTCCCACATTCTGGAGGCAAAAACGCCTGTAAGTAGGCAACATGTGTGACAAATACAGCGGAAATCTTGCACATTCTAACACATTCCCACATTCATTGTACACAATATCTTACAGTGAGGTACCCCTCGGTCATAGTTTTCTTCCCTGCGAAATTAACCGGAACATTATTATGAGGCCCAAATCAAACGTAGCGCCTTAAAGCATTTTGATATCGTCAGTTGTTATGTTGAGTGAGATTGTTAAACGCAAACTGTTGACAATCCACTTGTCACATGGCATGGTCCACTAACTGGCAGCCGCCTGGGGTCACGTTTCACGGACCTGCCGCTAGGTGGCGCCTAGAGCGCCGCGTCCGTTCACCAATTAGTATTTCGGATTTATTTTACCAAAGTAAATAATTTTCACAAACTGTATCATCTGTTGCCATAGTGAATATCAGCTCTAGCCGTTAGCGAAAAGTTTTAAACAAAATATTACTCTGAAGTCGAGAAAAGCGCATTTTCATGTTGCCACTCGCTGGCGTCTACGGTCGGCCACTAAGTTGGGTGCCCGCATGATCGTCGTTGCAGTAATAGAGACCATCTCGACGGTTCAAGGAAGTCGATGCTTCATCGGTCTTCTTTTAAGGTACTGTGATGAGTACTTTGGAAAGTACCTTTGACATCTTTGATTTTTTTGGTTATCTGCTCCATCCGCAGTAGCGTCATTGCCTTCCTCAGTTAAACATACTTATCCGTCCACCAAGCTTTTCAATACTTGTATAAGGATTTCACCACACATGATGGATGTGGAATAACTACCCCACGTATTGAAAATAACCCACAATTCGTATAGGATTTTTGCCATACACGGTGTGGTAATTTTCCCACACCATCATATAGTAGAAACCTAACAAAGGTATAGGATTTTTGTCATATCGATGTATAGTGAAATTGCCATGTCATGTGTGGGAAAATTCCTATACCGAATAGGTTAATCGCGTTCGATCCGAGCCAGAAATGAAGTGTCGGAAAGACGTCGATTCGATGTCGTCGCCAGAGATCGAAAAACAATCGACAATTTTAGTCGATTCGAGGGATACCTGTCCACCAGATCGACGTCTTTTCTCAATCGAAAAAGGCAATCAATCCGATGGCGATTTTGATGAAAAATCGATGTAGACGGACGCGTTTTTCACCGTATCGTAATAAGTTGTGTGTGTGTGGTGGTGGTGGTGGAGGTGAATGACTTGACAAAAAATTTCAAAATTATTATTTTTTTATTTTATTATTACTACTTAAGTTTAGACTAGGTGCATCTTTTCTTTAATGCACAGTCATCACAGTGAAAGGCATCACATTTTTGGTAAACTATCACCGGTTGTTTGATGTTACATGAGATCACACCCTCCAACTCAACGTCTTCTCTGGCCCGACCTGCACGTAGTTTCTCCACTTAACACGACCGCCACTCCAAACGGGGAACATTGTGGATCATCCAGAAAGTACGTCTAATCACATTTCCCATGAACTATATGTAGTAGACGAACACAAGGATGAGTGCCTGCGAAGTAGCGGGTTGGCATCCCGCAAAGCACGCGTGCACAGCTGACGAGCTGCTGCCTACCTGCCAGGCGCTCGCGCTCAACCTTGGGCATACTGATGAATCTAGTCCAAATTAGCTCTGCTGTCCGGACTACTTTCTGGACGATCCCAAAGGCAAAAACGACAGAATCTCATCAAAAGAAACAACTGGTCCAAGAACAAATAACAAGGCTGCAGGATATTAAAAGGAACATTAGGGCTTAAATCAACATCACTAGAAATAACTAGGCAACTAACTGGCCCAATAAAAAGCAGCTTGAATGATGATGTCTTAACGAACCTTCGCATGTGCGTGTCAACGTAGGCACTACCATCCCCTATGAGTTGAAGTATTAAGTTCAATTACTTAGTTCGAAATTGAGAAAGCCCATACAATATTTTGTGACCTCCATTCTTGTCTTGAACCTGTTTAGTAATTTTGATACCTGTCTGTAAACACAAACTTAAGGGGAGGTTCTGGTAAGAAGACGCAATCTTGCCCAAAATCTTTTAAAATCAAAATGTCACTAAAATTGGTTTTAGTTGTATGAAACACTTCACATTAAGAGCACATTTTAACAGTTGTATGCTTTAAATGATTTGGGATTCACACCAGAACCTCCCATTAATAGGAATTAAGGTTAACCTTTAGTGTAGCATGCAGAAATAAAGATTAAAGAAAGAATTAAAGTCAGGCAGTATATGTACGAATTGAAAGCAGAAATATTGGATTAAGAAAACAGCTAGATTATCAGGCAATTACATACAATTAAGAAAATGCAAAAATTATGCCTTAAGAAAATAGCCAGATTATCAGGCATTTACAAAAAAAAATTTAAAAAAATGAAAAAATGATGCATAAACAGAGAGAAATGCTATCAGACTATAACGGAAACAAAAAGTAAGGAAGATACATTAAATCAATAGAAACTGCAGAACATGGAACACCTAGGCTCCAGTCACAGGACGCTTCTTTTTCTTCTCTTCAGGCACCTCTGGTACCTGCTTTCGATATTTTGCATCCTTCAGCCATCCTTGCAGGGCCTTCTCTGCAGCAGACAGGTCACTCATCGGGAAGGCTGTTTGTAAAGTACCTTTAAAGAGAAAATATAACTTATTATAATTATTAAAATAATTCAATGTCATTTTTAGAGAATGCAAGAGAAAGACAAAAAGTAATCACCTTGGAATACTTTGTACGTTCAGAGATCTGAAGGCCACTTTGCCATTCCCACCTGCCAGATTTATATCCATCGCCAAGTTGTTAGTGACCATTTTAGTCAGAATGGCCACAGCACTTTTTTTTTTCTGGTTCTGCTACAGTTGTGCGGATAAAGTTTGACATATAATCACACTGTAATTAGAAACAAGAAAGGTCATCATAGGGGGAAAAAACCCGTGGATATAATTTAAAGGAGCAATACTTACAGCTGCAGACAAATTAGCATCATTTTCTTCTAGAAAGCCCTCAAACTTTTTGAGGTCCTCTTTGGTCTTCAGTGGGAGGCATGCCATGTCTTTCTGGACAACAATTCGCTTCTCACTGGGAACAAGTGCTCGCTGAAGTATTGACATATTCATAATTACTAATTACTACATCGAGCTTAGTGTTCATTTCTCTATTGAATGAAGGAATGAAGGATGGGCACACTGAGGAAATGCGAGTCCCCGTCTGGCATGAGGTAACACTTAAACTTAACATCACGCAGGCGATGTATGAGCCTTTCAGTTCCTAATCTGGACACAAGATAGATGCCAAGCTCAGATAAAGGGATGGGATAGTCATAGAAATCTTCCAAACAGCCAAACTTATAACTTATAAGATACAGCTTCTTCTGACTACGAACAATATTTTGAAGGACTGCAATGTCTCCACCATGGGTTTGGAAACATGCATTTGACTTCCCAACCATCAATTTCAATGTTCCAGCCTGAAGTTTTCGAAACTGCTGACCAGGAATGACTTCATTCAGAATACGATGCTTCAATGACAGTGTCACATGAGAAGCTTTTCGGGTGAGCTCCACTACCCTGGATTTCTTCTCATCATCACACCGAGCCAATTTCTGCAAAGGATTCAGACCTGATTTGAGTGCTTCCTTTATGGACTTCAGTTTATTTTCAAACTCGAAAGCAGTAAAATCATCTAAAGGCAAATCTGCAGTGTGACGCTCATCACTTAAGTGAATGAGTGAGTGGACATTATAGACTACAATTTTTTTTTTCATAGACAACTGCTGAGTGAGAAACAAATGTTCGAATCATCTCAAGAGCAACTTCACGTTTAGCAGCAAAGAGTGGTCTGCTGCATAGAATGTACATACTACAGTGAAGAAGCAAGTAGTGCTTGTAAATATTATCATCGATTAAATCTTTGAAGGCAAGAATCCCATCGTACAAAAGGATCCTGCAAAACTAAGGGGAATTGAAAGATTTTTTTAAAAAAAGCAATGACTTTAGCTTTATGTTGGAATCGCTTGGACAGTACTCCTTCAGAAAATCAAACACAGAGGAAATTAACTCAACCAATTCAACATGCAACTTCCATGGACCAAATACGAAGAGCCAGAACTCCAGAAGACGCTTGAACGCTCCCCCATAAACCAGGTGCATCGGGTCCAGCCTGAACTGAGAGACAATACCAGTGTTGAGGCGCTCCAAGGGCGATACTGTCTCCTTGTGATGTCTTGGCTGGGCTCGCTGCTGAAAAGTTTCATCAGTGCGCAGTGGTGCATCCATTTCGAGGAAAGTCATCCTATTGTCAATACATTCACCATAAGCCTCACACTTTTCACAGCCACAGTAACCTCCATGACCAATGATGCACTTCACTAACTGACGAGCTGGAGCATCTAGAATGTAATTCCTTATCTTCACCCGATACACTTGTCCACTAAAAACATACCCATGATGTATAAGGTCATCAGCTTCATCAACAAAAGCATGCATGAACTGATTGACATCTTCAGGATCCTTAGTGTGTTTATGTATGGCAATGATAAATGGAGCATTATTAGTGCCTACCAAATGACGCATGATAGGCCACAATTTGACAGACCCTTTAGTTTTAGTCAGGGGCAGCCCATCAATCCCTATGTCCAAAGTAATTTTATTGAATTCTGATAGGTATTCTTCAAGTGAAAGCTGGTCAAGATAAGCCTTAATCCCCTTATACCAAAATTCAGCCCCATTGGCAAATTTAGAAATATTAAATTCATAATCACAGGCAAAGAGTGTCTTGTATGACAGTGGCATTTTAGGAAAAAACAGCACTAAGTCTGTGTATCAAATGGTCAAGTTTAGTCATAGATAATACACCAGGTTCCTGGGCCCATTCTCGTACAGAGTCAATGACATACTGCTCTTTCTCAGCATCATTGCGAAAATTTGGACGGTCATCTTCATCTTCCTCTTCACTGTTCGCAGCAACATCACCCTCACTCGAAGCAGAACCAGCCATTGATTCACCTTCCAACAAGTTAAAAGCATCATCATCATCATCACCACCACCACCACCACTATCCCTATCGAACACTTCATAATCATCGTTGCCCTCTCCATCGGGTTCTTTATTATTGTCCTGGCCCTGCTCATCGCCATCATTGTTGACTAAGTCATTGTCCACAGAGTTAGGATCATCAGGATCAGAATCAGACGAACCAGCATCATTCACCCTATTGATCTGCAGTGCAAGCTCATCCAACCTAATCCTCTTGGCAGTTTCTCTCACAGCTTTCCGTTCAACTGTGCGCATGAATGATCTCTTCATTTTCATCAGGCTTCAAAACTTACAGGTTTGTCAACGTTGTCCATGATGATTCAGTAGAGCCGTAAGTCCCAGTGCCAAAATCCTCCTGCAAAACCCAAAGCAATAAGAGAAAGAACAGAAGCCCCACGTCCAGTCATTCATAACCTCAGTTACACTACCAACGACAGTGCGACGGTGCGAACCAACACGATTGTGAAGATTAGGTCTTTTTGAAGATTCATAGATACTTCGGAATAGAAACGCATTCAAACGTGGGCTCAAATGTGCCTTTGGAAACGTTGAGAGCTCGCAAACGAACGCTGCCTCATGGCGCAAAGTGAGGTTATGAAAGTATAGGCTACCGCCGAGAACGGCCCGTTCATGGCATCGGATATAAAATATTGAATATCAATAATTTGAGGGTTCAAAACTTTGAGAAGATTGCGTTTCAACGCATAATGAGTCAGTAAATATGGGACTTAATGAATGTTTTACCCTAGGCCTACGCCGGTTCCTAATGTGGGCAAACAGCGGATTCCTCAACTTTTCCGATTTGACGAAACCATCTACCGCGAGAGGTAAATAAAATATCCGTACAATACAGAACTGAAGAATCCGTCGCGCAAAATTACATGAAATTCACCGATTCAATCGGATTGACTCACGGATAAACATACCTGGCTACGGCCTTTGGGCATAAATTGGCTGACTTCGCTAAAAGGTACGATTCCTGCATGGCCAGCATGGGAGTAGAGAACAGATGCTACAGTTCCAGATTGAGAGACAAACTTATCGGTACCTCCTAACCATTTCCGCTTATCTGTCTTCATTCCCCCTCAAATCCGCTCAAATGCAATCGACTTGACTCAAATGCGCGTACCTGCGGGCCGCCCTACTCGAAAGCGCTCAACTGCAGCGCGCGCGAGTCCAAACCGCTCACCTGCAGCGCGCTCTAGGCATACCCGCTCACCTGCTGCCTGCGCTACTCGAACCCGCTCAAGTGCTCATATCGTAATTGTTCAGGAGACCCGAATGAAGTTTGACATCGAAGCACAATTCGTGTGCATGAACTTTGTAAAAGGTTTTTGTTAGTTTGGATTCTTCTCTATCTTACCTTTCGAACCGTATGAATATGTTTGGCTGGGGTGCTGATTTGCTCCAGTGCAAAGACAAATACTAATGCGGTGTGACTGGCAACTTCTGTTAGCTTTATACCTTTAGATCTGTGCTTATATCTTTATAATTTGAGTAAGATATTTAGTGTTTTCATAAAAAGTACATTTTTTTAAATAAAAATCCTGTTGTTTTAGATATTTGATTTTGTCCTGTGGAAGTAGACGCAGGTTAGAAAACCTTTGAGGCAGCCAGCTACAATATGCGAAGCAGACTTCAAAATAGTGATAAGTTTCACGTCGTGACGGGACGGTTTAGTGATTGGGAGAGTCAAAGGTATGTAATGGACATCACAATTCATTTTAACTTTGTGTGCTGTATTGATGGAATGAAAACTTAGGCTACATCCGCATTTGACATTTAAATTTTTTGATACCGTTAGAGAACCTTATGTTACATTACCGAAAAGCAACTTATTGTGATACCAAACAACTTTTTTTTTTCTTACAGACTGGAGAGCTGCAGTACTGTTCATGAATTTTTTTTACTCCTCAAGTCTTCAAGTATCGATCAAGTCATCAAGAACTAAAATTTCTTACTAGCATCACACGGACGCTGCAAAGTGAAGACTTGATGGGAAACCTAAGTCTGTAATAATTTTGCGTAAGGATTACAGTGAGAGTACTAACAGTTCTGTTGCACTTGACAATGTCGTTTTGGAACCACAAGAAATTGAATGTGTATTGCCACTAACTGCTGTTTTTATGCAACAGCTTTTAGTAAACCATCCATCAGGTGAAACCAAATTGTTAGGTTGTCAAGTACTCGAGATGTAGAAGAGTGTTAGCTACGCTAACAGCTTTTTGTCACTTGGGATCATGAAATTAAAGGTTCAGGTAATTTACCAGCAATATTATTGTTAATGTGTGCAATGTGTTTAATGTTTGAATAAACTTGGAAATAGAGGTTCGTTTTTAAACTGCTTATAGTTAAAATATTTCTTTCAATACTTTTTAACTTTGGTCTCACACATACAATTGTTTCAATGTAAATACAGATGGCAGTAGCCAACTAAAAACAATACTTTCACTTTAACAGGGTATGAATTACTTAAAGTTAAGCATTAACAATAAAATAAAATTTTTACCCTACTTAGTATAAAACAAAAGTGAGTCACTGGTATGACAGAGCTATGTGACTATTTGAAGACCAGATTTATTGTCAGACTTGAGTAAGGATAGTGACATTATGGCACTTTTACATTTGTAAAACAAATCAGTCATAAAACAAAGTAAAACAAATCAGTCTTAAAACAAAGTAAAACAAATCAGTCATAAAACAAAAGTACAAAAACACAAATACAACAATAATACACTAACTTTAAATTATTGAAAAGAAAGGTAATGTATTTTTAATGATCCAAATTACCATCTTCATCTTCGCTGTTGTTTTCTTCTTCACCATTATCAGTCTGCAATTCTTCATTTTCAGATCCTTCGGCCTCCAGTTCATCTTCTGCACTGTCGTATTCAACATCCGAGACAACTTCTGTGTCAACAGGTTCGACGCCTGCAAGGACTTCTCTGAGGAATTTCTGCTTTAGCACAGGAACGAAGTTCTTATCACACAGCCAGGTAAGGTGCTCGATGGTTGTCGTAGGGAGTGGGATTGCAGATTCATAAGCTTGGGGAGGTTGATAGGTTTTCAGGTTTACAGGGTGACCTGCTTTGTTGGGACTCATGGTCACATAGGACTCGGAGTCATAATCATACTTCATCCTGACTAAATTTCCCTCTCTGCCATCAACATACAGCTCCTTAATTTTCTTGATTGTAATGGGTTTGCGCTGTAAATCTTTATCCCAATTCTGCATTTCAACAAGGGAAACAAAGGAAAAGATGTTTGTCTTGTACAGCCGCTTCACCCTATACTTTGGCAGTTCTTCTTTGGCCTTTTCAATAAATTCTATCCAGGTATCGAAGTCATATATGTCCTCCTTTTCAGTGACTGCTTCAATGCGTGCATGGATAGAATCCGCCTCCATCTGTGTGTGTCCAGTCTCAAGGTGAGTGATTTTTACATTATACTTGACAGCGGCATATTCATACATTGCAAATAAGAATCTATTCTTATTTTGACCCCCACAGTTGTCAGACCAGAATCTGATGTCTTTGTATCCTTGTGCAACAAGACCTTTTATGTACAGGAGAGCACTAGATGTCTCATTTGAGCCCTTTTTACCTATGCCTTCATGCCATAGGAAACGGTCCCCTATTCTTACAGTCATATTAAATACAGTAAAGTTGAAGACTTTTAGTTTAGTCTTATAGTAGAAATGTCCAACTTCTGACTGAGGGCAAGACAACTGCTTTTGTAAGTCAAAAGAACATACAACCACTGTCTTATCTTTGAGGCTTTCCTCTACATCTCTGGTCTTGAGGGCTCTTGCTTTATTCTTGTTATTGATGTGAATAGCCCAAGCAGTTTTTCTTTGCTCCCTGAATGCTCGAGTATTGTTTTTGTTTCTCATCAAACAACACAAGGCGCACTGATCCTTTTTCGGCTTGTAGAAGCCAATATTAAAGTTTTAAGGTGCTATTACAACCAACTCATCAACTCATCACTCATCACTCATCATTTTCCATCTTGTTGAAAAACACCGGTTGCAATTGATTTTATTGGATTAAAACAGATTTCGTGGATAAAAACGACTATCTCAGTAACAAAACCTTCAAATGATAAATGATACGGCGTATTACGCGAAAAATGACCAATGCATAGTACATTCGCATCGCTATGGCTGGCTGTGGCGGCGAAAGTTCCGAACGAACCCGAGAGATGGCGCTCGCGCTGGCGCGCAAGGCGTCGACCAATCAGAGACCGAGAAAAGGTCAACAGCGCGCATTGTTGTCGACTTCGAAAATCTGAACGTGAACGGTTTGGCGGTTTTGCGAGTCCGCGAGTTCGTGCCGTTGCCATTCCCAGTTTATGTGATTATGTGATTTTGTGTCGCTGTTTCGCCGGTGAAAAGTAAGTAAATGTTTTAATGAACATGAAGGGAACATATAAAATTATAGTCCTCTCTCTCCGTCCAACACCTGTCTTCGAGCTGATCCCAACACTTGCCCATAATGCCGTTAAAGGTTAAAGGAGGTACGTGCGGACCCAGAACTCCAAGCCTGATTTCAAATTCTACTGCAAATTCAAGTCTGGGCCTTAAGCCTGATTTTTGCACACAAATTTCAAAAGCCGTAGGTAGGCCCCTTCCCCCCCTCCCTCCGATGGATGGACTTTCGGACGCGTCCTGCAGCCTGATTCCGAGAGCGACGAAAATGACTCTCTGAATCAGGCGGCTGGTCACGTTCCCTCAAGTCCAACAGACCGCGCTCTCTTCTCCGCTGCCGTGGAACGTGAAAACCACCCGCTCGAAGTACCTCTGCCGTGGGGGCCCTGCTCGGGGCGAACCCCACTCTCAAACTTTAACCGTCTCCCCGCCTTCTGCCTTCTTTCCGCTCCAATCTCCACAGCCTCCCTCGAAGCCAACTAAGAGGTCTCTCCCTCCCCCCCCCCTCTCTCTCTCTCTCTCTCTCTCTCTCTCTCTCTCTCTCTCTCTCTCTCTCTCTCTCCCTGAAGTCCCGTAGGCAGCGCCGCCACCAGAGCCACAACACAAACCAAACAATAACAAACTTTCCCCTTTCTGCTACTTGCAAGCTTGTAATATTGATTTAAGTCAGGGTAGACAGCAAGATCTCAGCAGTTCAAAGTATTCACCATGCAAGAATGCATTTTACGCTGGGCCGGTGTCATACTCGATCGTGTTCTCTATCCAGTCACATATCACTGACCAAAAAGACACTCTCAGCACATGCCCAGGGGCAGCATAGGTTTTAGATAAGTGAACTGTAATGCTCATTTGTGTACTGTGCAACTTCATGGACTCTGTTTACTTTTTGGTATGCTTCTTTGCATTACAGATAGCAATCATGGTGACGGTGAGGCAGAAAGTGGCAGCTTTAGCTGTGGCTGCCTGGCTCAAGAGGCGACATGCTTCACCTTATTTGCTGAGGAGTACGTATTGTTGTCTCATTCTTCTAGGTAAAAGTTATTATAATAAAAACCTACTTATTTGTTGTTTCTGTCTTCTTTCATTGAGAAGAACAAAGTACCATCATTTCTTTGCAAGTGAAAGTGAAGATGCATAGAACCCAAGTGAAGAGGGAGCGACGATGGTGGGTGAGACCACTTCTCCAGTGCCACGACAAGTTTGGTGCGTGGAACACCACCATTCCTGTAATGAAAAACGAGGACCCTGAAAAGTTCTATGAAACATTTAGGATGTTTCCTGCAACCTTCGACTGGTTGCTGTCGTTGGTACAACCATTCATAGAGAAGAAGTCTTTCCGAAAGCCAATTTGCCCCGGAGAGAGGCTGGCTATTACTTTGAAGTACGTATCTGAATCACTGGCCTCTCCTTGTTGTATTGTTAATTTTGTCAGGCAATTTATATGTGTGATGTTTCAGGTTCCTTGCAACAGGAGAAAGTTATACTTCTCTAGAAAAGTATTTCTTGGTGTCGGAGCCAACCATCTCTGGCATTGTCGCAGAAACCACTGCTGTTATATGGAGCGCCTTGAAGCCCATAGTCTTTCAGGAGGTCTCAATGGCCACATGGTTGAAGAGTGCGGCTGAGTTTGAAGCTCTGTGGAACTTCCCTCATTGTCTTGCTGCAGTTGATGGCAAACATGTCACGGTTCATGCCCCACCTCTCAGTGGCTCCCGTTTCTTCAACTACAAGAAGTTCTTCAGCTTTATCTTGTTAGGGGTGTGTGATGCAAAGATGAGGTTTCTAGTGGTTGATGTTGGTTCAAGTGGGAGCCGGGGCGACGGAAATGTTTTTCATCGATCTGAGTTTGCCAAGAAGCTGCGGAAACAACAGTTGGACCTCCCTCCTCCCTGCAAAGTGAATGGTTCAGATGAAAATGTGCCATTCTTTTTTGTGGGGGATGCTGCGTTTGAACGAGGATCTAACATCTTGACACCCTTCAAAGGAAAATTTCTGCCCCCAGAGAAGCGCCTCTTCAACTACCGGCTTTCTCGGAGCAGACGCCAAATTGAAAATACTTTTGGGGCACTCTACAAGAGATATGGGATTTTTCAGGGGCCGATACAAGCCAGCCTTGCTCATGCTAAATCCATTGTCTTAGCTGCTTGCGCACTCCACAATCTTCATCTCATGGATGAAGAAAGTTCTTCTCCATGCAGAACAAGACCGTACAGATTTGATGAACACGGAGAGTACCATGATGATATGAGAGCAGATGGGAGCATTGTTTATGGACGGTTCAAGGGGGAAGACCCTGAAAAAGAAGAAGTGCTGCACAGACTGGAAGAAGAGGTTTCATCATCAGATCCCGACAGCAAAAGTTTGCTGGGCCCCAAAGTTACGGAGTTCTTTGTGGACTATTTCATAGACAATGATCTACCGTGGCAGTGGAAGTCAGCAGGTATCTCAAGTTGTGAATTCAGGCACCTGTGCTAGAAATGTGATGTTTTATCCTTGCTTTCTTACTGCCAAGGATCCGCATTTATTTAAACTAGTTGCAAAGATTGTGTGTATGTATTGGGCAAAATATTTTATGTGGTAATTTTGTGCCTTGGTGTTTTGTAGAGGATACTGATCCTGTTACTACCTCATATTAACATACTTTTTTCATGTGGAAGATTTCAGCTGTAGAGGTATGCGACTTTTGTTTTTGTAATGGCGTTCTGTTTTGTATATCTTAAATATGTTAGTTGTTTTATATGTTTATAGTAGATCATTTCCTCTCCTTGGTCTCTTACAACTAACTTCATTCCAATTGACCAAAGAAATTTTCATGAATTTTGGGAGATATTTATTTTTCTGTGGTTTTAAATGTATCTTTGGTATGCTGGTTGGTTATTGGTTGGTTATTGGTATGCTGGTTATCGGTATGCTGGTTGGTTATCATAATTTCTTCCTACTAGTCACTCTATATGGTTTATAATTATATTGATGTTATTTCTGTCACTTCCTGATATGTGTGGAGTCCAACTCAATGTTTCATCAACTTCTTGATGGGTGTTCATTGACTAGTAGAAATTTTCATGAATTTTGGGAGATATTTATTTTTCTGTGGTTTTAAATGTATCTTCGGTATGCTGGTTGGTTATGGTTGGTTATTGGTATGCTGGTATGCTGGTTATCGGTATGCTGGTTGGTTATCATAATTTCTTCCTACTAGTCACTCTATATGGTTTATAATTATATTGATGTTATTTCTGTCACTTCCTGATATGTGTGGAGTCCAACTCAATGTTTCATCAACTTCTTGATGGGTGTTCATTGACTAGTAGAGTGATGTGTGTCCATTTACCTGGGAACCTGCCTCCCGGGCATGCTTACTAATAAACAAAATAAATAAATGCATCAATAAAAAATTATATTTGACTTAAGAATATGGTTCCTTCTTTTAACAAATCACAACAAGCATTCATGCTTATGCACAATAACTTACACCTAGAATAACCCTGGAATATATTAAGAAAATAACAGGCACTAAATAAAATTCTCAATATTCTTTTCTGTGACCATTTAAATGTCTAATAATTATAAGTGGGTATGAAATTCTTCATATTCTTTTCTACAGCCATTCTTACAATCTCCAACAACTAAATCTGGTTTAAAAGGTAAATTAAAAATAAATATCATGAAGCTGAGTGAATTCATATCTTGAGTGAATTCATAACTATATGTAGATCTCCACTGACTAGCTAGATAATTTGGTATGTTTGCAAACAACCATCATGGAGCTCAATACCATTTGACATCTGTATCTATGGTTTGGGTCATTATCTCATAAATCATTTTTTTTCTGAGTTCCAGCATATTATCCTGGGTGAAAGTGGCTTCCGCTCCTCTTGTTAAATACTCCGCATACATGCACATGAAAACCCCACAGTCTTTACTATTTGATTGCCTTGGACCTTCCTGAAAGTCAATATTTAAGTACACACTGATGAAAAATGATAATATACATACATAAGTGTACTACATTTACATACAATTTCGTGGATTCTGTGCCAATCTTCTCGGTCAAAGTCAGGGACAACACTTTGCAGAAATTTGACAATAACCTAAATATAAAGAAAGGAACGCAATAAGTATCTAAACAATCAGAAAACAAAAATAACACCTAAAATACTTTTATTTTCTACCTCAATATATTCCAGTGCTGTTTCAGTTTTTATGTCAAGCGAATCATACAATGTAATGGTTTTTATACAATTCTCTACCATTATCAAGGACCAATGTCCATAGTCATGGTGACAAGGGAATAACAAAATGTCCTTTTGTATTCCATCCTAAAAAAAGATATTTATTATGAACACGTGTGAAAGAGTAATAGTACTTAATGAAAAAAATGAAGGGACACTTACTGTGGTCAGCACATCACGAGTTTGGTTCTTCAACAAAACAGGATAAACAAAAGTGCTAAAGGCCTTAACTGAGGGCAGACTAGGGTTGGATCCATTGCGTTTCTCAATCAATTGGAAAT
Organism: Stenchaetothrips biformis; assembly: GCA_030522485.1. Classification (NCBI taxonomy): domain Eukaryota; kingdom Metazoa; phylum Arthropoda; class Insecta; order Thysanoptera; family Thripidae; genus Stenchaetothrips; species Stenchaetothrips biformis. The sequence goes on along the minus strand of CM060089.1, from coordinate 7,026,600 downwards.
ACATGTTGACGATCTGTTAAACAAGGGAAAATTGAATGTAACCTCCCAGAAAATGAAGAAAAAAATAATGGAAATTAAACAATATGTTGGCAATTGGTATCATTGGAATGACAAATGAAAATATCTCACCTGATCGTTGAGCCACTTACGTGGTTTCAGTGTTGCCATGTCTTGGCCTTTTATCTCTAATCCGAAACCAGCCACTGCCACTATGTTTGATTCCACCTTCAGCGCCTGCTCCACCACTCTCTTTATTTTAGACATTGCCTCATTCTCAGAATTTTCCAAGCTAGAATTCTCCAAGGTAGAGCTGAAATTTTCCCAGGTAGAGCTAAATTGAAACATGATGTGAGAACATGAACCAAGTCTAGAAATGAACACAGCATAATAGTTCTGTACACCTGTTTACCTTTTTGCAGCCTTATTTTCTGCCTCCACCACAAGTGCAAGTATGGGCATAGTCAAAGCATTGGCTGTCGGTGGCGGCAGCGCATCTAGCCGTCCAGCAATTGACAAACAGAACAGTGTCATTGGAGTTTGTTTGAGTGAGTGCTCCTCCTTAATTACCACTTGCATAGTATTTTCATCCCGGTTGGAAGAAACTATTTTGTTTTGGTTTAAAGGAGGAACTTCTTTACTTCTAGCTAATACCTTGGCCTTTATCCTTGTCAACCTTTCTTGTCTTTGAGCGTCTAATTTCCTGTGCTTTTCTATTTTGGCCCTTATCTTCCTTTCCTGAGCTTTTTTCTTTGCCTCCTCTGCCTTCGTCTCCTGCAAGCAAAAAAAAGTACTGTTCTCAAAGAGTTCGTACTACTTCCAAAAGAAATTACAGTAAAATAGAATCCATTACATTGTCAGGAAGCTCATCATCTGGATCACCTTCCTTGTTGGGTGAAGCTTTTATGCTTTTTACATCATCCTCAATCATAGTGCTGTCCTTTAGTAATTTTTTCACCTGTGAATGAAGTTTCAAATAATAGCCCACAGAGAAGCAAAAACATTTTTTGTCCATAGGGGACGCAGCATAAGTACCTCTGTTTGGAAGTTAAGCTGAAGTGCTTTCAAAGCTGCCCGTTTATGAGGCACTGGCTTCAGCTGCTGCCTTACTGAATATTCCACTCCAGTTTCTTTAAAAAAGGAGCCTGGAGAATGATTCTCATCATCAGTCGATTTCATCTCATCATCTTTATCAGTTACTTCCGAGTCTCCTTCCTCTTCAGATTCACTGTTAGGACTTTCTGAGTCAGGGCTATCAACTTCTTCACTGCCACTGCTTTCATTGCCACAGTATTCATCTTCATTTAGATTTGACTCTTGCTTCTCCACTGTATCGTTGCCTTTTAAAAAGGACATTAGTTCATGATATTTATATGGCTTAACTTTATTCTGCTTTTTAGTAGACATTCCAGATCTATCATTTTGCGCAATTCTGTTTGCCTGGTTTCTGAGGGCTTTCCGTGCATTGTTCCAAATTTTAATGGCCTTCTTTGCTGTAAAATAAAACAAGAACAGAATTCATGAAATAAGGAAGCAATGGATCATGTATTTGAAATAGGAAATCAATTACCAGAGCAGTCATAGAAGCGAGAAGAAATTTCTCGCCAAGCCTCTTCTCTCATGGTAGTGTTGTGGTATCCTGGCCACTGTTTGTCCCAGAGTACAGGTTTATCCCTTACATGACGGATTATATCGGGAGTGGTATAATCCTTCTTAGGTGCTCTACGGGTGCGAGGGCTCCTCACCATTGTCATTGAAAGGTCTGAAACGGAAAAAAGCATACCAGAAAGTAAACAAAGTCCATGATGCAGAACACAAATGAACAAATCCTTCAAACCAGGTGGTTACAGTTCACTTATCTAAAAACAATGTTGTCCCTTCGACAATTCCTTTCAAAGGCACTACCGACGCGCCAAAGTCAGAGTACAGGACAGCCCAGCTGTGTCTACCAGCACTGGTAGCCAACGAATTCTGTCTGTCAGATTCGTTTGACTGTAAATTTTCACCGTTTGTCACGCTCAAACTAACATCGCAGTTTTCACGTGAAAACGAACGTGACGTTACATTCGTTGGCTATACCAGTGAGTCCGTGAAAGGACTGGAATTAGATCAACGATTTGAATTTAAAGTGACATGTATAATATGTCATCTCCAATGTAACCAAACCATCTACACTCCGTCGTCTGCTCCGTACTGCCCGGCAGACACAGCGACTACTGCGCTACGGGACTTTTGCTAACCTTAAAGGGACGCGTCCGAAAGTCCATCCATCGGAGGGAGGGGGGGAAGGGGCCTACCTACGGCTTTTGAAATTTGTGTGCAAAAATCAGGCTTAAGGCCCAGACTTGAATTTGCAGTAGAATTTGAAATCAGGCTTGGAGTTCTGGGTCCGCACGTACCTCCTTTAACCTTTAACGGCATTATGGGCAAGTGTTGGGATCAGCTCGAAGACAGGTGTTGGACGGAGAGAGAGGACTATAATTTTATATGTTCCCTTCATGTTCATTAAAACATTTACTTACTTTTCACCGGCGAAACAGTGACACAAAATCACATAATCACATAAACTGGGAATGGCAACGGCACGAACTCGCGGACTCGCAAAACCGCCAAACCGTTCACGTTCAGATTTTCGAAGTCGACAACAATGCGCGCTGTTGACCTTTTCTCGGTCTCTGATTGGTCGACGCCTTGCGCGCCAGCGCGAGCGCCATCTCTCGGGTTCGTTCGGAACTTTCGCCGCCACAGCCAGCCATAGCGATGCGAATGTACTATGCATTGGTCATTTTTCGCGTAATACGCCGTATCATTTATCATTTGAAGGTTTTGTTACTGAGATAGTCGTTTTTATCCACGAAATCTGTTTTAATCCAATAAAATCAATTGCAACCGGTGTTTTTCAACAAGATGGAAAATGATGAGTGATGAGTGATGAGTTGATGAGTTGGTTGTAATAGCACCTTTAAAGTTTTTGTTTAATATGTCTCTGTATTGGCGGTGAGTTGGTATATGATTGATGGGAAGATTTTGTTCTTTAGCCCATATTTGGTAAAGTCGTGCCATTTTGGCAATGCTCAATCCCTTTTCGAGATATTCACGCTTAGTCCTTTTCCTGCAATAGTGGGAAGGAACACGAGGAAATAAGTTAATGTGTTCCTTAACACTGTTGATTTTGAAATGGTTCATTTCATTCACTCGTTTCCTGTAGCCACCTCTTTTATCAGGGGAAACTGTAAATCCTTTTTCTGGATTGACATGTTTGTAAGCCGAGGTAATCCAGCTGTCACAAATTGCTAAAGTGCGCATGAACATTTGCTTACAAATTTGCACTTGACTTTTCCCGACAGTGAAATGATAGGACCTGCTGATATTACGCTTCAAAACTTGACCAGCATGCCTTGGGTTTGTTGCCTTGCTTGAGCTGTTCATTCGAATAAATTCCCACTCCCTGTCATGATTACCCAGCTCCCAGAAAGTCCTATGGATTTGGAGCCTTTTTTCTTCTGATATGCGGTGTCTACAGTCCATTTTGCAAGCACATGGGCCTCTCATCTGTACTTTAGGAATTTCTTTTCCTGCACAAGATGTATACGCTTCTCCTGAATTTTTCAGAGTCTTTCGTACGTTCTTCTTCCACAAAGAAGAATTTGTCGTCCGCTTCCTCTTTGGGCTGCCTGATGAACCACCAGATCTGCTACGCCTCTTCCGATTCCCAGATGGAGGAGTGACAAGAGATCCAGTAGCGTCAGATTCTCCCTCATCAGCATTGGGTGGGATCACTTCAGATGAATTATCATTTTCTTCATGGGGCTCTTGCCACAAAACTATTGCTGCAACAAAAAAAATTAAGTTAGTACAGACACTTTTCTTTAAACACTTTTTGATAAATCTATTGTAATGATGCACTGGCCATTTTGCAAAGTAGCCTGAGTCCACCAGAAGCCAGATTCTTTCTTTATAAAAATGTTTTGGTGCAGCTACTAATCAGGAAAGCCTTCAGAATCATTGCAGAGTTTGTTCTATATGTACATCTGGTCACTGTGCTTGGTATAGGTATGGTCCCAATGATAAGTCACCAAATTTACCTCATAACAAATGCCTTTTAAGCAATTACAGTAAAACTAAATTTTCTTTCAAAGGCAATTGTTATAAGGTAAATTTGATGACTTATTATTGGGACCATACCTATACCAAGCACAGTGACCAGATGTACACATAGAACAAACTCTGCAATGATTCTGAAGGCTTTCCTGATTAGTAGCTGCACCAAAACATTTTTATAAAGAAAGAGTCTGGCTCCTGGTGGCCTTACGCCACTTTGTCAAATGACCAGTGAATGATTGTTGGTGAAGTGTTTAACCACTAATTCTCTACATTTTCAGGTAGTAAATATTTTTATCAAAGACAAGTTAGCATGGCTTTAAGAGGCACTAATTATTTTAACCAACAATTTGTTGTTCACAAACTTGCAATATTTTAATGTTATCTTAGCAAAGTTAGTTCAAAGATTAATACTTACCAACACCAACACAATCACAAGAAAACATTTGTCGAGGAGATATTCTATCAAATAATGTGTTTTTAAAGCCTCTTAAAACCATGCTATCTTTAGCACAAAGTAATAGGAAATAAATACAGAGATAAATCTCTTTACCTTCCTGCATGGGGACACTATCTTGTGTTGATGGAGGCGAAACAACCAGTGGTAAAATTAAATCAGCAATAACACCTGTAAAGAGAAAATAAAACAATTATTACGCGATTGTAGTCTCCATTTATCTTAACAGGCACCTCAACCCAACACTCACTTTCTTGAGAAACATTTGTATCGATATCTGAAGTGATTTGTGGAAGAGATTCAAATGAGTCAAGGCTACCAATCCCTGTAAAAATTAAAGACACACTAGAGATAATAAACTACAGTTTCATAATAAAGATCAGTCCATCACACTTGGCAACATGTACCTGCTAGATCTCCTGTATCAGACTCAGACTGGTCCTGAAAGAGAACACGCTTTGTTGTTTGTTCCACATGTTTATGTCCTTTGGCTTCATTTCTTATAACAATCATTGGATCTGCAACAAAAGATTCAAAGGACATTAAACTATCTGGACCACAACAAAAATCCTGCGTAGCAGCTAAAACAGAAAAAAGAACAAATTGATTAGAAAGCCAACACAAAGAGTACACGTGCACATGTGTTGTTCCAAGCAAAAGCATAGTAGATTGAAACAAGAAACTGCTGACTCAAACAATAGCGCACCAAAAGTGACAGGAAAACCAGAAGAATTTGAACTCATGTGCAGCATTAAAATGCAATAGCCTGAAAAGTTTCTCAAAGCAATTTAAAAACAAACATAATAGCTGGGTCACACGTCACACCTTTCATGCAAGTGAAAGAAGAACTGCGTTCGATGAGACTTACTTTTAAATGTGGTACTTAGCTGTTGATAAAGGAGTGGAACGTAAGATAACTTAGCAAGGAAACCATGGTTGTCATAATAATAAGTATCATAATAATAATAACTCCATTATTTTCACTTGAATTTTTTTTTAGACCATGGTTTACTGTGCTATGTTATATTACTTCCTAAAGCTGCAATATGAAAAAATTACAAATAAAACATGTCCTTTAAAGAATATAGCTGATAGTCAACAGTGGGTAATCCTTTAACTCCACTTGTTAAAACTGTGAGGAATAAAAACACAGGGTACATTTCAAGCCATAGAATCACGTCAAATTTAACAAAAAGAAAGTTTACATACCCAATGTTTGATTAAAATCCTTAAAACCCTGCTCATCTATGGATCCGCAGGGACTCTCTGGTTGGGTAGAAGTGGACTGTGAGCGTGGCCTAAGAGATTGGGGCGCTGCTTCAGATTGAGAAGAACCTGGCAAAATAAACAGTCAGAAGAAATTAGCACTTAAGTGTAGCAAAACAGTACAGAATTTGATGAGTGAAAGATTTGCCACCAACTCAGTCAAGGATTACAAGACAATTGATATTTAAGGTGATCCTATAATTAACTTATCGCTCATCAACTTTTCACTTCACGCTCAAGTTGTTGTATCTTGTAACTGATAGGAGCACCTTTAATACACTTTTCAAACAAAAAAAACCGTTTGTTTGATTAACCCAAAACAAAAAAAAAAAAAAAACAATTTGTTAGGTTAACCCAGACAACAACCAAATATTTGCACTGGTTATATTAAAAAAGAAATGACATTGATGGGTTGAATTTAGAACGAAAACAATTTAAGTAGCTAATTAAGCATTGAATATGGGTGAATGCATCATATTTAATCACTCTGGAAGCCATCTAAAAATGTGAAGTGCTTGTAAACACATCACATTGTTGAGTGACGTTTGCTTTATGTTTCGTCTCTCTCAACAGCAAAGTTCGAGTGACAAAAATCGGACACTTACTTTTTCCATTCTGAAATTGATCAGCTTAATCTTTTAGATCAGAGTTAAAATAAAATTTACCAGGTATTTAACATTACTTTAGGAGGTTAGAGGTCAACCTAGTACATCGCATTTCGGAACACAGACTTGTGGAACAGAACGAACGTTCTTAGAGGCGTACCTTTGTGATTGCTCTGGGCCGCCAACGCCAAATTCACAAGTCTTCGGCTTCGATTCATGTTGAATCCGGATTGAATCCTGAAGGATCATCTGTCTAGGCCAGTTGACCGTCTAGGCGTCGCCTCGCCTCCTCTGCTGCCTGCCGTGCCTGCCTTAGCATCGCCTTCGACTGGGCGGGCTGGGACGCGGCAGATGAGTGGTTATGGCCCGGAAGGGTTTGACCAGGTTTGAGGTTAGTCCAAATTTAGAACTTTAACTACGATGTGACATTGCGTGTTTTGGAAAAAAGGAGTTCAGACAAGTACAGAGGAGAAAATTGACCAACAGATTCGACGATAAAACATTTTTCGACTAAAATGGCACTTAGCGCAGGCAGCAGGTGAGCGGGTATGCCTAGAGCGCGCTGCAGGTGAGCGGTTTAGACTCGCGCGCGCTGCAGTTGAGCGCTTTCGAGTAGGGCGGCCCGCAGGTACGCGCATTTGAGTCAAGTCGATTGCATTTGAGCGGATTTGAGGGGGAATGAAGACAGATAAGCGGAAATGGTTAGGAGGTACCGTTATGGAAACTTGTCCTTTCCTGGAAGCCACGGGAAGCATGGGAAAAGACGTATGTATAAGTTACAAAAGTGATGTTTATCTTGCTTTTAGGTCCCTGGTCACCAAAACGCCCGATGAAGGGAACCTTGACACCGCTGCGAGGGGTTACCCACTTCTTATTTTGGCGTACACACAATTCCGGATTCCCACGATTCCTAAACGAATCCCATGGAAAAAGTAAAGATATTTAAGGAAATTTCTTTGTTTCTGAGTGTCTTGGGACACTATTGCAAGATGACCAAGACATACCATCAAAATTGCAAGGATTTTCAATAAAATATCCAAAAAGTTACTAATGATTCCCGGGTTGAGTGGGTAAGTGGGTAGCCCCTCGCACCGCTGCCAAACATCTGAGATATGCTATTTTAAACCATGTGCCCCGCGCATGGATAAATATGTCAGAGGACACCCAAAAAAAGAGTGTACCGATGGCACTTCTAGAGTTTGTAAAAATGTGTCTTGACGGGCCAAAGTCATTGGCTGAAAAAAGCGAAGACGCAGAATTTGATCAGGAAGCCATGTCCATAGCTCAACTTGTATTCTTCCATGCTTCAAAGCGCCGAAAAGGCAAGCAAAGAAGACATGACAGTAAGAAAGAGACGACGGTTCCCGTCTAGGGTAAGGTTACCAAACATGGATCACTTTTTAGAAATCCCCCGTATTTCAACTCAACAGAGCGGTGATCTAAATTTTTTTCGATACACTTCGAGATACTCACAAGGACAACCTTTTCTCAAGAATTGAACACTTGAGAACAAATACTTTGAAATTTAGACGGATTTGAAATTTCACTGATTTTAATGATCCATGTTTGGGTCTGACCCAAACATGGATCACCCCCCCTCGCGTTTTGCCAGGGACCGCCCGATAACTTCCGGTCACCTGAATTGTAAAAGGGTATGTAGAGTTTGGGGATAATGTAGTAACAAGTCGGGAGTCCAGAGCGTAATGATAGATAGCCAGCGGAAGCCTTGGGAGAATGGAGGGTGGGGAGTGTCAGAGTGGTGGGGGAACTGGTATGACAAATTGCTCTGGACACTGCACCTCCTTCCCCCAAAGACTTCCCTTAACTAGCAGATTGTTTATTAGAATTGAGACATTACAATCACTGAGAAGTATTTTACAATTTTATCAAATAAACATTTTATTTATTTATTAACATAATAGATTCTTACAATAATATCAGGTATCATCGTATTTAATGAACATGAATCATCTTGTAGAAATAACAAAGGTCATTAGAAGTCCAATAGATTAGTCCAAAAAGAATACTTCAGGGAATTCCCTACGTCCTTGCAGCAGTCTCCTGAGGTCGTCATCTTGAAGATTGTTTACATAGTCCCTCAGTTTAGACGGCTTCCTAATTACCCGTTGGGATCGCTCCCTAGGGGTTGGGGCGGACCCACCGCGGGGCCCCGCCCTACCCGCTCCCTGCCTTGACGCTGGAGCAGTAGTCAAGGTTTTTGTTGTCCTTGTACTGCTGGGTCCTGCTTGCGGCTCCGGCTGGGGCACTGTCCTTCCCCCAAAGCGCCCGCCCCGGGGAGGCCCTCCATGGGGCCCTCGCCCGGGCGGCAGCGAAAAAGGCTGGGCAGCAGGTAGCGACGCGCGAAGTTTGCGGCGCTGGTTGCAGTCCCAGTTCCAGTAGCGATTCTCCTCCGCAGTCCGGTCAGCAGCCCGCAGCCGCCCGTGGTGAGGGTCTTCGTGTCGAAGGCCGCCCAGGGGGCTGGGGGGTGAATAGTCGGGCCACGTCCTCGAGGATGTCATCGATGTCCACTCCCTCGACGTCGACGCCTCGTCGGGCACGTCCGGCCGGAGCGGTCGGGGGCGGAGGGGCGTCGGCACCGTGGAAGCCTCTGCGGTCTGGGCTCCGGCCGCGTCGGGCAGCGGGGTCACCACCCTGCTCCGGCTGGCCTCCTTGGTGACCTCGGGCGACGTGGCGGCGTCGGCAGTAGATGCCGCGACACGTCGCTCTGGAGATGCACCGTCCCGGGCCGACGGCCACGGGTGCATCGGCGAGGTCGCCACCGACACCTGGCTGGGCATGCCTCGAGACCCGCCGTGGGGCCCTCGGGCTGCGTCGGCCAGGTCGGGTGAAGGTGGCGGAGGAGGAGGCGGAGGCGGAGGCGCCCCCGCCCGCTGCTGAGGAAGCGGAGGAGGAGGATGAGCAGGAGGCGGTGTATCCTCCCCGGGCATCGGCCCCGTCCAAACTGGAAGTCGAGGTTGCCTTGGCGGCGTGGCGGGATGCTCGACTGTGCCCGGCTCCAAGGGCAGTGGAATGGTGGCCACCTCGGCTACAGCTTCGTCCGCCAGGGTTGCCCACGGATCCGTATCCTCGTGGAGTTCCCACCAAGTCGCCCGGCTGCTGGACGCAGATGGGCTGTCGAGGAGGAGGGTGTCGTCCTCGTCCTCTGGAGGGTCCATGTCCTGGCGCCTCCGCAACTGGCTGCGCCGGCGAATGACGCATCCGTCCTGTAACAGCGAGATAACATAAATAACCGTGCCTTTTCTCTCCGCAACCACACCCGGCAGCCAGCCGCAACGCTTGCCGGCTTTGTATTGCGCCGCCCACACGGCCGTCCCCACAGGAAAGCACACGTCCCCTCTTTTGGGCCGCAGCTTGTGGGCCACGGTAGCGGGTTGCCTATTATTAAGGCGTTGATCCGGACTCAGGCCCCCTCGCCCCGGTGTAAACCTATGGGACTGGAGCACCTTTTGCAACCGTTCTTTAAGTGGACCAGTAGGAAATTTCCTGAGCAATGACTTAACCGTGCGCACCGCGCGCTCCGCCGGCCCGTTGCTGTAAGGGCAGTAAGGGGCTGGGGTCACATGCCGCACGCCCTTCATGGCCAACGCCTCGGAGAAAAGTTCAGACGCGAAGGCCGGTCCGTTATCCGAAATGACGACTTCCGGAAGCCCATGCTGGGCAAAAGCTTCTTCGAGCTTATCCAACGCATTTTTGGTGGTCGGTCCCGAGACAGGCCAGCAGTCGATCCAGTTTGTCCCGGCATCGACTAGAACGAACAAGTACTGGCCATTTATGGGCCCCGCGTAGTCTACGTGGACACGCTCCCAAGGTTCAGCCTTAGGCCAGGGTTTGTATGGGGCAAGGGCAGACATGGGCCTATCTGCTTGGCACAGGGCGCACTGCCCAATTACTCTGCCAATGTCCTCGTCAATCGTGGGCCACCACATCAAGGAGCGCGCCAGTCCTTTAGTCTTGACCACCCCCTGATGGGGAGCGTGAAGGGTGTCAAGCGCGTACCTCCGCAGCGCGGCAGGCACGACCACCCTGTCGCCCCATATTACACTGCCGCCGGACTCGGATAAATTGCCGCGTCGACGGAAGTAAGGGGAAAATTCCCCTTCCGGCACCGACTCCGGCCAACCCTGTCGCGTCCAGGCAAGAACCTGGCTCAAGATTGGGTCCCTGGCCGTATGGCGGACCACATCCTGCGCGCTGAGGGCCCCAGCCCGCGTCGCGGAGAGCGACAGCAGGTACAATTCCGGGGGCACCGGCGGGTCGCCCTGGCGCGCCTCACCAAGGGGCAGGCGGCTCAGCGCATCCGCGTTGGCATGCTTTTTGCCCGGCCTGTACTCAATCGTGACGTCATAGGCACTGAGCAGGAGCAACCAACGCGTCATGCGCGCGCTAGCCTGTGGGGACGTAGGATTCGTTAGCAGGTGGACAAGGGGCCGATGGTCGGTAAAAATTTTTACCGCTCGGCCTCCGATATATTGATGAAATTTTACCAATCCAAAAATGACCGCTAACGTCTCCTTGTCCACCTGAGCGTAATTACGCTCCGCGGAACTGAGGGTCCTGGACGCAAAGGCGACAGGACGCTCAGAACCGTCCGGATACGTATGGGCCAACACGGCCCCGATACCATATGCACTAGCATCGACACTTAGGCAGAGGGGCAGCGCAAGGTCATAATGGCTCAAAACTGGGAACTGACAAAGGAGACGTTTCGCGGCCTCATACGAATCCTGTTCCTCCTTTCCCCAGGCCCATTCAACATCCTTTTTCAAGAACTTGTACAGCGGGGCAACGACACTAGCGCGTCCTTGTAGGAAGCGTTCGTAAAAGGCTAGTTTGCCCAAAAAGGACTGCAGTTGGGTCACAGTTTCGGGGGGTGGGGCTTTGAGCAAGGCTTGTACTCTGTCATTTACCGGGCTAAGTCCTTGAGCAGAAATGATATGCCCAAGGTACTGCACAGTGTTGACGCCAAACTGACACTTGTCAGCCTTTACCCGAAAACCCGCGTCACTCAACTTTTGCAACACCGCCTGTTCGCGCGAGCGCAACTCGTCCCTTGAACGGCCCGCTATCAGGATATCGTCCAATAGCACGATAGTCCCGTCTAGCCCGGCCAACAGCGTATCAATTATGCGCTGGAAAATGGCCGGTGCCCTTGATACGCCATAGGGCAACCGGTTCATTTTGTAAAGGCCCCGATGGGTTGCGATTGTAAGCAGGCGGCCAGTTTCCTCTGTGACACAGACCTGGTTGTACGCCAATTTTAAATCCAATTTGGTATACACCACGCCTCCCGCCAATTTCGCGAATGCTTCCTGGAGTGTGGGCAAGGGGTAAGGGTCCGGCCGCAGAGCTTTATTGACCGTACTTCGGTAATCGCCCGCGATCCGGAGACTACCATCCGCCTTCATGACACACACAATCGGGGTACTCCACGCGGACTCGGTAATTTGTTCGATCACGCCGAGCTCGGTGAGGCGGTCCAGTTCGTCGCTCACCGCTTCGCGGCGGGCATACGGAACAGGACGCGCCCTTAGAAACACCGATTTGGCATCAGGACGAAGTGTGAGCTCCACAGGAGGCCCTGTAAATTTCCCCAGCCCGTTTTGGAGGCAAGGAAAATGCGCGTGGTGCGGTGGGGCCCCTCCGAGGGCACCCAGAGGCGGCGGCGGCACCTGCTGCACATGATGCACCTGCTGGGCGAGACTGTATCCCAGCCCTGCCAGCCAATCACGGCCCATTATAAAGGGCCCGTGACCGTCCGCCACACGCAGCTTGCCCCGGAACACCCGCGTTCCTTGGGACACCGTCACCTCACATTGCCCGATAATTTGCACGGGCGAACCACTGCACTGGTACAACGTTAAATCGGGCACTTCCCACACACGTCCAGGCCAGAGCTCCTCAAAGCTATGCTTGTTGATGAGTGTCGCGCCGGCCCCGGTGTCGGGCTCGGCCGCAACTGTCACGCCATCAATGTTGATGTCCAGCCGCAGTACGGCCGATGTGATTGGTACCGCTCCGGACGCAGCCGTCAGCGTGTACAACCTGTACTCCGCGCCGTACGCGGTGGGATCGTCCACGCAGCCGGGCGGCGGCAGCTCGGCGTTGGCCAGAGCATGCACAGCCGGGCCCTTCGAGGGCACCGACGCCGTGGGTTGAGCTTTGCTCGCGGCGGGCGCCGCAGCGGCCGCCTTTTCGTCGCGGATCTTTTTGAAACACTTGGACTCCAGATGCCCGACGATTGAACAATATTTACACACCGTATTTCGGTGTTTACATGCGGTGGGGGCATGCCTGCCGCCGCAACGCATGCACACACCGTCATTTTTGGGCACAGTCCGCCCACACGTGGGGCAGGACTGGCCCGGTACACACTTCGGAGACTGACCCTTCGTTGTTTGTGGCGAATTTGACGCCCCAGCCGGGGCGGCGCCCGGCACTGCGGCCGCGGCCTTGGCGGCCCCGCCCGCGGCGTACAAGACACTGTGACCGGGGTGCAACTCCTGAGTCGTGTCCCGAGCCATTTCCCAAGCATTTAGAAGCTGAAGCGCTTTCTCGAGCGTCAGGGCCGTTTCCTCCATGAGGCGGACCCGACTCGCCGCGGCAGTAGCCCCACGAACCAGCTGAGAGCACATTTCGGCTTCAAACCTAGTCCCGAAGTTGCAGCGAGACGCGAGTCTGCGTAAATCGGCCACCCACACGCGAACGGTATCAGACCCCTGACGTCTGTTTCGAAAACGCTCGATCGCAATGACAGCATTGTCTTGCGCCGTCAAATGGGCATCTAACTTCGCGATGATTTCCGCGTATGTGGACGTTTTCACCGTTTTGGGATACACGAGGGAGGACAGTAACTGGATGGCTTCGGGCCCAATTTTACCCAGAATGAGAACTCGCTGGTCCTCCGCGTGGTCAATGCCGGCCCCCTCCAACGCACACTCGAAACTGAGTTTATACGTATCCCATTCAACCGTGCCGTCCATCGGAAAGGGAGCATGCTTGAAGGCCCGGAGGTCCTCCGGTTTGGCCCGGTCGCCCGGAGCCATATCGGGAAATAGCAAAAGCAGACAAAAGTCCCTCAGACACCAATCGTCCATGCGGCCGAACAAACAACCCGGTTAGCACTCATGGTATGACACTCACCGTACTCAGTGAAACAGTGACGAGCAGGTCGCCAACGAGATGCCGATGGCCTCGGACGATGGGTGCGGACGATGCCGTGCTGAGTCAAATCGTGCCTCGTCGCCAATGTAGAGTTTGGGGATAATGTAGTAACAAGTCGGGAGTCCATAGCGTAATGATAGATAGCCAGCGGAAGCCTTGGGAGAATGGAGGGTGGGGAGTGTAAGAGTGGTGGGGGAACTGGTATGACAAATTGCTCTGGACACTGCAGGGTACTGTCTGAAGCTGCCACAAAAAATTTTTGAGACATTTTTGATGAAAAGATTCTTCAGAATAAGGCATAGATATTTGACTCCTATCCTAACCTGAAACCAGGCCGTTTTCGGACCCGTTTTGAGAGACACTTTTTCATTTAATTATTGTGAGGGTTACGGTAAGCTTGATCAGCTCTCCCGCACGTGATTCTAGCACTCAAACGTGCTGACTACTTGGAAAAATTTTCAAAAACAAAATTGGTCACTTGGTTTGGCGGTACGGGCTCGCTAACAAAAATGATCCATGATTGGTACCCTGATCCATGTTCGGCACTTTACCCTACATGTCCATGAAGCTTTACGGTTCGACAAGGAAAAAAGAACTTGTTGACGTCACGTTTAGAAATGGTTTGGGTTTAAGTTATGATCGAGTCCAAACCCATTTAACGGAAACTGCTAATGCTATATGTGCTTTGGCACGAGAAGAAGGGGTGGTTTGCCCCGTATCGCTGACAACAGCTGCTGTGGATAACGTCGACCACAATCGAGGGGGGGGGGATCACTGGTCCAAAGTGTACAATAATTGTTAATTTTTTTATTTTTTGACCTATTTTGACCTATTTTGAGTACAATTGCCAAACTTGCAGGGGTTTGTGCAGTCTTAAGTGCGATACACGAAAGGATGTGAGCTTTCGACCTACTATAAAACCAAATAATTGGTCATGAAGAAGAAATGTCATAAAACACACTGTAAACCAAAGAAATAGGAACACTTTTCTCTTTTGAAGTATTTTTTTTTCAACATTTAATTTTAGATTTATTTTGATTTTTTCTGATTTTAATTTTGATTTTTTTCCCTCGTGTACAATGATTTTTTCGAGTGATCCCCCCCCCCTCGACCACAATACTTCCTCTACCACCGCACAGTGGCGCGAGACGCCGAGAAATGCGACATGGAATTTTTTTCCGATTTTTTTTCTGTTTTCACCGTAGGTGGTCATAATATGATGTATTTAAGATAAAAAAAAGGTTTCCCAATAATGGATGGGGATAGAATGCTAAAAATCGCCGAAAAAAGAAAATGTTGTCCCAAAACTTTCCAAAATCTGCCATTTTTTATACGTTTTTTGCCCATAACTTCGGCAATTTTCGGATTCAGCAACTTTTCTCGACGGATTCTGAAAGTTAATGACAAAGCCTACAACTTTTGTTATGGTCGCAACGCTGTAGCGAGGTCGGCCATTCGAGTTTTTTGGCCTCAAAGTTTTTTCCTTTTTCAGATTTCTTTGAAAAATCGTTTCATTTTGACATTTCTTGTCAGTTTTGCGTTCCTGAGTGCTTAGTGCTGCGTGACATAACGAACGGAAACACTCCGGTTTTTTTTTTTGTTCATCTCTCTGTTGTCTGAACGCCGAATGCCATATCGGGACAGTAACGTGCACCTCTTGGGTTCTCGAGGACGTCAACGAGCACCTTAGGGTGCCCGATGACGATGCGAGCATAATAGACCTACGTTCCGACCATTCGTTGAAAAGGTCTCATCAAAACCTACTCGAATCAGGAATAAAATAAATAAATTGGTCAACCCCCTTTTTTCAAGATCCAGTTAACTAATCAGGATTTTGAAAAAAGGGGGTTGACGAAGAATTTTTTTTTATTCCTGATTCGAGTAGGTTTTGATGAGACCTTTTCAACGAATGGTCGGAACGTAGGTCTATTATGCTCGCATCGTCATCGGGCACCCTAAGGTGCTCGTTGACGTCCTCGAGAACCCAAGAGGTGCACGTTACTGTCCCGATATGGC
Organism: Stenchaetothrips biformis; assembly: GCA_030522485.1. Classification (NCBI taxonomy): domain Eukaryota; kingdom Metazoa; phylum Arthropoda; class Insecta; order Thysanoptera; family Thripidae; genus Stenchaetothrips; species Stenchaetothrips biformis. The sequence continues at coordinate 7,010,976 of CM060089.1, read as the reverse complement.
ATTCGGCGTTCAGACAACAGAGAGATGAACAAAAAAAAAAAACCGGAGTGTTTCCGTTCGTTATGTCACGCAGCACTAAGCACTCAGGAACGCAAAACTGACAAGAAATGTCAAAATGAAACGATTTTTCAAAGAAATCTGAAAAAGGAAAAACCTTTGAGGCCAAAAAACTCGAATGGCCGACCTCGCTACAGCGTTGCGACCATAACAAAAGTTGTAGGCTTTGTCATTAACTTTCAGAATCCGTCGAGAAAAGTTGCTGAATCCGAAAATTGCCGAAGTTATGGGCAAAAAACGTGTAAAAAATGGCAGATTTTGGGGTGTTTTGGGACATTTTCTTTTTTCGGCGATTTTTAGCATTCTATCCCCATCCATTATTGGGAAACCATTTTTTTATCTTAAATACATCATATTATGACCACCTACGGTGAAAAAAGAAAAAAAATCGGAAAAAAATTCCATGTCGCATTTTTCGGCGTTCCGCGCCACTGTGGCACCGCCGCAGCGAGCTTCCACGGCACAGCAATTTCCTTGGTTCAACACCCTGACTCGATGGCGAGGTTAACGGTGCACAGCTGGCCAGAAGACTGGTGGAGGCGGTGAAACCCCGGACGCGGGTTTTGAGCTGCAGAGTCGGTATATAGGACTCGAACCGAACGTGTGACCCCACCGATTGCTCCCCGAACGAGGGATCCATCACGAGGAATCCATCGCAGGATGGGCCAGAAAACCGGTGCAGGCGACCAAAATTCTCGATGCATTTTGAGCTCCAGTGTCGCTGGGACTCTAACCGAACGTGTGACCCCCCCGATTGCTCTACGAACGAGAAATCCATTTTTCAGAAATGCTTCCCTGTCTAAAACGGCTATTATCCACCAAGGGTTATTGAAAAGACGACTTTTTTGAAATGTATACCGGCCCACGCGCGAAATGGTTTCCCTACATGTTAAAACTATCCTAGGAATAAGGCAGGCCTGATCAAAAAATGCTTAGGGGTCGCCCTACCTTTTTCAAGGTTGAATATCAGCGTAGTTTTTCAAAAGTCTGAGTTTTGACGCACCAGGGGCTCTAAAAGACCCGAGGTGCGTCTTAGCCGCTGCGTTTCGATTGGCACTTCTTCTACTAACGTTCCGGAAGGAAATGAGACCTACCGGGGTTGATTTGGTCGCACGTACAAAAATCAATACTACTTTTTTTGCTCTTAAAACGCGATTTTTGTGCATTCTTTTACATGTTGAGCGCTGCTAAAGCTTCTGGTGTGGTTCAAAATAACAGGGAAAGTGGCGATACAAATCGGCAACTTTGGCCCGTCCCGTACATTTTAAACATTCGCAATTGCTGTCGTATTTTAGCCCATAGTGATGCGAATCACTGTCGGAAACTAAATAGATGTTACTTTCGTCATCGGCACCCTTAACGTATGAAACCATATGTACCTCCAAATAACGATTAGGGTCGTATGTGACGGAAACGGTACTCGACCGTCTGGGTCCAGTTCGGGGTCAAAAAGGAAAAATTTTGGTCGCATTTGACCCTACCGGGATTCGTAAGTAGGTCTGGGGTCAAAATGGATGCCATTTTCGTCATCAGCACCCTCAAGAACATACGAAACAATGTCAAGCTCGAGTTGAAAGTTTGGTCGTATTTTACCCCACCGGGGTTCGAACCTGGGTCTGGGGTTAAAATGGATGTCATTTTCGTTATCGGCACCCCCGAAAACATATGAAACAATGTCAAACTCGAGTCGAAAATTTTGGTCGTATTTTACCCCACCGGGATACGAACCTGAGTTTGGGGTCAAAAGGGATCTCATTTTCGTTGTCAGCACCCTCGAAAACATATGAAACAATGTCCAACTCGAGTCAAAAATTTTGATCTTATTTTTACCCCACCGGGATTCGAACCTGGGCCCCAACTTTTCCGATCGGCTCGAAATTAACACAGTTGTCCTTATTTCGTCGCCCCGATTCCAAAAATACCCCTACATGCCCTTCTAGCGGCCTCCGGTGCAGAGATCCTCCTGTACACCATGTAAACCATGATGCACCAGCAGCAGCGCCCCTGGGGCTCGGATCGAAAAAGCCGTCACCAGGCGGTTCTTAGGTTCACCCTAGGATGCTGCATACCAAATTTGGTGGAGATCGGACTACGGGAAGACCTCGGACGGACGAACGGACGGACGGACGCACAGCACGCATCATACTATATGCCCGTCCTCCGATATTTATTTTCATAAATAATACGGGACGGGCCAAAAATCTAAAGTGAGTGTGTCTTGTAGAGAAAAGTCTGGCCTTTCCAACAAGCGAAGGTGGAAGGTTGTGCAATTTTTAATTTAGGCGCTATAGCAACTCAAAGAGTGAAAATGATTTAAGTTTTCCTTGAAAAACAGTGCTATCGCATTTGAAAGACGAAAAAAATGGTCAAAATACAGGTAGACAGTGAAAACTAAATTGATTGCATTGTATTTTCTTCTTCTCATACTTTTTCTTCCCTTGCAGAGAGACTTACATTTATTATACTTTCAAAACATAAGAAAATAAAGCTAAATTAAATTAATTAGCTTTTACAGTTACTGTTTAAATTTATAGATCTACTTAAAGTCTTTCTTTGTTCTGAACTGTTTCACTTTGGCCCTAGACTCAATGGTCTCTGTTTTTCTCCGCACTTAACTCTTGCTTTTAGGGACGTTCCCAAGCCAACTGAGAGCCGATGCGTTCGATCGCTCTGCCGGCCGGTAGCAGCAGCGGCCGCACTACACTAGCCATCGGGTGTTTCGGAATTTCGCGTCAGTACCCCCACCACCGGCAGTTTTCCCCCACTCCACGGCACGTATCCAACCGTCACTTCACTGTTGGAAAAAACCACGACAAATGCTACGGTACTTTGATGGTGGACAACTTGCCTAATCATGTCGTACCTGTATCGTACCAGGTACGATGAGAGTACAATGTAACCGTACAAGGATACCGTACCAGATGGGACCACGAATAAAAATAACTGTACTAGATTTTTTGTGCTTGTGTTGATCGTGTCAAATTCATAAGCAATGCAAAAAAATTATGTACACCCCAGGCGGGTGTATCACAGTTGTTCCCCTGTCAACTCTTCCCCATACTTCTTCCCGGACACTTCTTCCCCGTCTCTTCCCCGTCGTGTTTAATTTCCTGCTCGGGGAAGAGAGTTCTTCCCGGCATTTATTTTCCTCATTTCATTTCCTCGCTCCCCACTCCGCTGAGCCCCCCTCCCTGACGGCGGCGCCGCGGACGGGAGCTGCTGCCGCGTGGAGTATCGCCATGAGGCGCGCGTTGGGCTGCCTATCCTCCGGGCGGGGGTTGCAGTCGGGCGCAGTATGAGTAGTGGGTCAAATTTAGTTTCCTCCTGATTAATGTATTGTCCGATTATAGTGCACTTTGCAATAGATGTGGGGTAAAGTTTGGCGAAAGCGAGTATTGAACAAATTGTAGTGACTGCGCCACTAATATTATTTCTAGGACTTGACCTGTTCCATGCCACTCTTAGAGTGTACGCGTTCATCAGAACCTTGAGTTACCACAGAGGTTCTGGAGTTGGATTAGCAGTGTATCAGTAATAAGTTAATAAGCCAATCGCAATGCCATAAAATGCACTCATCGATGGCACCGCAGAGGAAACTTATTGGGACAAATTAGAAAACTCTCGTGAAATTTTACTCAATTTATTTTGAGAAAAGCAGAATTACATCAGAATTTAACACCGTTAATCAACGAATGTGACGTCATATTCGTGTGAATGTCAATTTTGTCACGTTCGTTTGAATACGACGTCACATTTGTATGAATGTTCATCCACGTTCAAACGAACGTGACACCCTAATTTAATGGCCGTGTCACGTTCAAACGAATGTGACATCGTATTCAAACGAATTTGACAAAATTCACATTCTAACGAATATGACGTCACATTCGTCGAATAACAGTGTTAAGTCTTGCCTATCACTGCTAAAACATTTACAATAGACCATAATGAAACGCATTTAAAATTAGGCGTAATCAGCACTACTCCGATATTCCTACAATGTTACCATTAAATCACAGACATTCTCGAAACACTGACGTACATTTATTTACAAATGGTCGCACTAAATACTTAGACTCCTAAAAAGGCCAACTTGCGGCAGTCCTGCCAACACCCGGCCAACACCCGGCCACACCCGGCCAACACCCGGCCAACGCCCGGCCCAGACCCGGCCGGCACCCGGCCAAGTCCGGCCAACACCCGGCCCAGGCCCGGCCAACTCCGGCCAAACCCCAGCCCCGGCCAGCACCCCGCCATCGCTTGGCCAGCAGCCGGCCCAGCCCGGCCATCACTCAATAAACGACAAAACGTGGTATTTTTGCTGTCTAAAGCGGTATAAATCCCCTCAGAATCACTCCCCGCGCCTTTCTGGGTCTCGCGAGCGCCTGGTGGGAAGGCAGCCCCGCACGCACGCCTGTTTAGCGGGCTGGCCTATGCTGCACCCCGGTAGGCGCTCGGCCGACCAGCGCACAGTGGGCCAGAGGAGCGGTGGAGGCGGACACAATTCCGGACGCGTTTTGAGCTCCAGAGTCGCTCAACAGGACTCGAACCGAACGTGTGACGCGTCTAGAATTTCGGCCGCCTGCGCCGGTCTTCTGGCCCACTGTGCAGCAGCAACTTGGGCGACACAAGGCGACCAAACAAAGTGGTCTGGCAGGGGATCGGCAGGCTATTTACCATTGATTTCCCTTCCCTAAATTGTGTGTTTTTCAGGTGACCGCAGCCCATATGGACCATTCCCGGCAGTTGAGTAAGCAGCTCAAGTCATCAGCTCTAGGATGGAAGGAAGTTAAACCACATAGGATGGATTGGAATTCCGGATTGGAAAGGAATCGCCCCCTTTTTCACTCGAGATAGTATTCCTCTTCCCAGGTTTTGTGTGAAATTTTGTCTGGCCGGGAGTTGGCCTTTATCAAGGGGAATCATCAAAATTGCTGACATGCAGAAACCATGAATGCTGATTTACAAGTTGAATCCAAGTTCCTCGTGGGGCACGCCGCCATTTCACCCTCTTTGCATATCAAGACATGGTCACACCCCACTGACACTTCAATGGCAATGACACTTGTCAATAATCTACACTTTGACGTCGTGCCTGTCGCTTTAGATGGCCCAGGCTTAAACTAGAATACATTGCTAAATCCACAGTGTGCACTGTAATAACGCCACACCATGAATCAGTCAAATCACATTTATATCGAGTATTAACCATAGAATATTCGTTGACTTCCAACAAACTATTGCTGTTCGCAGAGCTTCAACTAATCAGCAGACTGACTCTGACAGTCGTTTTCGTCTCTCTCTTTCTCGTACTCATGGGACGTCCCGGACAGGTACGAGAGCGACAGAGACGACGTTCGAAATCGGTCTGCAAGTTTACAAACATTTTGCATTTTCTGCATTTTGTAAACTTGAATTACGAAGATATTTAAATACCATAACTTGTAAGCATCACAAATTCAGTCTTGAGATTTTTTTAAAATTGAAGTATCTAGAACTAGCCTATTAATAAGTGTACAAATTGGTCTCTTGACTTTACGCTCTGCAAACTCAAGTGTGTACATCGCATGCGTCAGGCTGCGGCACGCTCGGTGGCGGTTACCTGTGCCCTGTTGCCGAAGCTCCCTACGTTTTGTATGTAAAGTAGAGTCACTGTGTACATGCAGGCGAGCACTACCTGTCGTGTACATGACAAGCATGCTCCAGCGTGAAGTGTGAATGCAGGCATGCTTGAACCCGAAATTTGAGCTCCCAAGCTAACTGACGTCTATTGGCGTGTCTGCCTAACCGCCTAGAGGGTAGGCAACCCCAACTAATCAGCACACCTATGCGTTGCGGGCTGGCCTACCCTACGGCGTGCAGGCGCCTTGCCCTTGGGAGGTTTCCTGCCACTGCAACAGATTGTTGTCGTTTCAAAGCGAGTAGTCGTCTGTGACGTGAGGCTCTAAGGGAGGCTTCCTGCAGGCCATGCTGGGTCCATCCCAAGTCGAGCCAAGTTGCCGGCGCAGCTAAGCAGAGCTGGCAACGGCGTTTGACGGCTAGCATCACCCCGGGCCCGGTGCGGGCCACCGGAAACACCTGCACTGGGTGCCCAGGATGCCGACGCACGTCATGGAAGAGTGGCAAACACCTCAGAAAGCAAAGTATTACTCCGGGACCAGCGGCGGCGAGGCAAGGTGGGCAGCTCACCGTCAAGTCCGTTACCAACGCGTCGAGGCTGTTGGATTATCCCTGAAGGCCTCATAACGGGGAATCCGTGCTGGAACCTTGTAGCAATGATACTTACTGGGGGTCTCCAAGTTCGGCCGAGTCAAGCCGTTCGCGTAGGCTGCAGTGACAAGGACGACGGTTTCGACGAGCCACTCTCCAGGGTTTGTCTTGGCGAGAGCCTATGAGCCAATTTAGCACATTTTCGCGAGATATAGTAATCATAAAATTTTCTTGCCAGAGGCGTTGTTAAACACGTCCCCGCTGCCGCGTGGCCCCGGGCATCACTTTTAGCCGCGTCCTGCTGAGGTGGCTCTTGTTCTTATCACGGTGTTCAGTTCGCGGCGAGAAGAAAAAAGAAAGGGTATGAAAGCCGCCACCGCCCGACAGCCGAGAGCCGGCAAGCCGAGCGCGGCCGGCCCGTTGCTGGCTGCGTTCGGAGTTGCTTTACGACATCTGCGAACTGGGGCGAAGGCTGGAGGGACACACAGGGATGCCAGCGCCACTATCACTTTAAAAAAGTGAAAAGGGTGAGTTTTTTTTTTTAAATAGTGAGTAAAAAGTGAACTTTGAAGGGTGAAAAGTGAGCAAAAGTGAGCTAAAATGTTCCTAAATAGTGCAACAAAAGAAAAAAAAGGTACTTGTGTGAATCAAATTTGTACTCAGAGATACATAAATAAAACATATTTATGAAAGGAGGTTTGCGACGGGCAGAAGCGAAGGGCACCAAACGCGGACACCGCTACGCCGTAGCGCCGGTACGGACACGCCTACATCCACACACACAAACAACAACCCAGCACCGCCTTCTCGAAACGTCGCTCTGCGCAGGGCGGGTACAGAGGACCTCGCTGATTGGTTGGAGGGATCATGGGACATATTGGCGGTAGATTCAAATAAACTTTTATCGTTTTCAGCAAAAATAGACGAAATATAATGCTTTCTGTTCATCTAAGCCATTAAAATAGTGAGAATAGTGAGTATTTTAGCCGAAAAGTGAGAAAACTCACTGTGATTTTTCAAAAGTGAGTAAAAGTGAGAAAAGTGAGTCGCTGGCATCCCTGACACATGCAAGGTTCGAACTTGCCCGCTGTGGTTCGCGGAAACCATCCCCTCTCAACCCAGGACCAGCCCCGGCGTGGTGGTCAGCGCCGCGGCCAGGCGTGTCGCCAGTCGGCCGCAAAGGGCATGGTTCCAGGACCGTCAAAAAATTAAAGACTTGGCAAGTGTGACGCATATTTAAATCGGTCGCAGCCGTTGTTTGGAAAGTGGTGTAGAAAAAGACCTCGTGATAACGCAATGATTTAGATACCAATCGACGCAAAGATAGCCTGCTCCTGCTCCTCTGCCCGAATCTCACTTACATTTTGAGTTCCGATCTGGCATTGTCAACTTTCTCGCAGAAATATGGATGGTGGCGGCACAGCTACGCTCCACCGCCCAAGCATTGAAGTATTCGCGGCCGACAATGCGCCGCCGACCCTCCTGCTGCGTCTCACGGGCAGATTGCGGATTAGCTGCAAACGCATTCCCGCGGGAGGCAAGGACGCTTCATCCCGATCCCCAAGTGCTGCCCGGAAGGCCGATGCCAAAGCAAAATGCAGTTCGAAAATACACTCTTCTTTTTTTTGTTTTGGAAAGACATCAAAGTGCTCTACGAACTCAGTAGGTATATGGCACACTGATAAAAATGTGTGTCTGCATACACACTGTTCTAAACAGTGTTCCTGCGAAGCAAACTCTTCTTAACAGTGTGTCTGCGAAGCACAATGTTCGAAACAGTGTGCCAAAGACCCATGTTAAATGCAGAATCGGCCAGGCACGCTGTTTTAAAGTGTGTCTAACAAGAACTTGCATTTGCAGAGTGGGCGCAAACTTCGAGGTGGAGCCTAAACTTACAACACGTGGAGCCGATCGGAGACAACCCGTTTAACTGTGGCAAAAAAATACGGAGAAATTTCTAAACAATTTGTGCTGATTGTCCGTACGAAGAACCCAAATTTTCCGGAGGACTCACAGTCGTCTCCGAGCGCTAAAATGGCCTGCAAGGGACATGCGAGTAGGCTGCAAGTCCTGGGGGTGTCCGCGGTAGCCCCCCACGTAGTGAGCGGGTCTGGGTAGCCGCTAAAAAGACGCCACATCCCGTGATCTCGCGAGGTTGGTCCGGTGAGGTGGCGGTGGTGGTTGCGGAAACACCCGCGGTGAAATGCTTTGCTCGATTGCGTGCATTTTGCGTGCAATTGCGTGCTTTTGCATGCCCTAGTGCGTGCTCAGAGCGGGCGTTTGCGTGCTAATGCGTGCAATGCGAGTGTACGGTTCGAGCGCGCCGCCGCCGCCGCACTCGTGCGCGCCAATGCATGCGAATGCTTGCCCGGCGCCGGGTAATGCAAGCGCGGGGCGCTCGGGCCGTTGCACTTCACTGCCAGGGTTCTGTGCTTTCGCGCCCCGCGATAACACGCGCTGCGCTGCGACCGTGACCTTGGTTGGCGTAGGCAACCAGGACCTGATCGGCTTTCGGCCGGGAGGAGGCTGCAGTATGAGCTGAGCGAAGCGGCCAGCCCGGCCCCCTGCGCCACCGCTCTGCAAACTTGCACACTGTTTTAAATGTGTGCCTGCTCGCACACTGTTCTAATCAGTGTGCTAAAGACCCATGCAGCATCGGCCAGGCACACTTTAAGAGCAGTATGCATACAGGCACACATTTAAAACAGTGTGCCATGCACACTGCACACACTTGCGTTTCCGTGATTTGGGATTTCGGCAACGGGTGCTGCTACAAGGGCATGAAAAGTTTCTCTCGGAATGGGGGCGGCGAGACAATTCACTGATAGAAAAAAGGGCAGAAATTACACGGAAAATGTCTGATCAATTTTTTACCTGGACCGTCCGTACCTTGCCAACCGCGGAGGTTCTATACATGTTTTCTGTAGCAGTTTACATGAGATCCTTATGGGGACCACAGAGAACCAGTACGGAAGGTCCGTACCTTTTCTGTACCCCATTTTCTGTACATTTTCCGTACCAAAACACGGATTTTTTTTTTGCAGTGGAAGCCAACGGTCACGGGGCTGCTTTGGGGCAAATCGGCGAAGTTTGGGTCCGGGTTCCAATGCAACTCGACCTAGGTTGAAAATCCCGTTTGGGTTAAACACGACGAAATCTGCGAATTTTAAAATGTACGGGACGGGCTAAGGTTGCCGATTTATGTCGCCACTCTCCCGAAAGGTCCCCGTTCGAATCACCTGCTGAAGGCACGCCAGACTAGCTCTGCTCCGCACGCCTCGGCTTTCGAGTGACTACGCACCCATAACACCACCGAACCGAGAGGTGCGCTCTCACGGTGGCGCAGGGCGCAGGGCGCCGCGTCGGCCGCTTCGCTGAACTAATACTACAGCCTCCTGGTCGAGAGCCGATCCGGTCTTACCCGAGGGGTCCACCACTCAGCTTTGGAGTCAGGAGTTTACACAGGATTACTGATTACCAGTGATTACCTAAAACAATTCTCAAAAAACCTCTAAAATTTTGGCCAGTTAGGATCTTTTTTGACCATTTGAACGAGATGACCCCCAAAAAGCCGATAAAAACAGCGAAAATTTCCAGTTTTGGCATGTGATTACCAATGATTACTGGACGAAGTGTACACACGATCACCAGAGTGGTGGACCCCGCGGTCCTACCTGCCTACGCCACCCAAGGTCGCGGTCGCAGCGCAGCGCGTGTTATCGCGGCCCGGGTGGAAGGATCTGTAGTTGGCACTGCATCGGTGTGCTATTGTTTTCCTGTACCTCAAAGATCAGTTCCCTATGAGAAATTTGAGCAGATGAATGTTACTAATTCATGTAGTTAAAACAGGTATTTTTGAATAGTTTTCTTGATGTTAGGCCATAGTTAAGCTAGTGTGTAAGTATAGGTAAAGTATGGAGAACTGCAGTTTAACTGCGGAAAAAGTACCACTTATTTCGGACAACTATAGTTTCTGGCAGTTCCCCCTTAGTCGTGCCCAGTCCCTACCACAGTTGCAATGCAGTTTCACTTCAGTTTAAAGGGAAATGATACTTCATTTAGAAATAGCTTTCAGACTCCAGAAACAGTGCACAACTTTGGCACGTTAAATGTACTGTTTGCACTAACATACTACTTGCATAATATCTGAGTCGTTTCTCCAATTAGCTTTGCGCTTTGATGTCATTTTCCAAAGAAAAGGTCTGTACAAATAAAACCAAAATGGTATTGTGATATACACTACTTTTATTTTGAAGGTAGTGACAACGGACAGATATCAGTTTTCCTTCATATCACCATTACAGTCCTGGTTCGTAACCTGCAAGACAAACGGCATCAGTAAAACAGTGGCAGCAAACGAATAGTAATATTAAAGCGTCGTACTTTACTTACCAGAGGTTCAATTCGTCCCATCTCAGCCGTTTTATATTCACTTTCCTCCTCCATGGTTAGGCATCAGTCATCAACAAACGCCTGTTAAACACGACAGGAAATTTGAAGATGCAAACTAGCATAAGTGGTGAGCAGCTTAAATGCATGAGGATGACTCACCGATCCCAGGCACAAATGTTGATTGCTGCAAACCTAGTGTTGACAATCGCCTGGAGACTAGTGGCGAACGTGGTTAGTCCATCTCTTCAACGCTGTGGGTTAGGCAAATGTAGCATCCGAGCACCTGTCAAGTAAGAAGAAGAACCATACAGGCTTCAAACTAGCCACAACATTGAACAGCTGATCACAACTAATGAGGGTACTGTTGATGACTCACCCAGCTTCTATGTATTTGCAAGTACACGCAAATTGGTGACAGGAGACGAAAGAGGTCAAGGATCCTCCAAACCGATTCCAGAGGCACAGCTAGTGTACATTACAACATTCACCATCTGCAAAGAAAAATCAATAATTAGCTTTTAACACTAGAAACTTCTGAGAAAAGAAATAAGAAAAATGAAGGTACTCACACTCATACATATTTCATCCCAAAAGAAATGGATGATCAACAGGTCACCCCAACTTCGGAATAGAGCACAAGAGGACTTCATGTCTGTGATTGACCTAACAGAGTAGAGGTTAGGTACCAGGTAGCCACCGTGGAGGGAGATTTTACCACAGCAAGTCTGGAATCCTCTACACCACTTCCAGCCGTTCTGCTTATGTGAACTTGGGAATACTCAGCATGCTGAAGAAGAAAAAAGAACATCAATGGAAAATCCAACACTTGAAAATATTCAAGAGTAAAGAGTACTCACGCAGAAAACGCAAACAAATGCTCCACGAACCAACATCTCTGCAGGGGTCGAGGTTATGTCACAAGTCTTGCTCGAGATAACGACTGCAATAAGAACGGATGGATCAGAAAATAGTGGATCGGATGGATAAGAAAATGAATATTTCAAATGAGGACACGTGGGATGGACAATCGGGAAATTTGGCGAGATGAAAAGAAACTACAAACATAGAATGAGTTGCTTAGGCTCACGACCGCTTCACGAGTTGCTAGGGACGAAGACTTACGTGGTAGTTGCAGCATTTCTCGAACAAAATGTGGGGTACTTGAAGGCTTGAGAATAAAGAGCACGACAGTGCCCTGATTTCGGTGCCTTTTAGGAGAGATTAACAGTTTTCGATTGCCTAAAAGCACACGACGTAGACGAGCACAATAACAGTCCGCCATCTTTATCTACCTATTTCCGGCTCCGTCCCCGACGACAGTCACGGCAGTCTTTTGTTGTCAAGTCGATGTTGCCAACTTCACCGCGTTTGAAATCTAGCGGCTGGAAGCCAATGATTGAAAGTATTTCATATATTTATATAAAAAATTCTTTGTGAAATAAATTTAGGAATAAATTTACTGCCTTAAATTCTCTTGACATTTTGTAACGATTGTTCGTTTTACCTCCAAGCATTGCGCATTTGGCTCACCTGGCTGGGAGGAAGAAAAAAGAGAGAACGACATAAATAAATAAATGGATGTGCAGGCCACCTGCGACTTTAGTTTAGTGGCCGGAGTGACAGTTTCCCAAGTAGTGGAAAGCCTCGCGTGTGATTGTGTTAGTTGCCGTTGTTGTGACCTCTCGCTACTCGCCGTTGGTTGGTGTGCCCGTTCGCTACTCGCCGTTGTGTCATCATGCCTTCACGCACGTCGTCAACCAAGAACTCGACAGAGCAGCGTCGTGCTCTCGTCAAATGGACCGATGGGGCCCATGCGGGCACGTACACACACAATGTGTCGTTCGAATGGATCCACAACTTTGATGCTGCGTCTCCGATTTTCCCCGAGACGTATGCCATTGATTGGCGAGTACCGCCAAAGCCCCGAGACGGATGGCCCGTTTTTGAAGGGCTTGTTTTGGACATCAGCTGTGAGTTCCCCATTCACCTCCAGACCGATTCCGAGCACTGCTTTCGTCGCTCTGTTTCTCTCGCCTCATGGCCCGTTCCGTAAGGGTGCGAGAAAGACAGAACGACGGGAGCAGGCAGTGCTCGGAATCCGTCTGCTGATAGCTGCCTCTTGTATTTTCTAAGCTGTTGTCTGCCGACTGATTCCGAGAGTCGTTTTCGTTGCTCCGACTCTCTCGCACTCACGGGGCGTCCCGTCTTGGTGACAGAGCGACAGAAACGACTCTCAGAATTAGTCTAACAACCCCAATGAATTGGTGCATGCCCCTCCCCTTTTGATGTGTCAGTGACTTGGTATACTTATCAGGGGTTATCTGTTCTAGCGGATCTGCCCTATCTCAAATCCAAAGCTGATGAACTTAAGAGGAACAGCACACTTGACAACCATGGAGCGGATGATGACGAAGATGCCAGGATCGGCAGTGAGAATAGTTCCAATCTCATGGACATCAATTCGCAAGGTAAATTTTTCTGTTCAAAGTGTCTGAAATGATTATGTAGGCTGGCATAGTTAACTTATTCCAAAATTTCTTTCAGCATTCAAAGACTTAGTTGCACGTCTTTCAAAGAGTTATGCCAACCACAGTTCTTCTAGGAGTTCATCACATGACTCTACTTCATCTTCAACTCCACCCAAGGAAAAGGTACTTCATTTCTTATATCTTCTAGCACACAGTAATTAATTGCCTCCCTTGCTTTAGTACGTTGTTTGACTGTCTTTTTATATTTTTCAGGTGAGCATAGGCAAGAGCTTGTGCGTTGACAGAACTGTCTACACATTGGCAGCAAATGCCTCTTCTCCAGGGCGCATGGTGCGACCTCTACTCCGTCAGGCTTTCTCCAGGCGGCGTTTGATTGCCTCCACATATGCTGGCCAGAAGAGGGTGGTGAACGGCAATCTTTGTGTCAAACCTTCCCTCAAGAAATATCAGAAGATGGCCGACATACATAGTATGTATTATATTATCCATTAGATTTATTGTTGCCCCTTTCATACATCATTTTTGACTGTTTTATTTATTTTCAGCTTTTGTACTTCAGAAGTACCCTCACCTCTCTCAAGGCTCCTTTGGAGCTATTGTAAACAGCTTCTTGGGAGAGAGACCCAACACAATCCAGACTGTGGAAGTGAGTAAACTTTACCAACTATTGAAGTTAATTTCATAGTGCGGGTCCTTCCTTATCTTAAACCTGTTTTGTCTTGTGTCTGTTTCAGTATGTTGAAGACAGCTCCGAAAGTGAATGCGAATGATGTCTGAATTTTATTTGTAATGATGTACAATGAAATAATAATGAAATCCCAATGATATTTCCTCAAATATACTATTTGCAACAAAACTGATCTTGTCAATATTTCATCACTTTCATCCAGTTCCTCTTTTGGATCCTTAATGTTTTGCAGCCTTTAAACTTTAAATTGAACACCTGTCAGGATATCTTTTAGAGAGGAAGCAAAGTTGCTGCAAATTTCTTAAATATAGGGTGAGATGAGTGAGTGTAATGAACTTATTCAGAGCACATTGTGATTGAAATGAAGAGAGGAAATTGTAGCATTTTGGTCAGTGGAAATAACCAGTGAGAAAAAATGTCAGATTTATTTTTCTTTATTTGTTGCTACCATGAGACAGAATAACATTTCATGAGTAAATGTTAAAACTCAAGACAAGCAAAACTAACGAGAACCTTAATACAGAGAGCAAGGCTCTGCAAATGGCCTTGGTATGCCAAGCAGAGGGCTGTGCTATATTCCAAATCCTCAGGAGTCGGTCCCATTGAACTTATCAATTGCTAATTAAAGTAGTGTGTTTCATCCAGAAGAGCACAAAGATTTAGTTTCCCTTAAAACATAAAAAATTGAAAACATCCAGTTGCTGAATAGATTGGTTTTATTAATCACGCTTTTCCAGAGTGGCAGGCTGAGTCCTCAAACGCTCTTCGAGAACTGCTATTTTCTTGAGTAGACCATCACTTTCACATTGTGCGCAAAGAGGCTCATCTTTCAGCTCGTGTTCTGCCAATGATTGCTTGTGCTGCTCATATCCACCAGGTAACTTGCCCAACGAGTGACGATAGACATGGCAATGCCACAATGCATGTTCCAGTCTTTGATTAACTATCTGCAGTTCTCGCTCCAGGTTTTGAATCTAAGAAACAGGAGCAAAATTTAGACTGTTGTTGCAGGTTGCACTTCTGACTTGGATCATTGATATTTGACTTAATAATTAACTAGAACTGTACCTGTTTAGCTTGATTGTCCACTACATCATCCCATGTCTCATGATGACCACAAACATCTTCAGAAGTTCCACTTCCACTGCTGGCAGACATGTTTGAACTTCTGCTGCTCTGTTCTTGCTTCCTTCACTGCTGCCTTCACTCATCTCCATGCCCCTACTTCCTCCCTCCTCCCTCCCTCCTTCCCCTCGATCCAACTGAAACCCCCTTCCCCTTTTTTCTTGTGTTGAATTTGTGGTATTATTTCTTTCTACTGAAAAATAAATAATCCAATTACACATTGGAGGCTGAATTTTTTATTTTCATTTCAGTTTTGATGGAGCACAAGTAAAATAAGTTCATAAAATTTTGGAGGATTTACAAATATTTATTCATAGCTACCTAATGCGTAGATTGCACATGTTAAAATGTCTTCAATATCTGAGAACTTTGAAAGATTTGAAAGAGAGTCAACATTAAAATTTTAATTTCAATCTGATTTTCTACCTAGTGGTCTAGCAAGACCACATATGAACAAAATAGCAATGATGGGCCTGTTCATACCAGGACAATAGAGCAGTATGTGGGATTTACATTTCACACTGAAGATCTGACTAAAAATGGTCACACACATATTCTGGTTTTAATGCTTCTGAGGTAAAGTTAACATAAGTAAAATATCCAAAAATGTAATAGTAATAAAAAAAAACCTCAAAATGAAGACAAATGCAAACAATAAAAAACATGAGTATGACAAGACATTGTTTTACAATACAACTGGTAGTACATTAATAGCAAATTACATAATAAGTATTCCATGACTCTGATAAAATACAGTGGTAACAATAAAAATGAGAGGTTGACATGTAAACACACCGAAAAGGACAAAAACCTCACAATAATGCATTTAATGGAGCATTTCCATTTGTAGTACATTAACAAAAGCAAATCTGAGAGGCTCCGAATTAGAAATGCTCAGTGAGAATGAAATAAGTTTCGAGTCGAACTGAGAAATGGGAACACATCTTAGTGTCTCCTCAACCCGTTCCTTGAATATTTTCACATGTGGAATGAGATTATTGCAGAGTCTCATAGGACTTCTTACCAGATAGTGTCCTAATGCCAAGCCAAGATTATCAATTACTATAAAAGAGTGGATTTCCAAAACCCTGTCATCTGATAATAAAACTATGGAATTATTCTGCTTTTCAGCTTTAGAATAGGCAACTGACTGATACACAACACTATCCACACTACACCTATCAAACATAAAATACTCTTTGCCAAGCACCGCCTCAATTCCCTCTCTAACAATAGTGCAATGCAAGTTAGGGGCCAAATTAACTATTTTTGGCACACCAAGGAAACCTACATTACCAATAATAAGATAAGGGTCTGCCAATGGGCTTGCAGCACACATTACAGACTGGAAGAACTCCCTCTCCTTTTCATTCATGGCATGTTCTAGATCAGTAAACATAGCATTTAAAGCAATTCTCAATCGCATATACATTGAGATCTGATGTACAGCTCCGTTACTGCTATGAACAGCAGACTTAATTTCACCATTGAAACTCTCAAAAACAAATGCGGAGTGGGTCCAAGATGGACCAAAATTCATCGTACTTTTTCCTAGATGGGTGAGCAAATGTGTACTAAAGGTGACATGTTCTGCCCCATACAAATCGTCAATCTGAACATTGAACTGTACAAGGGATCTAGTGCCATACACTACATCGGTGTTAGAAATAGAGTTCTGAATCAGC
This sequence comes from Stenchaetothrips biformis, assembly GCA_030522485.1. NCBI lineage: Eukaryota > Metazoa > Arthropoda > Insecta > Thysanoptera > Thripidae > Stenchaetothrips > Stenchaetothrips biformis. Next base: position 6,994,330 of record CM060089.1, on the reverse strand, counting down.
ATAACAATTCCACGTACCAAGAGACTCCAGTGGTTCAAGAAGCGCGGAGCAAGAATTCCAGCCAAGACAGGTATACTATAGAACACGACCCAATGAAACCACTCATGTCCCCTCCAATCTGAACGATCATTTAAAGAGCGAGGAGCCCTTGAGACAGTATCGGTGATGGTTATGGAGAGAAGTCGTTGATCAACCTCGTTAAATCTGGTTCTAACATTAAAATCTTTGGATGAATATTTCTCACTAAACCACAAATTTGCAAATCTCTTGGCACAGTTGACAAGTGCATGAAAAAGATCAAGATCAAGACAATTAATAATATCAAACCCTGGTATTTCAGTCAAGATGGAGAGGCCCTTAATGCCTCGTTGAGATTTGTTGGTTGCGATTGCTCTCCTGGCAAGCTCCAAAGTTTCTTCATGAGTCCTTAAAGCATATTCTCTGTTTGAAATGGTATAAGATCTGCTGTGGCCACGACCTCTTCTCATCCTAAAACCAGGATGGTAACACAATCCACATCCAAACAAACCTGCAATCATAAATCAAGACATTAAAAGAAAATTTTACAGAGACAGTTAACATCTGATTTTGTGCACTCATAAAGTACTCACCATTGAATTGGGTTGAACATCTAAGGAGTGGCCGAGCCACTGAATCACTCACACACATCAGAGGTACAATCTTGAAAGTTTTATCCTGCCCATTGATCTTGATGGTGATGCCATTTCTTTGCAGCTCAATACATTCTTTCACGAACGGCTTTAGATATTCATTCATATTCGGTTTTCCTTTCCCAAGCCACACATTTGCCATTAAAACATGCTTCCTCCTCAAATGAAGAGGAAGTTCATTTATTGAGATCAGAACAGGCCAAGCAGAGGATTTTCCAGTTAAGGCAACCTGTAACAGACAAATAGATTTGACTTAAATTTTTTTTGAAAAAATTGTACCATAGATAAGGCATAAAAATAATTAAAAAATCAAAACACAAAGATCAATAAAAACCTCACCTTCAGTCCATCAACAAAAAAATTAAATGATAAAGAAGCCAATGCAACCAATTTCTTGTAGAACTTCCCGTCTTGAATGTCTTCATAGTTTCCAGGCTTAATCTTTTTCCGATGCTGGGGCTTCACAAGTTCCTTTGCCAGACCATTTATGAGGAGAGATTTAATTTGCTCACCCACAGACAAATACAGGAATACATTCCCCTTCTTCTTATTACATTTAGCATCAACCTCATTGTGGCAGTTATTACATTCTTCTGTTCCATCAATAACTCCAATGTAAACACCACAGTGCGGACAGATGTGGTGTTCTGACAAAGAAGATGAATAGAGGGATATGGCAGCCTTCAACATATGCTTGGTAGGAGTAAACAAAAACTCCTTTGACAGGACCCCAGCGAGTCGCATAATGCATTCAGCTGCTGTGTAAGTCAGATTGTGAGCAAATTTAGTGGCTAGTAGAAGCAGTACTGTGATTCTTTGCGGCACACTCAGGTGAAGGTCACTAGCAGCGGCTAACACCTCTTCCTCATCACTGCTGTCTGGATCTTCACCAAGAGTTATATTTTCTGTTACTGACGTTGAAAGATTGGTCTCTTCATCAGAGTGAAATGCATCCTGTAAAATAAAAAAAATTGATTTAAAGTCGCTTTTAGAGTATTTGTAGTAAACAAACAAACAAAGCAAAGCATACCTCATCATCGTCCTCGTCACATAATTCATTGTCATCTGGCATTTCAGTTTCTTCAAAAAAATGCCATTCTTCTTGACACATTAAAGATGGAACCCTGTAGAGGAAGGAAGAAATTAATATAAAGTGGCAATGATTATTCAATTCATACACAATTAATGTTCAGGAATTTATACCTCGCATTCAATGGAGCTTCGTCTGAAATCAATGCAGATGGAGTACATCCAGATGATGATGTAGAAGGGCCGGGTTGATCAAATTCCGTGGATTGAAAACTGCAAAGGATTACACAAAATAAATATAACAACATTCGTACTTATTCATGAAATGATTTCTGTTCGGAGAAGTACCTTGATTGCTGAGTTGCATCGGCAAAGGTGGTAGAGGTATTTTCTTCACATCTTTCTTCAACTGGGGTATCAAATGTTGACGGAGAGGGAGGTGGACCACTACTTGCAGGAACTGGAATGCCATCATCTTCACTAGCTTTCCTCCTCCTGTAAACAAAAACAAAATGTGATAAATGATACAAACAAATAGGTTACGAGTCATTGCTCACTGGCCAGAGAGAATCCTTTAAGCGTGTCCAACGTTACGATGAAGGTGTCAAAAAAGGAGTGAAAACCATGCCGCTAACAATTCATAACAGAAAAACCAAGCAATTGCGAATGTCGTTTCATCGCTCGTCTCTCTCGGTCCCTACCGGGACGCCCCATGAGGGCGGCGAGAGAGCGATGAACCGTCTCTGCCGAATCAGTTCGCAGATCCACTCACTTTTTGCGAGGCGGCGGATGCGCGGCAGCCAGCACAGTTGATTTGGGAGCTGAAGTCCGCGATTCCTTAAACTCATACTGTTTGTATGGTCCACGTTTCCTTGGCATAACACAGACGCGGCACGCACACCGCACACCCCCAGGTGTTGTTGTCAGGGCGAGGAGCGAGGAGAAGTGGGCAGGCAAGCGGGCTGCCGGCGGCCTGGCCTGCGCTGTGCCGTGCCTCGCGACTGTGCCTGCCGAGCCGAGCCGAGCCGAGCCGAGCCGAGCCGAGCCGAGCCGAGCCGAGCCGAGCCGAGCCGAGGCGGCAGGCGGCGCCGAGGTAGGCCACGGTCTCCACACCCGTGTCTCGCGGGACGCACTAGTGGCCTACCTGGCAGGCGCTACCGGGCCGAAGCGCCACCTTAGAGAAACTTTGCATTTTCTGTTGAATTGGCTACAGTTTTGGCTCTTGAAACAAGTGGCCACGCACTGAGTACTCGATGCACATGGCAATACAGGACAATCTGATGTGCTCCGTGCAATTTGAATGTACTCAATCCGAAGTCTTACTACCTTTCAAAGAGCTGTTGGGTTGCGCACGTTCCCTTACAAGGGCCACTGCAGTTGAATTGGAGTTTAGACGCACTTGGGCATTGCAGCTCACACTGTAGAGCGGAAAACAATTCAATCTGCAGTTTCCCGTCACATGTAACTGCAGTCCTGCAACTATAGTTTTGCCACTACAGTTACAACTGCAGTTGAACTGCAGATCCTTCCACCCGGGGGGGCGCGAAAGCACAGAACCCTGGCAGTGAAGTGCAACGGCCCGAGCGCCCCGCGCTTGCATTTCCCGCGCCGGGCAAGCATTCGCATGCATTGGTGCGCACGGGTGCGGCGTCAGCGGCACGCTCGAACCATACACTCGCTTTGCACGCATTAGCACACAAGCGTTCTCTCTGAGCACGCACTAGGGCATGCAAAAGTACGGAAAGCATGTCACCTGGAGCACCTCTTGGACCCGCAGACCGCATGGTGAGTAGCGAGGGTGGCAGCAAAGTGCACCATCAGGACTCGCGGGTGTGTGGGTGCTCCGGGGCCTTTTGGTGGTCCGGATCTGAAAGTTCGCCATACGCAACCGTAGTCCCGTAACCCGCCCTAAAAAGACCGACCCTGTACAATGGATGGATGGAACGATTTAAGCTAACAGCGCTTCAACATCAAAAATGGGTAATTTTGGAATTGGGGCGACGAAACAAACTCTATGGTGGTAAAACCGTAAAATAAAATCAGAGAAATCTGTATTCTGGTTCGAGTGCAGGCGTTTTGGTTAACACATTGTGAGATATCGCATCAATTTTCGATCGACACAGCAGCTCGCCTCTGTCCAACGGCAGCTCATATTATCGAAATTCATGGCTTGATTTTTGGCTTCCGATGGTCTGACGTGTAAACACGGTTACGGCCGTGGACCTGACTGCCCTTTCACCCGACGCTGGGCCTCCCGCCAGCACACGCGCCCGCCAACACACGCGGCAACACTGTGCGTTTATCGTCGTCCCTGGTGGCACGACGCGGCCGTGAGTCACGGGCGTCGCAGGCCGGGCTCGGACTTGCTCTTATTTGAAAAATTTTGAACCACAAATGGCCCTCTGCACTGTAAAAAAATGTTCCAGAGCATTCTGTAAACAACTTCAGCTAATGCTCCGTACCCTGAACCCAGTATTTTCCGTAGCCTCTTTACAATATTCACTGTGCCACTCACAGTCCTCTCTGTAGGACTTACAGACGTCTCCGTGCACCTCAATGATCTGCGACAGGCATGCGGAGAAAATTGTGAGTCGCACCGTGAATACTGTAAAGAGGTTACAGTAATAACTGGAATTGGGGTACAGAGAATCCTGGCTAAAACATTAACTTACTTCTCGGTAGTGCACTGTAATTCAACGAATGTGACGTCATGTTCGTTCGAATGTGAATTTTGTCACGCTCGTGTGAATACGATGTCACATTCGTTTGAACGTGACACGGCCGTTTAATAAGCGTGTCACATTCGTTTGAACGTGCGTCAACCTTCAAACGAACGTGACGTCATATTCAAACACACGTGATAAAATTCACATTCGAACGAATATGACGTCACATTTGTTGAATAACAGTGTGTTTTGCTACTGTGTTTCCTTTGTATTTGTACGAATATTTTGTCTGCACTCGATCCTCACAGCAACTCAAGTCCATTTCTACTTCCACAGCTTGTTGTGCGGACTGGACTGGACTGCATCGCAGCGTCTGTGAGCCAGGGGGACATTGACACACACACACACTCCCCGGTTCTTCGACGATCTAAATCAAATGAGCTTGATATTCTAACCACGACAGGTACGGAAGGCTGATCCCGACCAATGTTTTTGTTCCTCTGCCTCTCTTGCACTTTGAGGTTCTCCTAGAGAGAGGATCTTGCAGTCTGTGCAGGTGCTTCCCTCTACACGGCGCATTCAGCCTCGAGCTTTTCGGATTGCCTGGAGCGCCATGGTGGTAGGGGGCACTGCCAAGCGCCGCGCTGCGGGTAAGAGCGCATCCCGAAAACTTAGGCCACGCTTTACTGCTGTCGAACACACTTAAACTCAAACTGGCCGAAGCAGATGGCTAAGAAAATCTACCGGCGCCGTCGGCCGGTTGGCGGGACCTTCACCTTCAGGGCTCCAGGGCCTGCACCATGCACTGTCATTCTGGGTGTTCCGAAACGGTACGCCCAAGGCGTACGCCACAGAACACGGTACGCCTTTAGGCGTATCGAAACGATACGCCTAAGGCGTACCGTTTCTACACACCTTGAGCAGGTGGCATTCAGCATGGTCAAAGGGCTTTAAGCCCTCAGCACTTCGGTGCGCGTCAGGTCCAGGGTGCGTGCAATGCAAACACCTCGGTTCCTTTGATGGGGCAAGCGCCAAGCCCACCTGGGCCTCAAGGGTGTGTACATTCTAGGCACCATAAGTTGGGTATGGCCGGTCATCGGGCCGATGTGTGTGCATTTTACGCACCCTGCCAGGGCTGGGAAATACCTAGGAAAAAAGTACCTAGGTACGGTATCTAGGTACTTTTTTCGTACCTGTAACTGTACCAAGGTACTGCAGTCACAATTGTACCTGTACGTAGGTACTTTTTGGGCAGTAACTGTACCTGGAACTACAGGTACTTTTACAGCTAATTTCGGTTGGAAATTGAGGGCAAGACGGGTAATAAGATGCGCTCAAAACAGTGCGGGGAGAAAGAAAGACACTCAGAGGCCGAAGCTCTGCAGAATACGTGAGAATAAGTTTTCAGCTTTCAGCGGTGCGCAAATTTTGATCAGGTTTTCAGACAGGGTTCTGAAATTCTGACAAAATTTACAGGAGTGCGGTGCTTTTCTTGCCCTTGCCAGAGAGTTTTATCGCAATTCAAGAGGTGCTCGATGCCCCGAAGCGTGTCAGAGCTCGTTTTGCGTCATTTCGCCCAATAAATCAGCCAAAGCGGGCCACTTACAGAGAAGAAGGGATAGCTTGCAGACAATTAAGCACTTCAGGAGCTTTTAGGTGACCAGGATCAAGCCCACTTCTAACAAATGTGCCAACTACGTTTTGTGCAACTTTTCACCTGGTTTGTACGCCATTCGATGATAGAAGCGCTCTCGAAACGTCAGTTTGTAGATGAAGATGCACTTCTCAACCTTTGAGGAGGCCAGGATGTGTTGCGCGCTGTGCGCCGGGTTGCTTGCGCAAAGTGCTTGCCATACAGCAATCATCGGAACTGATTGTGACCCATACACCCCCGGGTTTGATGATGGCTTTGCTGACTCTTGCGTCATTTAATGAGGTAACACCAGTGCCAATTTTCGGACTTACAACACGCTTGGTTAATCTGCCGCAGATCAGAGAAAATGTTGCGATTAGTAGTGCGTACATTGGTGATGCACTTGGGTAAAATGGGGCCTGGTTATCGGTCGCACCTCAAGCGTGAGCCCTGCCAATGGCACTCCTTGCTGCGGCCATTGGTGCGTGGCCGTCTGAGCGCTCAGTGACGGTCCCCCGCTCATATCGACCAGCGGCGTGTGACGGTCGTGTAACGTTTGCTGTGCGAGTGGAGGGGGTATGGGCCAGCGTAATGCCGCGTAACTGGGCGGTCAAAAGATGTCCCAAACTGCTTCACGTAATTGGCGGACGGCCCCTGGGCACGGGTGAACAGTCTTCCTGCTGTCCAGAGCAGCCGTTGGGGACACGCCGGCGGACGTAATCGCGACGCCGCTGACTCAGCATCTCCCCCTTCCCCCCTCGCCGGCGGCGGGCCTAAGGCACTCAAGTTCGTAAGGCAAGGGGGGGAGCGGGGGGCTGCTACCACCGCCAGGAGCAGTGGTACCGCCGCGCGGCACGGCAGTGCGCGCCAGCCAGCCAGGACGAACGTCCGCGTCGCCCCACCGCGCCGCGGCGCCGCGTTTGGCGCGCTTATCACTCGCGTGATTCGTGCTCCTGCAGTCACCGTACTTCGGCTGCAGTTCTCAAGGCGCTTCAAGTGGTAGTGTGTGCTTCTTTATGGGGATGTGTTTGTGTTTTTTTCGTTCGACTGCACTCCGGCATGGAGTCATGCCAGTCTTCGGAAGTCCTGGCTCCACGCCCAGAGAGCGACGCCGATCCCAGCCTGCAAGCAATTCAGCTGGATTTCATTCAAAAGGTGGGTCGCCAGTTTCAGCATGGACTTCAAACAGTTCAAGTATTACATTGCTGTGTATTGTGTGCTCAGCGCAGTGCTCAGCACTTGTACGAAATTACACAACAAGATCAAATGTGTGCTTAGTACACAGCTGTGGGAGCGTGTAGTGTAGGCAAACACGTAAAAAGCACAAATTCATGCGCGAAAACCTACATTTACGTGCCGGCGCTGGAGACTCAAGAATGTCATGCACGCACTCATGCCGTTAACTTGTGCATGCCTGTCAGGCTGGCACAGCGCTTTCCCGGGCCGGCCGGGCCCCACCCGAGCATTGTGAAAAATTATGAAGGCGATGGCTGTCAATTCCGATGTCAATCTCCACTATGTACCCTGAACGACGGTGTGCTCTGTTCTCGGGTGCAGTGGTGGAGTAGCCACCGTACTCTGGGGTACATACAGCACGCATTGCACCCCACCAGGGTCCATTCTGGTGCATGCGCACAACTCTTCCAGCTATTCCTGTACCCCAGGGTACGGCACCTGCTGTACTCTGACTACAGTGCGCACCGTCACCTTGAGTACAGTGGATAGTGGCATTACAATTGGCAGCCCATTGTTTTCGACAGTGAGTGGCCGTGTTGTTTTGCCTCTAGTTGTGCAGGGGGTGGCAACGACCAAGGGACTGCGTGAAGCCATGCGCGAGCGAGGTGTTTGGTTTTTCTTTTTATGGGGTGGGGGCACTTCATTTGACCAATTTTTATTACATTTCACATATGCATTGCAACACTGTAAATCAAATGGTGATACATCTCACCACCTGAGGGGTGAGACGGTTTCACGAAGGAATGTCCGGTGAAAGAATGTCCGCTCATTTCAAGGCCCGTGGCACGGACTGTCCGCTAAAACGGAAGGCCTCCATTTCTAAGTCCTCTAGGATTGATGTCCGCCTCTCAAAAAAGTCACAAGAAACAATGTCCTAATTATTTTTATTTGTCATTTTAGGAACAGAACCAGTACCTTTCAGTTTAGGCACCTAACTAGCTCCTGGCAATTAAAGAGCCCGACCAGTTCCTGTCAGTGAAGGAACCCGCCAATTCCATTCAATCGTGGATCTTAAGGTTGTAGGCCACTGCCTCCAGATAGGTCATGATGTCCTCCCTTTCCTTGTAGTTGTTGTAATCTGCTGCTAAGCGATGTATGCGCCGCTGCGCCATTTCATACCTCTTATTTACTGGTTGCTTAACGTTAATGTGCCCAGCGCGCACTTGCGCAAGCACTTGGTGGAAATCATGTTCCTCGGCGCGGAGCTCATCCAGGAACTTCCACACATTAGCATGGTGAACAACAATCATTTTCTGAAACTGGTACCCCAGACTAAAAAAACCATGGGCTGGGCCATGGCGACGGCTGACCATGGTGATCCACGAATCGCCATGGTCAGATGATCTTGACCATGGCGAAATGGCGCATGGCGATCCCCACCATAGGGCAGCGCACCAATGGGGGTGGCTCCGCTATGGTGCGCTGCTCCATGGTGCGCTGCTCCATGGTGCGCTGCCCCATGGTGCGCTGCCCCATGGTGTGCTGCCCCATAGTTAACCGCTCAATGGTGGAGTGCCTCATGGTGATTTTAAATAGCTGGTCACAGTGACCAACAAATTAAGTGCTCTGACTGACCAAAGCCGTACCCCAGTGAAAATTCTACTCTACGCACGATTGTGAAGTCATGGTCTCTCTATCTCCAGTAATTTAAATGTTACAGACTATTTCTGAATAAACCTCGGAGACTTGAACGCACGGGCAAGAGAACATTCACTGTGGTGCGAGCGCCACCATGGCGACAAACACCATGGTGCAGCTTCCACCATGGGCACGCCAGACACCATGGTGACGAGCACTATGGAACGATCTCCACCATGGTGGAGCCCGCCGAACCATGGTGGTACTCCCCATGGTGCGCCTTCACCATAGGGCAGCCCATTTCACCAAAGTGATGACGACCTTCGCCATTGTGGACTGCCCTATGGTGACGGAAATTCACGATGGCGACCATGGTTTTTTTAGTCTGGGACGCCTCAACTACATTATTGAACTATTGAACGGCCGCGGCCGGGGCCAACAATGGGGACCGGACTTAAATACAAAGGCCATTGAAATTCAAGGCCATTGAAGGAACGGACATTTTTTATGTGACATTTTGGTATTGGACGAAAAAATAACGGCCAATACTTCGCGGGACATTTTTCAGCGGACATTCCTTCGTAGCACCGGTGAGACAGAACTGTCTCACCAAAAAAGGGTGATACTAAAGTGTATCACCGAAAAAAGGTCGTACTCAAATGTATCACCGAAAAAGAGTGATACTTCCTCAGGAAAACAAGGGCCCATCTCACTGACGTCTGACCATTTTTCGGTGATACATTTGTGTACGACCTTTTTTTCGGTGATACATTCGTGTATGACTTTTTTTCGGTGAGACTTTTTGTATCACCGAAAATGGGTGAGACGTCTAACCCTTTGAATTGCAGTGAATAGGGACAAACATTTCATGCGCTCATTTGAAGTGTTCTTATTTGCTGCTTTTGCAGGGCCAATGGGAGCGATTGTGGCTGGTGCGGGCGTTACGGAGCCAAGCATAGGAGAACCCACCCACGTATATATACTTGGTGCATTGCACCAACGTTAACGGGGACACGAGGGTAAGTATGCATCGCAAGACCGTTGTAGACCACATGTGTAGACCATTTGGCGTATTTCATTGATTAGAAAGTACTGTGAATTAACACTAAAACATATTTGCAATACAATCGTTTGATCACCTTGGGGTAACAGGGCTCACCGCCTAGCGCTGGACAGACAACATTTCTAATAAACATAGTTTTGTGCTGTGCTATGCTCGGAATTCAACATACGTTTTGAAATGCACGACTTTGTCTGTAGCTCAGCACATAACCGTGCATTGCCATTCCGTGTGCGTTGTTGCGCATGGGCCCATGCATTTCATGCGTATACTCAATTTCGTTCCAAGCTATGCTTTGTCCACGTTATTGGTAAACCCGCCTTCGCATCGGGTCTTTGAATCTCGGCGCTAGGAAACTTTTCGTGGGGCACCATCCGTCCGAGTTATTCAAATGCGTTTGTAAGAATTATTTTTCATTAATTAGCTCGCATTTGTTTCGCAGGGCTTCGAGTGATTTCGACACTGCTGTTGCGGCGTGCGTTGAGAAGAGATGCTCCATCTGGATCACCGTTTGGTTCCGCGCAGTCCAACGAGCCCGACCCGGATGTCAGCCCACATCAACACGCACAAGCTGCGGCAAACCGCGTTCGTATGAGTCGAGTCTTTTTCACAACCCAACCAGCATCTTGTTATAGGTCCCGATGAGTTAGTTTCAGACGTCAATCAGGCACACACTGCTAATCCAAGTGTGGACCAGGTCCACGCGAGGTAGCGTGGACCACGATGGTCCACGCTAGGAAACGTGGACCACGAATGGTCCACACCAGGAAACGTGGACCAAGTGTGGTCCGTGTCCGTCCGGTTCACGCTTTAAAGCGTTGAACTAACACGCCAGCCACACTTCCAAGTGTGGACCACAGCTTGGTCCACGTTTCCTAGCGTGGACCATTGGTGGTCCACGTTTCCTAGCATTGAATATTCGTGGTCCACGTTTCTAAGCGTGGACCGTGGACCTGGTCCACACTTGGATTAGCAGTGTAGTTACGCTTGATGTTTCCCTTGTAGCGCGTTAAAATTCAAGTAGATTAGCCGTTTTCGCTGCAACTCAAGCGAAAACTTAGCATGAGTGGACGCAGTTTGTCTAGGCCCTATAAACTGCGCTCACCCTTTCTCAGAAAGCGTTTGACTTTATACCAACATGTCTCCCACGGAGAGATGACATGTGTGTTGTAAATTACGCTACAACTTAACGTACGTCGAGCCAAGTTAAGTTACTTCAGGATTGTTCTTGGAAAGGATCTGAGTAGTGGATGATTTGTGCGATCATAAGTAAGTTTCGCTAATTTTTTGTCGGTTGCAGGATTATTTACTGTGCTGTCAGCTTTTGAGCGCAGTTAAAACGACGTCCAGATTCGCCCCGATTGTCCAGAGACCACCGTTCTGCACGGCAAAGGCAGCCGCTAGCTGCGTTACCGAGACCGAGGTAAAAGATTTTCTCCAACAATTTGACTTTATTCTGTTGTTCATGTCATGCATGCTCCAGGATAAAGCGTATTTTGTACTCTGCAAAGTCAAGTGTGTGCCAAGCACGAAGCACGCACTACATAGAGTCAACGAGAAGGTACACACCTCTTTGCCGCATGTATGCAGCAAGCTAAGTGTATGCCTTGTGGGTGACTCCATGTAGCGCAAGTTTGACTCACGCTCAAGTTTGTGAATTAATTCGCTGCCGGACGTGTGTGAGTGTGTGTGTGTGTTAAGTATACACTTGAGTGTTCTGTGTATGTGTGCGCGCTATGTGAGTGTGCTTACTACACAGTTAAGTTTCTAATACCGGTAAACTCTAGGCTTGGAATCTAAGGGATGCTGGCTCCATTTCTAAGGGGTTTTCAGGAATTTTCAACTTTTGAAGTTAACGAAACGGGCAGTGTGAGACAAAAACGGAAACTCAACCTCTATGGGAAATAAAGGCATGACATCCTTGGACTCCAAGGAGGCGAGTTAAGTCAAAGTAAAAACTAAAGGCATTCCGTGCCATGAAGCGGAGGTCTTGTGTCATCCTTTATAACAATTTTGGCTGAAGTGACCAAACCAATAAAAGTTGGAGGTTGCGTTTATACTAAATCTTAGGTGGAGGCACGATAAAATTTTGCTGAACCCATTTGTGAAAGGCAAATCCTTCTTTCATTGCAGGAATCGGGAAAGCGTGTTTGTGCGACGTGGGATCATCGACGCTCAAGATCATCGACGCCCGGCAGCAGCTGCAGTTCTCCCAGACATTCTTTTTTATTTTCAGGTGCGTTTCGTTTCAAACTGCTAAGGCTACTTACCAACCCTTTTTTTAATATGTTTATGCGTCTCAAACTGCACTGAACTGCCCATTTAACGAACCACGGCTGTTCAAAATTCAAGATGTTCGCAACTCATTTTTTGTCACTTAACCCGTTCTAAGGTGTCAAATTTTACATTTTTGCTCAGTCGCCTCCCCCTCGCCTGGCAGTTAGTAGGGTCAGGGTCTAACTACTTTGAGAGCTGATGGTTTTCCTTCTTATTTTTCAGGGGGAGGGAGATATTCAACTTTGCCTACCGGACCATCAAGACAGCGGCTCATCTCGCACGCAGGCCATTGAACTGAACACCTTCAGGAGCAAAATATTTAAGGCTGACCTGAGTTTGTGGGAGTGACTGATTTATTGATAGCTTTCTGTCCCACCGTGGAAGTGATACATTGTGGCCTCCCTCGGGGAAGTTTCGGTGTCACAATTAACCACAAAATGTCATTGATATTTTTCCGTGGCGTTTTTGTTAGTCTCATAACTAATTCAGTTTTTAAGTCCCTTCGATGGTGACATAATTTGTTTCTGCCTGGCGACACAATTGCAAATTTCACTCTGAACGGACAATATGTGTCGTGAGGTAAAATCAATTTTGAATTGCCGTTGAAGCATCAGCAGCTTAAATCTGTATCGTTGGAAGGACGAAATTGTGATACCGAAACACGCGAAGTTTATTGGCCCAAGCGCATTTGCAATGTGGCTCACAGTTGACGGAGGTTCCGAAAGAAAATCAAGAGAAACAAAAGCTGGTCTAGACTGGGATTATGGCTCTTCTGAAGCTGCAGAACAGCGACGCTGATGCTGATTCCCAGGATTTTTGCATACTTTGTTCTTCTTGATTCCTTCTCAACTTCCGCTCAAGCTTTTCTCCGATGTACCCATTGTCAGTCACCAGCAGGGTGGTATTGAGGCTAGATATCAATTTTCGGCTCGTCCCTTATTTACATTATGGGTAGAGAATGGAGGACGGGTATATGGTCGAATTTATGCTTTATGAACGACTTCGAACGTCTGAAATAAGAAGAAGAAAAGAAGAAGAATCTCTATGAATCTGTCGGCCACCAGGGCCAGTCAGACTTAGTAGTGCTTGTTCGCTGGTAATGTCTTTGTCCAATAATGTCCGTGGTCACACTCAATTTTGCGCACGTGAAGTTTTTCCATGCAAATCTTTGTACACTGCAACTCTATTGGTAAGTTTGCTTGCCACTCCAGTGGCGCTCCGTTTTGAATGCCAAAATTTGGCCTTCTGGGCCCGGATTGGCCTCTTTCAATGCCAAAGTTTCGCATTCCGGTGAACTTGGACGCCAAATTTTGGCATTTTTAAAGGCCAATCCGGCCCAGAATGCCAAATTTTGGCATTCAAAACGGAGCGCCACTGGAGTGGCAAGCAGACTTACCAATGGAATTGCAGTGTACATGTTTGTGCACAGTTGTGCGATGAGCTTGCTTGTGCAATATTGTCTGAATCACGTGCAAAATTGTACGATGAAGTTGCGTGTTTCTCTTGATTGGTGTTGTCTTTCTTGTTTTGTTTGGAAGTACGAGGACAGGCTCCACGACCTCACCTCCGCCTTTGTCTTGCATGTTAGATGCGACACACCATTTGGAAAAGTGGGGATTGCTAGTTAAATTTACTGTTAATAATGACACCTGAACGCCAACACTTACTGTCTCCGTACACTGCACGCGAGAAGAGCGGGGGCCCACAAAAAGGAGTACCCCTGCCTCGACCACCACACCGCGGTGTTGACGCACCGCTCACTTAACACAAGCACGACATCACAGTCACCACGCTGCAAAGTTTGATCAAGATTCGGTCCTGGAGCAGTCCTCGTACGATCGGTCGCATTTCATCTGTGTCCTCGTTTTCAGAGGCTCTCACCGTTGCTGCCCTCATCATTGCGGTTACGAGAAAGTTTTGTGGAGAGATTTTACAAGGTTATCAAAACGTTTGCAAATGCAGAACCTTCTGCGCTGAAACGCAAAAGTGCTGCATCAAACGTCTGAGTGACTTTTTCTTAATCCCTCCACAAAATTCCCCATGGCACTTTCCATCATAGTTGTTCGTGCACAGCTTTGTATGGAACTGAGCAAACGCTGAAAATACCCAAATTCGTGCGTGGCTACGCATAGGTGAGCATTTATGTGGAGCACTTTCCGCATCTTGGGCACGAACTTGTGTATATACGACGTGTACTCATTCCGTGCAAAGCTGAGAAAAAATAACACTACGTTGTGAATTAGTGTGGGGCGGTGTCTCATGCAGCTTGTACCTGGCGCAGTTACCTGCACGCAGGGTTACATGCTGCTAGGTTCCATAGTTCATGATTTCAGTGGATGTGACGAGTGGAAGATGATTCCCCCCCCCCCCCCCGCAAGCCCTCAAACTCTCACTGCAACGCAAGGAGAGGGGCACAGGGCCTGCGACTAGGATTTGACCAACACGCGTGCACTTCAAGTATAATGAGTTCTGAATCCGAGTGCATGTGTATTACAGTGATGAAATGTTCTCAGATTTGCCAAGAGCATCTCTCGATGTGAGACAGATGCTTTCGGATTCAGAACTCATTTTTATTAAAAGTGTGCTCTTGAAGGTGGTACAGGATTTTGGCTATCAGAGGCCCGAGCAAAGATCCTTGTTCCTTTTTTCAGCTCTTCGACTGCGGGGTGGGTCAGATGCATTATGCATTATGTTAGTGAGTCCACCCCGCAATATACTTCTTGAAATCCGCTGCAGATTACTTGCAGGGCATGAATGCACTTGCAGGGCATGAAGGGGTTAGATTTTAGTCAACGTGACAAGGTATTTCTTGCCACTTTGAAAATTCAACGGCATTCTCGGTGGATTCTTTGTGGAGTGTAATAATGAGTACGCATCTAGGTGAGTACTCAGTTAACAATGCACTCACTGAGTGTGCACTTATGATGCCGTTGACTTCATTGAAGATGATCCTCTTTTTCTTCAAAATATTCTTCTAGAGGTTTAGTGTGTAAGTAAGGGACGAGCCGAGTTTGACGATTTGAGTTGCTTTACTGTTTTCTCAGGTGTGGGACATCGTGTTCGTTCGAGCGTGACACGCGCATCTTATTTGTGTCATATTTTTTCGATCGCTTATTGCACTTAAAACGAATGTGACACGAATTGAATTTTTACGACTGTTACGTCACTCACCTTAAAACAGCGTCTTCATAGGCCAAGTTATGAGTAAATTCACTGAAATTCGATTGGTAATTTTGCTTGCCACTCAAGTGGCGCTCCGTTTTGAATGCCAAAATTAAGCCTTCTAGTCCCGGATTGGCCTCTTTGAATGCCAAAATTTTGCATTCCGGTGAACTTGGACGCCAAAT
The DNA here is from genome assembly GCA_030522485.1 of Stenchaetothrips biformis. Taxonomy (NCBI): domain Eukaryota; kingdom Metazoa; phylum Arthropoda; class Insecta; order Thysanoptera; family Thripidae; genus Stenchaetothrips; species Stenchaetothrips biformis. The sequence goes on along the minus strand of CM060089.1, from coordinate 6,978,833 downwards.
TTTGGCATTTTAAAAGACCAATCCGGCCCAGAATACCAAATTTTGGCATTCAAAACGGAGCGCCACTGGAGAGGCAAGCAAACTTACCAATGGAATAGCAGTGTTTTTGTTGAGATTAGGTCCAGGGGTTCTCAGGCTTTTGTGCAGAAAGTTTTAAAACGGTGTTCAAATGGTCTGCGTGCAAGATGAATCTTATCATGCTTGTTTTATAGTTGACTAATTTTAGCTTCTACGTTAGTTTTTAAGTCAGAGATGTGTCTGTTGTAAATTGTATCATCTGATTGTATGTTGTAACTGACTGCACTGGACTCAAATCTGTAATCACACCAACTGACAGAACTAAACATAAGAATACTGAAGCACACAGTAACTCCCAACTCTGTGGGTGGTAAACACGAGGTGCAGTGCGAGATCACATACTTAATTCCTTTGTGCAATTTTTGTACGTGGTCTCACACATTTTTGCGCATGCCTGCTAGTCGTACAAAATTGTTCGCGATTTCGCACGAATTTGTTCGATTCTGCGTACAACTTGGTACGAAAAAGTTCGCATGTTGAAAATTGTGTCAGACCACGTACAAAATTGTATAAATACATTTAGTGTGCAAGAGGCGGTGTGCAGTGTGCAACGAATGCGCAATGAAAGCTTTTATAGGTGATTCCCTGTCCCTCATCATTAGCGCGAGGGCATGCCCGATCTCCAAGTAAAGGAGACGTGCCGGTCGCTGCGCTGTATGTGCTGCTTGATTGGAGTCTCTTCCGGAGGACGCCACACGCCAGCCCGGCCCCGCTAGGCCGCGGTGGCGTGGGGTGCAGCCAGTGACCACCTCGCCGTGGTCGCCCTTCCCTTCTGAGAGGGAATGGGTTCGGCTCTAGGCCAGCTGGCGGCGCTTTATCAATGCAGTGCCGCTTCGGCGTGAGGGTGTGTACCGCCGTGGCGAGTTCGGCATGGCTGGCGTTTGCCACACCGCGGCGGTAATCAGTGCCGCCGCCGTGGGGGTCAAGGTGGTGGAGCACCAAGTGTTCACCCTCCGCCCCCTATGGGTGGCAGGGTTCTGGCTAGCCTAGTAGCCGGCCACCATGGCCTCTGCCAATCGCTGAACTCCCATTGGTTTAGATGTAATGCCGCGAGTGTTTGCTTGGCTGGCGTTTGCCACACTACTCGGCGCCACTTTGGGGGGTGCAAATATCATGTCAGCCTAGGGCTAATTGATTTGGCCTCTGCTCAACGGGAGATGAGGTGGGAGGATGTGTCAAAAGATGGCCTAAAGGGGGTGGTGTATTATTTGCACGTCGCCTTGGAGCCGTTCGTCGTGGGGGTCAAAGTGGCGGAACACTAAAGTGTTCACCCTCCACCCCTTATGGGTGGGAGAGTTTAGGCCAGCTACTTTGACCTTTGCCAACTGCAAACCTTTCTAAGCCAAAGAGGCAAACTGCCTCAAATTGTTGCGGAAAACTGTTTCTTTTGATTGCACGAAGTGTTAATTAGAAGTGATAGCCGCTGTATCTTTTTGTGTTCGACGAAGACGTAGGCATGGGTGGGCCTCGTTTGCGCGGTTTAATGGAGATCGATTCCCTTTCGCATTGCATTAAGAGTGGCGGGCCTCGTGTTTACCTTGTGGTCTGACAGCAGCTCAGTTCGTCACATCACATCACCATATATCTAACACTTACATGAACATCGACCTTCTCTATGACATTGACGACGTTAATAGCATTATGTTAGAACTTTTAGGAGCTAGAAAGGGAGGAAGGCCTCTAATTATCTTGTTGGTTGGCTTCTTGCACTGTTGGAAATAAATTTGGATTTCACAACCGTACCTCTGGGGAAGAAAATACCGACGGTTCCTTCTTAAATCTACGAAGATCCTATAAAAGTTTGCGAAGAATCACCGCGAAATCACTAAGAATATTCGTGCATTTCAGAAGTATCTTCAAAAGCTACTAAGAATCTTCGTAAATTTACGAAGGTTCTCGCCGCATTTTTTTAATGTTTCAGGGCTACCTTTTGTAAATTCCTGGGATTTACTTTCACAGTGTACTAGATGTTTTTATGTGTCCAGTTCTCACGATGTTATATTTTTCTCGCTAATGTTTTCAGGTTCACCTGTCCACAATGCTTGTAATATCAAAATGTTGTCTATGTATTGCAATTTTTGTGTAACTTATTAAGAAAAATCCCTTTTGTTCTCCTTATTCTCATAGTCTCCCACTGCGACATTGTCAGCCCTTCAACAATTTAAATGCCTCTTCTATAGGACGACAAACCCAGATAATACCGGTACATTGTTTTTTTTTTTTTAAAATTAAATTAATAGTTGTGGCTGAACCAATACTAAATAGCTTTTTTAGTTGTGGTCAGAAATGATGTAAATCTAGTGACACATTTCCTTGCTATCTCAAAGATGCGTTCAATTGACGACGATATGCGGGGTTTTTGGGCCGCATATTGCTACACTACATGACTAGCGTTTGGGTTTTATAGACAGAATAAATTGGCATTTTATGAAGAGTCCCACACACTGAGTGCGTATGGACTCTGCAAATAACCATGGTCACATTTGTGCATATTTTACAGATTTGTATATAAATAAGGTACAATTTTAATAATACCTCAGGACAAAATGCAAATATTTTCCATATAGTTAATGTATTAAATTGTTCATAGCTCCATATGCACAATGTCAATAGTTATGGACAATATAAATTCATGGACATTTACTGTGCAAATCGCTCCGTTCTAAATTCTAAAGCAAAGGAGTCCAATATGTGGCATTCATAGTAGCCAGTTTACGGCAGACGAACCCGGAGCCAAAGGAAAGTTGCCACTTCGCGCGGCGGCAATGCCGTGCTCGCAGAATTAAATTAACTTTCAATTCAAAGGACCTTGGTTCACGTCGATTCCCTATGGATGCTGTTTGACCTAGGACATGCGCCCACACCAACTTCACATAAAAATCAAAACACAAATGTATTCAGGTGAAAAACTTGCCCGATGCGGGAAATTCCACGGGGCACTTCGATTTGTTCATTCATTGCATTCCGGGGTGCGATTTTGATGGCCACAGAACTGGCAGGCCGTTTCGAATGCCAAAAATGTGCTAGCCTGGTCCTGAAATTCGCCCCAGCTTTCTAATATTTGCCATTGCAAGAGGCCAAAGCGTCATTGGAGAGCTTATAAAGATTTGGTAAAGGCTTGCCAATTCGTGGCATTCAAGACGGCTCGCCGATTTTGGAGCCAGCAAACTTGCTACTTGATAGACAGTGTATGCCCACATGCAGCAAGGTCGCGCCCGACTGCAGCCCCCCGCCCGGAGGCTAGGCAGCCCAACGCACGCCTCATGGCGATACTCCGCGCGGCAGCAGCTCCCGTCCGCGGCGCCGCCGTCAGGGAGGGGGGCTCAGCGGAGTGGGGAGCGAGGAAATGAAATGAGGAAAATAAATGCCGGGAAGAACTCTCTTCCCCGAGCAGGAAATTAATTACGACGGGGAAGAGACGGGGAAGAAGTGTCCGGGAAGAAGTACGGGGAAGAGTTGACGGGGGAACAACTGTGATACACCCCCACAGGCTTGTGGGAAAAGTAGCTTAAAGTCGTGAGGAACGTTATGAATAATTACAATTGATCATGTAACTGGCATGTATTATCAAGTATATAAAACAAATACCAAGTTCACGATAAAGAACGAGTATGTTCCAAGATAGTTATTTAAATAAAAAATACAGATTCAACAATCTTTGACCGATGCTTGACTTCACTCTGAGGTACACTGAGGTCACTCTTCTTATCAATTAAAATCGTGGATCTTCAATTATCTGGGCAAGAGAGACACTTCCAACAACAGCCAGCTGAAAACGAAAGCAAAGATACAGAATTGAAGTTTCTAATCATTACAAGAGGAAAAACAATGCCTTTCCTTTTTACTAAAAATAATAAGATAAAAATGCACACCTTCCACACAGCACACAAGGCTTCACATTAAAGATTTTAGAATAGCTTTTGAAATGCTTCTGTGACAACTTGGGACTCAAAGCGCATCGTCTGGCATCGTCGTTTCCACTTAGACCAAAATAATAGCCTCGGCTTCGTTGTCAGCACAGCAAACTTCTGAAAAACAAAATTAAATTCAAAATATTGAAAGGGAATAAATGAAGAAAAATTCACAAGATTATAAAATTCCTAAGACAGTTACCTTAGACATGCAACATTCCAAGTTGTATCGAGTAGATAGATGTGAAGGAGAGTCCCGTCTGGTTGTACTCCGATGATGATGTAAGACTCGAGTACTATGATATTAACTCATAATCAAAATTCTTTCATTCCGCGTGTATAATCCGTATTGAAAAATATTTGCACTTTTAAGTTCTTCAAGTTCTTCATTTGCTTAAGCTTCAATGTGACATGCCTGCCTTGCTATGGTATTTAGATTTGTGAAGTCTAGATGCCATGGCATTGTCTGCATATTTTGTGATTGCTTTTTATTATTAGGGATGCGTCTGTGATGTTTGCTCTTTAAGACTGCATGTTAAGTACAGTGCATCCCTCTTGAACCTTGTGGGCCGACTTGCGAAGCCAGTTTGAGGGGGACGTACTGTATCTGAAAGATAAGAACCCCTTTCGAGAAACTCTTACAAGCCCACCTTGCCCTGATACTGAGACTTTCTATTGCTCTCTTTGACTTGTTGGTTTTGCTGTCACTGGACTCTCTTATTGGATTTTAGCTTTTTTATTCATTTAAAAAATTTTGTAAAATTTTTTTTGGTTTGGACGAAGTCTCTGGACTATTTTACTGTGCTTCATGATTTTTCTTATGCATGTAAGAAGTTTTCTGACGCTTTTTTAAGCCTATTCATTTTCTTAAATGGTTTATCTTAATAAATGATCTCATACTTTTTAAATCTGTCAAAAGCTCACTCTCCTCCCCCCCTAACAAAACAATTTAAAAAAAGGGAAACCGTACTTCACACACTCACAGCAGAGTTGACAACTCTGCAGGTATTTCCTGGCAAGACTCATTCTGACTGCGCCCAATGGTTGCTGTGAAGGAGGTGCAACATTTCGCTGGAAATGAGTGAGTGCCCATAGCAATCGCAACCCAATCTCTGCGCTGGCTGTCATTGGAAGAAGAACCTGAATGGTACATCATTTAGAAAGATTTGGTGGATCCACAGAACAGTGTGCTGCACTGGTGTGTCTGAGCATTTGAACTTTGGCACTCATTATTTTGAAAACATGATTGCAATCTTGTGCGTGATCAATGCCCCTATGGCATTAGCTAGGAGAAGGAGAAAAAAAGTGTTGTCTAAAAATTTGGTTTAATTTTGGAATGAGGAAAATTAACATACATAGAAATCTATTGAAGTGAACATCATCTCTGCAGTCACAGCCATCAAACAGGTCCCGTTCCAAGGCAGCAGCTTCCAGCTAGTCCTGAAAGTTTAGACGAAGCACTTATTTACAGACGGCAAGCTTCCGGCATCAAAGCAAAACCATTCTAAACTGGCAAGGGCCACAACTCACCTATCGCCTTGTCTCCACCGGAGCCAAAGTCTTGCTATTCTTCTCCAGTCGCACTGAAATCCTCACAGCCCACACAGCACAATCCGCACAGACCACCCACAGCAGAAAAGTCGAAGCTGACACCTGCAAACAGTAACAATTTAAAACCGCCATACTTTGCTCAGTGAATAGAGCTCCATTGCAGGTACTGCAATCATCGAATTTACTGACATCAAATGACAATTGACTCTCTTGACTTTGAACTAAGGCATTTGACAGAAACTTGTGGCTGGACCATCTACTCGACACAAGAGTCTTGTTTTCACTCTAACAGTTTTGCATCCAAGTTGCACCTCAGAAACCTCATATGATCTTACCTCTGCTCTTAATCCAAAACAAAATCACTAAATCGTGTACACCCTTCTACCGTCCATTATTGAAGCGTCACTGAAGTAGTTGAATAGCTTCCCCTCGTTACTACCAGAGGCTGGAATGAGTAATTACAACAGTTAAAACACACGGTCAGGACAAAGACAAACAAAGTAGTTGTATATGATGCCACTAAAAAACTTACTTGACAGGAACTGGGAGCCGGTGTTGACACTTCAGAAAAGAAGAACGTATAGCGAGAGGTAAACGAACAACATATGTCGCGTGCTTATGAAATGACAGTAAAATTGATAGCAATTCGCAATCACATTTATTTGGTTATTAAGTTATGTTTTCGTCTGCTTCTGCTCTCTGCTTCGATGTATCTCCATTCGACCCACGATTTATCACTTCGATACCTCGCGTCCAAGCACCACAGCAGGGCTCGGGCTGGAGGTTCTCGGCCTCGGACTTCGGCATGACTTCGGGCGGCCTTCGGGTGATGCCGAGTTACTGGCGGCAAGCGAGAGCGATTTGAAATAATATTTTAATAAGTTAATTGCAATACGTTATTCTAAAGAGACACCGCGACATTCGTATTCGGTCCCGGACATAGCTGATGCCATGTATCCTCTGACTTCCTCCCGACTCCCTGTCCTAAACAACTTATGGACATGATAAGATATTGCAGTAACTTAACTAAGAAACTAATAACTTATTGGGATAACTAAAGTAAATTAAGTTAGGACAAAACAACTTCGGAGTATACAGACACCCTCGCCAGTTGCTACTTGTGGCTATGTATAGTTTTGCAAAAAGTTGGTTAAATTATCATGCTCAGAGTTGGGGTTGTAGCATTTATATATGTTGTTTTGTTTATTTTTAAGTTCAGACATGAAGTAGCCAGTTGCTACTTGTGGCTATGTATAGTTTTGCAAAAAGTTTTGCAAGCATTATATTTTTTTTTAGTCTTCTTACATGAATAAAATATTTTGGGACGTGCTTAATTTTTGTTTTACCACCATCTGCCACCCAATATAGAGAAAGACCTGGCTAGAAAGGCACCCTGCTTGAGGGGTGGGGTGGGGGGGATTTTCATACCTTACCCTTATAGAGGTTTATACACTCTTATGAAGGCACACTTATGAGGTTTTATAAAATGTGTTGAATAAATCTTTATAAAGTAGACTTTATAAATGTTTATAAATCCACCTTTATAAAGCTGCATCCTTATAAGACTCTATAAGGTTTTATAATGGCCTTTATAAAACTCATTTTTACCTGGGCTTGGCGCACTTCATCGTTAAAGTGTACGTGCCGAGCTGGTTCGGCATCAACAGGCAGCCGAACATTGTCCAAGGCCCTCACCATCTGCTGCGGGTCATCAAGCTATATCACGGTTTCTGTCCCCAAAGATGAGGACTGTGGTCGACGAATCCGTGACAATCAATGAATTTTTCGCCCATCCAGGAAACATCCTCCTAAGCATGGCCGTCGACGAGCGTCAGGAGGTGCGGGAGCTGGCCCTCAGGCGTATCCTGGACGCCCGGAGTGCTGCCACCAGCGTCGTGAAAAGCTTCTCAGTGCTAGCGATCAATTTCAGTGCGGGGGAGTATTTCGACCTCGTCGACTGGGAGACCACATCCGTGACGCCCTTGCCCCTGCTCGCCGACTTCAGCGATAAAGAACTCACCGCCAGCATCACGGCTGGCGAGCTCATCGTGCCAGCTGTGCCTTGCCACATGCAGGCCGTCGAGCGCTTTGTGCGAGAAATCATCGTAGCCGCCGAGACGGTCGTCGGTGAGGAGCGTCGCGACGGCCACGTGCGCATCAAGATCACTGCAAAGAAGGCAATGCCGAAATTCAAGACCAAGGCAGCGTTCCGTGCTCCACAACAGCTTACACCAATAAAAAGCCACGCCCGGGCGGGTGCACGGAAAAAAATGAATTTGCTGTGCCAGCTAATTCCTTAGCTGGCTAGGCTCCAGCGGAGATTATCAGCTCCAACAGCTAATTTTTCCGTTGACTTCCCCAGCTAATAGGGATTCGCTCTCTGAAGTTAATTAGCAGCTGGCATAGCTCGACACATCAGCTCGGTGAACTGACATGATTTTTCCAATCAAAAAGTACGAGGGTGGGTCTCGAACCCGTGCTCTGCGGATCGGACACCACCTCGGAGACACTTAGCCACCGAATCACTTGAATACTCTTGTAGCTGCATCCGATCCGCATCTAAAATTGCCAGTCAATGTGATCAGCTGTCTCAGCTAACGCATTGCTTCCTATAGCTATGACTTTTTCTGAACAACGAAGTTATTTTCAGCTACCGCAGCTTGCATCACTTCTCTGCGCTCGTGATCAAACATATCTGTTTTAGCTGAATAACGCCAGCTTACTGCTTAGCTCTCGTAGCTAATATAAATTCGTTTCTATGGTCAAACGATTTCGTTGCGTTAGAGAAATATTAGCTGTTCTAGACATCATTTTGACTGGCGCTATTTCAGTCATTAAATTAGCTATCCTGACTAATTCTTAGCCACCACAGCTAATCCATTTTTTTCCGTGTGGGGCTCGACGTGCAGGCACCTCCTCGTGGTGAGCCGTGGGTAGGCAAAGTAGAAACTTGTTGAGCTAAGACCTGCATATTCTCTTACGGAGCCCCCGAAGGGCCCCATAGCAGACAAAACCCATTTGCTGAACCCATTCAAATGGGTACTGTTCATGCACCCATTTAATTGGGTCTAACCCATAATATGGGTCCAACCCATTCTTATGGGTCCAACCTATGAAATGAGTGCGTTGAAAAGTACCCATTTTAATGGGTTGCACCCAAATGGGTCTGACCCATTGCAAAGTGTCCAAACAGAAAGTAGACTTTTAATTTCGTTTACATAGAAGGTAAGCCTAATCCTGGTGGACGTCACACACCAAACTTTCGACGCTGAAAACAATGGTGCTGTCGGATGAAGCCTAGCTGCATTAGTTTACAAGTTACCCTTAATAGGTGTGTAGCGGGTTTGCCTACCTAATTGCACCACATTTTTGCCTATCTAGCAGGCGCTCCTTGAGCGAACCTAAAGAGCCGGGTCTCAATGGGTCTCAACCCATCTCCAATGGGTCTCAACCCATCTCCAATGGGTCTCAACCCATCTCCAATGGGTCTCAACCCATCTCCAATGGGTCTCAACCCATCTCCAATGGGTCTCAACCCATTCCCAATGGGTCACCACCCATTTCCAATGGGTCACCACCCATTCTCAACGGGTCGCAACCCATTCAAAATGGGTTTCAACCCTTTTAAATGGGTTAGAACCCATTTTCGAATGGGTTTTGTCTGCTATGGGGCACGCTTTGACCATTTACTTCAATGTCCTGAAAAAAATAGCTTCATTCTGACGCCCTCGACGACTTCTCAGTCGCCGCCCTGTTTGGGATTACCTTCCACCTACCCCCTGTCACCTTTTTATATGCAGTGGACATCTGTGGGGCCGCAGAGGCGTTCACAATCCTTCATAAAAGCCGAAAAAGCAGTTGAAAAAGCAAAATTTCCCCCAAACATTTGCCTGTTCTGAGGTCTGCGCTCCACACGGGATGGCTCACATGAGTTCTAGTGGTACAAAAAATCTTCTCTAGTTTTAGTGCAGGCATCCAGTCCTTAAGCGGCAACCCCGAACTCGTGGGGTCAAAATTTACGCAAAAAACGAAGTTACAACGATTTTTAAAATAAAACGTCTGGTAGGGTGATCAGGATGATGTCCAATCGCAAAATCCGAGACATATGTGGACTCAACACAAAAAACGAAACTTTTGAGACCTCCTATGTTTCGAAATCGAAAGTCACCTCCGGACGACGGCCCCTATGACACGCTTCCCCACGTAAATTGGGGCGAGGAACCTTCGACGCCCAAAATTGAGAATCGATCTAGACTCTTTCATTCTCAGTGGCGCCACGTGATGCAGGGTCGAAGTAGATTATGTCAGAATACACTGTTAAAAAAGCCATACTTTTCACAGGGAAAAGGTACGGTCATTCCGTTACCTCGGCGTACAGTAAAACCGTACCAAAAAACCGTGCTTCCCGTAAGAGCCCATGTTATTAAAACCGTACTCCGTACCCCCAAAACTGTGCTGACTGAGGAACAGTGCAACCAGGCAAATTGTCTACCAGCTTTGTACCGTACTATTTCCTGTGGATTTTTTCTACAGTGTATTCGGGTCGAGGTAGCCCCTACGCGATAAAAACTTTGGTCGGGAGTCGAAATTGATCTCATTTCCGTCACCAGCATCTTCCAAAACATACGAATCTATATAAAAATGGCTTTAAAATGTGAATTTAGTGTAAAGTTGCCCTTTTTCTGCCTTTTTCAGTGTTTTTTCTGTGGTACGACTGAATGCATTGAGATAGAAACCAGAATTTTGGCGAGTGGTGGGGATCCAAGGAGCCAAGCCGTTCAGGAGCAGTAGTGCTGATACACACACACACACACACACACACACACACAGCCAAACTTTCTAACACCAGAGTAACTGGCTTCACCGATCGCTCAGCCAACTGGCTTCGCTAATCGCTCAGGCAAAAAAAAGGTGGAAATACCTTTGTTAGAAGGGGTTGGGTTGGGAAAAGAAACGAAAATAAAACAACGGCATAGAGCCCGCCGTTGAATCTGAACTAATAAATGAGGCCCAATCTTAGCCACTCGAAGTTATTTTCCAATGTAGAACTCACATAGTTGACCTCTACAGTGGCAGTATAGGTGGCAGGGACAAGGGAAGAGCGAGCATTCAACAGCTTACTTCAAACACACAACCCCAACAAACAACAACAACACGCACGACACACACTGCAAGAAAAATTGTGGATAGTACAACAGAAGTACAGTACAACAAAAACTGTACAATAAAAAGAACAACAGGGATTGTAGAAAAAAACAACGAGAGTTGCACGAACCACAGCGAGGCCTCGACTGCACAGCACTCGTCATACCGGTTCCATTCTACTTTGTACAACAATTGGTGTACTTTGGAAGTACAATAAATTCCTGATAAAAAAATCGCCAGTAATTTGTGTATTTTCAATGTGGTCTTTTCTTGCAGTGTGCAGTACGCCACCCAAATCCGCCCCCGGTGGCAACGCGCACCGCGCAGCACAGTCGCGGGTGCATCCAGTCTCTCCATTGCCTTCCCTTGAACAGTGGGCCAGAAGACCGGCGTAGGCGACCAACATTGTTTGGAGACCCATCCATTGGTGGGGTCACACGTTCGGTTTAGCGACTCTAGAGCTCAAAACACGTCTAGAGTGCAGGCCACCTGCACCGGTCTTCTGGCCCACTGTGCCTTGGGGCGCCCATGCCCAGGGTTTTCTTGGAAGGCTAGGAAGTGACGAGAGACTCTCCCCGGTCGGTCGCAAAAGCCTCACGATCACGTCCGCGAACATGGGGAGGGCGAGCGTGGCGTGGGGGTCGTTCCTGCGCGAATGGTTCACAAGAATCGCTCGATCTCCGAGACTAAAAAAAACACATTAGGGTGTTGGTCTTTTCTTGTAGAGGCCATGAAGGTACATTTTGAGCCATAGAACACCTTTTTTGATTAAGGTACAAAGAAGTAGTATCATTTTTAACATTTCACTCTAAACCTACAAAAAGTAAAAGATTCCAAGATTTTTTTCTTTTTAAATTCTGTTCAGCTCAGTTTTTTCCCCTCTTTTCAACGGTATCAACAGTTTTGAGAAAGGATTTTTTTTTTTTCGAGATATGGCATCTTTTATGTTAACATGTTTTTTTTTCCTTAACAGTGTATGAGATATCTTAGACCCCTGTCGACTTTACGGGAAAAAAGTACCGGTCCTTCAAGGGGCCCATAGGGTTTAAAAAAAAAACGCTAATTATATATCGCCGGGTTCGGCGGCCATATGTCCTTAAACACCTTATCGACTTGACGTGGAATGACCCTACTCCTCAACACTACTAGTATTTCAAAGTAACGTTACTTATTTTGATTAATAAAATCAATACGTCATAGGTTTGTCAAGGAGACGATTGTATACTTAGTGTAAAAGATTCGAAGGAATTATAAAATGTTCAGGGTTTCAAAGTGAACGACAGTGGCTTATTTTTTATTACTGATGCTAAAAATAACCCTATGCATACAAATCTTAATGGTTGTCTGGAGACTTCTTCAATTTCTATGCTGCAAGCAAAGTTGGCTGAATATAAAGCCCTAGAAGCCAAAAAACATAATAAATTTGAAGTCAAAAATGCGTTGGAACAAAAAAGTAGAGAGCTTCTGTCCTCTGGTCTTTTTCAAATATACATTCAATTTAAAACGGAATATGACTACCTTCCTTTCTAAACAATTTTCTTTTTTCACGTATCAGAGACTGATGAAAACAGTACCATTTTAATAAAGGAACAATAAAGATTACTTTTAAAGTGGTTTGAAACAACTCCTGAGGCAGTTAAAGATGACCACCGGACTAGACTCCCTCAATTGAACGAATCATTAAATAAAGATGGTATTAGCAACCATAGTCCCAGTCCCATAAATAATAATGACTGTCCGAAAAACTGGTGCGTTGATAGAATATCGCGCTTAAAATTATTATTTGAAGTGTTTGAAAGGCTCCTTTAACAAATGCTTTTATCTCGGCTTTCATTCTTATCTACAAATGTTATGCCTCTTAATATTTTTGTAATTTCGTTTACCACCGACAGCGCCCACATCAGTACGCGATGCAGGACACCTCTCGCGGCGCCACAGTGGGCCAGGACAGATTTAACATGTGGCCGTACTTGCAGGTGAGCAGGATGTCGGGCAGAGGCAGAGCAGAAGCAGGTGCTGCAGCTGCTCAGGAACGTCGGCCAGAAGAACATGTAACCATGAGCTGAGGGCCGTCAACAAGAGCTGGAACCCCGAACAGATTATCGACCACTACGCCAACCAGTGTGGGCCGTCAAGAACTTCTGGTCCATGTGGAAGCAGGGTACGCTTCCCCGCGGCCAGATCCTCCACGTGTATCACTGAAATTAGAAAGGTCAGACTTCTGACTCTAAAAGGGGTGATACTGCAATGTTAGACCGAAAAAAGGGTCATACACAAATGCATGATTGAAAAAAAGGTCATACACCAGTGTATGGCCTGTAAATGTCATACACAAATGTATGACCGTTGCAACAGCCATACACAAATGTATGACCGAAAAAGGGTGATTCATTTATCTCTTACCGATGAAGGTTCATATATCCCCACACTGCAAAAAAAATCCATCTTAATTTTAAGAAACTAGTTTGTGAAGCAGTTTACAAAGATTTTTTGCTATTAAAAGTAAGAAACTTTCCCCTCTTAAAACTAATAACCAAATTTTTAAAACCCATAGAATTTTGTTTATTAAATTTCATAATCATATTAGACTAAAGTGGGAGGTAAGAACGGCTGTACTGACGTCCGAGATACCATGTATGTGTGACGGAAGTCTGCATTACAACGTGCCTCATGCACCAGAACTGGATCAGCACTCAAAATTAGGATGTAGAAGACAGAGGACCACTCTCCCTACTTTCATCACTGGTGGGATGAACCACACAACGGAGGAGGATTGTGCGTGCACCTAACCTCAGGTCCGACCGTAGACGCCAGCGAGTGGCAACATGAAAATGCGTTTTTCTCTACATCAGTGTAATATTTTGTTAAATACTTTTAGCTAACCGATAGAGAAGATATTTACGAACGCAACATATAGTATCATTTGCAAAAAGAAGGTATTTTAGAAACATTAATTGGAAATACTAATTGGGAAATGGTCACGGCGCTCCAAGCGCCACCTAGCGGCAGGTCTGTGAAACGTGGCCTTGGACCCAGCGGCTGACTGTGGACCATACCATGTGAGAAGTAGCTTGTCAACAGTTCGCGGGAATTTATCAAACTAAACCTTCGATTTACGTTGAATGTGACCGCACTCGATGAAGCGTTCAACCTTTACTTGAAAGAGTTTCAGAAATCTAGTTGTGAAAAGTCATAAGTCATCTGGATTTTAAGAGACGAATTATTACTTTTGAAAGGCAACCTTAGTTTTGACAAACCCAGTTTATGAGTTTTCAAAATGGTTTTGAAATTTACCAACTATTTCTTACTTTTCATTTTAGTTTTGGTAAATGTAATAAATTATAGCACTTTACACAAACTTTTCTGAGTTTTCATATCATTTCAAAATATTATTAAGTTTAAGTCATTTTTATGTCTTAAATTTCAGAAAAATTTTTGCAGTGCAAGCTAAACGAGGGCCAGCCTCGCCAATGTCTGACCTTTTTTCGGTCATACATTTGTGTCTGACCGATTTTGGTCAAACATTCGTGTTTGACCTTTCTTCAGTCGCACATTTATGTATGACCTTTTTATCGGGCATACTTTTTCTGTTGCCAAAATCTGGTCCGATGTCTCACATTTTGAATTTCAGTGTACACCGACTCCCACCTCAAGGAGGTGGTCGCTCTGTGCGACATGCTGTACTTCGCTTAGGACTTCGACACCTTCATCAAGACCGCCACCTGGGCCCGCGACCACGTCAACGAGAGCCAGTTCGCCTACGCCTTCTCCGTGGCCGTCGTCCACCGCGACGACTGCGCCAGCCTGGTGCTTCCTCCCCTGTACGAGGTGGCCCCCGAGCTGCACCTCAACTCCGGTGACGTAATGGACTTCGTGAGCGTCAAGATGTAGGGCCAGGTCAAATACATCAAGTTGACCAACTAGACCGCCGGCTACGAGATCACCAACCACGAGCAGCTCCTGGGCTACTTCACCGAGGACGTCGGCGTCAACGCCTACCATGCCTACGCCCACCTGTACATGCCCTTCTGGCTCAACTGCGAGACGTATAGCATCACCCACCACCTGCCAGATCCGCGACCAGGCCTTCTACTACTACTACAAGCAAATCCTAATCACTAAGCAAAACAAAAAGAAGAAGAAAGGACGATTGTACCTTTTATAGGGTCGGGTCAAGACGCGATTGACATATACAGTAGGCAAAACCCTGCATCTCGGAAGGCAGGCAACTCTGAAAGGATTGTTATACAGCCACATAGGTCCTAACCACCACAAAAAGCCTCGCAATGTTTATCTCCCGACAAGGTGTCACATAACACTTTACGAGGAACACTCTGAAAGATATTCGAGGAAAACTGTAAAAGATAAACGACTGATTGCAAATTACTGGAAGCATGTGAAGTGTACTCGACCAATGTACGGTGGTGAGATAAGCCGACGACAATTGAGTATAAAAGGGGAACGCCACTGGGCAGTATTCAGCTCGTCAGCGTTTGATTGGTGAGTAGTGACCCCTGCAGAGGAGTCGCATCGACACAGCCCTGTTGCCTAACGCAGTTTCGCTTGCTCCTTTCAGCTCAATGAAGTTCCTCATTATCCTGGCCGCCTTCGTGGCGGTGGCCACCTGCAGGTCTATACCCTCCGAGCAGGAGATCACCAACCACTGGCAGAAGTTTAAGGTCGAGCACGGCAAGACTTACGCCAACGAGGTTGAGGAGGCCTACCGCATGAAAATTTTCAAGGAGAACGCCATCAAGGTCGCAAAGCACAACGCTCGCTATGAGGCCGGAGAGGTTTCCTTCTTTGTCGCCATCAACAAGTTCGCTGACATGCACACCCACGAGGTTGCTGAGATGCTCAACGGCTACCGTTCCCGCGTGAACAAGCCCGTGCGCGCCGTCTACAACGCATCCGAGACCGTCGGCTGGCCCTCGCCCTCGGACGCCCCCGCCCACGTGGACTGGAGGGAGAAGGGATACGTCACCGCAGTCAAGGACCAGGGCGAGTGCGGCTCCTGCTGGGCCTTCTCCACCGTAAGTATTTGAACGGCGACTCGCGTTGGACTAACAAAGAAGACTATCTCTAACCCCCCCCCCCCTTTTTGTGCTCCAGACCGGATCCATCGAGGGTGCTCTCTTCAAGGCGAACAATAAGCTCGTCTCTCTCTCCGAGCAGAACCTGATCGACTGCACCTCCGAGTTCGGTAACAGAGGCTGTTACGGTGGTCTAATGGACAGAGCCTTCAAGTACGTCATCGCCAACGGCGGTATCGACACCGAGGAGTACTACCGCTACACCGGCGACGTGAGTGTGGAGAGCATTGGCGTGGCCAACTTGGCTGCCTTCCAGTTGAGCGCACAAACCTAACGACTGCTTTGCCCTGTGTAGGGCAATACCTGCGAGTACTCCGACGAAAACAGCGCCGGCACCTTGACTGACTTCCACGACGTCTACCCGACTGAGGGGGTCCTCCAAAACGCCGTTAAGAATATCGGCCCCGTGTCCGTCGCCATCGACGCCAGCAACTGGTCCTTCCAGATGTACGCCGGCGGCGTCTACGACGAGCCTGAATGCTCCTCCATCAGGCTCGACCACGGTGTCCTCGCCGTTGGTTACGGCAGCGAAGGCAACAAGGACTACTGGATCGTCAAGAACTCCTGGGGCACCGCCTGGGGTGAGCAGGGTTACATCAAGATGCACCGCAACAAGAACAACCAGTGCGGTATCGCCACCCAGGCTAGCTACCCCATAGTCTAAGCACCAAGCTCTCTGTACAGCATGACTCGAATGAAATCTCGATTCCGAACAGGATTTTAATGTTTTTATGATTTGGCATCTCGTCCTTTAAGCTTTACCAGCACGCAGTGCCATAAAACGCGCACGGCTATTTACAGCGGTGGATCTCCTCGTCAGTGTGGTGAGGCACTGGGCGGTGCACAGTGGGATGAAACCCGAAAAAAGCGATGATAATTCTACAAGGACCTGATCATTACCAAATTTCTTACTTGGGGGTTTTCGAGGGCGCTAAGCTCATTTCTGACAAAATCAGAACGAAAAGTCGAACGCCAGGGGCAGATCCAGCATGTGCAAAGGGGGGGTGAACGGTCTGCAGTGCCCCGCGCTGATTACCAAAATGGGTACCCGGGGGTTTTCGAGGGCGCTTAGCTCATTTCTGACAAAATCAGAACGAAAAGTCGAACGCCAGGGGCAGATCCAGCATGTGCAAAGGGGGGTGAACGGTCTTCAGTGCCCCGCTGATTACCAAAATGGGTACCCTGGGGTTTTCGAGGGCGCTAAGCTCATTTCTGACAAAATCAGAACGAAAAGTCGAACGCCAGGGGCAGATCCAGCATGTGCAAAGGGACGCGCCGCCGCACTGCGAAGGGGCGGCGATTGGCGGCGATTGGCGATACGGACCCGAAAGGGGGGCAGCCACACTACCACGGGCTTGTCTCAGAACCGTTCGCAAATGTTCACAACTCAACTTATTTCATGTTGAAAATCGAAAAAAAAACGTCGATTGTGCAAGACTTTAAGCAACGTGTAACTGTTAGCCGTGAGACCCAAGAGTAAATCAAAAGAGTGCGCTACAATTGTCAGGTCGTGAGCTTTCCAAAAACATATAACATAATGGCCTTATCTTGTAAAAAACGGCCCAGACCTTCCTTATCAATATCCAATAGTTTGTACGACTCCACCGCTCAATTTTAAAAAATCCACTTCTCATCGCTTTTTCCGGTTTTCATCCCACTGTGGGGCTTGCCAGGCCGACAAGGGAAGGGCTAAATGACCGCGCTCTCATACCCTTGGCGGTTCGCAGCCACTAAGGGAACAAGAAGGGGGTGAGAGAGTATAAAGGGCGGGTATGGGCGCAGTGGTTCCCGATGGTTCCAGTGGTTCCAGCGGTTCCCAGTGGTTCTCGTGGTTCCAATGGTTCCCAGGCGCAATGGTTCCAGTGGTTCCCATAGTTCAAGTGGTTCCCAGAATATTTTTCTCCATTTTTCCAAAATTTTCAAAAAATTTCCAAAATTTTCAAAAATTTCTAAAACTTTCCAAAATTTCCAAATTTTCCTCGGTGCATGAAAAACAAAGGGTGGGGATATTTTATTTTCTCTTTTTTTTTTCTATGTAAATCGTTCAGCGGAGCTCACGGCGATGCTCTGCTGAGGTGGTTATGCTGACTGGCAGCGCGACTGGATGGTGTCGTTGTGAGTTGTCGTGTGTGTGGTCGGTGTGTCTGCGCGCGGCCGGTGCATGCGTTGCAAAAATCTAGGTGTGGCTCGCCCGTCGATGGGTGGAAAACGCTGACTCTGTGGAATCGTCTCCTCGGCGCGGACAGGCGCAGCCGTGCTCGGTGTCAGTCCGCGGTCTGCTATTGAGGTGTTCGTGCGCGCTTCTCTAGTCAAACTGTTCATCGCAGTGCAGAAAGTAAAGAGCTGTAGACTATCATCAACTGTATATCCGCTGTAAGTTAAGTGTTCATCGAAGTGTCCATTAGTGTACAATCAGTGCCACGGAGAAGTGCTTATCCTATCACTTTGTACTCAGGTTCGTGTTGTGCAGCAGCATAGTGCGGTCAATACTAGATGTGAGGTGGATGAACTGAATTGGGTGACTCCTGCCCGTGAAGCGTAAGTGTGTGAGAATGTTGATAGAAAACTGTCAAGTCCTCTTCTCAGACCTTAAGGAATTTTACCTTTGTTACAGGTCATCACTGTCAATATGGTTGTTAAATGTGTCTGGTGCGGTGTGGAGATGAATGGTGAGTTGGCATTGCTTGCGCATATACTATCTACTCACTCACCTAACACGACACAACATGATATCTCCACCACACTACATCATGCAACACCTAGCACGTCAGAACATCCTGTTATTAGCGCTCCGCTCAATCACAAGTGTTCCCACTGTAAAAAGTCATATAAAAATAAAAAGTCTCTTGTCCGGCATGAAAGAGAGGCACATTCTGCTGTAAGTTTCAACTGTAACAAATGTAAAAAGCGGTTCAAGAGCAAAAGGACTTTGCTTCATCATATTAAAACTATCCATCAGTCTAAAAGAGCGAGCAAGTGTGATCGATGTGGACGCTCCTTTAGCTGTCAAAGTGAGCTCAATGTTCACATTCGACGGGGACAGTGCAAACGAAATCGTAAGAAGGTATTTACATGTAGGAAATGTAAAAACAAATATTCGAGTCTTCAAAAGATGTATATTCATCGGCGCACTGCCCATCATACTGATCGTGTTAAATATATCTGTCATGCATGTACGAGGAAATTTCAAAGTATTTCCACATACATGTATCACAAATATAGTTGCAAAGCGCGAAGGAATCGAGCATTACAAGTAAGAAAGGCTCTGCCTGTCAATGAGGAACCGCAGTGGGAATCAATAACAGCAATCGATGGTGATGCTCGGATCCACACACTTAATGTGTCAGATGAGTATGATTTGCAGCTTAGCCTCATAAATAATAAACCACACATACAAACTATGATACTAACTGATCTGCAAGATCTAAAACGTCTTAAATGGCATATGGTTGCTCACATACAAGTAAAAAATAATGACAGAGAGAGCAGTAAGAATGCATTTGATCTAAGATACTTGCGATGTCCTAACTTTTCGCTCCTTCGTGAAGATGAGGTGGAAGAGCAGGTCCGGGAAGGTATTACACACACTCTCACAAACTTTGACTCACACCAGGGCGAGGGATCTAATATTCTATTTGAAAAGGTTATCAAAATTGAATTAAGAGTAGCAAAACTTTCACTCATCAAAGGGTCATCATACTTAGAACTACCAAAGTTCTTAAATCATTCTAGAAAAGGGCTTATTAATATTAAAAATAATGATAATAAATGTTTTCTATACAGTATTCTTGCTGGGATTCAATGTCCAAAGAAAGATCCACAACGGGTAACATCATATAAATCACGTATTCGTGAAATCAATATGAAAGGAGTGAAGTATCCTGTTAGGGTAAAGGATGTATCCAAGGTTGAGGTAAACAATGTGTTCCTCAGTATTTCTGTGTTTGGTGTAGAAGAGGAGGCGATTGTCCCACTCTATATATCAAGGAATTTCAATCGTACTCACCATGTGAATCTTTTGCAAATAACTGACGATAAGGAATCACACTATGTGCTCATCAAAAACTTTAGCAAGTTCATGTCACATTTGACCAAACGGAAAAAAGCCTTGTTCTGGTGTGAGAATTGTTTGACACCACGACCGACAGAAAAACAACATGTACAACACAGGATTAGGTGTATTGAACACAATGCGCAAGCAATTCAAATGCCAACTCAATACAACAGCATCATGAAATTCACCGACTACGAGAAACAACTTCATCACGACTACGTCATCTATTGTGATCTGGAGTGCACATTGCAACCCTACTCGACTGTCCTGCCTGACCCTAGCAAGTCATCAACGACCCGGACAAGTCGTCATGTACCATCTGGATTCTGCTATGTTGTGGTTGGACCGGAAGGTACGCTGTTAAAGCCTCCTGTTCTTCAACATGGAGGTGAAAACATTGTTAAAAACATGTTGATGTCTCTGAAAGCTGAGCAGGTGGCCATAAAAAAACTACGAGGTGAGCCTCATCCCATTGATATGACTGAGGAAACTGAAAAAGCCTTTCAGGAAGCATCAAAATGTTACCTCTGTTCCGATCGAATTCCTCGTGAAAATGTTCCTAAAGTCCGAGATCATGATCACACAAAAGAGAAGGACAACTATCGCGGAGCGGCGTGCCGTGGGTGTAACCTTAACCTCAAAATGAGAGACTTTATCCCAGTGTTTTTTCACAATTTGACTGGATATGATGGTCATTTGATAATGTCAGAAATTGGGCAAATGTCAGATGGCTCCGATCTGTCAGCCATTCCAAAGACAAAAGAGAAGTACATCTCCTTTTCGTGGGGTAAGCTTCGTTTCCTAGACTCTTTTAACTTTCTCAGTAGTTCACTGGAAAAACTTGTGCGAGATCTAAAGCCAGAGGAAATGCAGATTCTAAAAGCCATATATCCAGATGATGAGAAGCGAGTGTTAGTGTCCAGAAAAGGTGTGTATCCATATTGTTATTTTGACTGTATCAAAAAATTTGAAGAAACAAAGCTTCCTCCTAAAGCGTGCTTTAAAAGTGATCTAAGTCATGATGGCATAAGTGATGCAGATTATGACCATGCTCTAAATGTATTTGAAAAATTTAATATGGACACTCTCTGGGACTATCACGATTTATATTTAATGACAGATGTTTTGCTCTTGGCTGATGTAATGGAAACATACAGAAAGGTGGCAATGGATCACTTTCAGCTGGACGTTGTGCATTACTATACGACGCCCGGCTTTTCATGGTCAGCTGCATTGTTATACACGAGGCAACGGCTTGAACTGTTAGAGTGCCTTGATGATCATCTGATGTGGGAAAAGGGGATGCGGGGTGGGGTGGCAACAATTAACTGCCGCTCTGTGTATGCCAATAATCCTTATGTACCAGATCTGTATGACCCTAGTAAAGATAATTCATACTTACTTTATGTAGATGCAAATAATTTGTATGGAGCAGCCATGAGCCGCGCTCTCCCCGTAGGTTCGTTTAGGCAACTAAGTAAGACTGAAATTGAAGAGTTAGATATCATGAAAATTAGTGAGACTGATGAAGATGGATATCTTTTCGAAGTCAGTCTAGGCTATCCTAAAAAGCTTCATGATAAGCACAATGACTTTTGTTTGGCTCCTGAGCACTTTGCACCTCAATATTCGGATGTGTCCCCCCTTCAGAGGGAAATGATTGAAAAATTAAATCTGTCAAATAACTCATCCATCAAAAAGTTAATTCCTAATCTAAAGGATAAAGATAACTATGTGGTGTATGGAACGACTCTAAAACTCTATCTCCAGCTTGGTCTTGTTTTGAAAAAGACACATAGAGTCATGGCATTTGAACAAAAGCCATGGCTAGCGCCTTATATTGCACATAACACTGAAATGAGGAAAAAAGCTACATCTGACTTCCAAAAAAATCTCTGGAAGCTCAAAAACAACGCGGTCTATGGAAAGACATGTGAACAAACAAGGAAAAGACGTAATATTCTGTTTACCAAAAAGAGTCAAAAATTCCGAAAATTAGTGCAATCTCCACTCTATCACAGCTTTGATATTTTCGATCATGGTCTTGTGGCAGTGGAAAGACGTAAAGCCAAAGTGCAATTGAATCGGCCTATGTACACGGGTCAGGTTGTGTTGGATGTAAGCAAAGAAATCATGTACAACTTCCACTTCAATTGTATGAAAAAGAGGTATGGAGATCAGATTAAGGTATGCGCTAGTGATACGGACAGTTTGATCTATGACATCAAAACCAATGATATCTATGATGACATGGGAGAAATGAGTGAGTGGTTTGATACCTCCGATTATCCCGCCAACCATCCCCTCCATAGTAATGTTAATAAAAAGGTTCTAGGTAAGTTCAAAGATGAGCTGAATGGCGCAGCACTTCGTGCTTTTGTAGGACTGCGTCCTAAAATGTATTCGTTCCAGCGGGCCGATGAGTCTGTTAAATGTGTCGGTAAAGGGGTGCCAAGGTCTGCCATATCTAAATTGACCTTCAGTAATTATGAACAGTGTCTGAAAAACATGAGTACAAAACGGGTAGATTTTAAGAAAATTGGCACGGATCAAAAGCATCACCTTTTTACAACACATTCGGTTAAGCGTGGACTGTCATGTTATGACGATAAGAGGTATATTATGGATGATAATATTCATACGCTGGCGTATGGCCACTATTCAATTGATACCTGTGGTAAGGAAGACGGTGGCACTTCTGATGAGCCTGATGTCATAATGGAAAGTGATGTGTATGATGAGGGAGCTGAAAATCTACTCATGCTCATAGAACTTATGGAAACTATGATGGATGAATTGTAAAGAAATCACAATGTACTAAAAATAAAAAATAAAAATGTGTTGAATAAATAAAAATTTGAAATGAAAAACAGACAAACTTTCTTCCATTGAAATCGTTTGATCCAATTCAACATACACAAATCTACGAAAATATAATGACAAGGTCATACTCTGACAACAGCAAAGTATATGATGAATATGTTAACATCAATATTGGTATCTTCAGTCACGTTACTCACACATTTCGTCAAAACTCAATTCCACCATAGCCATGTTCATGATCAAGAAAATAATAATGGAAAGAAAATGGAAAAAGGAGGACCTCCTGCGTGTACGTGCGCGCGCGCGCGCCCCCCGCGGGGGTATATGCTATAGCCCCCCACGAGAGCCACCGCCCCCCACTACAGCCCCCGCTGTGGCCCCCGCTATAGCCCCCCGCGAGAGCCCCCGCGAGAGCCCCCCGCGAGAGCCCCCCGCGAGAGCCCCCCGCGAGAGCCCCCCGCGAGAGCCCCCCGCGAGAGCCCCCCGCGAGAGCCCCCCGCGAGAGCTCATGAGTATAAAAGGAGGTGCACAGATGATATGTCACTGATAGTGCGGCTCTTCGTCCCTGCGGTATGTACCAATTCAAGGCACCTTTTACAGCCTGTGTAGCGGCCCCTAGTGGGTCAGGCAAGTCGACATGGATTCTCAAATTTCTCCAATATCTCCCTGTTTTAGTGGATAAACCATTTGATCATATTGTATGGTGTTTTGGGGAGGAATCTGGTATTCCATTAGAAGTACTCAACAACAGCAACATAAGAAAACACCGGGGAGTTCCATCAGAAGACAGCAACGTGTTGCGGGAGAATTCTCTCATCATTTTGGATGATCTGATGTCAGATTGTTACAATAAGTGTGTGAGTGAATTATACAGCAAAGGATCGAGACATCGAAAGATATCTGTGGTGATTTTGACTCAGAATCTTTTTCACCAGAGTAAGCACTCGAGGGATATATCATTGTCTACACGATATTTTATTTTACTGCGAAACGTTCGGGATCGTGCTCAGTTTGTCCACTTGGCACGTCAAATCTATCCTGAAAATCCATCGTCTTTGTGTCAGGCACTCAAAGAGGCCTGGTCAACACCTTTTTCCTATTTGGTGATTGACTTGGATCCGTCGACGGACGATAGCCTCCGCTTCCGTTCAAACATATGGCCAAGTGATCCATACATGATAGTCTACGCCAGTGACAAGGGGATTGACGCTTTGCATCAAAGTGGACAAACGGATTCAATTCCATCCACCTTACTGGATCGGGAGTGGTAGGGTAAGGGGAGACATAATGGACTCTACATTGGAACGTCTTGCAAAATGTAAACACTATCTACATGTATTAAAAAATTGTCCTAGTGCAGTGCAAAAAGTGATCCTACAAAATGCAGACCGAGATCTTATTATGAGTCTCTGTGAGATATGCATTAATATATTAAATGGAAACATAGAGGTGAGTGCTCAGTCACTTGCATCCCTTCGCAAGTACAAGAACGTTTTACGCAGTGTTGCACGTGTGGCTACTCCATCTGCAGCAACACCAGGTCGCAGTCAGCAAGGCGGTGGTGGACGTCATATCAAAAATACTTCTATTCGACACGACGACGCCGCAGTGTGGAAACGCAAGCGGCGAATTTTAGTGCAAAAGGGTAGTGGACCGTTGTTAACCACACTCCTAACAAGCGCTCTCGGTGGTTTTGTTGGAAAAGTAGTGGGTAATTTGGTAGCATCTAAAGCAAAGTCTACCTAAGATATAAAATATGGCACCTCCTGGAAAGCCAGATGGTGGTATTGGTCACGGTGCGTTGCGCAAGATGCTCATCATATCACCAGAGCAACTACAACGATTAAAGGGGGAAACACTTAAGGCGATGAAAGATAGTCTTGGGGCAGAAATGAAAACTGTTTTATCCAAGTCGGATTCGGTTGACCATCACCACCAGCACCAAAATCTTCAGGAACAACAAGATCAAAACATGGAAAAAATGTATAGAGAGTGGGACGAATATCGTCCATTGTTAGATAGGTATCTAGATTTAAAAAGAAAAGAGAGGAAGGAGGATCTAAATATCCCCATCTATGAATATGGAGATGTTAATAGTGAAGGTCATGGACGAAATATGGACTCTCCCAAGGTGAAGTCCAATATCGCAAACACCACTGTGCAGCATAGTCAAGTGTTGATCCCCACCGCTGTTGAGGTCAAGGGTCCCCGCTCTTTGCCGATCACTGCCGCCCCTCCACCCCGCTCTCACATGTTGCCCCTGAATATGCCCAAGGGAGCTCCATCAACCTCCACGTCGCCACGTTTCCTTCACGGTATTCCTGTATTACCTCCCACATTGAAATCTAAGTTTAATTATGAGATGGACGCAATACCCAAGTTTCCACTAAAATCTAATGACACAAGCAGTGGGAATAGCAAAAACCTTTCACTTGAACAAATGTTGGATGTCATCAGTCAACATGTTAATGTTAACAATCAGTCAACAACATTTACACAAGGGCATGATGATGATGAGGATGATGCTTATGACAATCTTCACTTTTACGACTATGAGCATCCTATGATGGAGGAGGACGAGGACGAGGGCGACTACATTTCTACTACCACCCAAGGAGAATCGTTTTCTCACTCACCACCAGCTCATTTTTCAACTCCTTACAGCACCCCTTATCATGAGGATCGTGAGGAATTAGGGGGTAGTCCAGCTACATTGCGTGTCAGCGGCAGTAACTCCTCCAGCCCTATCCGCATCCGTCACCTGCGCAACGGGCGGGACAAGCAATGGACATCCTCTCAACTTCTTCCACGATCACGGAGGCGGCAACACGACAGGATACGCGGCGGAGTCGCCGAATAGCTGAGGCTCAAGCCGCTAAAGGTCAGCAGCGGCCTAACAATGTCGAGGATGTTAAAAATGATGGTGGTAGTGGAAAACAACGCAAACCCCAATCGCGAGTGCTGATGAAGGGTGAAAAGCGTGCAAAGTTTATTGATAGACAATTGAAAAATTTGTATTTTGATTTGGACAGTTCTGTATCGTTTTCATCCATGAAAAATGTGATTCACGCTGCAGCACCGCTTGGAATAGGGTCAGACGAGGTGCGACATTGGCTCCTCTCACAGGACACCTATACCAGATTTAGACCAGCACGACGAAAGTTCCCTCTCAATTTTTATAATGTCCATGCTATTGATGATGTATGGGAGATTGACATATGTGACTATAAAAACTTGGCAGAGTATAATGATGGTTATAAATATTTTGTCAACATCATCGATTGCCTCAGCCGTCGAGTCTGGGCCTACGCCCTTCAGTCAAAGTCAGGCAAAGAGGTCGCTGATATCTTGCATCAGCATTTCTCGACGACGGGACGCACGTGCAAACTGTTGCAAGCCGACCATGGACTGGAATTTACTGCAAACGTTGTCCAATCAGTGCTGAGGAAGCACGGCGTTGCGTTTCGCACGATTCAGAACCGTGGACATGCCGCAGTTGTGGAAAAGGCGAATCAGCGGATTAAGACAACGTTGCACAAGTTCATGGTGCACAGGGGCATTTGGCGATGGATAGACGCTCTTCCAAAAGTAGTGCATGCGTACAATCACACTCGACACTCTGTGACGGGCTTTCGTCCTATTGATGTGACCCCGTATGACGCTTACGACATCTGGTCGGAAAACTATCTGCGAAAAAGACTTCCCTCACTCAACCGCTCACGACGAAGAAATTTCAGGCCTTCTGCCCTCCATATCGGAGATCACGTTCGTGTGAGTCTTGTCAAGACAGAGTTTGAGAAGGGATACACTCCTCGCTACTCACAGCAGATCTATATAATAAGCAGCATTATCAAGATGAGGCCATTTCATATGTACACTCTCAACGATTTGAACGGAGATCGCCTCAAGGGAAACTTTTACCATCAGGAGCTGCTCAAGGTACCACCTCCTACATCAGATACGCAGTTCCGCGTGGAAAAGATTTTAAAAAGGAGACGTCTAAATGGACGACGGCCAGAGGTCCTCATCCGATGGCAGGGTTATGGAGAGGAGTTTGACACTTGGGAACCATCGTTTGCTGTCAAACCCATCTAGTGTTAGGTCATTTTACCTCACTCTTTCAAGTGACAGTTCTCGGGACTATTTTAGTAGTAATACAATTGCCCATTTTTCAACTCAACTCATTCGTCCTATTTGTTTGTCAACCTCTTTTGAAGTAGCAGTGTGTGAGGTATTTTTACCCCCCTTTGAAACATGGAAGATTAGAACGGCAGTATCTCCCATATACCTTTACTCTGACATCTGCCAGCCTGTACTGCTATGCGATACTTCAGCACGACTTCTTCGCGTTTTACCCGCTGATATCATTTCTGGTCATTACATTTTCCCCGTGCCTTATTATATCCCTGTGGAAAAGCTTAACTTTCAGACCATCACCATTTCCTTTCATACACGATCAGGTCAAAGATATCCATTCCCGGATGGTCAATGCCCGTCCACAGTGGTGCTTCACTTTCGTGAGCGGTCCACATAAATAGTGCGTACATTTTACAATCTGGCTTATTCCTACGTCACCATGGAAGACGCATACACGTCATACTTTGCGCAGCAGGCGGGTGGTGGTGCGCAAGTTGAGCGTGGCATAGGTCCCATATATCAAGCCTCATTCACACAGCAGAATGGACGTGGCTGCTGTGGTATCAGCGGGCGAGTGCTCACAGCAGTAGCGACACCTCTAGTTGCACGCGGTGTCAAGGCTGTCACGGAGGAGGTAGCCAATGCCAGTTTTGGCTTATTTCAAGACATTCAACAGGATCCTTCTCTACCTGCTATTGGTCATGCAGCTATGAGTCGGGCTGTCGAGGTAGGTCGCAACCTCAAACGACGCGCACGCAACACACTTGTTGGACGTGGGCGTGGAAAACAGACTAAGACAAAACGGCACACTGGTAAGTCAAAGCGGAAACCTGCACGCAAAACAACGATAAAAAGGAAGACGAAGCGTACCAAGAAACAGACAGGCGGTGGAGCTCAACGTGTGCGGACGCAGCTGGATCCACCTGACATCTTTTCCTAATCATGGCAGCAGGTAATAGTGCAATACCATGTGTCCCCGGCGAGCTGGATATGTTCTCCCGCTCGCGTATCCAAAACGCTATAATGGGACATCAAGTGGTGGGATTGAAGACTGTAAATGCTGTCACATATCCACTCTCTACATTAGAGTTTTTCCACAGCGGGGCAAATGATTACTATCGGGATTTATCCCATGTATACCTAAGGCTGAAAGTATGTCTGAAGGCTACTGATGGGCAAAATCTGCTTTTAGACAATAATGTAGGAGTTGCAAATAATTTGCTGTTTTCTTTATTCCAATCTATGGAAGTTTTTCTGAATGAGAAATGTGTATGTAGGGTCGACCACTTTGGCTACAAGTCTTACATAGAAACGCTTTTGAATAACTCCCCAGAGGCAGCCAAGACACATCTTACATCTGCCATGTTTTCTCTTGATACTCCAGCTCATTGTACCGAGGCTACAGATCAAAACATTGGTTTTACTACTCGTAAAAACTTACTTTCCAACAGCAAAGCCTGCGAACTTTATGGACGATTGAACTGTGGTCTGTTCAATCAGAATCTACTATTACCCCAGGGGTTAGATTTTCGAATTAAATTAACATTTGCACCAGAGAGTTTTTACATGTGGTCTCGGAATGCAGATGCAGAAGCAAGATTGCATATTATTGATAGCACCCTTTATGTAAAACAGGTTCTCATTAATCCTGGCGTGCTGCTTGCACATGCTAAAATCTTGTCGCAGACAAATGCCTTATTCCCTATGAAAAATGTAGAGATGAAAGCCTTTACTGTGGCACCTGGAGCACGGAGCCTGTCTCTGAATAATGTATGCCAAGGACGATTGCCCAGTTTCCTATGTTTTACTATTATTGACAATTCAAATTTCAACGGTCACTTTCAAAGAAATCCTTTTGCATTTATACACAAGGCTATTAACAATATAAGCATTTTTGTAAACTCTGACGAGCATCGTTTTGGACCAATGGATTTTCACTCAGACGCTCCTTTCTACACCTATGCTTACCATTCATTATTCAGTGCTCTCGGTGTGGACGGGAAAACTCGAACTCACATGATTACCCCAGCCATGTTTTCCCATGGCACATTTTTGGTTTGTAAGGATTTGACTCCAGACGGCAGTGGCAATATCTCCCATACCAGCTTGGCCAGCAGTGGTGTCGTGCGAATTGAGGCTTCATTTTCGACAGAGATTGATGCGGCAATCACATGTTTGGTACTTCTCGAATATGACTGTGTGCTTGAGGTAGATCATAGCAGAAACGTTTTCATCTCTTAGAATGGACACGGGTCAAATCACCCAGGTGTTGCGTACAGCAGTGCAGACGCGTCATATCTTTGCGGGGGTGTTTGCAGCCAACAGACTGCCTCGCATTCCCTTGAGACGTCCGTCCATTTTGATTGTAAATAGCCAGGAGGACTGGTTTCCCGGATCTCATTGGACCTGTTTCTATTTACCAAGGTATGAGTTGGGTGTTGAGTATTTTGATAGCTTAGGAGCAGCCCCTACACTACCATATTTTTTACGATTCATAAGTAGGAATGGTGGATTACTTCGATATAATTGTAGACTACTTCAAAGTACTGTGAGTGATGTTTGTGGAGAGTATTGCTGTATATTTGCTTTAGAGCGTACGATAGGTGTCTCATTGTATCATTTTCTCAGTCAATTTGGTTCTCATGTGAACTCCAATGACAGATTAGTATTGCACAAGTTTAATTCTTATTTTACATGTAATGCACATTTTGCAAGACCCTCTCTCCGAAGTTTCCATATGCAAACTTGCATGCCTCATTGTCATATTAACGCTACACGGTGCACTGGTT
The DNA here is from genome assembly GCA_030522485.1 of Stenchaetothrips biformis. Lineage (NCBI taxonomy): Eukaryota > Metazoa > Arthropoda > Insecta > Thysanoptera > Thripidae > Stenchaetothrips > Stenchaetothrips biformis. Next base: position 6,949,252 of record CM060089.1, on the reverse strand, counting down.
TGAGCATCAACACTCAGCAAGATGCCCGACAGAGATACGATTCTAGGAGAGTGAGAGTGAGAGCGAGAGCCCCCGCCCCCGCGAGAGCGAGAGCCCCCGCCCCCGCGAGAGCGAGAGCCCCCGCCCCCGCGAGAGCGAGAGCTCCCCCGCCGGGGGACAAACCGCTGCCGGAGGGGCGAACTGCAACCATCAGCACTTCTGGCGGTATAAGACGGGCGCGTCTGTCGCGACTAGTCATCAGACGTCCATCGGCTGCTCTGAACTTGTGACTGTGTGCATCTGCCTTCAACGCCTCTCCTCGCCAAGTCGGTAAGTTTTCATAGAAGAATCGTATAGAATACGTTGTGTCGATTGTTGCTGACTCTGATTTTTTTCTGTGATAGTGTCCTTGCATTCCTTGTGACCATCTCGTGACCCTCTGAGTCGTCGTTTGCATTTCTTCTTTGTACACTCAAATGGTAAGTTGCTCTGATTTCATTGATGTGATTTTTATTTCTCCATCTGTATATGTATTGATAATGTGAACATGGTTTGCAGTGCATCATGTCCCAAAGCCAAGATGTTGCCGTGGCCGTGCTGCCAGATGCGAACGCCCTAGCCAACATCTTCAACAACATGAACGCAGCAGACGAGTTCCGCTCTGTGGCAGAACTGCAGGTTGGAACACCATTTCCAATCCAGTCTATGCAACGGATCGACACTCAGCATGGGGAGAAGATTCGCTGCAAAGTGAACGTGGACGACGGCGAGACGTGGATCATCATCCTGCCATCCAGATTCTCCACATTGACCGACGTGCAGATTGCCGAAATCAACGAGCTCTGTGAGTGTGGTCATGCACCAAAGATTGTATTCAACGGCAAAAAGGGGAAGGCGTATGATGTGACAATGGTCTAGTTATTGTAATAAATGTATTTTCTCGTTGTATTTTGTGGTTTATCTCTCCCTCCTTGAAACACAGATGAGTACATTTTAATTCTTTTTATTTTGCTTATGAATTTTTGACAAAGTTTCTGAGCTTCACATACACTTGACATAAGTTGGATAACAGTCTTCATATGGTGACATTCATCTAGTTTACATTTCTCCGACGTCGCTAAAGATGCTTTCACGGGCTCACTAGTACGCTTTGGACGTTGTTTTACGATTTTGAGCTTCATTTCTGCCTTTCTCGATGTCTTTCGAGTTGGTTTCTTGCCCGGTTTAGCCTCTCCATTATCTAAAACTAATGTATACTTTTAATTCACTTATTCACTCATACACATTTATATTTCATGGACATGTAGTTTTAAATTGATTATACTTGCTGCACCAGTCTGCGACACATCACTCTCACGAACACCAATGGACGACACGACCTCCTCAACAGGATCCACTGAAATATGAATTTTGTCCATCTAATAACTCATATTTAACGTCATTTACCACACATAACCTCACTCTCACTCACCAGATGGCATAGCCTGATTTGGTACAACGCCCCATAGAAGTTGAGCTACTTCGGCATCACTCAGGATATGGAGATCATTGTACACACCATCGGGGAGGGTTAGGGTTGGCACGTCCATGACTTCAACTGCATCCACACGCTGACAGAAGTATACTGATAGCTCTGCTAATGTTTCCAAGCCGGTTTGATGTAAACTGCTGACACTGTAGAATAATCTGCATACGCCTTAAATCTTTTTACGGGCATTGGCACTCCTGACATAGCACATACTAGCCACCGTTCCTCAGCTGTCAAAAATGGATATAATAGTTTTTGGAGGAGTATCCTCTTATTCTTTCGATCCATGATGCACGCCTACCACATCGAGACTGCAGAAACTTTTATAAAATTTTGGAAAATTGGAAAAAAATTGATTCTGGGAACCATTGGAACCAACGGGAACCACTGGAACCATCGGGAACCACTGCGCCCATACCCGCCCTTTATACTCTCTGGGTGGCGGTTTTTTTTACCGTTGCTGTGAGGCGCGAATCTAGAGATGTGATTCGGGATACGCGCCGTGTCGGCCATGCTTTCTTCTGCCATGCCTGCGTCAAGGACGCGCAGCCACGTCGACGAAGTAATGGGGGCGGAGGAAGGGGAATGCCCTCGCTTAAATACACACGAACGCGCTCTCTCGGGGTGTTTATATGTAAAAAAGGTTTTCGGCGTGTGTTTCTTTCTTTTTATGTCTTTCTAAGCCTTTATCTAAGAAAACTTTGAAGGGCGTATTCCCTGCGCTCGGTGACCATAGTCGCGCCTCTCGTCGTTGTTTCGACTAGTTCTCGTGTCGCCGTGTGGAATTTCGGGCGTGATTGCGCGTTACCGCATCCTGACCCAACCCTGGGCGCGTTCACTTAAGAAAAAGTAGATCGGCGGGTCGAGCGAGCGATTGAGCGAGCGATCGGCTCGCTGCGCGCGGCGCGTTGTATTTCGCCCTCCAGATGAATTTAAGGCACCGAAGTTAACAAACCCATACATTTTCGGAAAGAGGAAAGCTTGAGGAACAGATTGGTGTCATTTATTTGACGTTTTGAGTCTTATTATCTGAACGAGAAGCTTCGGAGAGTCATGATGTTGCTCAACGTATCATCGGTCAGGTTAAACTCGTCTAAAGTCGTAAACGGAGGTGAGCTAGACCCTAACATGCTGCGGGCCGATTTTTCGCCAGAAACTAAGCTCTCGATTCCACTAATCAGATCGTTTCAACAATGTCTAGTTTTTGAAAACCAAACGGTTTTTGGCTGCCGTGCTCCGCGCGGCTAGAATACGGACATGACAGCTTTGACTGCGGGGCAGAAAAACCGTTTCCCTGCGAAAACTAGACATTGTTTGAACGTTCTGATAAGTGAAATCGAAAGCTTTGAGTCTGACGAAAAATAGGCTCGCTGCATGTTAGGATCTAGCTCACCTCCGTTTACGACTTTAGACGAGTTTAACCTGACCGATGATACGTTGAGCAACATCATGACTCTCCGAAGCTTCTCGTTCAGATACCAAAACTCAAAACTTCAAATAAATGACACCAATCTGTTCCTCAAGCTTTCTTCTTTCCGAAAATGTATGGGTTTCTTAACTTCGGTGCCTAAAATTCATCTGGAGGGCGAAATACAACGCGCCGCGCGCAGCGGGCCGATCGCTCGCTCGATCGCTCGCTCGACCCGCCGATCTGCTTTTTCTTAAGTGAACGCGCCCCCTATGGGTAGGCCCACCGTTTTCCAAAGTTTTAAAAATCATTTAGCGCCGTCCTGATTCTGAAAAAAGATGTAAAATCACGAATTTTGATATGAAAATGATGAGATTTGGACCATTTTTAGGGATCCGGGTGATTCCGTGCCAAAGTGATATTTTGAGTCTTTCCCCGGCCAAACTGAAGACCAGCCAACTAGGAGGGAACAACCTAGCAACTAGGGATTAGCTCGAGGGCAAGTCGGGGGTAACGCTGGTGAACCCGGGGGGAAGTCGGGGGCAACCCGGGGCTAACCTGAGGGCAACTAGGGGGAAAGTCAGGAATAACCCGGGGGCAACTTGAGGGGAAGTCGAGGGAGATTTCTGACACCGATGTCTGTTTAAATGTCGAGTCTGAGGCCATATCATGCTTTTCATTTTTGGTTCGTCTTGTTCAGAAGAACCCTGTTCCGCCGTCGAATTGTTTCTATCGCAGATTTGAAGTTTTGCCTGCATTTAACGGTTAGAATGTATGCAGTCTCTTCATCACGCCACCCCACCATGGTTCCAGTAGTATTTTGAGCGTTTTCTGGCCTGCTTTGAGCGTTTCCCGACTTCCGCTCGAGTTGCTCCTAGGTTACCCCTGACTTTCCCTCGAGTTGCCCCCAGGTTACCTCCCGGTAACCCCCGAATACCCCTGACTTGCCACCGAGTAACTCCCTATGTGCTCGGTAGTTCCCCCATAATTGACCTGGTCCTCAGTTTGACCGGGGTAGGCCACTTCGTGTTAGCAAGCTTGAGACATGTCAAGGCACGACACTGTACACTGAAAGAAAAATGTCCTGTCACCACCGTTAATGAATTTCCAGTGTTTGCCGTGGCCAGAACACAGTATTCGCCGTTGCGAAAACGGAGAATTTACTGTCCCCAAAACACAGAAGTTGCCGTCATTGTTAAAATAATAATAACCGTTCAAGGTTAGGGTAAAGTGCCGAACATGGATCAGGGTACCAATCATGGATCATTTTTGTTAGCGAGCCCGTACCGCCAAACCAAGTGACCAATTTTGTTTTTGTAAATTTTTCCAAGTAGTCAGCACGTTTGAGTGCTAGAATCACGTGCGGGAGAGCTGATCAAGCTTACCGTAACCCTCACAATAATTAAATGAAAAAGTGTCTCTCAAAACGGGTCCGAAAACGGCCTGGTTTCAGGTTAGGTTAGGAGTCAAAGTTCTATGCCTTATTCTGAAGAATCTTTTCATCAAAAATGTCTCAAAATTTTTTTGTGGCAGCTTCAGACAGTACCCTTTTACAATTCAGGTGACCGGAAGTTATCGGGCGGTCCCTGGCAAAACGCGAGGGGGGGTGATCCATGTTTGGGTCAGACCCAAACATGGATCATTAAAATCAGTAAAATTTCAAATCCGTCTAAATTTCAAAGTATTTGTTCTCAAGTGTTCAATTCCTGAGAAAAGGTTGTCCTTGCGAATATCTCGAAGCGTATTGAAAAAAAATTAGATCACCGCTTCGTCGAGTTGAAATACGGGGGATTTCTAAAAAGTGATCCATGTTTGGTAACCTTACCCTACAAAATTCATCGTAATAACTTTCAAACCGGACTAAAGTTTAGGGGTTTACCTTAATTTTTGTGACAGAAATGGCCGTTTATAGTTACGTGGATAACTCCGTTATTTCCGTTTCTTCTGATTACCACCCTGCCTCCCTACAAAGGCGATGATAGCAAGGTTAAGGTAGGTTTGGGTAGTCTCGACTACCTAAATGTGCTCGAGAAGTTGATAAAAATAACGGTAATTTCCGTCAACGAAAATGACGGGGTTTCCAAACTTACAAGTTTACGGCGATTCCTGTCCGAATGATAACGGTATATCGTGTAGTATATTTTACGGCGTATATTTTTACCTTGTTAATGGAAAATTATGTATAGATGCCACAATAAGAGAAAATAAGTGGGATTTATAAAATCACATGTAGATCTGATACAACGGTTAAAGAAAACATGCTTGCTCTCAAACCTTAAGGAAGACTCTTATAAATGGTCCAAAAAGCGGTAATCAAAAACAGATAATGACAGCGATAATGGTGCTTTGGTCTTAAAGGCTCAGAAAAGAGCACTATTCTTGAGCTGCTATAATGAGCTCATGGCAATTTTGACTTATAGATAACAGGAGCAATTACAATTTCAACAATTTCTACAAGGTAGGTGTACGCCAGACCGTGTCATTTGCAACAGGCTTCGCGATGCTGCGCCAGTTTCGACAATCCTCGCCTGGCGCTATACCTACCTTGGCCTGCGGCGCTCCCTGCTTGCCTTCGACAAGCTGTTTCAAGGTTAATTGAGGCATTGAGGCAATAAGTAGTGCACCACGTGATGAAGGGTCAAAGTAGATAGTATCAGAAAATTTTACTCGAGGTAGTCTGCACGCGGTTGACACTTTGGTCAGAGGTCGAAACTGATTTCATTTTTGTCATCAGCACCTTCGATAACATTCGAAACCATAAGAAAATGTCTCTAAATTGTAAAGTCACTAAAAAGTTGCACTTTTTCTGCCGTTTTTTGAAGTGTTTTTTCGTTGGTACGACAGAATGGTTTGAGATAGAAAGCTGAATTTTGGCGGAAGGCGAGCAAAGGACGATGCTTTATGTAGGATAAAAGTTCCTGTTGCAAGTGAAACTTCAACTTAGCTTATCATCTCAAAATCAACCCAAACCTTGGGTGTAACAACTAACTTTTTTCAGCGTGCACTGTTGTGTACACGCACGCGTCGCAGACTAGTCTACTAACGTGGCCTATGTTGACATCGTTCACTTTTGGTCCTCTGTCATCAATCAAAAGAATGCTGCTGGGGATAAGGTGATACGGTGCTTCAAGATCTTGCGAAGTTCGCACTGAAGTGCCTTACCTTGCTTATCAGCAATGCACTAGTCGCAAGGGCTTTCAGTGTCATGAGTGCCATCAAATGCTGCCGCCGCAACAAGCTGCAGCTCCGCATGATTGAGGCTCTTATGCGCCTAAGGATTCACTTGAAGGTATAAAAGATGATATTCATAAAATAAGGCCCAGCCAACTGCCTTGTAAAACTTCGGTCGCTTCGGAGCTGGGGGTGGGGGAGACAGGGGGAGATGCGTTCCGCAATAGTACTACCAACTGCGGGTAAAGAAATCAGCGGAAAATTTCTCCCGTGCAGCCCGACGTTGGTAATCATTTTTCATTTGGCGCACTTATTTGGTTCTTTTGTGGAGGGCAAAATGGGGAAAGAGAGTAAACGAGAAATTACACAGATTGCATTTAATAAATGCATGTCACAAATTTCAAGTCAAAAATAAACAATCAAAAGACATGTACATGTTCATTAACATAAAAACTCTTGTCCCTTGAAGAAATCATAAACAGCAGCACAGAGCTGCTGTTGTTCAAACCAGTAATTCTTTTAATCTTGCCTTTCAGAAACGCCTATAGCTCTGGCACTTTTAGCGACTCGACTGTCTTGGCCATGGCCATTGCCCTCATGTCGTCATCGGGATTTTTGGGAGAAGCAGCCACCTGTAAAACAGCAGAGAAAAGATTGTACGTCAACAATGTCAGCACAGTTAAATTCATTAAAAATTGTTTATCATTCAGAAACTTACAGACACCTGGTTTCCTGCCCACAAAGCATGCACCTTTTGCGTAGCAGGGGTAGATGATGGTGCTGCTAGAGGCTGGATGACCTGTGTAGACACAAACATTATAATTATTTTTAGAATTTTTTTTGCCAAATTATTGAAATTGAAGTGTGCTACCTACCAAGGTTGCAGGTGTTATAGCAGGAGTCCGGGCAGGTGTTCGGGCAGGTGTTCGAACCGCAGACATTATCCTTCGGGTCACCAGATCCACCCTTGCAGATGGACCAGGTGTTCTCGGAGTTGGTGGAACAAGCGGAGCTAGAACAGAAACAGAATTATTAGATAATGATTTGCATTGTGTAAAACTGTACTCACGAAACGGCAATTTTTTTCTCACTGCAGGGTTAATTAAAAATGTATCAAAGAAAAGATTTAGAAACTGTTTAGTTAAGAAGAGTAACAAAAGATAGATGAATGGGTGAATGCATCATGCATGACCCTTAAAATTAAATTAGCACAAAACATATGTCATGAATAAAATACTTATCCTGAATGAAAAAGGATGTGAGAATACAAAACAGCAACTCGTAAACCAGGCCCAAACATCCAGTAATCTGCTCCAACTACAACACCAATGGGACCACAATGAGTACAGGCAAATCAGTCAAAAAGTTCACACTAAATTAAAGACACTTTTAGATGAGGCCTATATTAGTAAAATGGTGGGATAGGTGTTTCATGGCTTTTAGAAGAACTGCGTAAGTAGGTGATGATGATTTGGCACGTATGGTCCAGGATAATGATGGACTCTAGCTAATAAAACAAAATTTTAAACCCTAATTTTGGCAAATCCCTCATGACATTAAAACATTGAGTAATAATAATTTAAATTGTAACAGACAAATCCAAAGAGCCAAAATGATGCAGAACCAAGATACACAACAAATATGGCACCTTGCTGTGGCTGTGGTCCTGTCAACAGCTGCAGGTCATGTGGGTGCAGCTGAAGCCCATCTTCTTCTCCTAAAACGCCATTGCAGTCCTTCACTGCCCAAGCCAAAATTTGTCTAGTTCTTTTAAAAATACTTTCTTGCTCTTTCTGTTTGACTCAAGACATTTTCTTTTGATGAGGAGGACTGCAATTTCACGTTTAATTTTGGGCAGAAATTCGTTGAAATGCTCCTTACATTAAACCAAGACCAGTCAAAGAAATCGAAGCAGTCAACAGCAAGATTAACAAGATTTTCTTTGTGAAAATGCCGGCGCCAAAAATTCAGGAATGCAGCTTGGCACTTGATAAATGCTGAGATTAGGCTGGATGATGGGAAAGTGGGCACTTCAGACTTGGACTTTCCTAGAAATGATGCATCTAAGGTGGGATTTTTTGAGGTGATACAAGAGGTGCATTCAATGCAATCAGTTTTTAAAGCACCATCCAGAATAGAAGCAATCATAGCAGCTGGGCCCAGCCTCTTGAGTGCTTCAGGAACGAGAAATAATGGGTCAGAAACTCAACAACCAAAGACCCACTTACGAACACGCGAAGCCCACACGCAACGCACAGAAAATTGGGCCAGGTTTGAAGAAGGGCGATCGAGTCCCACTCCTGATTTTCAAAGATACCAGTGACGGAAAAGACAGGAGAAAAGGAGGGAGAACATCACCAAGTCATGCACAAACCCATACTGCACCAACGTCATGCGAAAAACAAAAAAACGAAGTACTTAAGTAGGAAGCGTGCCCCCACAGCGAATCACAGAAGCACAAGGCCGCATACGCCAGGAATCGGAGCGTCAATAATACGGGCGGATCCATCGCAGAGTCTGGACCAGCAAAAACAGAGAAAAAGCAGCACGGCACGCAAATTCAGGTACCCTAGCAGGCTACAGCGCCCCCCTCCACAGGATGCCCAAACGAGCGTTTTCATTGGCCGAAGCTGTTGTGTGGAAAAGGTGATGATCCGGCGGCATATTTACGAATCCCCCTCTTATGCCCAAAGATGCCCAAAGGAACTACTACAAAGTCTAAGCGTTTGCGCTTTGCCAAATTTGGGGCCTTGATAAATAGTGCAATCAAGCGCACTGCATATGCTCAAATAGAAAATCGCCACTTTAAAGGGAACAGTACAAAGTTTCTGCCTTATTGCTTTGAAACTATGCCAAATTTGGGGCCTTGATAAATAGTGCAATAAATACTGGAGGACAGATATTTATTTCAAAGTGTAAAAAAACAACAGACAAAATTACTTTCTAGATCACAAAGGTATATTTATTTATTGGCTGAGCGATTAGCGAAGCCAGTTACTCCAGTGGGGTTGAAAAGTTTTGTCTGTCTGTCTGTTTGTTTGCGTGTCCGCACTACTCCTCCCAAACGGCTCGGCCGATCGAGACGAGATTTTGCAGGGTTGTTAGGTATATCCTTGGCTCGCCACACGCCGAAATTCAGCTCTCTATCTCAAATAATTTAGTCGTACCAACGAAAAAACACTAAAAAAACGGCAGAAAAAGTGCAACTTTTCAGTGACTTTATATTTTAGAGACATTTTTACATGATTTCGTATGTTTTTTAAGGTGCTGATGACGAAAATAAAATCAATTTCGACCCCTGACCAAACTTTTACCAGCGAATAGGCTACCTCGGCCCGAATTTACTAACATAATCAACTTTGACCCTTCATCTTAAAAAAAGGGGGTCGACCGACTAAAAAATTTTATTGCAGATTTCGCTAGGTCTCGGCAAGACCTTTTCAAAGAGGGGTCGGAAGGGGGGTCTAGGAGCCCGACTTCATCAGTTGGCCGAATCAGGATCTTGAAAAAAGGGGATGGACCGACTAAAAAATTTTATTGCAGATTTCGATAGGTCTCGGCAAGACCTTTCCAAAGAGGGGTCGGAAGGGGGGTCTAGGAGCCCGACTTCATCAGTTGGCCGAATCAGGATCTTGAAAAAAGGGGATCGACCGACTAAAAAATTTTATTGCAGATTTCGATAGGTCTCGGCAAGACCTTTCCAAAGAGGGGTCGGAAGCGGGGTCTAGGAGCCCGACTTCATCAGTTGGCCGAATCAGGATCTTGGAAAAAGGGGATCGACCGACTAAAAAATTTTATTGCAGATTTCACGTGGTGCATTACTCAATGCCTAAAAAATCCTTGAGACAGCTTGCCGAAGGCAAGCAGGGAAGCGCCGCAGGCCAAGGTAGGTGTAACGCCAGGCGTGGATTGTCGTAACTGGCGCAGCATCGCGAAGCCTGTTACGACAAGACACGGTCTGGCGTAAACCTACCTTGTAAGATAAAAGTAGAAAATAAATTATGCGCGCTTAAAACAAATAATTACTAGAAAAGACACGTATATTTATTTAAAAACGTTTAAGTGATGCCAAAATTATCTGCGCTTTGGCTTGAAGTCATCAGCATCCATCTCATCATGTCGTGCCATTGCAGCAGAAAAATCTGAGACTGCAACTGGTCTTGACGCCTTTTTCAGGGAAAGTTTGGATGGTTTGGAGCTTGAGTGGCTATTTAAAAACAAACAACACCAGAGACATTAAATTAAGCAGTCAATATATGCAAAAATGAAATAAAGTGTCACCTAAACTTACCCTTTATGCAAAGACTTTGTGCACGGCAAAGAGGAACTAATATTTTCCTCTGTCGGCTTTTCCGTTGAAATGATGCCCTGAACATCCTGGCTTCTGCACATTTTCTTTAATGGCTTATTATTTATACTTTCCAACCTTTTCCTTGCATTGTACAGAACAACTTTTTCTTCCTCCTCCAGATTACAATGGGTCCCTTTGTCTTCTTTCTCGGGATTGTCACACTGGCTTCCTTTTTCTTCTTTTTCTGGATCACACTGACTACTTTTGTCCTCTTTCTCTAGATTGTCACACTGACTACCTTTGTCTTCTTTCTTCAGATAGTCACATTGAACGCCCTTATCTACACATGCTTTCTTTGCAGCGCAAGCCTCCATCATAGAAATTTTATCATTTAGAGCCTCCACATCCTAAAAATTACAAAAGAAAATTTTAATCGATGCAGAGAACAAAAATAATAAATGCAATAAGAAAGAAAGAAATACCCACTTTTCTTAGCTTATTCATAACGTCCTTAATACATAGCACATTCTGGAACAAAGCAAACATTCAGAATTTACACTATAATGGGGAAAAACTGCTGACATATATAAGCATCAAACTTACCTTTTGTAGAAAATCAAGGCAGTCATTGCCTCTTCCTTGTTGTGACGACTCAGTCGTAATGCAATTAGCACACATGTACTTCTGCAGCTCCTCAGCTTCAAAAATAAATGAATGTAATCAACTTCAGATAGACATGTAAACAGTGATATGCCCCACTGGAATAATGAATCACAGTTCAAAATTAAAAGGACACTTACAATGTTTACGAGTCATATGCAGACAGCGAATATGGAACCACTGACTGCATGAATCACAACATATCCAAAACCTAAAAACGAAAAGAGAAAATGCAGCATTTAAAATTATAACAATAAATTAACTAGATATATTCTTCTCAAGAAAGCTCTCATAAACAAACCTGCCAGAACTTGCACCTGTGCAGATCCCACACACATTTAAGTTCATTCTCAACACAACACTAATGGAATATACTGCAGAAAAGAACAGGCAGGGAGGCAAAAACTGATATAAATATCCAAATAACACTAACAGACAGTATACAACAGCCTTTTCCTATTAGCATTTAACCTGCTCAGCGTCAGCGGCTCAGTCGGCCACTAGTAAACGGCGGTAAACATGCGATGCGACGAAGGAGGCTGGCCAACAGCCCAAAGATGCACGCGAAATGCAATAGGGACGATTTTGAACATACTTCAAGAAACACATTCCATTACATAAATACAACATAAGAAAAACAGATGTTTATATTATTATTTTAGTCTGCAGCCTGAGAAACTTGAAAGAAATGTTAGCTCAAAGAAGGGAAATTTGAAATTGACCACACCAAAGGGAATATCGTGGTCCTTGAACTACACGGTAGGCAGGGATGACCGTTGCCGCCTCTTCAAATTCTAAGGACCTGTTGTTAGTACCTGTTAGTACCTATGCAAGCTAGCCTAACAACACAGTGCACAGTTGTGTGTGATTATGGAGAAAGATTCAAAAGAAAATGGGCTGGAAGAGCTGGTAGAGGTTGAGGTAGAAAGTGGGAGAGAAAATGTGAAAATATTAAGAGTGAATTTGAGAAGTGAAAAGGATGCAGAGCAATGGGTGGAGAAGCACAAAGAAGAAACTTTTACCTGTTGGATTGTTGATCGTGTAAAGAAGGAGAAAAACTGTACCAGGTAGGTTCTGTAATCATAACACTAGAATTTAGTTTAGTTTTTGAAAAACAACAATAAGGCAGGTTTTTTTAAAAGCTCGCTTTAGGAAAGCGTTCTTATTTTCCAATTAGCGTTAGAACCCTCTGCATTGACTGAGATGCTTATGTGAATCTAATTTAACCACCTTTCATACAGAATGGTTGCACGGAAAACATGGGTTTGCCATTTTAATAAGAAAAATAAAAAAGTTGACAGCAGCAGGAGATGCACTGACTGCAAGGCAAGCATCGACATAAAAATTAAGAAGCTGAACAAAGATACAAAAAAGAATGACATCTATTTAAAACAAAGTACACCTCTTCAAGCTGTGATAACAATGATTACAACACACAATCACAATTTGTTTAGCTTTGATGCTATGAAGTATCTCCGGGCAACAAAGGAGACACGAGAAACTTTCAGATCTTACTTTGAAGATGGCCATGGCGTTGCAGCAAGCATTAGACTTCACGAGGCTAAGCTAGAAATCGAGGAGGATTCTGCCATCCAGATCGCTAATGCAGCCATAAATCCTAACATGACTACTGTTCAGCATTGGTATAGACTGTGGCGAGAATTAAACTATGGCAATGACATTGACCCTCTTGCCAAACTGGAAGAAAAGAAAGATCTTTTCCAAAAAAATGGTAAATAAAAATGAAATAGCTTCTAAAATTTGGTAAAGCTACTTGAAAGAAACTGTACTTACCTAAGTTTTTTTATCACTTTCACAGGTACTTACTTAGATATAGCACGCAGCAGTAAAAATACATCTATATGGGGAGTAATAGTTGTGACTCCAATAATGGCTCGGATGCAGAAGTCAATTGACGCATCAGGGCTTGTGTTTATTGACAGTACAAGTTCCTGCGATGCAACAGAGTGTTCTGTCACAACCCTTCTTGTTGCCACCAATGCTGGGGCAATTCCCATAGCTGTGACTTTCCATAACTCACAATCCACAGAGGGGTATGAACTAGTTTTTGGCCTTCTGAAAAAACAGAACCCTAACTGCTTTGGAGGCAATTCTGTAAATATTCTATAAATTAACAAAGTCATAGTTGCATTATAATAGAATTATATCAGCTTCTTGAACAATGCCAGGTGCCTGAGGCCTTCATGACGGATAATAGCGCAGCTGAGAAGGAAGCCCTGTTGCGTGTCTGGCCAGATGCACCTCAACTCCTTTGTCACTTCCATGTTTGCCAGGCAGAATGGGGCTGGTTGCAGAAAGGAAAAAATGGAATTGACTCAGATGACAGAAAACCATTAATGAAAGCATTCCAAAAAGTACATAATGCTTTGCAGCTTTTTATGCCCTCTACAACTTCCTTGAAAACAATTTATAAACTTAACTCTGTCTTTTCTTTTACAGATAATGTATGCAAAGGATACAGAAATGTTTGAAACAGCACTGGTCAATTTTAAAGCAGCATGCTCCTACTCAAATTATACGAAGAGAGTAGAGGATGAGCTGGAAAATAAAGAAGAATGGGTGCTTATGTTTCGTGAGTGGTTGTTGACTCGTGGCCACAACACCAACAACTTTTCTGAAGCGAATGTCAGAATCTTCAAAGATATAGTCCTTGTACGCACAAACGCCCTTAACCCAGTGGCCCTAACTGATTTTACAATAAATGTATGGGAGTTTTACTTCAGAAACAAGCTATTAAAATTTGCGTACAACAGAAAAAGGGGACCTTACCTTACTTATGACAAATTAGTGAAGAAAATGCCATTGGAGTGGATAGAAAAGGTCACAAGGCCAGATGAAAATATTTTCATAGTGCCATCGCAGACCAACGCCAAAGAGTCTTATGAGATCCAGGCTGACATAGGTGTTTGCTCCTGCTATGCAGGTCGACAGGGTGCATTTTGCAAACACCAGGCACTGGTACACAAATGTTTCCCTGAGGCAGGCCTTTTCCCCAATGCCCCTGCTGTTACCTGTGATGACAGATACAAACTTGGCTTGTTAGCTCTTGGGGACAAGTGCCCTCCAAAGGAATTTTTCAAAAGTCTGCAGGAGGACATCTCATCACAGTTTGTGTCTGGCACAGCAGGCAACATCTTTGGAAAAATGGCCCGTAATGCTGGTGAACAAATGGTGAGTACATTCAGAGGGTACAGCTGTCCAGGAATCTTTCTGAGTGTTATTCGATCCTTGAAGTCTTCACCTTGTTTGCAGGACACTTCTGAAACAGAAGACGGCACAGGAACACCATTAACATCAGAGCAAGAAATGGTGAGTACTTTCAGAGGGTACAGCTGTCTAAGAATCATTTTAAGTGTTATTCAATCCTTTAAGTTCTTTACCTTGTTTGCAGGACATCTCAGAAATAGCAGAAGATACTGAAACAGCATTAACATTAGAAGCAGCACAGGCTAAGGTACTGTCAAATAGTCAGCACAATTTTAAATTTCAAACCAAAACACAGGGACTTTGAATTGTTTTTCCATTATTCCAGAATATTGACTTGAAGCCTCTAGCAGAGCTCTTAGAGGAAATAGAGAGGCTCTATACGTTGAGCGGTCCATGTGATTTTGCTGTGAAACAAGTACAGATGACAGCCCAGAAGCTGAAGAGGATTCGCAATGAAGCACAAGCGACAAAAGCCTTCCAATGCCTATGTGCATCAGTCAGTAGCGTAGTATCCACAAGGAAGAGGAGGGGTAACATACGAGTTCAGCCCACTTCTCTCGCAAGAAGGAAGGAAGGAAGACCACGGGGTTCCAAACGCCTTGCAGCAGGACGTCCAAGAGGGACAGATCCACCAAAGCGTGCCAAGAAATCACATAATCTAGCCAAAAGCGTTGCAGCCAATGTAACTAGTGCTAGGTGCCATTAATAATCTCATTGCAATGTTATCAAATGCAATGACAAATGTTGCTAATTATGAACAATGTTGTAATAGGAATGCTAAGTTATAAACGACTCCGCATTATAGAAAGAAATTAGTGTTAAAGTATCCTCGGTAAAATAAGAAACTTTTAATATTTATATTTTATTTTTTAAAAAATAAGTTTTAAGTAAATCTATTGATTTTTAAGCTCTGTAACTAGTCTCAGTACTTACATTATTGCAGAATATAGCAATGTTAATGAATGTTAATAATATAAACAGTGCATGTAAAAGAAGAAACTGGCATAGCATATTTTTTAAGAAAACCTATTTATTTGTTTTGATGTATTTTGAAAATTATAAGGCGACCAAGGAAATTTTAGCAAATTTTTTCCATTACTCATACCTTTGAAAGTCCGACTACTGCAGGGGCATATAACATGGCATATCGCATCGCATGCAATGGCTGCACAGCAAATGGCATAAGAGGGCATATGTAAACACAGCATCGGCATCGCATATGCCGGCATGGCATGGGGGCATCATCACCTTTTCCACAAAACATCTTCGGCCAATGAAAACGCTCGTTTGGGCATCCTGTGGAGGGGGGCGCTGTAGCCTGCTAGGGTACCTGAATATGCGCACGGCACGTCCAACCACGCCAAGCTCTGCACACCGAATGTTATTAACGCCGCCGAGCCAGGGGACGCCGGGCCAACAACGCGACTCGGCTAGCCAATCGAAATACACGAATACAACACACGACACGAGCGGCCAATCACAGACCAGCGCAACGGCACGGACTGGAGCGTGAGGACGCCGGCCGGCGCGACAACAACGTGAACAACTGCGCCACGGTTAGCAACCAGGCAGCAACGGACGGCGCAACGCGGGTTCTCGCCGCGACTCCCACAGTACTACATTGCGCTAAGAACCGACGCAAGGGGTATCGCCAGGCACGAAGCGTTTTTAGTGTAAGCTGTACAGAGGCAAAAAAGAGCACTGAGAAAACCTTTCAAACTATTTCAGGCCTTACGAAGAAAAGTAGCTTGTTATAACAAAGTATTTTTAACATACATAAGCTTACAAAGAAAATCCTTCGTATTTTACCAACTATTTCTTCGTATAACAACCTTAATAGTTTGTACCTTACATACGCTGTGGTTGGTGCAGGAGGCCGGCCGCAACGGCCAAGTCTGTCTGACTGCCGGTCGACTTCACGATGACGGGGGTTTCCTCGGACACGGCCAGGGGCGAGGGCGGGGGCGTGGAAGTCGCCACGCTCACCGCTGGGCGCGAACAGGACGCCACCGGCTCAGGAAGACGCGCTGGGGAACGCGTCGTGCCGGGGGCGGCGAAGCGGCCCATCGACGTGCGTGGTGGTTGTTGTCGCTGGCGCCCAGGCTGCGGTACCTCGATGGGGGCCTCGCTTGTGGCAGCAGCTCGCGCGGGCCGGACTCCGGCAGGGTGGACCGGGGCGCGCCGGGCTCGGCTGCGGGTTGCGGCTGCTCGGAGCGCAGGCCGGTGTCGGTGTGCAGCAGCAGTTCCGGCAGCCAGTCCTGCAGCTTGGCGTGCAGGGCGAACACTGGGACGTGCTGTTGGTTGCCGGGATCGCTGACTCGACGGCATGGTCGGAGTCGGCAGAGTCGGGGTAGCGACAGGGGCTCAGGGCAAGGGGTGCCGTGATCCGCCCGGAACTAATGCCGGTTCAGCAACGGGGAATCTTCGTTCGCGACGGACAACGGCAGGGAACACAGGACAGGGGCGAACCGTGCCGTGCGCTACCTGACGCTACGCCGAGCGACTCGGTGCAGTTGGCTAGGCTCGCAAAGGACCCAGGGGGGACGTGACCCCGTGGGCCGTTCGGTTGCTGTCGCTCCGCTGTGCTGGTGCAGGCGCGGACTAGGCCGGCGAAGGAATCAGGGGGGGCGTGACCCCGTGACCCGTTCGAAAGCTGTCGTACCGCTGTGCTGCTGGCTGGGCCTAACCTCTCACAGTGAGCTCGGCCCGTCCTCCCTCAATCCCACCGCTGCCACCAGTGTTGTGTCTCTGGGTGGTAGGTGAGGGTAAGAGGGGGCAAGTCAGGGGTCAAGGAAGGCAACTGGGAACTACGATGGTTTATTGGTCAGTGATGCACGCGAATACTCCTCGTACTCCTCGTGTCGCGGTCCGCGGTGCTCTGGCGGCGGGGCGCCGGGGTGCCGCCCTTTATTGGTTCGCGACAATGCCCGGCCTCGGCTGGGCTCGGTTGCTCCGGGCGCTCGGCTCGGGGGTCAGGGGGCTGTCAGGAAGCCAGCTTCCCAACACTCTGTGGGTCATCAACATCCTCACTCAAAAACTCCCTTTCTTGTATGTAGTATATTTATATACTAACCATGTATTCAAATGGAATCCTCTAATCCGGCATACTAACATGTAGTATTTATACTAACATTTAGTAGCTATTCTCATAGCTAGTATATTTCTGTACTGAGCATTTATTCTTATGCAGTCCTCTAATCACAATTCTTACTTTTAGAATGTATCGTGTAAGAACCCGGGGAAAGCCTCTTTAGGTAGGCACAATATTGCTTCCCTGTGTTGCGGGACTGCCTATCTCGGACTGGGCAGGCGGTAACGCCTTATGAGTGCGTACAAAGGTCTCCCTCTCGCCTTTGAAGAAGAAGAAAAGAAGAACATAAGACAACAAATTTATTTGCCTGTCCCCCTGCCACGCGATTTTTGGGCCGTTCCTTTCACTCCACAACGGTCATAGACACCTCGGATCAGACACTCAGCCATCCCTGCTCCCATGGATTCTTCATCGTCTCCGCTATCGCAAGCCCCGATGGGCTTCCACGAGGAATGGCCACTTACATCGCCGCGCCGAAATTTTCGTCGCAGCAGCAGCGAGACCACGACCACTGATAGCAGCGAAAGTAACAGTAATGAAGTAATTATTTTTTTTTTTAAAAGAAAAGATTCCTGAAAGCCACAACAGTTGTACCGCAATGCACTAATTTGAGGTTGTTTCGTTGCAATTTTAGAACTGAATGATGAATCAACTCCGATTTGAGGTAGCCCATACGAAGTGGCATAATGTAATTTATAGAAATGCTCTTCTTTTGATTGAAGGTGGACTTGAGGCAGCTGAAAGGCAGCTGATTGCTGTTAAGCTGCATCAAAGATCATTGTGTGACGAATGCGAGAAGGACGAACTGCTAAGGAAACTAGCTGCAGCATCCAGCAGGACTGAGGCCTCAGGACCATCTCCAGTGCTGAGTTGTAATGCTAAAAAGGTACACCAGGGAAGTTGTGTTTGTAACTTTATCAGAATTACTGTATTACTGGTTATATTGACTCTTACTTTCAACTGTTGATCTCTGATAAATTTTTGTAACGAAACAGAAATGAGAGTATTGAGGCAGAAGCTTTAGAACTATTGTTTTCTATCATATTCTCAGATACTTCAAATCAGGGGTGATGTAATAGGATCGACTAATTATGCACTCATATTTATAACAATTTTTTTTAATACTGAAGCATTTCTGTTTGTCTTTTCCTCTCTTGTCATTTTAACTACCAAAAGGTAAAGTTACGGTGACTCGCACCAGAGGAAACCCCTGTTTGGCAAAGGGTGTAATCTTATTTCAAACTTGGGAACATTTACGATATCTAAGGGCTTGATTTTGAGCAGGAAGCAGGCATGCAGCAGTTCAGAAAATAGGATCAATATCGTACACATTATCGGTATTGAAATCTTTCAGATTGTTTGGAAAGTTACATTATCTCTGTAAGTTATGTCACTCTATTGTAACCTCATCAAGTCCACAGTACACGTCAAGTCACAGATGAAAACAATGGTATCAGCTTCGTGAAGAGAAGGACTAAAGAATTTGTTTCATGCAGTCACTGCTTCTATAAGTTGATGAGTAGGTATGAAGTTTTAAGAAGGACAAGGTCAGGAAAATAATTTGCTTAACCCTTCAGTGAGTAGTAAATAAACAATGCACTGCGGCAACAAATTTCATCTCTATTAACAAGGTAGGTTTACGCCAGACCGTGTCTTGTCGTAACAGGCTTCGCGATGCTGCGCCAGTTTCGACAATCCACGCCTGGCGTTGCACCTACCTTGGCCTGCGGCGCTTCCTGCTTGCCTTCGGCAAGCTGTGTCAAGGGTTCATTGAGGCAATGAGTAGTGCACTACGCGACAAATGGTCGAAGTATACAAGCTGGGGCGCGCCCTTCCGTCGAACCGAGTAGGCAGCTCCTCTTCGCTGCGCCGGCAATAGGGTACTTCGGAGATAACCCAGACCGGAAGTCAGCGACAGAACGGGAGAAACAAAAGAGCGTCGGGGGGCTATGCTGAGTGGTGGACCACTGGTGGTGGGGGTCCAAATCGGCGGAGTAGGGGCAGCATGCGCGCGCCGCCTTCACCCCCACCCCGCCGATTTCGACCCCCACAACCGCTTAGCACAGCCTCCCGACGCTCTTTTGTTTCTCCCGTTCTGTCGCTGACTTCCGGTCTGGGTTATCTCCGAAGTACCCTATTCTATTCAGTTCGACAGGGGCCGATACCACCTTGGCCTGCCGGCGGATTATTCTCGGGCCTTCTTTGGCCTTCGCACCAGACCTGGCTTGGCCCAATCGGAGGCCGTCTCTCGGGCCTTCGGTCCTCGCACCTAGCACCCCGTGGAGGTAAAGCGCAAACTTATTGATGTAACATCAGGTCTGAGGCCCGCTCTTATGTTCCCACTGTGCCAAAGTTAATGTGTAAAATATGGCCGTTGCACCAATTTTCACAATACATGAAGGCGGGCTCACAGACCCCCCCTTCCGACCCCTCTTTGAAAAAGTCTTGCCGAGACCTATCGAAATCTGCAATAAAAATTTTTAGTCGGTCGACCCCCTTTTTTCAAGATCCAGATTCGGCCAACTGATGGAGTCGGGCTCCTAGACCCCTCTTCCGACCCCTCTTTGGAAAGGTCTTGCCGAGACCTATCGAAATCTGCAATAACATTTTTAAGTTGGTCGACCCCCTGTTCCCAAGATCCTGATTCGGCCAACTGATGAAGTCGGGCTCCTAGATCCCCCTTCCGACCCCTCCCTGAAAAGGTCTTGCCGAGACCTATCGAAATCTGCAATAAAATTTTTTAGTCGGTCGACCCCTTTTTTTCAAGATGAAGGGTCGAAGTTGATTATGTTTGTAAATTCGGGCCGAGGTAGCCAATTCGCAGTTAAAACTAATGTCAGGGGTAGAAATTGATTTCATTTTCGTCAATAGCACCTTCAAAGACATACGAAACCATGTAAAAATGTCTCTGAAATGTAAAGTCACAAAAAATTTGCACTTTTTCTGCCGTTTTTTTAGTGTTTTTTCGTTGGCACGATTGAATAATTTAAGATAGAGAGCTGAATTTTGGCGTGTGGCGAGCCAAGGATATACCTATGAACCCTGCAAAATCTCGTCCCGATCGGCCGAGCCGTTTGGGAGGAGTAGTGCGGACACGCAAACAGACAGACAGACAAACAAACAGACAGACAGACAAAACTTTTCAACCCCACTGGAGTAACTGGCTTCGCTAATCGCTCAGCCAATAAAGTCACTAAAAAGTTGCACTTTTTCTGCCGTTTTTTTAGTGTTTTTTCGTTAGTACGACTGAATGGAATGAGATAGAAAGCTGAATTTTTGCGTGTGGCGTGCCAAGGACATACCTAATAACCCTGCAAAATCTCAGCCAGATCGGCCGAGCCGTTTGGGAGGAGTAGTGCGGACACACAGACAGACAGACAAAACTTTTCAACCCCACTGGAGTAACTGGCTTCGCTAATCGCTTAGCCAAAAATTGGGGAATACACAAGGTAGGTTTACGCCAGACCGTGGCTTGTCGTAACAGGCTTCGCGATGCTGCGCCAGTTACGACAATCCACGCCTGGCGTTACACCTACCTTGGCCTGCGGCGCTTCCTGCTTGCCTTCGGCAAGCTCTTTTAAGGGTTCATTGAGGCAATGAGTAGTGCACTACGTGATGAATGGTCGAAGTATACAAGCTAGGGCCCGACCTTCCGTCGAACGGAGTAGGCAGCTCCGCTTCGCTGCGCCGGCAATTCAGTTCGACAGGGGCCGATACCAGCTTGGCCTGCCGGCGGATTCTTCTCGGGCCTTCTTCGGCCCTCGCATGGCTTATGGCTTGGCCCAATCGGAGGCCGTCTCTCGTGCCTTCGGTCCTCGCACCTCACATCCCGGGGAGGTAAAGCGCAAACTTATTGATGTAACATCAGGACTGAGGCCCGCTCTTGTGTTCCCACTGTGCCAAAGTTAATGTGCAAAACATGGCCGTTGCACCAATTTTCACAATACATGAAGGCGGGCTCACAGACCCCCCTTCCGACCCCTCTTTGCGAAGGTCTTGCCGAGACCTGTCGAAATCTGCAATAAAAATTTTTAGTCGGTTGACCCCCTTTTTTCAGAATGAAGGGTCGAAGTTGATTATATAGTGAATTCGGGCCGAGGTAGCCAATTCGCAGTCTAAACTTTGGTCAGGGGTCGAAATTGATTTCATTTTCGTCATCAGCACCTTCAAAAACAAACGAAACTATGTAAAAATGTCACTAAAATATAAAGTCCCTTAAAAGTTGCACTTTTTCTGCCGTTTTTTTAGTGTTTTTTCGTTGGTACGACTGAATAATTTGAGATAGAGAGCTGAATTTTGGCGTGTGGCGAGCCAAGGATATACCTAACAACCATGCAAAATCTCGTCCCGATCGGCCGAGCCGTTTGGGAGGAGTAGTGCGGACACACAGACAGACAGACTGACAGACAGACAGGAAAAGTTTTTCAACCCCAGTGAAGTAAGTGGCTTCGCTAATCGCTCAGCCAAAAATCTATTCGGCAGCTAGATCTATTTTGTATTAAAAAAAAAGAACCAAATGTGGCTGAATGGGTGGGTAGAAAGGTTAGAATGGAGCTTTTTATTCAACATTCCAATGTAAAAACATAGTTTGGACAACTTCACTAATTAGTGAAGAATTTCGAATTTACCGAACACCTGTCTATTTTTTATCCCTTAACCATGAAGACACTTCATCTATTGTTTGCCTGGGGTGCCGGTTTTTTTTACGGAAATAGTCGCGAGTTGTGTTGAACATGCTATGCCTGCATTATTGGATAGGTTAACTAGATGTGTGAAACGATTTCCTGTCGTATTCAGGTGAAAATCACCACTATGCGTCGCGTCAAGAACTTGACTGATGAACTTGTGAAGGACTTGGTTCCTGAGGTCGGCCTGAGAGCTGATCTTACAGAACCCTTGGCTCTACTGAGGAGGGCAGACACTGAGGTAAACCCCCTTTCAGGGCCGGACTGGGGGCATTTGGCCCCGTCGGGAAGTTAAGCCAGTGGCCCTCAGCACCCCTCAGCCCCCCCCCCCCCTAAAAAAAGGCTGCACCTTATCTCTTGATTAATCGTTATCCTTTAATCATTGCAAGCGAAGCGAGCTTAAAGCCGCAGACCTATAGCCTTGTTAGTTACATCACGAAGAAAATATGAGTGCCTATTGCTGCTCATCGGATGCTGTGTGCAATATGGGTCACTTTGAACAGGGGGTGGCAACATCCTAGGGAGAGCGTGAAGCCATGGTCGCGCCATCAGTGCAGAGGTTAAGGCCTTTTCTTCGATTGTAAGAACTAGGCCGTTGTTTGCAAACAGATCAAAAGAGCATGAAATTTAGGGTGCATTAGGCTTATTTCTCTTCTCAAAACTCCCACCTTACCCAAAAATAAATTGCAGTGGAAACACCGAAAAACACGAGTAATCATAAAATTTAGGAAAAACGTCGTCCACGCCATGTTGATGTAAAGGTTTTCGCCCTTGTGTTAGGTTGAATTGAAAGTATCAGACAGGCTACTAGGCCTAATGCACCCTAAATTTTGTCCTCTTTTGATCTGTGCACAGCGTTTTGCAAACAACGGCCTGGATTTCACAATCGAAGAGAAGGCCGTAACCCCTGCACCTCGCTCGAGCATGGCTTCACGCGCTCCCCAAGCCGTTGCCACCCCCTGCTTTGAAACAGTTTCAATTTTTTAAGCGAGAAGAGAAATAAGCCAACGCCTAATGCACGCTAAGACTTTTTACGAAACTTGGACGAAATTTCGTCGTTTTACGACGGATCAGGATTGCCGTCGAAGTGCAAAGGATCGACGCCTCCATGAAAGCCCCTTTTCTCCGGGACTCTAGGCCGTGTGGAACCTGACGCCGCCACCAGTTTTCTCCTCCGCCTTGTTGTTCTCGAGATACGAGGTCGTACCACGAGGTTGCCGTCAAATCCGGCCAGGAAGTCGTACTTTAATTCGAGGCCAAGGCTGCTCTGGCCGGGCCCCTGTCAGGAGTATCCGGGACTTTTGACTTCGGCATTGCCCTGGGGAGGTCTTGGACCACCAAGAGCCTGCCGATAAGCGCGGTCCACCGGTTCGACCAGGATGCCGTCGAACGTGGTGGAAAACGGAGGCAGAACTGTAGAATCGCGAGGCCCAAGGAAACCCACGGTCGCTGTCCGTTTTCTCCTCCGCCATGTAGTTTACGAGATACAAGGACGTACGACGAGTTCGCCGTCGAACCCGGCCAGGAAGTCGCACTATAGTTCGAGGCCAAGGCTGCTCTGGCCGGGCCCTTTAGGAGTCCGGGACTTCACACTTTGGTATTGCGTAAGGGAGGTCTCGGATTACCACGAGCCCGACGGATGAAAGCGGTCCGACCACTGGTTCGGCCGTCATGCCGTCAGGATGCCGTCAAGCATGGTGATAAACTGAGCCAAACCCAATTAAGGGGGGGAGGGGGGGCACGGTGGTCAGACCATGTTCATCGTCAGGCTCCTGGAGGTCCAAGACCTCCCCAGGGCAATGCCGAGGTCAAAAGTCTCAGACGCCTAACGGGGGCCCGGCCAGAGCAGCCTTGACCTTGAACTAAAGTACGACTTCCTGGCCGGGTTCGACGGTGACATGTCGGAGGAGAAAACGGGTTGCGGCGTCGGGTTCCCCTCGTCCTGGAGACCCGGGAGACACCTTCTAAACGGACGGCATCATGGTTCCAGGGTCCTGGAGCATACTTCGTACAACAACGGGATGTCTTTCGACGAAACTCCGTCGGTGTTCGAAGGAAATTTGTTTGGTCCCACCCTCATCGAACTTCGTCGAAAATTTCGTGGTGCTGTGACGCGCGGATGCAGTTTTTCGTCGTTACGACGAAATTTCGTCCCATATACGAAAGACGTTTTCGAAAAAAGGCTGAGCGTGTGGCATCCAAACATGGTTCTTTGAACGACGATGCGGATTTGCGTCTCAATAACCATGGCGTCAGTCTTAGTTACGCTCGCGAGCGACGAAAATTTAGTGTTCCAGGAAGTCCCTTAGTGCTCTGTTAGGGCTCCCATGGAGTAGGCCACGCTTTGTAGTCTATCCCCAGATCCTGGCTGATGCTTATGACCTGGCCCAAGAGCTATACTTTGCGTGGCCCCGTCCTGTGGCCCCAGCGCCTGGCCCGTGGCCCCGTCGGGGATCCCCGTATCCCGACCCGCCCAGTCCGGCCCTGCCCCCTTTGTGGTTTAGCCTCTCCCAAGTAGCTCTCCTATTTAATTTCCCCCTGTATAGTTTTTCATATTCTCAGTAAATCCTTTTCTGTTTCCTTTCAATATTTTTCCAAATGCAACGCCTTCCTTACTGAGTTTTCTTGTTTGCAGCCTTCTGTTAGCATCTTTATCGATCCTGCCGAGAGTACTAATGTAAGCTTTGTTGCGGGTTTTCAAAATGAAGCTTCTTGCTTTCCATCTAATGATTCTCACCTTTTTAACAGGCCCTTGATCTGGACTGTGGGGACACAGTAATTGTGGATGAAGACGGCAACACTATAGTCCCAGTGGATATCACTCCCAAGGTGAAGCGGATGAGAACTGATGCACCGAGGCTATGGATGCTCTCCACACACAAATTATGGACGGCCCCTTCGGCCCCGTCTCGCTTCCCGCGCGCCCGCGCGCGCCCCGTGGAGCGCTGCTGGTCGCTTCGCCACTGCTTCCCCCGCCACTCGTGCCACGAATGAAGCGCTCACAGCCGCTTCGTCACCGCTACCGCGATGTTTCAACGCGAAGCGTGGCGGTGGCCCGCCAGATCGCTTCCCAAGGGCTTCGAGGAGGCGACGACCGCGGCCATAAGTCTCTTCCCGGTCGCTTCCCCAACGCTGGCGCTTCGCGTCCCGGCCGCTAGCGCGATGCTTCCTCAGCGCTACGGACGAAGCGCGCGGAAAGCGCTGCGGAAGCGAACGATTTTCGACTGGGCTTGGACTTTTCCCGAAGGAAAGCCAAGTATCCAGCTTTCAGGAATGCAGGGAGACGGGGGTCACTGCGTTCTGCGGGAGAGGCAGTGCGCATGCATTCTAGGGCCGTGTGGTAGGCCTCAGCAAGAAGCTCATCGGAGTAGAAGCAGGCTGCTTCGTACTCGTCGAGAATGTTAGAGAGGGACATAGTAAGTTAGAAGAGTGTACTGGACAACTGCGACTGTGTAACTGTGCCGCTCCTGGCTGGAGCACCCCGTTTTATACTGATCGGCTAGTTCCGAAGTTCACCACATAGGTGGCGCGCGGCGCTGCTGGCGCTGGGGGCAATGTGCTCTGATTGGTCGAAAAAATTATTTTTGGCCAATAGGAACCCAGCGCGCCGTGGCTCCTAGCGATGACGTCATTGATTCAAACGTGTTCCAACTTGCACCCGCTTTGTGCGCCGTGGCACCGGGGCACTGGCCGTGCTGTGCTCTGATTGGTCTAAATTACTATTTTTGACCAATAGGAACGCACCGCGCCGCGGCTGACTCGCGATGACATCATTTCAAGTTCACACTTGCCGCGCAGGCGATGCACACCGCCGCTGTGCCGTGATTGGCTCTTAATTATAATTTTGGACCAATCAGAGCGAAGCAACGAAAAAGTTTCCAAGTTCGCTGCCACGAGGGGGCAGCACCTCCCGGGGTGCGCGCGTCGCCACTATAAATTTGAGTGCCTAGGCTGACCGGTCACAGTCTAACGTTTACAATTGAATCGATCAGAGCTCTAAATGTCAAACAAGTCTTTCCTTTCCCTCCTGCCCTCTGGGCATGATGAAGGTTATTACGGTCCGCCCCATCCCCCACTTGATGAAGTCACCTGTGACGCTCAGTTTGTCAGCGATCAAAACAAGCACTTGATCATAAAAGAGTTTGCAGTGTATCTCCCTGGGTTTAGAACGGACTTGTACAAAGTAGCTACCTTTGCCCCACCCTACGAAAAAGAACTGCTCCCCAAGAAAGTGAGAAAGCAAAATGACTTTAGTGCCAACAATATCCATGGCCTTGAATGGAATGATGGAGAATATGCTTTCAAAAATATCTACTACATTATGTGGACTATGACTTATAATTTCAAAGTCTTGTATCCCAAAGGCACCGAGAAAGTTAAAATTCTCCAAGCTCATTTGCCCCATCTCCTAGTGTTGAATATTGAATCCCTGGGATGCCCTTGCTTTGACAAGCTTCCCCTTTTTGATGCACCCTGTGAAAATGAAATTCACCATTAGTATCCTGCTTACAATTGTCCTGTTAAGCAAGCCAAGAGACTTGCCATGTGGCTCCGTTTCTACAAGTTTTCTCATTAGTGTTCCCATGTGTGAAGTGCGAGGAGTTTTGAATTTGTTCTAATAAAAAATAAAAACCAATACAAAACTAATAAAAGGAAAAGGAAATAAAAAACAATAAAACAATAAAATGCACAAAAAAGATTTATTAAAAATAAAAAGGCTTTGGCCTCATGGCCACATGATTTTTTTAAGAAAATGGCTTAGGCCTACAAGGCCACATGATTAATGGCCTCAGGGCCAGCAGATCAGCTCCTGAAGCAGACAATCAGATTGGATGAGTACACTGACAAATAGTTACCTTGGCCCCTACTTCCCTCCACTACAAACAGTTAGTGAAAAATGTTCCAAGTCCCACTCCTCTCAAAATCTTACTTCTTTCCCCTTAATTATGAATGTATGAGTTGTTGCTAAGCCCCTCTCCAAAATTAAGACTAATTTGAGTTACTGCTACTTGGGCGAACCAAGGATTAAAAATGTTATAAGACATGAAAACATAAAACTGAGGTTAAGATTATTATTTAGAGTGAAATTGATAATGAAAGTAATTCCTTTAATGTATTTATGCTTCCCTTTTAGTGATTTATGACTCACAATGACAAAAACAACTCAGAACTAACTTCGCTGAATTGGACGAGTGAACTGAAGTGAAAATAATACAAGTCCCATACACTCCTTGATAAATCTAATGTTATGATGAATATAATAGCACTAAAAGATACTCATTTACCTTCCCCTAAATGAAACTTAGCTAACTAATCAATATCCAAAGTCCTAGACATGGTAACAAAGTTTAAACCTTTCCCGAGCCCTGAGACGAAGTTAGCAAACTTAAAATATTGAAACAACTATTGACTCCATTAGTAAAACCATGGTGGGATGAGTTAGATAATACAGAATGATAAAAGATGGAGCAGAGCTTCACCTTTGTAAATGAAAGTGGCAGTTGATAAAAAATAGATTCGGTTAGTTGAGCGACTCAAGGGTGAAAGTTAATGAGAACAACCACAAAAAGATTAATGCCACTAAGTTAGTACGAATGACAAACTTGTCAGCTTCATGATGAAAACACCAAACAGTACCTGACAATTTTGGTGACTGAAGGCTGACTTGAAAAAAATTCTGAATTGAGGTAAAAACAAAATAAAATCATGCATGAATGCTCACCTAGCATGAAGCAGAAGCAGCAGCGCCACTAGATGGAGGAGGGGGAGGGGGGCCGTTGCGCCTGTCCCAAGGTTCCATTGGAGTGGCACATGCCGGTGCCTTCCCTCTGCGCGCACGTTTGGGGGGCTGAGGGGACTTGGGCTTCGGCGGGACCCCCTTCTCTGGGCGGGGTGGGAGCGTCGCCAGGATGGCCTCCTTTGTACGAGGGGCGGTGGAGGGGGGGGGGGTGGCAAGGGTGTCGTGCCACCGACGCGGGGTTGAAGCAGGGAAGACGAGGGCGTGGGGGCTGTTGGCCCATGAGGGGATGGCGTGGGGGACGCAGCCCCATGAGGGGAGGGTGTGCGAGACGTAGCCCCATGAGGGGAGGGCATGAGGGCTGCTGCCCCATGAGGGGAGGGCGTTGGGGTAATTGAATCCCCATGAGCGGACGAGGGGGAGGGCGTGAGGGCTGCTGCCCCATGAAGAGAGGGCGTTGGGGTCATTGAATCCCCATGAGCGGACGAGGGGGAGGGCGTGAGGGCTGCTGCCCCATGAAGGGAGGGCGTTAGGGTAATTGAATTCCCATGAGCGGACGAGGGTCAGGGGCGGGCGGGGCAACACAGACCCCAAGGCGAAGCAGAGCACTCTGAAACAAAAGAAACGGGATAACAGTATTGACGTACAGTCATGACAAAAGGGCACTGTACATAAAACTAGATAACCACCCAGTGGTACATCGCGGCGCTCACTTAATTATTTTTTGTAACGTATTTTAAATGGGTTTATACCTTCGCGTCGCTCGCTCGCAATGCTTTACATTAAAATATATTCTAATTTGAAACAATGCAGGTCTGTAACAAGCAGTCTGATTTCGAGATTCGTTTTCCTCGCTTTCATTTTTCCTTTTTTTCGGTGTCAGTGTTGTCGCTGTCAGTGACGCTGGTTTCAGTGACGCTGGTGTCAGTGACGCTGTTGTCAGTGACGCTGGTGTCAGTGCCACTGGTGTCAGTGACGCTGGTGTCAGTGACGCTGGTGTCAGTGACGCTGGTGTCAGTGACGCTGGTGTCAGTGACGCTGGTGTCAGTGACGCTGGTGTCAGTGACGCTGGTGTCAGTGACGCTGGTGTCAGTGACGCTGGTGTCAGTGACGCTGGTGTCAGTAAAGTTGCTGTCAGTGACGCTTGTGTTTGTGATGCCGGTGTCAGTGACGTCGCTGTCAGTGACGCTAGTGTGAGTGACGTTGGTGTGAGTGACGCTGGTGTCAGTGTTATTGGTGTCAGTGAAGCTGTTGTGAGTGACTTTGGTGTCAGTGACACGGGTGTCAGTGACGCTGGTGTCGGTGACGCTGGTGTCGGTGACCTAACCTAACATATGTATCACATAAGTCAAACCTTCTGTCAATTTAAAAAATAAGGATCTAGAAGAAGGCAGTACATCAATGAATAAGAGTACTTATTGAATAAATACACTTAATAAAAGTTATTATGGTACCAATGTAACATGTGTATCACATGTCAAACCTTCTGTCAATTTAAAAGTACGGTATTACAAGTTTTTTAAGTACTTGAAGCTTAAAAATCAATAATTATAGTAAAATAAAGAAAGTACACACTTAAAAACCACATAACAACTAAAGTGAACAAGTTCAGTTATTAGAGAAAAGATAAAAAGAAACTAGTCATCATCATCATCTTTATCAACTTTTTGCATCTGACCATTTTCTTGTCTTGAGGGGACTAAATTTTAGGACCTTTTCACATTCCTGGCGTCCAGGGAGAGTGCCTTTCTCAATGTAAGTTTTGAAGTGCTCTAACATCAACTTCTTAGAAGGGGTATCCCAACTAACTCTCACCCTACTTGGTCTATTTCTTCTTCTTGAAGCCTGAACTTTAATTTTTTCCTTTCACGGCCTTATTGCTCTTCACACCTTTATTCTTGTCCCCATCTTCATCGTTGGAGTCATCATCTGAGTCATCACTTTCATTTATATCCACATCTTCTCTGCCTGTCTCAGTGTCGACAGTGACTTGCGAGATTTTCATTAGGTACTCACTGACTCTTGCAGTTTGTAAAGTCTTCTCATCTAGACGATAATAATTTTTGTGCCTTGCTATTTTGTGGCCCAGGAATTCTGCTAGTTCTTCGACTTCAGCTTCAGATAATCCCACTACTTTGGCCAGGGTGCCAGCCTCTTTACGAAGGCAAGTAGTGATGACCCGCTCTGGGTGCTTGCAGCCGGCTTCCTCCCTGACAAATCTGATGGCATCATGGCCTCTGATGAATAATTCCGTTCCAACTTTAGTGAAGACGTACTAATTGTCCTTGGGAATGCCACAATTTAATCTGACAGATATCAGAAAATCAATGGCCTCTTGCATTCTTGGGGTAAAGAGGATTGGAACCTTTATGCGCTTCTTTCCTCTTGTCTCAACTCTTTTAAAGGAATTGACCAACATTTTTTGACGTTCCCCTAGGGAGTTGTAAATGTCATCATGGGGCCTGTCATTAGAAGCTTTCCGGTAAGTCTCAATCGGAAGCTTATGACAGTCTATAGGTCGTTTTCTATTGAACACTATGACTGATGCAAGCGTAACCATCATCAGACGATTATAATACACAGGATTGGTAGGATCTCCCTTTAGGAACTCTAAACACTCTTTACTCTCCTTTTCAATAAATACCTTAATCTTTATTACATCTTCCTTGTCGGGGAGCTGAGTTGGTTTATTATATTTGTTTTCTTTCAAACACATGGTTGCCTTGGCAGATACTTTTCTAGACCATTCCATTTTATGAAGACTTATGAAATCTGCTACTTCTTTTCTCAACTTTTCATCCTGCTTCAGAGTTGCCTCTCTCAACATTATTGAACCACATTTATCAAGGTGCTCACCAACTCGTTGTGCTAGACTGGGCGTAGTAAAGGTATTTTTTTCCATATCATAGCCTGCTAATTTCAAGCACGAATCTAAAGTTGGATAAAAGTTGGCTGGACAGAAGACTTCGCTTAAATTGTTAACAAGTTTGTTGGATTTCATTTCTAAGAGGAGCCGCCTACTTTCTCTTAGTTTGCTTCGAATAGAAGTTCCCTGGTCCAACCCAGCGTGTACCTCAATTTGGTCCATGCCAAACGTCATGATCAGTTGATCATTAAGGATTTCTTTGGATACAGGATCTTCAATTTCTTTTCCATCATCTCCAGTGATTTTTTCCTTAATTTCTTCACAATTCACTGGTGTAAATGGGATCAGGATTTTCTGATCATTTCCCCATTTTTCTGATAAAAATTGTGATTTCTGATCACTGGTGCATTATCAGAAAAATTTACATCAGAGTTACAAGAATTTCTGATAACTATGGAGTGATCAGAGACAAAGTCTGATCGCATACAAGTGATCAGGAAAAATTTGTGATCCAAAAAGCGATCAGAAAGCAAGTCTGATGACGTGAGCGTGATTAGAATAGTGTCATCAGAAAACAAAGGCATTCTGATGATATGCAAAACCATCAGAAAATCGTGATGACTGAAAAATCTAGATGCTTGTAAAATAGAAAGTTTTGGGAATTTTGGTTTCAAATTTTGTGAGCGGTATGTTCGCAACATTTGGCTAGGCCATTTTCAAGGTTATGAAATTTGGACCATATCTTCTGTCATTTTGAGAGCCGATGGCGAGCTGGCGAAAAACGGATTGCAGAAATGGATCGTACTCGGTTTCGACCCCCCAGAGCCGTTGTCCTTATCTCCGTACCTTACATGACCATGAAAATATTCAGAGTAAGATGTCATTATGATTTTGATAATACAATTTCTGATTCCACTCTCATCATGATCAGATCCGAGGAGATCAGAACCACGATGATCAGAAACGTGATCAGGAATCAGGACAAAAAACATCAGAAAAGGTGTTCGAAAAAGCATCAGGTTCTTTTCTGATCTTCTATTTTCTGATCCAAAAAGTGATCAGTGCTAAGTGATCAGAAAGTCCTTATCCCATTTACACCAGTGTTTCTTCCTCAAAAATTTCAGTTTTGATAGCTGATGGTGCACTTGCAGACATAAACTTTGCAGAGGATACAACAGGCATCCTGAGCTTAGTCTTACTCCCAGATTGCTCAGAGGCCTTACTATTGCAGGTTTTGGTGTGCTTGTATAACCATGCCTTTCTATACATTCCGAGGCAGTTTGGACAGGCCACTAAGTCTTCAACCGGAATATCTGCCTTGCCTCTGCTCTTGGGGACAATGGTTCCTTTCCCTTTTTTAATTACGTTTTGATTGTGTATGAAGAGTCCTCTGGAGCGGATGGAATTCAACAGGTCATTCTTTTCTTTCTCTAATGACTTCACCTGCTGGAGCAAAGCTTTTTTCTTGTCTGCAGAATCTGTTGAATCTTCTGTTGAATCTTCTTTTTTCTTCTTCATATTTTTTTGCCTTTAGAGACTTGATGCTCTTCTTTAGGTCAATCAAATGCAGCACTTCTTTGTTGCCTTCTTCCGAAGAGCTGTGATGTTTTTCCAAATGGTCTAGAAGTTTTAACACAAATGCTTTGCAAAATAGGCATGGATATCGCTTTGAGTGATCCCTCTTGGGTTTTTTAGAGTTCACTTTCACTATAGTTTCATCAGCAACATTGTTTGTCTGTTCAGCCTTGTCTACCTCCTCTTCAACCTCTACAGAATGAGCTTCAACAGTTGCAGGTGAATCACATTTTCTCTTCTTCACTACTTTCTCTTGATTATCTGAAGCAGTTTCTGAAGCAGATTTCCTTTTTGTCCCTGAAGTAGAGGAGCTTTCATCATGAATTTCAAGAATTTCATCCCCGGAAGAATTACTTCCACTGGAACTATCATCCTCATGTGCAACAGGTGGTTTAAATTCATAATCTGAACTATCACCCCAATTTTCCCAATCAGAGTCTTCCTCTCTGTATCCACGTAAAGCTACCTTTTTCCTAGAAACGTAACGAGTACCTAGAAACAAAAATTTTTTTTAATACTTTTCAGGGCATAAGGCTGAATATGTTGGATGTGAGCACATATTACTGCATAAAAATGAAATAAAGAACTCTTAATTTATTCTTGGCAAAGGCCTTACTTGTTTGATTAGCTGATCCAAGGTTTTTGGTTGCGGTCACATCAGGACTAAAATGTTCTGCTGCCTATGTAACAAGCGACGAGACAGAGTGTTCAATCGAATCAAAGGAACAATCCAAACTCAGAAAACAAAAATTAAAGAATTCAAAAAAAGTGTGGACAATAGATAAGGAAAACTGAAGGTAACTCTTAACTAAAGACATTAGTGTCAAGGTTCAAATTAGGGGCAGACATAATATTAAAATGTTAATTACCTGCATGTGGTTCCAGCTCCTGTGCTTCTGAGCTCTTAGCAAAAACCTCCAACAGCTTAGGGTCTGCAAGTATTTTATTGTTGGAAGTTGAAGTGATCTTTAGAGTCTCGTCACCACTCTTATACTGAACATCATCAGAATGTTTATCCCAATCTTCTTTCGAAGGATCAGAATGATCATCAAAATCCGGAGAAAGTTTCTCAGGTAATGAATTACATTTGGAAGTCGGAGCTAGTGCATCAGAGTTACTGAGTGACAAACTAAGGGTAGTGCCTGAGAAACAAAAAAAAATTTTTAATACTTTTCAGGGCATAAGGCTGAATATGTTGGATGTGAAGATTATAGTGTACCTTGTCTAAAAAAAAAAAGCAACAAACAATGACTCTTAGCTCTTCAGACGTTTCCACCGCTAACTAGTACAAATTTGGTTCATTAGCATTTGATAAATCATTACCTTTCAGCACTGTGTTGCTTTCCAGTTCAGAAGCATCCATGTTTGATCCATTCACAGTATCAGTGTCACTTGTTGGAAACGAAGGGATTGTCGTATTATCATGAGTTTCTTCAACACTTCCCAGAACTGAGGACTCGGACATATTATCTAAAGAAGGAAAAATACAACAATGAAATACTCTTGTATTTTATACACGAACAAGCACTACTTAGTCTGACTGGCCCTGGTGGCCGACAGATTCATAGAGATTCTTCTTCTTTTCTTCTTATTTCAGTTTGAAGTCGTTCATAAAGCATAAATGCGACCATATACCCGTCCTCCATTCTCTACCCATAATGTAAATAAGGGACGAGCCGAAAATTGATATCTAGCCTCAATACCATCCTGCTGGTGACTGACAATGGGTACTCATCGGAGAAAAGCTTGAGCGGAAGTTGAGAAGGAATCAAGAAGAACAAAGTATGCAAAAATCCTGGGAATTAGCATCAGCGTCGCTGTTCTGCAGCTTCAGAAGAGCCATAATCCCAGTCAAGACCAGCTTTTGTTTCTCTTGATTTTCTTTCTGAACCTCCGTCAACTGTGAGCCACATTGCAAATGCGCTTGGGCCAATAAACTCCTTTTCTAATCCAGGAGATAACGCGTGTTTCGGTATCACAATTTCGTCCTTCCAACGATACAGATTTAAGCTGCTGATGCTTCAACGGCAGTTCAAAATTGATTTTACCTCACGACACATATTGTCCGTTAAGAGTGAAATTTGCAATTGTGTCGCCAGGCAGAAACAAATTATGTCACAATCGAAGGGACTTAAAAACTGAATTAGTTGAGACTAACAAAAACGCCACGGAAAAATATCAATGACATTTTGTGGTTAATTGTGACACCGGAACTTCCCCGAGGGAGGCCACAATGTATCACTTCCATGGTGGGACAGAAGGCTATCAATAAATCAGTCACTCCCACAAACTCAGGTCAGCCATAAATATTTTGCTCCTGAAGGTGTTCAGTTCAATGGCCTGCGTGCGAGATGAGCCGCTGTCTTGATGGTCCGGTAGGCAAAGTTGAATATCTCCCTCCCCCTGAAAATATAAGAAGGAAAACCATCAGCTCTTAAAGTAGTTAGACCCTGACCCTACTAACTGCCAGGCGAGGGGGAAGCGACTGAGCAAAAATGTAAATTTGACACCTTAGAACGGGTTAAGTGACAAAAAATGAGTTGCGAACATCTTGAATTTTGAACAGGAATTTTAAAGGTTTTTATCGTTTGATTGTGAAACCCGTGGTTCGTTAAATGGGCAGTTCAGTGCGGTTTGAGACGCATAAACATATTTAAAAAAGGGTTGGTAAGTAGCCTTAGCAGTTTGAAACGAAACGCACCTGAAAATATAAAAGAATGTCTGGGAGAACTGCAGCTGCTGCCGGGCGTCGATGATCTTGAGCGTCGATGATCCAACGTGGCACAAACACGCTTTCCCGATTCCTGCAATGAAAGAAGGATTTGCCTTTCACAAATGGTTTCAGCAAAATTTTATCGTGCCTCCACCTAACACTTAGTATTAACGCAACCTCCAACTTTTATTGGTTTGGTCACTTCAGCCAAAATTGTTATAAAGGATGACACAAGACCTCCGCTTCATGGCACGGAATGCCTTTTGTTTTTACTCTGACTTAACTCGCCTCCTTGGAGTCCAAGGATGTCATGCCTTTATTTCCCAGAGAGGTTGAGTTTCCGTTTTTGTCTCACACTGCCCGTTTCGTTAACTCCAAAAGTTGAAAATTCCTGAAAACCCCTTAGAAATGGAGCCAAAGCATCCCTTGGATTCCAAGCCTAGAGTTTGCCGGTATTAGAAACTTAACTGTGTACTAAGCACACTCACATAGCGCGCACATATACACAGAACACTCAAGTGTATACTTAACACACACACACACACACACACACACACACACGTCCGGCAGCGAATTAATTCACAAACTTGAGCGTGAGTCAAACTTGCGCTACATGGAGTCACCCACAAGGCATACACTTAGCTTGCTGCATGCATGGGCAAAGAGGTGTGTACCTTGAAGGTACACACCTGCCGAGCCTGCAGAGCAGCAGTAGTGTCTGAGAGCGGCCAGAGCTCTGGCTCTCCGAGCCGGCAGATTCGGACCAGCTCGCCAAATATTCTTCTGAACTGGTTATACATTAGGGGCCGACGAGATTACACTGTTTTCGAGTTCGACATCGCAATAGCACTCAAAAGTTTCGTTTTTTAATGCTGAGACCAGATTCGACCTCCGTTTTGCGATCGGACAATTTCTTGATGTCCCTACCAGCCGTTTTAGTCGAAAAAGTGGAGTTTTATTCTATTTTCTCCGTTTTTAGGGCTTGGATCGCTCCCCTGCCGGTCGGGAAGCGGTCCGATGGTCGGATGGTCAACGCCAACACCAAATCTAAAGTTCTGAGTCGTAAGAAGCTATCGGAACACATGCATATGCATCCCAGATCTCGATAAACGGTTATTTTTCCCTAAAAATCCACGGTTTTTGATGTTTTGGCGGCATTTTTTGATAGTTCCGAGGGCCGTAGACCTTGGTGACATGACCAGTGGTAGTGAAAGGCAGCCCAGGGGTGGCGGACATACAACCCACCCCCAGCCCAGCGCCCGGGAGGCACTGGAAGGGCGAGGGGAGGCGGCGTCGCAATGCTAGAAAAGCTCTAAAATTGGCTGCGACCGCCGCGCTCCCCGTAAATGCAGTTGCGTGCAGGTCTTAGCTCAGCGAGTGTTACAGCACACTGGTGAGGTCTGATAGTGTCACAGCACTGTGGCGAAAAGGTACGGAAAATTCTGTTAATTTTTTTGCCAGGATTCTCCGTAGCCCTCTTATCAATATTCTCCGTAGGCTCTTACAGTATTCTCCGTAGGGCCGTACAGTATTCTCCGTAGGACCGCACAGTCTCCTCCGTAGGGCCTGGAAGACTGTATAGTCCTACGGAGATCACTGTAAGGTCCTACGGAGAATACTGTGCGGTCCTATGGAAAATACTGCAAGAGCCTACGGAGAATACTGACAAGGCGGCTACGGAGAATTACCACAAGCTGTTTACAGAATTTTCCGTAGCTTTTTGCCACAGTAAGCGTTGTACTCAAGGGGAAACAACTCAAAAAAATATGTACACCGAAATTCATGGTCAATCTTGAATTTTAGTCCAATTCCTTCCAGATTCATGAAAATTAGTCATTCAAAGAAATTCTTCAAAAACCAGTGAAATTCATATCAAAATTCATAGAAATTTGGCTGCAATTCATTGAAATTCATCCGAAATTCATGTGGAATTCAAAAATTTGTACACTGAAATTCAAAGTTATTTCCCCTTGGTTGTACTGCAAGACGTTTCTGCCCAGCAGCAACCTAGGGCGGGCGGGGGGCGGGGATACGAATTCGGCAGGTCTCACGCCGGCCCGGCCAACTCGCTTCCTCCTCCCACCCGCCTGGGTGAGGGGATGCTTGCCCCGCCCAATTCGCCCGCTCCCCGCGCGGCCGCGGGCGAACGGGCGGGGCAAGCATCCCCTCACCCAGGCGGGAGGAGGAAGCGAGTTGGCCGGGCCGGCGTGAGACCTGCCGAATTCGTACCCCCGCCCCCGCCCGCCCTAGGTTGCTGCTGGGCAGAAACGTCTTGCAGTACAACGCTGCGACACTATCAGACCTCACCAGTGTGCTGTGTGCTGTAACACTCGCTGAGCTAAGACCTGCACGCAAATACTGCATTTACGGGGAGCGCGGCGGTCGCAGCCAATTTTAGAGCCTTTCTAGCATTGCGACGCTGCCTCCCCTCGCCCTTCCAGTGCCTCCCGGGCGCTTGGCTGGGGGTGGGTTGTATGTCCGCTACCCCTGGGCTGCCTTTTACCACCACTGGTCATGTCACCAAGGTCTGCGGCCCTCGGAACTATCAAAAAATGCCGCCAAAACATCAAAAAACGTGGATTTTTAGGGAAAAATAACCGTTTATCGAGATCTGGGATGCATATGCATGTGTTCCGATAGCTTCTTACGACTCAGAACTTTAGATTTGGTGTTGGCGTTGACCATCCGACCATCGGACCGCTTCCCGACCGGCAGGGGAGCGATCCAAGCCCTAAAAGCGGAGAAAATAGAATAAAACTCCACTTTTTCGACTAAAACGGCTGGTAGGGACATCAAGAAATTGTCCGATCGCAAAACGGAGGTCGAATCTGGTCTCAGCATTAAAAAACGAAACTTTTGAGTGCTATTGCGATGTCGAACTCGAAAACAGTGTAATCTCGACGGCCCCTATTATACATGGAAGGCGAGATGTTGAGGTCCTGCAGGACCTCACAGTCTCCTTCCACGGGTGGCTGCTTTTCGCCCTTAACTTTTTGGGCAAAATCTGCCTTCTCCTTGGGGGCCGGCTGCGGCTTGGGTGTCTCTGCAGCATGCCGAACTGCTGGAATCCTGTCTGGTCTGGCGGAGTGAACTCGGAGCAGTCGCTGCTCTCATCATGTTGCCGAGGAGGGGTGCGCAGCGGCGTGAAGTGGATAGGCGAACGCACTTGTGGTATTTCCGGTGGTATTGGTATTTGCAAGCATGCGCATGATATCAGCATCAGTCTTCTTTGCTTCTACTTTCCTAACAATAGCTGATTTTAGTTTTTCTTGAAGAGCCTCGTTATGGCTGCCCCGTAATTCGAGGTACCGTTTCTTGGTCAACTTGAAATCTTGAATATAGGGAGAATCTATACATTGTGCCTTAATTATTTCCTGGGCCGATTTGCGGGATGGAAAGCTGCTTTTATAGTCCACCGTGAACCAGCGCTGGTCCAGACAACTCCTGATGGCTCTTGACACGAAGATCTTCCCGGCCAGAACGCTCGCGCCCACTTCGGCATTCTTTGCCGCGGCTCTCTTAGAGCGAACCACATAGGAATTGTCAGCAGTGGTGGGCCGGTGGTTCTGGACCAGCGCCAGCTTTTCATTGTCTTCTTTGCTGTGGAAGTCCTTAGATGATGAAGTCAGCGTTCTTCGCACTGATCGGCTCGAGAATGTGGCTCCAGAAATAGCCTCCTGCTCCTTCGCCCACTTCTGTATGTTGGTGTACAGCTTCGCTTTGGGCCTCCCGCTCAAGTCGATGACCACTTGATCCACCTTCTCAAAGCGTGGCATAGCGTTCATTTTTTTCCTAAGTTTGACAAATTCTCCCAGGAGGGCAAAGTCTCTATCTGTAAGTCCGACGTGAAGAAGTCCAGTGGCGGCTCAAGGGGGGGGGGGGCATGGGCCCTCCCGTCAGATCCGACGCCCGAAGGGCTCTGCCACTGGCCCTCGGTGGTGGATTCAGTTTTTCGGCAGAGTACAGTAAAGTCTCATTATTTGTCGCGTCACCCGGGAGGAGCTGACGACAAATAACAAGTCCGGTGAGAGGCGAGGTCGGGCGGCCGGACCCGCCGGCGGCTTAGGCGAGCCGCTCAGGTAGGGATTACAGCGCCGTAATCCCCCGGCCTGGCTCATTTTTGAAAATGCAATTTCCGTTCAAATTTTGATCAATCTGTTTAACGGAACGTGTAGGTGACAAAAAAACAAGCTTAGCCAACTAAAATTTCATGTTAAAATTCGAATTTTTAAGTTACGGCAAAACGTATTCTTTTCCAACAAAATGTTCCAATTTGAACGACTTTGACCGGGCCAACGCTAACTTGTGTTTATTTCTGGGAGACCGTTGCATTTTGAAGAACACACTGCCAAAATTTCATCCCGATCCGACATCTACAAGTGCCTGAAATCGCTATTTGACCGGGACGCGGGGTCCCCGACGTGCCGCGCTGACGTTTTGCCGTAACTTAATCAAAAATTCGAATTTTAACATGAAATTTTAGTTGGCTAAGCTTGTTTTTTGTCACCTACACGTTCCGTTAAACAGATTGATCAAAATTTGAACGGAAATTGCATTTTCAAAAATGAGCAAGGCCGGGGGATTACGGCGCTGTAATCCCTACCTGAGCGGCTCGCCTAAGCCGCCGGCGGGTCCGGCCGCGGCCGCCCGGCCTCGCCCGGAGCCAAAGTGGTGGGGATGGGTTCACGACAAAAAATAAGCCCCAGAACCTCGACAAATAATGAGACTTTACTGTAGTTCAGTTTCAACCGTCGAAAAGAATTTGTTTTGTGAGTTTCGATTCTCTAAAACAATGTACTAGTGAAAGTTATTGCTATGATGAATGCTAATTTGTAATATTTAATTCTCTATGAGAATAAGGGCACTAGTAGAAATTGTTGCAATAAATGCTGTTATGCCAAATTCAATACAATTTTGTTAAATTGTGCTATAATAATTAAAAAAGGAAAAGAGAATTTTTTCACTTTTTTGATGCCCCACCCCTCCCCGTCGCAAAATCCCAGAGCCGCCCCTGAAGGGGTCCCTCTTTTACGCCCATCTTGTGTGTGTTCACGAGGATCACGACTCTTCCTCCAATCTTCTCTCCTTTGGACACCTCGTTCATGGTCATAGTAGTTGGGACACCACCCCTTTCTTGCGTTGAGAAAATCAAGGTGTACCCAACGTACTGGGAAACGTTGTTGTACTTTCGTGAGACCTCGGGGTCGAATCGACCGTTGTCCCCCAACAGCCACTTCTTGGGATGCTTCGTCTCTTCCAGAAGCTGGTCTATGTCATCGAGCATCTGCTCTCTTCTCGTAGAGTCTTCAAAGTACGGAGCGTACCTCCAAAAAAAAAAAAAAAACCATGGAGACACTTTAAGGGAAGGTCCACGCGACGTTTGAACAGCAAAAAAAATAGACCGACGCCTTAATGACTTTAACGCAACTATTTATTAAGGCACCTTAAAAATAATCCAGATTGTGTGGATTTTGATTTCCAAACGTCACACAAACTGTGGTTGCATCGAGATTAAGCACATGCTGTCTTAAAGACCATAAGGAAAGATCCAGTTTGAGGGGAGTTTCGTCTTCAAACGTCACACAAACAGTGGTTGTAGGTAATCTTTAGCGCACTGGGCCTCAAAGTGACAAGAAAAGTCTACAGGAAAGGGACTTTGTCTTCTATTCAAAGGGAAAGGGAACAAGGTAGGGTAAATACACCACAACTCAGCAAAAATATTTGTAAAAATCACCTTTCAATGTCGAGCAGAATCGATTCCTCGTCGGCCCGACGGACGAGTGCGGCTGTGTCGTCTTACTTTAAGTTCGCCCATAAAACAGATATTGCCTTGACCGTTGGAAGGCAGTCCAGCGGCGCACTTCCAGTGGATGGCAGTGCTCGTCGCTCTCCCACACCTACAGGTGAAAATCATCAACAGGAAACAAAGAACAGGCGCACCCAGGGTATTCTGCGCAAGGTGTTACCGCCGCCATTCCATCGCCTATTGCCCTGCTCTCCAGTAGTAACTGAGCGCTTCGTCTTGAGGCGGGCAACGATAGCCCAGCTTCGCCTCAAGACGGGCAACCTGGCTAAGCTTCGCCTATGGACTCGCAATTGGACTCATTTTTATTTTTCTTCTCTGTAACCACCAGCTACGCCACAGGCGGGCAAAACCTTCTTGTTAAGCTGTTTCGTCACTACTACTTGTATACCATTTTTGTATATCACAATTTAATTTAATTTTTGTAATACATGTATCAATCTTACCTTGCTTTTCGCTCGATTAATCCTGTGTTCCTCGCCTCGCTCAGCTTGCATAGCTGCTTCACTTGAATTGAAATGAATTGAATCTGATTGTGCCTGCATCTACACGCAATAATTTGTTTGCTTGGCCGAGTTGCTTTTAACTTTAAAATCAGCACAACATTCATACTTGAACTACTTTGGCACGTGAGACTTTGAGCTTTGGGAAGAATTTCAGTTCCTGGTTCTTGTTCAGCACAACTTTCTCTTGGAACTGATGAATACGTGACACACCTCTGACAGACGGTGGAGTCAGCACAGTTGGAAAGTTCTTCCGGAGTCATACTGACACGGAACACAACAAGAAGTCTCTCAACCCTTCAGCTGATTATGACACACCACAATGGTGGAGTCAACACAGTTAAAAATTTCTCTGGAGTCTTCAAGACACAGAACAGAAATTCAAACTCTCACTCACTAAAGTCTTGCGTCAAACTGACACAGAAAGGCCTTTGCCTTTTGAGCCCACTACTGCAAGTAATTTGCACAACTGCTTGGTAACTAATAGTGCAATGGAAATCGGATCAACTTCAAAACATCACAATCCTTCAAGATCACCAATGCTTGAATTGGAAGAAGAAAGGGAGGAGAGGGTAGCAGTAATTGTACTGCTTGTAAATGTTTTTGAGAAGCACAAGTGGAACGCATGCACCGCGGCGCACAGCCAGGTCACGCGACGCTTGAATTCACTTCGAAAAAACTCAAATTAGAAGCTCTAACCAAACAAGCAGAACTGTTTACACCCACATGGGCTTATTCGCCCTACCAAGATCACTATCTGCACTCGCGCCGCGTCAGCCAATGACAGGCCGAGCCACCGGAGCTGCCAACCTCGCCGCGCGGAGCGCACGATTAGAATGCAGCCTCCCTATTCGCAAGACGGCCGCGCTGTCAACAAACAAGCAGACGACAAGCTACACTGTCAGAAACGATTGTTCGAAAACAACAAAACTGTCAACAACATGATCGTTTTCCTACAACATCTTTGTTTAAAACTGAAACGACGGAAAAGTTGTCTTCCAACAAGTAAGTTGTTTTAGAATGACCCAACTGTCATTTATCAACAACATTCTCTGTTCGTGAACGACTGCTGTCGTTTAAAAACAACTGTTGTCAAAAAAAAATTAGCAATAGATTTGTTGTTAATTAACAACAAAATTTCTGACAGTGTAACATCGCGAGTCTATCGACAGCGATTCCACTAGAAGAATCAACGCGCCTCGACAGGATTCTAACCAACGCAGACGACAAGCTGATGCTGCGAGTCCTCAGAGAAAGCACTCAACCAGTCTCGCCTCGGTTTCGAACCTTCGCCCCCGGACGACAGTTCGCCAGTACGAGAACTTGGAAGACGGGCTGTCGTGTAGACACGGTGGCCGTGCCCCCGGCACTTTTGTAATTCCCGCTGTTTCAACTATTGTCCCTTCCCCTGGTCTGACCCTCGAGATATCGCAGTGTGCTGGACCGACCGAGTCTAACCGAGCCCTATGCATGGAAAGCCCCCGCGCGCCGGGAGCGCAGCGGTGGAGCTTGGGTTCGGCAGTCGCGGTTGGAACCCAGGTACGTGCACGTCGAGAGGAGAGAGGGTCAGCCATGGTGATTAGTTTGTTTGTTCCTCAAAATCGAG
The DNA here is from genome assembly GCA_030522485.1 of Stenchaetothrips biformis. Lineage (NCBI taxonomy): Eukaryota > Metazoa > Arthropoda > Insecta > Thysanoptera > Thripidae > Stenchaetothrips > Stenchaetothrips biformis. Next base: position 6,906,408 of record CM060089.1, on the reverse strand, counting down.
TTAAGTTAGTACTCGACGAAAACGTTACTCTCCCGCCCCTCCATTTCGTTACTCCGTCTCCTCTGCCAAACGGCGATGTTTAGCATGACATGCCTTTGTTTACAAGTGGAAAAGTCGAAACAGTGATTTTCTCCATCATCGGATTTTCTGGATAACTCGCTCTCGCCTACACACTGGAGAGCAAGCTAAGCTTGTTCTCAGGAGTATGGCAGGGTGTAGTTTATCTGGTTAAGTGCTGTAAGGGTAAGTCTTCGGACGACACCCCACCGAAATACTCTCCATCGTTTCCCAAGAAAGAGGATTACTATTCTGCAACACCTAAAGTTACCCCAAAAGGTACTCCCCATCCAACACCAAGACCGTGTAGACTGGAAAACGAAGTGTTAAATGAGATAAGAAGTGTGGCGCAGAGTACGTTTTCAATACAGGCATCTCCGTTTTAAACATGTATCACTCATTCATTTAGTCATTCATAATTCATTTGTCTTTTTTGTAATTTTTAGTGTGTAATCCGTCAGTTTGTTTTCCGATATATTTTTTGTCCATGTTTTTGTAAAGTGTTGGCTTTATCTGAACCATTTGTATATTCTGTTCACAATTCAAAATTAAATGATGGGCGTGAATTTATTCTTTAAGCTTTTCAAATTAATATACTGTTAATAATAGTTTCTCTCTGTACCTATGTAATATTTTCGGGTCGAGAATTTTTTGGGGTGCGCGGTTGTCGTGTAGACACGGTGGCCGTGGCCCCGGCACTTTTGCAATTCCCGCTGTTTCAACTATTGTCCCTTCCCGTGGTCTGACCCTCGAGATATCGTAGTGTGCTGGACCGACCGAGTCTAACCGAGCCCTAAGTATGGAAAGCCCCCGCGCGCCGGGAGCGCAGCGGTGGAGCTTGGGTTCGGCAGTCGCGGTTGGAACCCAGGTACGTGCACGTCGAGAGGAGAGAGGGTCAGCCATGGTGATTCATAGTACACTGTAAGCAACCTCAGACATTAACTTCAATAAAATGGTAAAGAGTAGATCAGATATATTCCTTGTTCCGCATCTCACCTAAAGTCGACAGTCAAAATAGGGCAGCAGAAAAACAACGCACTCCACTCCGGATTCGAACCCACGCCCCCGGACGACGACCCACGGCCCCTGCTGGACGACCAAGGTCTGACGGACTACACTTTGAACTCCGAGAGAATGGACACCGTTGCTGGCCCACCCCAATCAGCGTGGACATCAGAACCCCAAACAAAAGCTTAGTTTTCTGTCCAACCTCTCTGTTCCACTGCAGTAATTTCAAACTTAATTCCAGTGTTGGAACTCCAATTTGTCTGGCACTAACCTCTTAATTACAGCCTGGTTAACCAGCAGTTAACTTGTCAACAACCAATGTTGTTTACTCCCCTTAATTTAAACCCAGACTTGTTTAGCGAGTAACGCTTTCCTAATTTAAAAAGCCTTAAGTAACCAGTCTGACTTAGACTCACTTTGGACTAGTTCACAGTTTCATTTTGACAAACTTAAAGCTTTTCCGTCTTGATTCTAGCCGGTCCCCCAAAAAGTGAACCATCGTGTAACAACATAAGCCTCTCACCAGTCTGCACTGTTCTAGGTCAGCTGATCTGCTCTGAGCATCGTCCCTGGTCCTTCAAGATTCTACGCCAGAAGCTCTACGATGACTCAAGCCTTCCCTCGCCCGCTCACCATAGAGAAGCTATCACTTCAAGTTCTACGCAACGATCAACTGCCTGCAGCACTACTTCATGGACTTCAGCCAGTCTGCTTCCAGTCTGATTAGTGCCTCCGAGGCTCGTCCAGAGTTTTGGGTGGTTTTCTCTGGACCTAGCTGCGGCTAGCCCATATTGGGAGCAGTGCTTGACCTTTGCACTTGTGTCTGCTAGCTTAAGGGAGAGTGGGGCACCTAGTGACACTTTTTGGAATTTCCATATAAACTCCGCATTTCCCGCTATATGATAAATATTTGGCACAGAACACATCAATTGAACCTTCGTCTTGAAGTCCTAATCAAAAAATTTGGAGGGAGTTACCAAATTATAGGTGAAGTACGGCCGCGAAATGACCTCTGCACTTGTAACTAGGTGCCCCACGGTGGGGCACCTAGTTACAGCGCTTGAAAACAGCGTATTACGTATTGAAATTCGTGGGTATGTAGTTGAAAGTGAACATTTCAGTCGTTATTAGTTAAATTATTGATTTGGAATGCATAATACAAAAATTAACACAGAAATCAGGGAAACTAAAAATATGCCTGCGCCACGTCCTGACGTAACAGTGGTTGACTATAAATCAACATTTCAAAGGCATTTTGGGACATCCAATTTCAAAAATGGATCAATCACGTCCGAAAGTATGTTTACTTAATAAATAAATTCGAAAAGGAGTGGTTGTCGACAAAAAGCTAATTAGGCACGTTGTAACTATGTGCCCCACAGGAAATTGTAACTACCTACCCCGGGGGCTCAGTTTATCTTAAAACTGATCTACACAGACAACCGTGAATCAAAAATTCAATGACTTAGCTGGAAAAAGTTAAGATAACTGTGCCTAATGATGGAAAAAACGAATCCTGGGCGTGAAAGTCTCTTGAAGACAACAACCAACATTTTACTTTTGACGAAATTTCGAAAAGTGTGTCAAATGTAGTAAATGTACATTTCAAACTTTTCCTGACGCTTTCAAACTAGATCCTTGGGGCAAATACTTATTGCAAACATGTTTTTAGGTTAATATCTGAATTCCTGCGAGGACAGATGCACTCAACAACCCGGCAATAGCCGCAGGCAGCGAAGTGTAACTAGGTGCCCCTGTAACTAGGTGCCCCACTCTCCCTTACTCACTACAAGGTCAGCGTGACTGCGTTTGCCAGTTAACTACGAACGCTAGGCTTAGAACTCTCGATGGGACCGCGTCACACTGACAGGTCTCGACAGAGGCGTTATCATTTTGGCGCGTCCAACGGACAGCCAGGTGACTCCAGCGTGTCCAGAGGACAGTTGGAAGGCCGAGGCCCACCCGCCTGTTTTCCCGGAGAAGGGAGGGGTGATGTGGTGATACGGCTTGGTAAGCCTCCACCACCCTTTCCATGCACCAAGTCAGAACGCGCACTACTCGCGTGGCGATACCCCACGCTCAGGGTCAGCCGCCAGCCCAAACGGCCGGCTGCGCTACCCCGTGTGTCAGCCGTCCGCGGCTCCGCTTCAAGCATCCCGCGCCGCGCCGTCCCGAACGCGCGGCCGCCAATCGAAGCCGATCGCGCCGATCGGGTCCCGAGCGGCCCGCCGGGCCGATCCCGAAGTCCGAGTCCAGCCAGCAGCAGCGACACATCGTTCTCTCTGTCCGTTTCGCCTACACCGACGTGTCCCAAGGACCTCCGCTCTCGCGCAACTCTCTCTTGCACTGATTACCTGAACCTGTTCTGTGTACCCAATAAACCTTGGGTTTATAAGCCATACCTCCAACTCATCTCTCTAGAAACCTCCCTCCTAAACCCGCATTATCACAATATAACCGCGGTAAGGGACACGCCGCGTGGCTCTAACTCAAAAAATATTATTAACGCGCCGGAAAAGCGTTTTGACCCGACCGGGCAAGCTTTTCCGGCGTGCCAATTATAATTTTTAGCTATATTTTCACGCGGTGTGTCCCTAGAAGCATATTTATTATTGACACACTTCCAATATTTTTCAGCGTGCATTTAATATTTCTTGTAGAAAAGTACACGTGGCGTGCGTCGAACACAATGTTTTCTTATTTGCACGCCGGTTGGAAAAAAGTGTTTCCAGCGAGGACCCCTCCCCTCCAGGTCGGCATGGTGGGTGGGCGGTACCGCACCTACCTGCAAAGTTTTTGTCCCCGGTTCGAATCCCGGCAAGTGCGGCGTGGACATAATGTTTTGTTTTTTTTTTTTAAATATATAGGCCCGCCGCGTGGAAATAATGAATTCACCAATTATAATCACGCCGCGTGCTCGCAACATGAGTTATTCTTATGTACACGCCCGAAAAGCTTTGCGGCGTGCACATAATATTTAAAGCTACAATTTCCACGCAGCGTGAAGATAAACCACAAATTTCTCCCACGATGAAGTTTTCAGAGGTCCTTTTAGCAGACTCAACTGACAATACGAACAAGAACAAAATGCCTCTACTGCTAGTTAATGCCATGAATGGCCTTGGCGGCACTGAGTGTGTTGCTTATTCATTCTTGGTGAATGAAACCGTAGAGACTTATGCAGAAATACTCAAACAGTTTAGGAATGCTGTAGGAGAAGAAGCCATACTTAAAATAAACTGTGGTAATTTACCATGATATGAGTGAAATTAGCTCAATCAAAGAAGTGCTTCCCCATGTAGATGCACAACTTTGCTCATTTCATGTTCCAAACTCTTTTAAGCCGAGATCAAAGAACGAAAAAAGAACGAGGCAGTTAAAAAAAACCCGTCGGATATGATGCGTTTTTTCCCTAGGTGGCAGAAAATAAGGTGATAAGGATTCATGACGACGGGTGAGGTCTTTCAGGCGTGTACATAAGAAAAACTCATGTTGCGAGCACGCAGCGTGATTATAATTGGTGCATTCATTAGTAGTATAGATCCCCCCTGGTCACCCCCGCCATCTTGTACCCCCCCAAGTAACATGTCCCCATGTCACCCAAGGAGGCCTAACCCAACCTAAGTCCAAATATTTCTTTTCGGATTTTTTTATTTTTTTTTTTAATATTTTTTTGGGGGGGCGAAGTGAAGAAGAGGGGTGTAACCTAACCTAAGTCAAGGGGTGGGTCTCACCTACCCTTCGAGGCCCCCAAGTCACCTGACAGCCTGGAACCAAGGGCAGCCCACTGTGCGGAGCGCCTGGTGGATAGGCAACCCGCTGCGCTCTGTCCCCAGGTCACCCGCGCGACTGTTGGCGGGGCGGGCCTGCTTGCTGTCTCCCGAGCGCCCAATCAGACGAATGTCATTGGCATTATTTTTTAGGGAGTTTTGTCATTTTAAAACTTTTTTTCTGATTTTTTTAATATTTTTTATAGGGCAGGCTCAGTGAAGTGAGTTGAGGTATACCTCCAGCCATAGTCCGACGCGCTTCGCATTGCGCACTGCACAGTATCGGTCTCTGTGGCGTCGGCTGCTGACGTCATTTTCACATGGTGCCAACACGAGCGGTAATTTTCTGAGGGCCGGGCACCCTAACTTTTCCACATTGTACACCTGCTTGGTGGGCAGCAGGAACTGGAGGATCTTGGCCTTGTCCTCACCCTTAACGTACAGGACATCGTAATCCTTGGCCATCTCGAAGAGTGTGAGGGGCACTCTGTCGTAGGGCGAGAAGCCCGAATCCCAGTGCAGGCCATGCAGGTGCCTGACACTGTACCTATTTTGGCGCAAGTGCTTCTGTGGGATCCCCGCGCCGGGGTATGGCGGCTTGAACGTGACCGATCTGTGCACGTAGGCCTGGTTGTTATGTTCGAAGAAAGAGACTTCCTTCAGAACATACTCTCCGTACATCCCTCGGAGCATCTGGAGGTCGCAGATAGCGTAGGACGACATGATGACTGGTCAGCGTCTGAATGAAGAATGATGCCCTGGAGGGCGCGCTCCCTAGATTTATACCCTGCCGCCAGCGCCCCGTGCGCCACCTCACGGCAGGGACACGAAGTTAGTGGTGAAAAAGGCGACTTCACTCAGTGGGTATTGAACCCGTGTCTCCGCGCTGAGAAGCGCAACAGAACACACACACACTAACCCACTGAGCTACTGAGCCGAGCTTACGCAGCGAGTTTTGATCTGTGAGCGCCGCGCGCCGAGCGCGGAGCCAAGCGCGGAGCTGTACGCCTAACGGTCAATTTGAATTCTCCCGCCACCGCACGCGTTCTTACCGCAGCGGAACCCTTCCCCGCAACGCCAGGCCACGCCGCCGGTGCCGAGCGGAGCCGAGCCGAGCGGAGCCGAGCGCACCACCAGCCCCTCTCCTCCAGCCGCGCCTCGCCCTGACCGGCCACAACACACGTTGTCCCTTTAAATTTCCCGCATGCTGATGTGTGTATGATATCATTTTTCCGGCTGAAATATTTTTCTAGAATTTTTTTGAATATTCCCCTCGACATGTCATGCCATAGTAAAAACTGTCAGAGCAAAAAATAAATTGGTCCAGAACCCCCTCCCTTCGCGCCCCTCCGCCCCCGCCTCGCCGTGCCGTATCCGCGTGAGCGAAACACCTGTTGTCATCACTTCAAGTTGATGTCAAGTGACAAGAAATAATATTTGAGAGATTTTCACATCCTACATTCATTTACAATCGTCACGAAATCGCAAAGAATTTGAATTTTGGCAGGCCGTTAGAACGACCGCTGCGCCCTCTGCCGGCCACAAGCGGAACTACCCGCCGTTGCTTACTTCCGCCGTGTTCAATCCGGTCATTCGGTGTGCATCCCTCGTGTCGTGTGTGTGTCACGTGTGCTTCTGTACGTCTACAATGGATTTCTCCGACAACGAAGAACTTGACTATGAGTTTGGGTCTAATTGGGAAGAACTAATGGAGGATCTAGCTCTAAGTTCTTCTGATGCTGAATCTGAGGAAGAATCTGAGGAAGAATCCCTTGAATTAAATACGTCTAGGTCGCTGTACACTGAGGTGAGTGAGTCAGGCTGACGCCACTGGCGTCTTGCCGTTTGGTCCTCTTTATATGTGTATTTTCCTTAATCTGAGTGCGTTTCTGAGCTCGTCTCATTAAATCCTTTTCGCAGAGGTAATATTCATGTGTCAAAAGTGCTAAAATCTTGAGATTTGGACTTGGCGTCACCCACGCCATGTGGCGTCACCCGCGCCATGTGCTCGGGGTCGTTGGCCTGTCTCAGCCTGTTCGGCTTGTTTTTGTGGTTCAAATCAGTTTTCTCTCGTTTCGAATCTTGGGCGGGACGCTTCATGTGGGTGACGCTGTGTGGTTTTAGTGTAATTTTGGGTCAAAAGTGACGGACTTGGCCGCGATGACGCCGCCATGTGAGCGTGGGAACCGCCGTGTCTCTGAGATTGTGACGCCTTCTGTGGGTGTATTCAGTGATATCTCTGTTTGAATCCTGTTTGGGGTGCTTCGCACGGGTTCTCGTGTGTGAATTTCCGTAAAAATTGTGTTATAAATACTCAAAAGTGAGTGGTGTGGTCCTTCCCTCTGCTGGCGTGGGTCGAGAAATTTCTGTCATTTGCGTGTGTTGTCTTTGTTTACACCTCGCTCGGCTCGGCTCTCCGAAGCTCTCCCCTGGCTCCGCATGGCCTTCCCTGCCTTCGCCGACCCCTTACTGTCTTCTTTTCCCTCCCCTTCCGTGCCCCCGCCTCCCTCTGACTGCCTCCCTGCCAGTGGTGCCGTCTAAAATAAATTATAGGTCATACGGTCATACGCTGACCACTTCCTTATTTACAACCATTTTTGGTAAATGTACAGCAAGCCTTGTTTTCCTTCTCGCTTTGGTCCTTGGCTACGAAATGCTGTAGAATGGTTAGCATGGCACTTTTCGGCTGGTCCGCCGGGCGTATATCGCCGTTTCAGCGAGGTGATACGCGTAGACCTGCGTATGACCTCCAAAAAATTATAGGTTATACGGTACCCTTGATTTCAACCCTAAACGGCACCACTGACGCCGGGTCGGGCGCAACCCGAAGATGGAGTGTCCCTGGGAAGGGCCGTACCGCGTCGAGCGCGCCCTGAACGACGTGACCATGGAGATCCGGCCCCTGTTCGGGACGGCGTCCCGGTGCAGACCGCGGAACAAGACCGTGCACGCGGACCACCTGGCCCTGCGCCACGCCATCCCCGCGCTTTCCCGCCGAAACACCAGGCGCTGACAAGCCTAGCCACCTTGCCATGGTTGCCTAGCCATGGCTGTCCCACTTGCCGCCGGCACAAGCAGCAATAGATCTCCGAGACGCCCTCGCCGGACTGCGGCAGCGAAAGAGCAGGGAGTCGCGGACCAGGGAGACGAAGTCGCGTGCCCACGCCGCGGTCCAGACCGCGCGCCAGCTAGGCGTGACCACGCGGACGACGCAGACTCCGCGGGGGCCGCTAGAGAGAGCGCGCTGCCGTGCAGAGCCGGGACGCGGCGTCCCAGACGTCGCCGACCAGAGTACCGCACACAGTTTGCCATATTGCCGTTATTTAGGGAAAAGTCTGCTTCCCTTTCTATGATGGCTCATGGCATGGAAGTAATCATGAAGGCTACCAAACTGCTAAACCCCCAACAGGTAACAATATGAACCTTTAAAAAACAAAAACAAAAAAAGTAAACAATTTTTGAGAAAAAAAAATAAAAAATTTGTAGGTGCCTGTAATTGTTGGAGATCAGCCACTGTATGCTTTATGCAAATACGTACAATGGCTTCAGCCGAAAAAATTCGGAGAAGATAAGATTAATGTGTTCATGGGTGCCATGCACATCGAGACGGCTGCCTTGCGAGCTTTGGGTGACTGGTTGGACGGAAGCGGATGGAGTACGGCCGTTGCGAACGCGGGAATAACAACACAGGGAAGATCTGACGCTGTCCTGTCCGTAAACCACTTGGATAGAGCCAGATACATTCACCAGGTAATACATTTTTTTTTGATAACTGATGGTTAAAAAACCGGTTTTTTTTCTAAAGTGATTTTTTTTTTTTCAAAGGTTGGAGCTGCAGTCTTGTACCATCTTAAGCGAAAGGCATACGAAGAGCATGCATGCGACGACCCGCTTTCATTTGAAGAGTGGTGTGAGGCTGGCAGGAGCAGGCCACAGTTTAGATATTGGGACATCGTGCTCGATGTGCAACTCACATGTCTACAAATGGTCTTTGCGCTTCGCAACCCAAACTTTCAACTATTCAACATGGCTTTGGTGCGCATTGCACCGTTGTTTTTCGCTCTTGACCACCAGAACTATGCACGCTGGCTGCCGGTGCATATAAGAGACAACCATAACCTGGAAAATGTGCACCCTTCCTTGTGGAAACATTTTACAGAGGGATATTTTGTTGCACACAAAACAGGCAACGATTTCTCTGCAATCCCTTTAGACCAGGCTCACGAGCAACTTAATGCAGTATTAAAGGGAGATGGAGGTAACTTTCGCGCATATACCAGTTGCATTTAATGTGATATGCACTTGACTGCGACGTTTTATGATTGCTGCAGGCATGGTTGGCTTGACGGAGAATCCAGAAGCTCTCTTAAAATTTATTTTGACCACACCTGAAAGCGCCGATATTACTGTAAAATTTGAGGAAAATATTCTGAATAAGGGTACGGAAGGTGGTGGTAAGCATCACCTGGACAACGACCGATCGAGGGCTGCTTTTTTAAAGCACAAGGAAGACCTCCAGGGCTTCTTTGAAAAAGCAGGTAAATATTCGTTAAGTAAACAAATAAAGAAGTTCTGGTGACACATGCACTCAAGTCTTTTTTTTCATTTTTTTTTCAGGCAATCCTTTTGCAGAAGAAAGTGGTGACCTCTACAATATTGACACACGCAGGTGCTGTGACAAAGAAGTGGTGAACACTGTGATGAAAATAGAAGAACTAGGGAAGGCACAGTTTGAAGCCTACTGTTTGGACAGACTTGAGAAAGGCTCTGTTTCTATTCATGCTGCTATCAAGAGAAACAACTTGCCAACCTTCTCACGTGCCCTCAAAGTGAAACCAACCGCTGACAAGGCTAAGCAGCAAATCAAATCTCTGCAAGAGAATTTAGATCTAATGAATCGCATGTAGGTTGCTTCGTCTAGCCAACGACCAGTGAATCCTGAGGAGTTTTTCTCCCGCGAGATTTCGGAATTCCCTCCCGCATTGGCTACTTGCAACGGAGACATGAGGACCACTTCTAAGGCAGACCTCATGAATGAGTGCCTTGCACCGCTTTTGACCACCCGACCGGCCAGAGAACCGCAAGTGGACGCCAAGGTTTACGATGGTGCCGTACTCATGTACGTGTTGAAGCCAAGTGTAACCTGTGCGCGCTTTTCCAATTTTCGGGACGACGTTTTCTATTCCTACCTTGGGAGAGAGTCTCAACGCGTCTCCCGGATGGACCTTGTGTGGGACTCGTAAGTAAGTATTCCACAATTGAATTACGTGCGGCCTCCGCTGTGGAGCACGCAATGCGCTTATTTCGTTTATTTTGTTTTCAGTTACTCCAAAAACAGTTTAAAGAGAATGACAAGGGAGTCTAGAGGCGTTGGTGTCAGGACGCGTGTTGCCCATGACACGAAACTTCCTAGAAAGTGGCAAGAGTTTCTGAAGGACGAAGAAAATAAAAAGGAACTTTTCGAGTTTCTCGCGGAGGGAATTCCAATGACTGGGGAGGTCACGTGGTACTCCACAAAAGGTACAAACGTCGTCACGAATTGCAACCGAGACGACCTTACTGCATTGGCACCTTGCAACCATGAGGAAGCGGACACCCGAATCTTTGTGCACGTGGCGGACGCAGCGCGCGAAGGCCGTTCAAGGGTCATGGTCCACTCTTGTGACACAGATGTTGTCGTCCTAGCGGTTTCTGCTTTTGTACAACTGGATGGGAGTCTGCAGGACCTATGGCTTCGCCACACAGCTAGTAAGGCTCACAGATTCATTGCAGTGCATGAGCTTGCAAATACCTTGGGTAAGAAAACTAGAACGAACAAACACTAATTCTTTAATGTTTGTTAAAAAGGAATTGTTCGAAACTAATTTTTAATTTTTCTTTGCATTTTTAGGCCCTGAAAAAAGTCTTGCTTTGCCGTGCTTTCATGCTTTCACTGGCTGTGACAATGTTGACTCCATGTACAAAATTGGCAAAAAGAGCGCATGGAAGACTCTTTCACTGATTCCCGAAGCATGGGAGGCACTAAGCAGACTTAAAGACGGAAAAGTCGACGAAACTCGAGAAGTCCTGGAAAAGTTTGTGATTGCCATGTATTCGCCGTAAGCAGTAAACTTATTCGTTTTACCATCGTCTTATTTTACTTAGTACGAAAAGTCTAAGTTCCTATTAAATTCTAGGGGTAAGAATTACAAGTCTGTCAACGACTGCCGCCGAAAACTGCTGCCAGCAAGAAAGAAGCACGAATGCATTCCCCCAACATCTGACGCCCTGAACCAGCGCACACGACGAGTATCGTACACGGCGCAAGTGTGGGGACAGCTTATAGAACCAGAACAAGTGCTTCCTTCCCCTGCTGACTGGGGCTGGAAAATGGACGGTGATCAATGGGTACAAAAATGGATAACTCTGCCTCCAAACAAAGTTGAAAATGTTGCGATAGTTGGTTGTGGATGCAAAGTCGCTTGCCTTGGCAATTGTAAGTGCCACAAGGAAGGAGTGGAGTGTGTTGTAAGTTTGTGCAGCTGCATCTGTGTAACCGCTAAGTAAGTGAAAGTACATTATTTTTTATTTTTGTTATAAAGTCGGAAGATTAAGAAATATTTACGCAATTTGTTCCTATTTTTATTTTATTAACTATGTGTTCTTAAAGATTTAAAATTTTGAATACCTTATGAGATGTGACACCAAAGATAGCTGCTTCATTGGAAATAAACAAAAGGAACTATTTATTGAGTGTTTTTGTGTCAATAATTTTGCAGCAAAGCACAAGCAAGCACGAACCCACGCGCACACGCACACTCACACATGTTTGTACACGCACGCGCACACACGCACACACACACACACACACACACACGCGCACACACCCACCCACACACCAACCCGTTTAAAGGTCCGAGCGCCCGCCCTATTTCCCGCGTTTTCAGTCCCCCAGGGCGTAAGGGGGGGTGAGGGGGGACCAATGACGTGTATCCATGTTTTAAAGTGTGTTGAATCCAACAAGACCACTCCCGTTGTCGTCCGACGCTTCATTCTCCCGCAATCGGCCCATTTATGACAGATTCTGGAGTAGGCGCCTGGGAGGTAGGCAACCGCCCCTCCCAGGCACTCCTGCAGTGTTGCCACCGTGGCAACACTTCTTAAAAGTTACCTTAGGACATGTCCTAAAAGTGTGCAAAAGCGCAACCCGTCAGGTTGAAATTAAAGGTTGGTTACACTAACAGCCCCACTAAGAGCGGCAGCCCAGCGTGAGCCGCGATCGCCGGCACCGCCGGGTTCATCAGCAGCAGCACGGAGGTACCGCGCGGCCCGGCCCTGCAACCGGGCCCCAGCGCCGGTGCCCCCGACACCGGACACCGAGCTGCCGTCAAGACGCGGGTGGACGGAGCCGCTCGCGCCTGTTCCGCGGGCAGCAACAGCAGCAGCAGCGACCGCGGACGCCGGAACCTCGCGTCCGTTCGGTCATCGTGGGGCCGACGGGTCCCAGGACGTCAGCGGCACCCGAGACGACGCCGGCGGTTCCAGAGACGACTGTGGCACTCGAGACTGGCATGCCGACAGTGCCGGACGACCCGGCGACGGCCCAGGCCGCGCCCCTCGGCGTTGGCGCCGGCATCGACGAGATCACTCAGTGGTTGCAGGAGCTCGCCGGCTGTGCCGGACACCAGGCGGACGACGGGATGGACGTCCTGGAGCTGGGACTCTAATCTTCCAACGAAGGGGGGAGTGTTAGGTTCCTGGCCCCTCGACGGGCCCCCGGCCCGACACCCCCGCACGAGCCGAGCAGCCGGCCCGAACCGGCCGAACACCCGAGCGCGACCGAAGCCGGCGCCATTGTCGCGGAACCGATAAATGGCGGCACCCCGGCGACCGCGGGCCTGAGAGCTCTGCCAGCCACGGCCGCGACCAGTAGTACTCGTGTACCAAGTCCTCAATAAAACCCTTCCAACTCCAGTTGCCTTCCTTGACCCCTGACTCGCCCCCTCTAACCCTCACCCACCACCCAGAGACACAACAGTACTATTCTTTTTTTTATCTTTCCAAGGTACACTTTGCCGTCGACCAATTCAAAACCCCATTCACACTGAAGGCCGATGCCGTCCCCTTCCGTGTCTCCACGTTCGACTGTTGCTGTGAAAAACTTTCTCGAGTTGGTGCAGAACTCGAGCATAGCTACTCTAAGCAACAGCCGAGTGGGTTGTGCCAAGTTCACGAGTATTTCTGCTGAGAGCCAAATGCAGCTGAACTGTGCGCTTCAAAACCACACGGAGAAAAAAAATTAGGTGTACAGCTAAATCTTAGCTGCTGCAGCTAATTTTAGTGGGTAATATAGTGTTTGCTAAAACGTTAGGTCCACTAGCTAAAAAAAATCGCAAACCTATTTTAGCAGGATTGCTAACTATAGTTAGAAGTGTGGCTAAGATAGCTGCGCTGGCGGTTCGGTTGATTAGATGCTCAGCAAAGCAGTTAGCAGCCTAACTAATTTTTATTACGTGTGTTGATAAGAAATTTGGTACTGTGTTAACAGGTGAGCTGGACAGCTAGTCGAGTTAGCAGTAAGGAAAATGAATTCCCAGGCCCCAGCCATGGACATAGCTAAAAAATTAGCTACCGTGATAATTGGTTAGCTAGAGAGAAAAGCAGATTTGCAGTGCAGATAAGGGATCTCTATCCCCTTAGAGGAATCAGGATGGCTTGAATAAAATAAATATTTTCAATTAAAAATTTGAATGCAATTTTTACCACAAAATTATCAACTTAACAGTTGAGTAAAGTCAAATCAAGCACAAAAAAAAATAAGATTAAATAATTCAGTACAATAACTCCCTCTCCAGAGGGCAGATAGAAAACACACATTTGTCAATGTGGACAAAAAAACAAAATTTTCAACTTAACACAAAGTGAAACACAAACAAAATAACAATTAGATTAAATGTTTTAGTACAATAACTCCCTCTCCAGAGGGCAGATGATAAACACACAGTGGATGAGGGTCCAAGAGTTTCGGTTGCTCAAGGGCAAACCAATTGAGACTATCTGATTGTGGACGTGCCACTTCATACCCTCTAACATCACTATAGTAACCAACTGTGACCAAGGGGGAACAGATAAAAAGAGGACAGTCATTGAAAGGAATTAGAAATTGAATCTCTGCAAACAAAAATAGACCGTCATCATCAGTGTCATACACAACTACCTGTCTAGGCTGATATTTGGTGCCCTTGTACTCAATCCAATTTGCAAGCAACTGACTAGGATTATTGAAAATACTGTCTGGCAAAGTAAGACAGTATGCAGGATACATATGAGAATCCTTAAGATTAACCAACTGACTAGGTCCAACAACCATTGCATGCCTTAAGGAACTATTACTTACACATCTAAAACAAAATGAAAGCTGTTGCTTTATGGCAGCAGTACGACAAAGATTTACCCTTGACATACAAGTATCACAAGTTTTTGTTATAAGTCTATGCTTAGCTTCTTGTCTTAAAGTAGAAAATAAACGAAATGGACCAAGTAGACGAAGTAACCGCTGATAATGTGCTAAATGATGATGCTTGCCTTTCAGGTTCTCCCCAGTTAACTTCATGTACAATGAATTGTGCTCTTGCACTGTATGAGTTATAACCGGTCCGATATTCTTAGGTAATCCATTGGCATGGAGCAAGTCAACAACATCGTGCAACAACAAATACAATCTATAGAATTCGTCATTTTCAGGCACCATGTCTATGACCAAAACCCCAAATATTCTAACAAAAGTGTACATCTCTGCCCCTGTCATTTTCAATTTATCATTTTTCAGTCTATCAACGCATATCAGGGGAGGCCTGTTGTCAGAATCAACACCTAAGTCCATGCAATACAAGCGGCTATTTAAAGTAGGGATGAACATTTTGTTCAGAGAATTAAAATGACGTAACACTGGCAGCATGGTGTAGTGAGCTACGCCCTCTATTACATCATGAAATTCATCAACAGAGATGTCAGTTGGAGTCTCAAACGAAGGCAGCTTATTAAAAATACACAACTCCTTGATGCCAGTGTTCTTTGGATCGTTAAGTTCAACATCAGACATATAAGACTCAGGGGTTCTTATCATAGACGGATCTTCATACAGCTGACTATCACATACAGATTTAGGACATGAGCAAATACGGCAATAAAAATTTGCAGTAAAGCTCTCAACAAAACCACAGATGCCATTCAAACCCTTATTATCACCTAAGATAGCAGCAACAACAAAATACATGTGAACACATCCCATTTCAGGGACATTAACGTCAATACCTTGAGTTCCAAGAAAATTTAGCTCTTTGAGTAATGGCTTGAAAACATTTTTGTTTCCATACAAAGACCTATTATCAGCATCAAACAACAAAGCCAAAAAAATGTTCTCAAGCTTTGACACACAATCAGGAGGAAGTACAGGAATACTAACATAAGTGCAGCCTAGTGGCTCACAGTGAGGCCCAAGGGCACTGTTTGGCTCTACCTCATCATAGTAAACATTTATAGGCATCACAATATCCTCGTCTTTATAGTTAGAACGCTTCCTTTTCCACGCCTCACCCTGAACTATATTACAAATCCAGTCACTTTCTTTATTAAGTGATTCCATATAACTTACGGTATCAGAAAAAGCATCAGGAAGTTCAAAGAAACGTTTCAGTAATTTCCTCAGAGGTATCATTTGTCCTAATACATCTTTCATTTTCAAAGTTACACCATTTTTAGATTTAACCCTCTCCTCTCTACAAAATATTGTATAAGATACAGGAGGTATGTAATCACCACAAGATTCAAAGTATTGCAGACGCTTGTACTCTGTCTGCAAATGATCAAAAGGTCTTTGGAAAGTTTCGAACATTGAATTAATTTTACTCTTTACATCAGAATCCAAATCTGGAGTTAATGAGGACATAACAGTGTCTTTAAAATTCTCAAAAAATGGATTTGATAAATAGTCAGAGAAATCTTTCACAACTTTGTCCACTAGATTTCTTGGAAATGCTGGATTTGCATATAGTTTGGCAACAAGAATATCTTCCTGTTTAACAAGCATGTCTGTATAGTTAATATCTTCACTAGTAGACTGTACAGAAAAATCACAATCATCACTTAAACTAGGCTGGAGCAGAGAAGTGGAAGTACATGCTGAACTGTCTAAGTCTGAAGCAATAACTCTCTTCGGTGGTACAACATTATCAGGATGATAAGAAATGCCATGTTTCTTTGTGACATGTTGTCTGAATGAAGGGTATAAGTTAAAACTAGTATAACAGCTACCAACTTTGCAAGTATACTTTGAGCAAGTTTGATGGGCTCCTTTAAAATGAACATGAAAGGTCTTTAGATCTTTAAAAACTAAGTTACATTCAGAACATGGCAAATCCATGGTAAATATACATTACCAAAGTACCTGAAAAAAAAACAAACACAAAATTCTGAATTACTAACAGTATCAAAATTGCTAAAGCTTCAATTGCAAAATTTTTCAAAAGATAAGAAATGTATATTATAATAATACTAAAAGAAATAATATCAGAAGTTTTAAGTTAAACATGTTAAACATTGTAAACACAGAACTATTGATGACACATCATTTATAAAAATAATGAAACAATAAATCACTGCTTAAAGACAAATTCTTTTTCTTCAAATCAGAAAAAGATTTAAAAAATGTAGATCAAAAGAAATAATATCAGAAGTTTTAATTTGAACACATTAAACAAAAAATAATAGAAATACTAAATAAAGATTGCAGAAACAAAATAATTGAGATCACATCATTTGGAAAAATGATGAAACAATAAATCACTGCTCAGAGACTAGTTCTTTTTCTTAAAATCAGAAAAAGATTTCAAAATGGCAGATAACCTTCCATCAGGTTTATCAACATTCAGATGGTACATTGCTTTCTCTAAGAATAGCCACTCTCTCTCACTTTCCTTGTGGTACTTGCAATCTAAGGCATGCATTGCTTTAAATGTGATGTCTAAAGCCTTGAGAGGGTTTTCCACTTCATACATAGTACTGTTGATGCGGACAAATGATTGAGAAATATCATCCAGAGTTGGGCCAACCACCACTGCTTGAGGCCCAAGTGAGAGGTTGAACGGCTCATATTTGTCTTTTGCTCTGCTAGCCAAAGATATATTAATATCTCCAAGACACTGCAGAAAAAAAAAATTTAGTTAGTTAACAAAAAAAAATATTAATAAGGCATCATTAATAATGTTAAAAGGCACCTTCACGTGCAGCATCAGGGCTTCTGCAACTTCTTGCCTAGATGGGCGCCATTGCTTCTTACCCTTCTTTGCACATGTAATGACTGAGAATAAATAGGGTAATGCTTGGATAACCCTTATTTTCCTACCATCTGAAAAGAAAAGTAGATACTCATTAAAATGAATAATTCACTAAAACTTGAATGCTTTAGAAAAACACTGTTCGTATTTACCTTCAGTAAGACTTTCTTTAATATCGTCAGAATTAGGTACTTTGGTCTCAACAAAAGCCGCAAGTTGAGGAAACTCCACAAACAAAGACAATCCAGAGGCAGGATATTTTAAATCAAAGTCAGTTTCAAGCTGAAGAGAAACATAAGATTAATAGTTTGAAAAAGATTATAGATACATAAAACAGTAGTCAAGCTTACCAAAAAATATCCCGACGGGTCTTGAAGGCTAGGGTACTTGGTCAGATATGTGGCCACTGGCAATGTGCCACTAAGCAATTGGCGCATACGATGTTTGGAAGTCAATTTCCACAGTGAACTTACTTTTGACCACGGCTGTTTATTGTTTTGCAGCCATAACAAGTTTTCCCCCAATTCTGGATCAAGATTATCGTTCTCATCTTCATCTGTAAAAAGGAAACAAAAGCACTTTAAGAACATGTTCAAACAAAAAAAATCTTATTCACAATATGTCTTAGAAGCCCATGCACATTCTTACCAGATTGAGAGAGATCTTCAGGAGCTTCCGGTTTTGAAAGTAATCCGCTTTTGTTCATTTTCCTGCGGATATCATAATATCTGCTGAGGAGCTTTCCTCGACCAGCTGCTGAACTACGTTTCTTTGACGCAGAAACCCACACTTCCTAAAACCAAAGACAATAATTGTGTGAAATATTTAAAAACAAAAACAACAACAAAAGGACTAATAAAATGACACTCCACAACTTACCCTTTTTTCTGATGGGAATAATGAGATCACACAGTCAGCCATAGACTCTTCCACATCAGAAGGTAACCTTAAACAAAAAAATGTTTGAAATAGGAATATGCACTGGTTTAAAAATAGGTTACATAGGTTTTACAATTATAATCATACTTTAAGTGATAAGCATATTTTACAAGCCAGTAAGTCTATGTACAACACTATGCATGAGCTGCCAGTGTTTTAAAATATAGAAAGGGCGTAAACTCACTTTCGGAGTGAATCATCCTTCAGGTAGTCGTTTATAATTACATCAGCTAGTAATGTTCGATTGGCATCGTTGAGGTCTGAATTCAGCTTGTAATATCGCAAGACACACTTTCCATTAACGCAAGACCCACACAATCGAGCTAGGTCCTGTAAAAAATATGAGCGCATTAAACATTGATAGTTTACAACAAAAATGGGCTCTTGATTAACAGACAAACTACATACCAGGTCAAAAAGGGAAGGGCGTGCTGATGCTCTTTTTAATACAACATCAGACCTTGGGGTTTCGGAAACTTCTTCCTCAGGCCTTGGAGTTTCGGAAACCTCTACGATATCCACAGATCGCAAGGACCCATCATGAAGAACTTCAGCAATAACTTGCGATGCTGCCACTTCCACTGTTTCCATGCTGTGTTCTGCAGCCTTATAACACAGAAGAAAGTGACTACTTAGTGAATGTTAAATAACTTACACTCAAGATGAAAAGAAAACAGGTACCACAGAAGTAGACAAACTTGCCACATTAAAAAAACTCTTCAATAATGATCTCAGATGCAACCCGAGTTAACTCATCAACTGACATTATCCACTGAAATTCAACCCACATAAAAGAAACCATAAAACAAACAACTTAAGGGTCTTGACCGTAACATACCTTTCTTTCAGTTTGCCATTGGACCAACTTGTTTCGGAACTGGAGCCTTGGGCCCAATTTGTCAAAAATAACACCAACAGCCGAATCATCTAGGAGTTCAAGTGTGGCTACGTTGTTGATTTGTTGCTCTGAAAACAGAACACCACTGATTAAAAACGTGATAGAAGAGGTTAACCACTGTTCGACCAGAATTCACACTGAAAGTATCAGGCCTGGGCCAACAGTTTCCACTTTTAATGCTACAGGTTGCCCAAATAAGTGCAGCGATAACTTTAGCGCATGTTTTAGACCATAAAAGTAATTTGTAGAGAGTGCAAGGCAAATAAATTATGTGCATCTTCACATGGGTTGCAGGGGAGGACAAAACTTTAAAATGAATCGAGAACGCATTTAGAGGTTAGTTAGTACTCGGGGGCAAAGTATTTAAACTGAAAATTAGATTTGTCACCTTAGGCATACTACGAAACAGTCTCACAGTCTCAATAGTTAAGAAATATGAGTACGCGACCGTTCATAACAGCCTTGACGCCAAAGGAAGCCTAACGGCCGCGGCCAGATTGCAAGAAGAGGCCCAAAGATGTATTTACGAACCTTCCAACTTATCCAGGTATTCTTGCGGCGTTCCCCACTCAGCCAACAGCTTCTTCAGTTCAGCATCCATTTTAAAATATTAAAATTTGTACAAACCATTAACGGACAAAGGACAGACACTCATACAGGTTGGAGACAGGTTGAAAACTGTCGGGGACCGGCGGACTACACTCACACGCGCTCGCAACAAACACGCAGTATCCCTCCGCTGCCGCATCGCAGCTTGCAGCTTCCGCGCGCTCAAAGTAGTTCGCATGCTCGCCGGGAAAACCATGTAATTTGAACGTTTTTGCAACATGCAGATAGTTTCAGAACGCAATAAACCGATACGTTTTCACACAGCAAGAACTGGACACTTGAAACTGTCACAAAAGATATAACGGTATATTTTTGAAACGTGCTAGAACGTTCGTTGAAAATTCGATTTGTAGCAAAAGCAAGTAGCTGTGGTCCTAATGTTGTCAAACCTAACGGTACTTAGCAACATTGCTCCGCATATTATAACTTGTGCTAATATTTACAGCTAATAAATGTAAAACGTGGAGCAACTTTTTGTTAGCTACATAGCTACGGAATAGCTGTACCGCTACTGTTGTTATCTGGGTAGCTAAAACTGCTCAGCTATCGACTTTTAGCTGAAACAGCTAATTCATTTTTCTCCGTGCAAGTGAGCAATTGAAAGGTGGTACTCCAAAAGGTACCTTTTCTACTGTTCTGTTCTGAAGTCTGTGAAAAATATCCATAAACAAGTTAACACCTGAAGAGATACGGAAAGGCCTCCAAATTCGATTTTCCTGTGGCACAACAGGATACAAAACTTTTAGGGATATGATGTCTGACTCGCAGCGTATCCCAAGTGTCAGACTGCTTCAGAAATGTACCAACCTAAAGTTTGCACCTGGCATATTGGAAGAAGTTTTTGGGGCGTTGAAAACGAGATTTTACGAACTACAGGATGAAAGAGACCGCAATGTAACATTCGTTTTCTACGAATTTGCCATCAAAAAGAGGCTTGATTACGACAACAGCCTCAAGCGGCTTATTGGGAGAGACACCCTTCCTGGTCATGAACATCATCTGGCCGAGAAAGGGGACATATTCATGATGAGAGGGTGCCACAGAAAGTTCTAACAGGTGTTGGCGTACCACCTCAATCCACCGTCAGTCGATGTACAAGAAAAGAAAAAGGTAATCTTGAAACTTCTTAAAAAACTTGTTGAGGTGGGTGCTAATGTTGTGGCAAAAGTCTGTGATATGGGTAATCGAAGGCTTTTAAACCCCTTGGGGTTCTCGACTGCTCTGAAAGATTCCCTGAAATACTGCATACAGAACCCCATGAAACCACTGGCAAGATTGTGGTGTGTTGCAGATGTCCATGTATTTAAGGCCTTGAAAGGATGCTTGTGTGCAAACCGCCACCTGGAACCACCAGCTTGGATAGTGTCTCAATTTGGTTTGTCATCGAGAATGGTTGACATAGGTCATATTGAGTGGCTTGAAAAATTTCCACGTGATGTAAGTGTCAACATACCTTGTTCTGAAAGGACTAGTGCCACCAGAATTTGAAACAACAGCTTTCTTTGTGAAGCTCTGTAACCGTTGGTTTGAATTGATGACATCAAGAAGTTGCCTTGTGGCTCTTGGACTGAAAAACCGACAGGCTAATCAGCAGGATTTAGATCGTTTGAAGTTGGTGATTAGAGTATTTGAAGACATTATAATCCCTGGAGTTTGAAAAACTGTCCAAGCACCGTGAAGATGACTCCGGCGCTCCGCATGCATTTGTGCGGTGCTGGAGCGCAGGAGTCATCTTCACGGTGCTGCTGGACTGCCTCCGTTGAAAAAACACCGACCCGGCGCGCGAGCACGACTCCAGTGAGTTGGCACACCTGCGCGGCCTGTGTGGTGGGTTGCCTGACTCGCCGGCGCGAGGCACTGTCAAGGCGTGACGCCCGAGTGCATCACTGCCTTTGAGTCGTTCGCATGAGCGCGGGCGTTGCCGCAGCGGTCTGAAAGTTAAGGGGCTTGCAGGGACGGGTTGTGCCGAGATGGGACAGTTGGAGGTTGGCCGCTACCCCACCTGAGTTCGGCGTTGACAAGGGATGAACTCAGGGGCTGTTTTCGCTGGTTTCGGCAATTTTGTCGTCCTGGGGATGAACGATGCACCGGATCGACTCCAAAATTTCAGGAATGGTTCAGCCGTGTCTTTTCGACCGAGGCCACCCTTGAACGACCTTCCTACCCCTCCCGGGCGAGCAGATGGCGATAGGGGGTGGCAACCCCTATAACGGTGGATGAAAATTTCTGGCACCGGATTTTTTGACGGGGATGGGTTTGTGCCCACCCAAGGTGAGTCCCAATGAAAATTAGCGCCAAAATTCAACCTCTTTGGGACTCAAACGACACAAATGCAAAAAGGGGTGGGTCCTCCGAGGGGTTGGTACGGCCCAGGGTGGTCGGAATCGAAAAAAAAACTTGCACCGTGTACAGGAGAGGCCACTGAATCGTTTGCTGCCACTTTGAAACATTTTTGAAAACAACCCCCTCGAGGGGGTGCACTCTGAAAACCTTACAAACTATTGAAGCCTTACGAAGTGCAGTAGCTTCATATAACAAAGTATTTTGAGCATACGTAAGCTTACAAAGAAAATAGTTCGTAAATTACGAACTATTTCTTCGTATAACAAAGTAAATTAGTTTGTATTATGTATGCTCAAAATACTTCGTAAGTTTTTCAGCGTGTAGGGGTGACTAGAAAGGGGTGGGTTGGTCCGATTGCGATTCCGATTGCACGGTTGTGAAGGGGAGACTCATTTGAGTCGGTACACCACACACTTCACGTTTCCGATCATTAAAAATCAAAAATTTCGCCACCTTTCTCTCAGTTTTTACACCCTTAAGCACTGCCCGAGGTGAAATGCTCTGCGTGCAATTGCGTGCGTCTTGCGTGCGTTTTGCGTGCATCTGCGTGCATTTGTGCGTGCTGAGTGCGGGCGTATGCGTGCAAATGCGTGCACAGCGCGTGCAAATGCGTGCGCGCCTCCGCTCTCGTGCGTGCGATTGCGTGCCCTTATAAAACGAGAAGGCTCCGAAACGAGCCCGATCGGACGGCCCGAAACTGTCCTGAGGACAGTCCGAAATCTTCCGTCGGACTCCCCGAAATCTTTCCCGGACTTGCCGCGAAATGGTCGAAAACTACCACAATCAGAAGGATTTCGGAAAGTCCGAGAGCGCTAATCGGGCTTGTTCTGGGCTGTCCGAGACGAGTCCGCAAAAAAAATGGAACTGGCGTTGGCCGCGATTAGATTAGTGTGGCTGTATTCGTTCCCGGGCCCTTCGTGCTTGGAGTTTCCTCGATGCTTGTTGTCGACGTCGGAGACCACTGCGCTAACCTGAAACATGAGGGCCGGGCCCGCAGGCGAGCCTCTTCAGCAGCGCAGCCGAGCGCAGCGCTCCTTCCTCTCTCTGGCGAGCGCACCGCGCACAATACAAGATAGAAGGATGCGGTTTTCGACACGCGTCTTCTCTGAACCCGTCTCGCGGACTTTGACATGGCGGCTCGCTTCCATAGTTCGATCAGGCCAAATTTAGCAGCTTCCGTGCTCGTAGCTTTTGATTGTTTGTCAAAAATATTTTATCAAAATCTCTTCGCTTTCAAAGATTTAGGGCAGTTACCGTATTGAAAAAGCAATATTTAAGCACGCCGCACTGCGTGATCCAGCTCTTAATACTGCTTCTGCAGAATAACTGTTTCTTAAATCGCATGCTGTCTTCCCCGCAGGTATGGGAGGGTTAGAGGCGACCCGGGGGTGAGCTAGCCCCTCGCGCGCCCCGCGTGCAGCCTGGGGGCTTTCCCGCGAGCCACACAAGCCATTTGGATTTTTTTTTTTAAATTTCTAGGAATTGCCCGTGCCTAATAGCTTGAAAGGCAAACAACAGAAGGCCTACCTAGAGTGGAGAATGCCGATCAACTCAACGTTATCAGGCACTTGTTTTCAAAAATTCAAACTTGTCCAACAAGATTGGCTGTATCCCGACCGGGCCTGAGGCTTACCGACAGTCACCTCTGCATCCGGACAGAAATCGGACAGACCGTCGGACAACTTCGGACTGTCCCTAACTCTTTGCGCCCAGAATCAGGTAGTCCGTACGGCTGCGAGCGGGCTCGGGCTTGATCAGGCAAGTCCTGGATGGAAAAAGGACGAAAATCGGATCGTCCGAGTGCCATCGGACAACTTTGGAGCTGTCCCCGGCCAGTTTCGGATGAAATCGGTTTGGTAAGGGTGCGAAGTATCGGACACGGCGCCGGCCTGTTTGAGCGCCTGGAAGGTACGCAACCACTCTGAACGGGAAGTGTTCTTGTTGCATTGCGACAGGCTGATCGTACGAGCCGAGGCGTTCGGAGCCGAGCCGAGGCGTGCGGAGCCGAGCCGGTAGTTCGATTACGGAGGTGTGTTTTTCGGAAGCGCGAACGCGCGTCGTCGGGTTGACGCCGTTGCGCTCGGGCGTGGAAGGGGGCGCGCTCGGTGGCCAATGACGAATGCGCTCTCTAAGGACAAAAACGAACTCGTTTCAAAACATAGCCACTAGGCGGAAGCAAGCTCCGGGGCTGAGCCAGTACCCAATTCTTCGTCCGCCATTACAGGATGCTGGATTTGACTCTTACGGGATAAGTTATTGCTTTGAAAAAGTGCATCAAATCACCAAATCTTCTCTATTAAAACAGAAGTATTCTCACAGGTGCTTTCCATTTCCTCTCCACGAAACGGTGTTGGTTGTAGCTTCGGAACGGAATAACATTTTTCCAATTGTAGATGCAAAGACCAAGAGACTGGTGCCGATGCTTTTAATTTCTACTCCAGAGTAACTCCACTCAAACGTTAACCAATATACACGATTTAGTCGTGGCCTTGTTTCAAACTTTGTGGGTTCAAAACGTGCCACAAGGACCTGTCAGCCATTAAAGGAAAATTGGATATCTCAACAAACACATACAAGGTAGGTTTACGCCAGACCGTGTCTTGTCGTAACAGGCTTCGCGATGCTGCGCCAGTTACGACAATCCACGCCTGGCGTTACACCTACCTTGGCCTGCGGCGCTTCCCTGCTTGCCTTCGGCAAGCTGTCTCAAGGATTTTTGAGGCATTGAGTAATGCACCACGTGAAATCTGCAATAAAATTTTTTAGTCGGTCGATCCCCGTTTTCCAAGATCCTCATTCGGCCAACTGATGAAGTCGGGCTCCTAGACCCCCCTTCCGACCCCTCCTTGAAAAGGTCTTGCCGAGACCTATCGAAATCTGCAATAAAATTTTTTAGTCGGTCGATCCCCTTTTTTCAAGATCCTGATTCGGCCAACTGATGAAGTCGGGCTCCTAGACCCCCCTTCCGACCCCTCTTTGGAAAGGTCTTGCCGAGACCTATCGAAATCTGCAATAAAATTTTTTAGTCGGTCGACCCCCCTTTTCAAGATGAAGGGTCAAAGTTGATTATGTTAGTAAATTCGGGCCGAGGTAGCCAATTCGCTGGTAAAAGTTTGGTCAGGGGTCGAAATTGATTTCATTTTCGTTATCAGCACCTTCAAAAACATACGAAATCATGTAAAAATGTCTCTAAAATATAAAGTCACTGAAAAGTTGCACTTTTTCTGCCGTTTTTTTAGTGTTTTTTCGTTGGTACGACTAAATAATTTGAGATAGAGAGCTGAATTTCGGCGTGTGGCGAGCCAAGGATATACCTAACAACCCTGCAAAATCTCGTCTCGATCGGCCGAGCCGTTTGGGAGGAGTAGTGCGGACACGCAAACAGACAGACAGACAGACAAACAAACAGACAGACAGACAAAACTTTTCAACCCCACTGGAGTAACTGGCTTCGCTAATCGCTCAGCCAAAAATATCAGGAAAGTCCAAAAATTTATAAATGCAGCGCATAAGACGATTATTTTTTTCCGTTGCGAAACTCCACATTGGCCACCAATTTTTTCAGGAGAAACAGAAGACTGTTCGAAGAACAAAAAAAAAGTTGCGGATGATAAGAAATTGAAAAAGTATAAGTAAAATTTTGAAAAATACATCAAAGTATCAGGTCACTCCGTAGAGGGTTCTTCAACTTATCAATATCCGTTAAAATGGATAACGAAGTCATCTTAACTTAATTTTTCTAAGCGAAGTGGAATTCAAAGACAATACAACTAGAATTATGGTCTGCGTAAAGTGTTTATTACTCTGGTATATTTTTTAGCTTTCTTTTGTGCAACTTAAGTTGTAAAAATAAAGAGGGTTAAGTTGAAGTGATTCTTTTTGCACTAGATTCATAAACATACAGATTGAGTTATCTTCTGTTGCTAACTTTTTCAACGGAGTCATACAGACTTAAGTTGTTTCCATTTTCCGCTAAATGGGGAGCGTGTAAGGGGTCCAGTTGAGTTATGCCTCTTTTCCATGTGGATTTACTTCTGAATGCTAGGAATTGAGACAAATAATTTGGTGTGATAATGCAAACCTAACCAAGGTAAATGGTCCAACCCACCCTAACCTAACGGGGTCGTGACAGATCTTACTCTACTCGCGACAGACCTAACCTAACTAAATGGTCCAACCAACTCCAACCTAACCTAACGGGGTCGCGACAGGTCTTACTCTACTCGCGACAGACCTAACGCTAGCATAACTCAACCTAACCTGAAACTATCCGTAGTATCCCTCAGGTGCGCGTCCCGTGCACCAACTAAGGCCTGCTGGCTGAGGTGCAGTTACAGAAGTTGACACGTTTGCGCCATTGCGCACGGCGGATTATGAATCAAATTGTGACTGGTTTATAAATGAATAAACTCATGCGTGCACCAAAACAAACCATCCAGTTTCTTCCCCTTCCCCTCTATCCCCACCTCCATGCCCCTTCCCCTCTCGCCCGCGGCCGCTGCTCGCGAACGGCACCGACACCTCCCGATTCAATCTTCCCTCCTGACCAAACTAAATAACATATCAACAAACGGTTTTCTCTGGGTGGAAGCTTGTGAAAAGCCCTACAAACGCCTCGCTTTCACCCCCCATCTAAAATGACTTCTTCATGCCAAAAACTTGTCCCGAAGTTACAGAAAACGTTTTTCTTCGTTGTCGAAAAATTTTGAGCTCGCATCTTATTTGGATAGGATGGCTTTGATTGTCCGTTCTATTTCCTAGAACTTTCGTTCAAGACGTTTTTCGACAATCTCAGCCGTTTACGCATGCGGGGTGTTTTTCGTGCGCGCCGTTAGATGCAAGCCCGCCACGCAGCAGTGCATAGCGGGCCTGCCTACTTACGGGGGCTCCTTTCTTGCTTTTCTCGCTTTTCTACGTAAATCCGCCCCCATTTCTCAAGTAACATGGCGTCCTTGAGTCAATGTGAGTACGCCGCATCGAATGGTGCACACCTCGTTGCGATCGGAGGTCTGGAAGGTACTTAAACTTGCGAAAAACCTCCTTGGCTGCAGGGGGCGACGATGCTAGCCCGCCACACAGCCGTGCATGGCGTGTGCCTACCTTCAGGCGATCCGGCCTCTCGAGGCTTAAGCCCTCCGCTCGGTTTGGTAAGGGTTCGCCCGTTGGTTTTCCGATTCCGATGCAGATGCAGTCAGGTTTAGCAATAATTGGCGGAGGGGACGAGACTCCCATATTTTCATCTTTAAAACTGTTTGGCAGGTATATGACATCCAAAACTAACCGCGTCGGGCGATGCTGCATGTCGTTGGGCGTACCCTTGACTGAATGTCATATCTATTTAGTTGCGATATGTAGTCAGTAAGTCCGTGAAATCCAGACACCGACTCAAACATAACCTTGTGTACCGCGGGCGTCACACCCATCGACTTACTACTAGAAATAAGTCATGACATTCAGTCAAGGGTACGCCCAGAGGCACTCGTATCTGAAGCAACATATAAACTAAAACATAAAATGAACATATAAAGCATTTAAAAATGTTATGATTTCAACACACAACTTTTCATTTTAAATGTATTTAATACAGCTAGAGTGATTTAACTGATTTAAAGATGTAGCAGTAGTAGTAGTAGTAGTAGTAGGGGAGTAGATCTTTTGTTACATATTGTCATCTGCCAACTGTAATGTAAACCTAATGACAAACAAAAACTCAGTCAATACAATTGCATTATTTTGCTTTGAGAACCCTCTGTTTGTTTTTCAAGAGCCAATCCATGAAACAGTGTTTGGTTGAAATAATATAGCCTTCAGAATATTTCCACGAGCAAGATCGTTATTGCACCAATTAATGAAAGTGCATGAAAAGGTTGATGAAAGCTCAAGATACTCAAAACCTTATTTAATATATATTTTAAACTTTCAGTGTTGATTGCAACAAAAATACTCATGAGCTAAACAAATGCTGCACGCAGAACGCCAACAGAGATACTCGGACAGAGCTTGGGACCAAGGGTTGGAAACTGAAACACGGGGTCAAAGTGGAATCATTGCACCTCAAAATAAAACTGTTGGAAGTGGTGAACATCATGGAATGTAGGAGGGGGCGACTTTGAATTAGTGCGGGAAGAAGGAGCGGGTGAAAATTTGGATGCACCAGATAAGAAAAAAACATTTTGGCACAAACCTTATGCTTGCCTGGCAAAGGTGGACATCGGAAGGAGTTGCTATCTTTCCAGCTGTGAGGAAGAATGGTCTGCTAACCTGTCTAACAATACACCACATGCAGATGCTGGAAGCCTGAAAGCAGAAGCGAATGCATTAGCTTAGCACACCATTGAAACACAACTAAATGCCTTGTCAGTCGGCGCCAAGCAACATTCAATGCCTCAAGAAACCAAAGACAGAATAGGAAAACAATAGTGAAAATCAAAAATGTAAACATGCACTTGCAGACGCGAGGTGGGTAAGAGGAGAAGGGAGGGGGGTGGAATCAGCTGGGCGGCGCGACGCTCCGCTTCCCCGGCTCGGCTCCGCAAGCCTCGGCTCGCCTCGTCCGATCAGCCTGTCGCTATGCAACCAGAACACTTCCCGTTCAGAGTAATTGCGTACCTTCCAGGCGCTCAAACAGGCCGGTGCCGTGTCCGATACGACTTCGCACGCAATCGCAGGCATGAGAGCGGGGGCGCGCACGCATTTGCACGCGCTGTGCACGCATTTGCACGCATACGCCCGCACTGAGCACGCACTCAGCACGCACAAATGCACGCAGATGCACGCAAAACGCACGCAAGACGCACGCAATTGCACGCAGAGCATTTCACCTCGGGTGGCGCTCAATTTGAAAAAGTGCAATATTTTCAGTAGAACCTCCCCTTAAAACTGAATCTTGTGGTTCACAATTACAACAGTTCGGCCATAGTGGAAAAATATGCAGCTGTGAGGGAACAACTATGTTAGGTCGAATTGCATTTGTTGGGGTCCTGTGCAGGGCGTTTGCTGTTCGGGAAGTTGGCCGACTTGTAATCGTAAGTGATAAAAGAATTGGTAGGCCTAGTGAGCAGGGCGTGATAACTTAACATTTATTGAGATTTTAGGTGTCCATATCTCGTAA
This sequence comes from Stenchaetothrips biformis, assembly GCA_030522485.1. Lineage (NCBI taxonomy): Eukaryota > Metazoa > Arthropoda > Insecta > Thysanoptera > Thripidae > Stenchaetothrips > Stenchaetothrips biformis. The sequence goes on along the minus strand of CM060089.1, from coordinate 6,877,359 downwards.
ACGGTTAGAGATAGAAAAGTTATGCACCGGGTAACTTAAATTTAAAATTGAATTTGGAATTAAAGTTATGTGATGCATAACTTTTTTTATCTCTAGCCGTTTGCGAGATAAAATGTTAAAAATCGCATAATTCTATTATGTTATCACGCCCTGCTCGTGAGTAGGAACTAGTTAAAACAACATCGGAACAATGTAGAACAACTGATTTCCTATCGATTTACACCAGTCGCGTCTTTTTCAGAGCGTTTGCTGTTCCAGAAGTTGGCCGACTTGTAATTGTAAATGGTAATGGAAGTGGTAGGCCTCGTGAGTAGGAACTAGTTAAAACAACATCGGAACAATGTAGAACAACTGATTTCCTATCGATTTACACCTGTCGCGTCTTTTTTCCGAGCGTTTGCTGATCGGGAAGTTGGCCGACTTGTAATTGTAAATGATAATGGAAGTGGTAGGCCTCGTGAGTAGGAACTAGTTAAAACAACATCGGAACAATGTAGAACAACTGATTTCCTATCGATTTATACCAGTCGCGTCTTTTTCAGAGCGTTTGCTGTTCCAGAAGTTGGCCGACTTGTTATCGTAAACGATAATCGAATTGGTGGCCCTCGTGAGTGGGAACATGTCGGAACAACACCGGAACATTGTAGAACAATTGATTTCCTATCGATTTGTACCAGTCCGCCTTCCATTAAAAAACATGGGTCGGCTAGCTTCACTTAGCTCGAACCCGCCGCAACAGTGGAGGGGGAGCGGCCTGGCCTGGCGCGGCTTGACACGGAGCGGTCGGCTCTGCGTGCCCGGTGCATCTTCTGCTGTGCTTCCGGCAGACGACACCGGTCAGAGGTTAGGCGGCCGGCCGGTGACAGGTGTCGGGCTAGTTTGGCTGTTGACGGCCGTTGTTTAGATACAATGTCGGCAGAAGATGCATTCTTTCGAGATGTGTTCGGCTGCCGCGTGGCAGATCTTCTGTGATCTGGAGAGTTGCCGTCAAAGTTATCTGTCATGCGGGTTTTCTTTTTTCAAATGGATGATCTGAAGCAAACTGAAAATGCGAGTGCGCGAGCGACGGCTCGCTTGCTGTCCAGCGAGTGGCGCAAGGCTAAATTCACCCCCCTCCACGAAGACAATGTCGTCAAAAAGATCAAAGATATTTATAGGACATACCGAAACATTCAAAAGAGTCGATCCAGTGGTGGCCCATCGTTTGACAAGAAACTGGAAAATTTCAAAACATTGTTGAGTGAGGTGATGGAGGTGAAGGGTCAAAAACGCCAAGCTCAGCGCGCAGCTCGCAGCCTAGAGAAAATTTGCACGGGCAAAACCGAAGGAGAATCGGAGGACGACGACGCTGACGGTGAGTCCTGGTCCTTCCCTGCCTTTCCGCGGCTGCGCTCCGCCTCTCTCTCTCTCTCTCTCTCTCTCTCTCTCTCTCTCTCTCTCTCTCTCTCTCTCTCTCTCTCTCTCTCTCTCTCTCTCTCGCTCTCTCCCTCTTTCTCGCTCTCTCGCTCTCTCCCTCTTTCTCGCTCTCTCGCTCTCTCCCTCTCTCTCTCTCGACGTGAACGCGACCGCGCTGAAACTGATCTCTCTTTTCTGCATATTTTAATGCCCAGAGTGCTCGGATAATACCGGGGGAGTGAGAGTTGGACTGTGTGTGAGCTGAGAAACTGTGAATAGTGTTAGTGGATCGATTGATTTAGTATTTTGCAAAATACCGGTAGTTGCCTAATGTGGTGAACCGAGTTTTGAGGTTAGGGGTGGCACCAGCAACTGCCCGCCCGCTAGAACTTTAGGTTGGCAACGCCGACTCTCGTGTCGCCGCTGGAGTGGTAGCCCTGGCGTGGAGTAAACATCACAACCACTAGCAGAAGGAATTATGGCGATTCGCATGGTTTGCAAAGAAGAACTTCCTATTGATTATGTGCAGTGCTCGAAGGGATGTACACTGCACTTCGGTACATGTGCTGGAATTCAGGAATCTTCCTGGAGGAAGAATCCTAACAAATCACAATGGAAGTGTCAGCTGTGTCGGAGGGATCCATCCAAACCTCACTCTGATCAAGTGACAGCAGAAGAGAGGAGAAACTTCATGAAGACAGTCAATGACAAGCTAAGTGAGGTGAAAAAGATTGAGACGACGAATAATCTTATCATGGAGAAGGACGAATTACATGGAGTCGCTACGGGGGCCATGGGCGGCACCATCTGTCGAGAAGATGTTAGAGAGAGAAAGAGGTTCGGTAGTTGGTTTATATGTCCACCCGTCTCGTTTTAGTGCGAAAAAATGTCGCCTGGCATTTCCTTGACACCATTCGAGATACATTATGCCGTTTGTTTGGTCAAAATCGCTTTATCGTCGGCGTTTGGTGGTCAAGAAGATGGGGAACTATGTCCGTCTCTCTCTAGCATTTTCTCGACACATCGTGTCATCGCTATTCAGGCCCATTGTAGGTGTTTTGGGGGTTTGAAGGTTTATATAAACCTAGCGTTGCAATTCTGTGGACTCTAAGGAGTCAATTGATGAGTGAGTCAGGTCTGTACTGCCAATACAGCCGGAGTTAAGTGGTCAAAACCAAAGCTCTGCGCGGTCCCGTAGCTACTCCATGTAATTCGTCCTTCTCCAAGATCTTATCGTTACACTGAAAAAATCTGTTGACTTCATGAGTGCAAAATATGATGAAGTTATAGCTAAACTGAACAACATTAAAGAAGACCGTAAACAACATGCAGCTGCATTTAACAAGTTGCAAGAAGAAGTGAGAGCGAAGGATGAGGTTATTAATAATCTTGCAATTCGGTTGAGGACAGTGAACAATATGCCCGAAACAAGAACATGGAAATGAGAGGAGTGGAGTTTATCAAAGGTGAAAACCTTCACACCATAATGAAAAACATTGCCACAGAAATTGGGGTTGACTACCTCAATGATGACATAGATATTGTTCACCGATTGCCATCCAGGAGAGGCGATGGACCCCCCAAAATTGTCGCTCAGTTTGCTTCAAGAACAAAAAGGAACCTTTGGCTGAAGAAGAAAAAATGATGGTGGTGCTCTGATCAGTAAGGCGATTGTACCTCGAGGCACTGGTGAGGGAAGAGTCTACCTGAACTCTCATCTCATCCCGGAATGGAAACAGCTTTTATGGATGGCCAAGCAAAGGGGCAGACCCAACGGATACAAGGTGATCTGGTTTCAAGATAGCAAGATACTGGCGAAGAAAACCTTTACTGATACTCGTGCCGTCCAAATCACTTGTGAAGCAGACCTTGTGCATCTTGGACCGTCCAGCGAATAAGTGTTTGACCTGTGTTTACGTGTTTACTCATTTCCTACACCTGTGATTTATTATGGCCTGTGAATTAGTGCAATCAGTTGCTGAGAAATATAGGAATGAGTTAAAAGTCATGCATATTAATGCACAGTCACTTAGTTGTTCACATCATTTTGATGAATTCATATCTTTATTTGGGGATGGCAAAATTGATATTATTGCTGTCTCTGAAACCTTCTTTAAGGATAACAGCACTACTTAAGACAGTAATTATAATGTAATGATGGTTAAAAGGAAAAATAGAAATGGAGGTGGAGTTGCAATCTATGGTAGAGAGTGTTTGAAAATGAAATTACTGGCAACGTCAGATGGGGAAGAGGGTAAGCCAGAGTATTTAATCTGTGAGATTACTTTTGGTTCTGATAAGCTTTTGTTTGCTTGTATGTATCGACCACCCCATATATGTCATCTTGATATTTTTCAGGAAGAGCTTTGTACTTTTATGCCCCGTCATAAATATACAATTCTATGTGGTGATCTCAATGCAAGGTTTGGAACGGAGGAATGGGAAACAAAGCTAGTAAACAATATGTTAATTCAATGTAACCTTACCCCTGCTCCTCTTAACCATACTTTTCATACTGCTTATAGTGATTCAACACTGGATGTAATTGCAAGTAATTGCAACGATATTATGGTAGAGTATGGACAAACTGAGGCACCAGGCTTCTCTGAGCATGATCTCATATTTGCTGTATTTAATATGAAAGTTCCCAGATTCCAAAGGAAGAAAATAACATATAGAGATTTTAAAAGATTGGATCTTAATGAACTCTTTGAATATGGTAACACTTTATCCTGGGAGGATAACTTAACAATATCAATGAAAAAGTCCAACTTTTTAACGATCTCATGTTTAATTTATTTGATACCTGTGTAGTGTTGGGACACTTCGAGTGGTAAAGGGCGTAAAGGACGACAGAGAGTGAAGGATTGACTGGTTTATTAAGAGAACCGAACAGCTCGAGACCAGGCTACAGACTGTTGGCCGAGCCATAGGCGAGGCTCAACTTATAGGTTTGGCAACAATAGCGATAGAAGTGGAAGGGGAACTGAGGTGGGAGTATCAATAGTGGAACCTTGGCCAAGGTGGTAGCTCTATGCCAGAGAAAGGAAGAAGAGGATGAATAAAAAGTTGAACTGACACTTGTTGATGTAGCTTTTCAAACTGGTAATTCATTACACCACTCCCCCTTTAAAAAAAATACTTTTTCACCTTTCACCATAAAATCACATTAAGTTCCTCACTTCAAATGATCTGTTGCCAAAACCTTCACACTCTAACACTTCATGAATTTTTTAAAACTCGTTCAAAGCTGTAAACCTATTCTCGTCTAGGCCCATCAGACTCAAGATAAGGTTGTCCAGACCTTTCTTGACACGCCGTCGACGATCAAACAAAAATTTGATCCTCCTATATAGTGGTTCAACAGCGACTCTCATGGCACGTCCAAAAACTAGTTAGGGACGCCATCCTGAGGTACAACCGTTTAGCCTGATCAACACAACTACTGCTAGAACTAAATACAGAAAATTGATTATTTCGTTGGTCTGAGCTTCAAGTTCTGGGTTCTCGTAGACTCTGGTAGACTCTTGTACACAACTCTCCAGACGATTCTTATAGACAAATTTCTCCTGTAACACACATAAACACTGCGCACAGACTTTATGGCCTTATGGCTTTGTCCAAAGCTTTAATGTGAGTATTTTTCTGTGTAGCGACTCGGTTCTTTCGATAGTATACCTAAACTAGTTATCTCTTTAAGGCTCATTTTAACTGTGCTCTTTGGGCTACTAATCGCCCTTGGAATCCAAACGGCATCAATTGGGGTATTATTGTGGGTGCTAACGGCAGTGCTTCATGGAGTACGCACACCCCGGCCTCATCTGGCAGCTAGATTAGTCATGACGAATGGCGCTGTGCCTTCTCAGCCATATGTCCCAGCTGTCCAAATCGCTATGTGCTCCGAGTGGTGCCCTGTGCTCCAACTACCTGCCCCGTCCGGCTAGGTTTTGTGGGGATTCCAGTTCCCCCAGCTCCGGTGCCGGTCCCTGTTGCTGCACCCGCCATTCCGGACAGCCCACCTGCTACAACTTAATGTGATTTGTTGGACATGCTGGTCCAATTTTCTTTGTGTGTAGTTTTGATGTTTTGGTTTCATTCATTGTTTCTGTCTTCTTTGTCACTTCTTCTCATTTTATCCTTCTTTTCGTTTTTTTTTAGATTCTTTTCCTTAATCTTCCTCTGTTACCTTCTTGAATCGTTTAATTTCCCGGATCTCTCCTTTCTCTGTTGTTACTCACAATGCCAATAAACCATGTTCATTCCTTGATTGCCCCTTGTCCTTTTTAACCTGCTCATGTACATCATATTAATTGGGTGTAGGGTAGTCACACTCGTCTGTTTCCTCTTAGTTTCGCCTTCTTTTGTCTTGCCTTTGTTGTCTTTACTTGTTGTCTTGCTCGTCTTTGGACTCCAATCTTGACTGCTTTCTTCCTTTAGTTTTGTCATACGAATCCTGTTCCATGGCCGTGTTCATGGCTAACTCCCGTACTTTTACTCGGAACCAATGTTTCGTGGGGGACTTTGGTCAAGTCAAGCTTCCAGGGCCTCGGGCCATTTTTAATGTGAGTAATTAATAAGCTCAGAGGGAAGGACCTGGGCCCCATTTTGCTTCCGTGAGCCCCCAGTCTTGTCTGGTTTAGGCTCATGTTGCATGCTGCCACTGGGCCATAAACAAGCCTGGTGCCCTTCCCGGCATCAACCAGTGGGAGATGGTGACCGGCGGCGCTTCCAGCGTCCATGAAGTGATAGAATTGGCGTTCAACATTCCATCTGAACTGCTGCAGTGCCGGTTCTGGGGAGTTAACCCCACATGCCCACGCCGTGAACTTGGTGCAGTTTCTACATGCAGCAATTGTTGTGTGGAGAGAAAAAGCTGATACGAGGCCATGGTATACCATACCCTGAGGTACCCCCTGGTGTGTCCTCGTGCCGACGCTAATGAGGGTCGGTGGGCGTGGCTTTGTCGGGGGGAGGGGGTCACGGTTCGCTGCACGCGATGGCTGCCGGCTCGTTGAGCGTCCCTAACCTATCCTAACCCAAGTGAAGGGCGTAAGTGAAAGGGGCGTAAGTGAAAGGGGCTTAAGTGAAAGGGGCCTAAGTCCGTCACGGTTCGGTGCGCGTCCCTAACCTAACCTAACCTAACCTAACCTAACCTAACCTAACCTAACCTAACCTAACCTAACCTAACCTAACCTAACCTAACCTAACCCATCCTGGCCTAACCTAACCTAACCTAACCTAACCTAACCTAACCTAACCTAACCTAACCTAACCTAACCTAACCTAACCTAACCCAAGTGGAGGGCGTCAGTGAAAGGGGCGTAAGTGAAAGGGGCCTAGATCCGTCACGGTTCGGCGCGCGTCCCTCACCTAACCTAACCTAACCCAAGTGAAAGGATGCATCTCAAGGGCGTCAGTGAAAGGGCGTAACTCAGGGACGACGGTCGCGGGGGGGTATTGCCGTGGCATGGGGTACCGCCGCAGCTCGGCGTATCGCCTGCGTGCGCTCGCCTAGTGCACCAGCTCGGCGTATCGCCTGCGTGCGCTCGCCTAGTGCACGTCGTGCTTGCGTGCGGGGTATCGCCTCCTGGCTCGGGTAGGCATCCCTGCTGTCTGGCTGTGCCGCTGGAGGTTCGCTACGTACGCTCGCGCGCCTGGCGCCGCGCCGCGCGGTGTGGTGGGGGAGGGCGGTGTGCACGCCGCCCCTCCCCCCGGGCCTGCAGCCTCTCCGGCCCGCCTCCCCCTCCCCCAACCCTGCGACGCCTCCGCCCCCCTCCCCTCCCCCCGGCCTGCAGCGACCCCGGCCCGCCCCCTCCCCTCCCCAACGCCCCCCCCACCGTACCCACGGTCAAGGTTCAACCGCAGGTGAAAGTGATGCGCAACCTATCATTCTACGGTAGCACTCCCCTCCTGCAAGGTCGTTCCATGTCTGGGTCCAGGGTCCGCACCTCGACACCTCACCCCGACGCACCGTCCCTGCCGCTGGCCATGGTAAGCCGCTCCACCGTCGCCCACTGATTTGCGTGCTTCCTGTCCTCCGTCCTACCCCCAACGTCCTTGTGCACTGTTGTCTGTGTGTGTGTGTGTGTGTGTGTGTGTGTGTGGAATCTTTCACATACCACGCGTGAGCCATATCGTCCTCGCCGTGTGCGCGTTAGCTTATATGTTTCTTTCACGTCAGTTGAGCCTTGTTTTCCTGTGTTGACCTCAGCGCGTGTTGAGTGGCGCAGCCGCAGGCGTGCGCGCCTCTCCCTCTCATGGTGTGGGGCGGCTTCTCGACGCTGTTCTGTGAGAGTTTCCTAGACGACTTGATATCTTCACTCAGACGCATCGACGATGACACAGACGATTTGTTTGAGCGCGCTGTAGTGGCGTGCGTCCTTGGTGTTTGGTACTCGGACGGGCCGGACGAGTCCTCTACACGCGGCTGGCCCTTGAGCCTCCGCAACACCCTCGAGCGGGCCTACTTCCCATGCCTCCGCGCCGAGATGGCGGCTTGCACGCCGGCAGGCGCCAGCTCGCTGCGTGACGATTTGCAGACGTTTGTATCCATGTGGGTGCTTGAGCAAGCCGGGCGCAGCGGTCCGTGTGCCGTCTGCGAGGAGTGACTGTGTGCGTGTGTGTGTGTGTGTGTGTGTGTGTGTGTGAGAGAGAGAGAGAGAGAGAGAGAGTGAGAGAGTGAGGGAGAGAGAGAGAGAGAGAGAGAGAGAGAGTGAGAGAGTGAGGGAGAGAGAGAGAGAGAGAGATGTTGCACTCGTGCGCGTCGTGCGGTCGCGGTTTTGCGACTCGCGCGCTGGCCCTGCGCCACGCGCGCACGCACCGGCCCGTCCATGCGTGCGCGCCCTGCAAAAGGACGTTCTCTTCGCGTCGTCACTATGAACTGCACATGCAGTCCCACCCGAACAAAGAGTGCACCGTGTGTGGGAAAATGTTCGCGACTGGGCAGCGGCTCCGCCGACATGTGACGAACGCGCACAGCACAGCCCCCTGGATCAAGTGCACGGTGTGCACCTTCAAAACGCGGAAACGTCCCACTATGGACGCGCACATGAAAGCAAAGCATCCCCTTCAACGGGTTTGCGAGTTTTGTTGCCGCTCCTTCAGGCATGTCGGGGCGTACCTGACACACCGCCGGTTCCACACCGCGCGCGCGCGCGCCCAACACGTGCGCCGCTGTGCTTTCTGCCGGAAGCACTTTAAGTCCGCGTTGGCGCGTTCATGCCACATGAAACATTGCCTCAAACGTCGCCGTGTCTTGCAGCAAACAGGCGGCGGGGCCGCCGAGGGCGACTACGTGTGGGATTCCCAGTTCGCGCTGTCCGCCGCTGCGGCCACGCATAGCCTTGCTGTTGAGGGTGTTGATGAGGGTCGCGACCTGAACATGGCACTCATCACCTACAAGCCAGCTTTGGTTCAGAAGTTCTCTGCTGAGACGGCCCGCCTGCGTTCCTGTGTTGTGTGGGTGGTGGTGCGAGTTGCGGCGACACGCGAGACGGACGCGGACGGGACGCAACGCCAAGAAAAGTTTTTGAGATCGAACAATCACACCCTGCTTCCCGGTTCAGACATGGAGCATGAAGCAGAGCAGTGCATCTTAGAATTGATCCATTCGTCTGATCGACTGAAACTGGAAGGTTCGTCCTGGAATGTGACTGAGATTTTGTTCATCGAAGTTGGTGTCGTCGAGAAGCTGCCGCTGTCCGGGGGCTCTTGGCAGCCCCTACCCCCCTTCCTCAGAAACTCAAAATTTGGTCTCATCAATGTCAAATCGAAGAATGGCCAATGCTTTCGCGACTGCATCCTTGCAGCGCTGCACCCCGTACCGCGACACCCCGAGCGCGTCTCGCAGTATCGTCGGTTCCGCCACACTTTGCATTTTGGCAACCTGAAATCAGCATACTTCCCGCTGAAACATGCTTCCCGCTTTGAAAAGTTGAACCCGGGCATTGCCCTCACCATAGTCGGTGTGGATGAACATAAAAATTTCTTCCCACTGTACACCTGTCCTGAGCGCCGGCGTCACATCGTGACGCTGTTGTTTCTCCCGGGTGAAAGCCGCCACCATTACGTGCTGGTGAAGGACCTGAACAAATTGCTGCAGGGTGTGACCCGCTCTGGCCGGCGTAAATTCGTGTGCCGGTTTTGTTTCAATCATTTCCCCACGCCTGAGGCGTGCGACTCGCATAGCGCGAGCTGTGGCATGTTTGGCACTCAAAAAACAGTGTTTCCGGAAGAGGGGTCGCAGATCAGTTTTAATTACAACCTTCTATCGAAATGTGAGAAACTCCCACATATTCTATTCTACGATTTTGAAACGATGCCGCAGCCTATTGTGGATGAGGTGGGGGTGGAGAGGGAGGCGGAGGAGGAGGTGGAGGAGGAGCCGGCGGAGGTGGAGGAGGAGGAGGGGGTGGAGCTGGCGGAGGCGGAGGCGGAGGAGGAGGGAGGGGCCACCATGGCGGCTGTCGCCGCTGCGGCGCGACGCGGCGGGACGGCCCGCCCCAGGCCGACGGCTCGCTCGGCCCGCCCAGCCACCCACAAGACGCACAGACACATCCCCGTGGCCTACGCGGCGGTTTTGACCGATGCAGAAGGGAACAAAGCGGCCGAACCCATGGTGCACTTTGCAGAGGTGGGGGTGGCTGAGCACTTTGTCTCCCGGGTGGTGGCCCTGGAGGCCGAATTGTTTTCCCAACGCCCTGACTTTCCTCTCCACATGTCGCTAGAGCAGCAGAGAGCGTTTGAGGCGAGCACCCGCTGCGGCATGTGCCGCGCGTTCTTCAGCAAGAAGAACAAACCCGTGGCCGACCATTCGCACGAGGTTGAGTTCTTCAATTATCGCGCGGCGCTTTGCAAACGCTGCAACATGTCCCGCCGTCGGGCCCCCACCTTGACGTGCATAGCGCACAATGCTGAAAATTTCGACAACCACCTCGTGTGGGCAGCCTGCGTGCAGCACCCTGCCTTACAGGGGCGTACGATCCGGCTCATTCCCAGGACCAAGACAAGGTACATTACCTTCAGCATTGTGATTGAAAGACCCAACAGGACGATCGTGTTCTTGGACAGCCTGAACCATTTCCATTCGAGTTTGGATAAGATCACGCAGGGCCTGGCCGAGGCCGACCTGCGCGCCACTCGTCAGCTGTTCCCAGATGAAGGGTTGAGGGCCTGCGTGCGTCGCAAGATCCCCTTCCCGTACGAGTACTTCAGCCGGTATGAGAAATTTGAAGAAACAGAGCTGCCGCCCCCAGAGTGTTTTTACAGCGCGCTCACCAACAAGCACATCAGCGCCTCGGACTACGAGCACGCTCAGACTGTGTTCCGCGCCTTCCACTGCGCCAATCTCAGAGACTTTTGCCTGCTGTACTGCGTTCTGGACTGCTCGCTCTTGGCAGATTTCTTCAACACGTTTCGTAGGGAAACCTACGACAACTTTGAGCTTGAAGCCGGCAAGTTTGTTAGCGGCGCCAGTTTGTCGTGGCACTGCGCGTTGAAGATGACACGCGTGCGTTTGGACCACGTCACTGACCCCACTATGTATCAGTTTTTTGAGAGTGCCGTGCGCGGCGGGTTGTCAGTCATTACCCACCGCGCCGCGCACGCCAACCACGAGGGCATGCCCGACTACGACCCCGCCCGCCCACGCGCCGAGTTTGTCGTGTTGGACTTGAACGGGCTCTACGCCAAATGTTTGAGTTCGCCCCTCCCCGTCGGCGACTTTTCGTGGATGTCTGAGGACGACATAGCCGCCTTTGATTTGGATAGTGTGAGCGAAGACGCCACGCACTCCTACATGATGGAAGTCACTCTCGATTTCCCAGCAGAGTTCCACGAAAAGTGGGCGGAATTTCCCCCCTGTCCTGTGAAATTCGCCCTGAAACGCGAGGACCTGACCCCAGAGCAGCTGGCGATGTACGAAGCGTGCGGGCTGCGTCCCCCACCGGTGGATGTGAAGCTGGTGTCGCACTTGGGCCCGCGGGAGCGTTATGTGGTGCACGCGCTGGTGCTCAAGATGTACGTCAAGCTGGGCGTCAAGGTGCGCTGCTATCACCGCGGGGTGCGTTTCCGTCAAGAGGCCTGGCTGCGCCCGTACGTGCACTATCACGCCGAGAAGCGGCGGCACGCCTTGACCACCTTCCTCTCCAACTTTTATAAGTTCTTCCTTAACGCTATTTTCGGTTACACGCTGAAAAACGCGAGAAACCACACCCATGTGGAAGTGGTCAGGACACGCGACGCGCTGTTGAAAAAAACAAAAATGGGAAATTTCCACAGCGTCGCGGTGTTTGGTGAAGATTTAGCTGCCGTGCAGATGACGCCATCCAGTATTAAGCTGGATTCGCCTGTCGCTGTCGGGGTGTGTGTGTTGGATCTGGCGAAAATGTACGCTTATGAGACCTATTTGAAGATCAAGGCGTGCTGGCCCGACTCTCAGCTTTGTCTGCACGACACCGACAGTTTTGGGTTTTTGTTGCGGGGGCCCAAGTCGGCGCACCAGGGTTACCAGGAGATGGGTCGTGAAATAATGGACTTGTCCAATTTCCCGCGCGACCATCCGCTGCATGACGACACCAACAAGAGGGTTCCGCTGTTCCTCAAAGATGAATATCCTTGTAAAGTGATCCGCCACTTTTGGGGTCTGAGAGCTAAGGCCTACTGCTTGCAGTTCCAGGAGGAAGAGGAATCTGTGAAAAAATGTAAGGGCATTCCCGGGAATGCGTTGAAGCAGCAGGTCACCAGCTCGGACTACAAAAAGTGCATAGAAGACAATGTGAAGAAATTTGTCAATTTCAACTACATCAGGAGCGACGAGAAGCACCGCGTGTATGGGTGGACAACAAGAAAAACCTGCTTGGCCAATCTCGACCTGAAACGCGTGTTGCAGCCTGATGGTATTTCCAGCCTGCCTTACTTCTACGCAGGGCCAGTACCCGCGCAACTTCCGGCGCGGCCGGACGATGCCTGACCGCGGTCTCCTGCTGTTTCTGTTGGGCGTTATCTTGTTGGGGTGAGTGTCGTGTGGCGCGGCGCGGCGCGGGTCCGTGCGAGAGCGAGAGAGAGAGAGAGAGAGAGAGAGAGTGTGTGTGTGTGTGTGTGTGTGTGCGTGTGTGTGCGAGCGGGTGAGAGAAAGAGAGAGAGAGAGAAAGAGAGAGAGAGAGACGCCGAGGCGTCGCTGCCCGCCCGGCGGGTGTGTGTGTGCGAGCGGGTGAGAGAGAGAGAGAGAGAGAGAGAGAGAGAGAGAGAGAGAGTGACGCGGCGAGGCGCCGCTGCCCGCCCGGCTCGTGTGCGTGTGTGTGGAATTTGCCCATCCTCGCTCTTGTTGCAGCTGCGTCGGCGCACGGTGTCGCCTCAACCAGTCGGTCCTTCAAGAGTACGTGTGCTTGAACGAGGCGGATTTTGAAGTCGTTTTTGACGCGTGGATAGCCTTTTGCGAGACTTTTCCTGACGATAACAACATCACCCGCATTGATACTATCCGCCTGTGGGAAGGCTTCAGTGGGTTGGCTCCGCTCCGCCCCCTGCAGTCGACCGTCGACTACCCCGTCCGCTGTTCTTGGTGTGCGCTCGCGGTGTTGTGTGCGTGCTGTGGGCTGGTGGGCGTCGCAGCGCTGCGTCGCTCGGCGCGGGCATGGCGCACGCCGACCACGTAGCCGCCTTCCGTGGCGACTGCCGCCATTTAAAGTTCCAGCACCCCTTTTCGGCTGCCGTGATTGGGCCTAGTTCGGCTGGCAAAAGTTCTCTGATTTTACGCATATTAAAACATCGGAAGAGCGTCATTTCGGGTGACATTGACCATTTTTATTGGTGTTTACCGCCCGACGCCGTCGTGCCGCCCGACGTGCTGCGGAGCGACGATGCTTTCACTGTCATCCGCGGCGTACCGAAGCCCGAAGAAATTGCCCCCAATTCGTTGGTTGTTTGCGACGACCTCGACGCCGCGTCCCAGACGCCCGAGTTTGCTTCGTTTTTTACAGTGCACTGCCACCACAAACGTATCAGCTTAATCCAGGTTAAACATAACTTGTACTTGAAATCGCCGGTATCCCGCGAGATATCGCTGAATACGCAGTATTTTATTTTTTTGAAAAATCCTAGAAGCCCCGCTACGTTTTTACACTTCTGCACGCAGTCGCTCGGCAAACGCGGCGCTCATTCATTGTATGATATGTACTTAAGTCATATGCAGCGTCCCTTCGCTTACGTCGTATGCGACCAGACCCAACGCTGCCCGCCCGCTTACCGCTTCCGCACGAACGTGCTCCCGGACGATGGCGTGCTGACCATCTTCGCGGCCCCGGAGGACTTAAAAACGTTGGCGGGCGACGCCCAGTAAACAGTATGGACGCGCTGCGCGGCCGAAGCGGACACCTGTTCCACACGCTCTCCGCGGCCTCGCCCCGCCGCCGGCGCGCTCTGCTGGCCACCCTGTCACCGCGTGAGGTTGCCGACTTGTGCGAAGCCGTGCTCAATTCTATTTCGCCCGACGGTGGGTGTCCGTTGGACGCGGCCGGGGCGCGACGCTGCGCCCGCCACAAGCAGGCGCTGCGGCGTCTTGCCTTCGACAGGCAGTTAGGTTGGCGCGGTAAAAAGAAACTCATCGTGCAAAAGGGGGGCGGGCTGTGGCTGTTGCCTGTGTTGGCTAGTGTCCTCGGCGCGTTCGGCCACAAAATTTTTTAGCATGCCCCACAAACAATACTTCGTGCTGAACCAGGAACAGCTTGACCGTTTGCGCGGCCAGGGCGTCGGTCCGCACCTCGACAGCGAGAGACGCAAAACGTTACGCGAGACATCGAAGAAAAAGTCGTCCAGTTACGCCGATTTCGTGAAATACCAGCACGCTTTCCAGCAGTTCCTCAACTACCTCACGTCAGAGCAAGATAACCCGCTCTCCATACCGATATTGCCCACCCCACCCGCCGAGCGCAAACAACGTGAGAGCACCGGCGTGTTCTTGTCGCCCCCACCCGTGCGCAGGGCGGCCCCGCCTCCACCATTCCCCGAGCCCCCCACCCCACCCCCGCCGCAGCCCGCCCCCAGCGGGCCGCGGCCGGTCGACGACACGCCGCCCCCAAGCGGCAGCAGGCCGCCGCCGGTCCCAAGCGGCAGCAGGCCCCCGCCCGGCCCCCGCGCGGACCCCGACACGCCCAAGGTCAAAAAGGAGGGAAAACCGAAAAAGCGGTTGGACGAGCTGCAAACGCCCTCTCGGAAATTACGCCCGCGGGTCAAATCGACACGGACGAGCCCCTTGAACCCGACGACGCGACGGTGGCTGTCGCTCCAACATTGAAAGACATCACCGATTTTTGGACCAACACGAAAGAAGCGTCCACATTTGCCGGGAAAAAACACTTGGTCGAGGCGTTGATGCGGCGTTACCCCGATGTCCCGCGTCATGCCATGCTGAAGTTGGCTTCGGAAGCGCTCTCCAAGCTTCCCGCTTACACCATTCACGCTCCGAGGCGACGCCGCTTCGTGACGCATTTTTACAATATACCCAAAATGTATTGGCTATGTGAAATTGATTTAGCACACGTATCGCGGTATAGCGAGGAAAACGATGGTATTCAATATTTGTTAATTTGCGTGGAGGCTGCGTCGCGTCGGTTGTTTGTCGGGTGCTGTGCGAATAAGACGACGGAGGTGGTGACGGCCGCCATGGAGAAGCTGCTCGATGAGATGCCTTTGACACCGGAAGTCGTGCGCAGCGACCGGGGGTCGGAATTTACGAGCAGGCATTTCAACCGCATGCTCAAAAAAAGAGGGATTTTCCATCAATATGCGACAAATGAAAGCAAATGCGCGCTGGCGGAACGTTACATTCGCATCGTTTTCGACCGTGCGTTTCGCTTGCTCACGTTCAAAAATTCCCTCCGCTTCATCGATGATCTGCCTGCCTTGGTGCACGCGATCAACGCCTCGAAGCACTCGCATACAGGCGTCGCTCCGCTCGCATTCGAGCCGGAACGAGATATGTACCGCGTGTGGGAGAAGACGGTCCTGAAAAATAAGCCCGCGTTGGTGAGGGAAGCTAAAAAATCCTTCCGGTTCCGCTTGGGTGACCGCGTGCGCACCACGTTGGTGTATGAGCCGCTGGCAAAGGGTTACACCGGCTACCACACGCCGGAGTGGTTCACCATCATCGCTCGGCAGCGCGGCCCGCCTCGCAGTTACAGCCTGATGGACATCGAAAAACGTCCTATTGGTGGGCAATATAACGAAAAAGAGCTCATATTAGCCCAGGACCGCGACGACCAGAGGTACCCTATCGGCCGCGTGTTCGACGTTCGTCGACGGCGCGGCGTGCGCGAACAGTTAGTCTCGTTCCGAGGTTGGCCGCGTCACCACCGTGCGTGGGTGGTTTCAGAATGAGGCAGCTCAGCTCGCAAGCCCAAGCGACAGATAAAGACTTTTATATGACGCTCTTATCAGATAGTAGCGGCTTTCTGTATAGTCATAACTCGCAGAGCGAATTTGTTGTGGAACTTCAAGAGCCGCTGCACTTGGAGGGCAATTATGCGGTGGCTTTGCTCGAGTTGATGATCAATCCAGAGTTAAATATCGATCTAGGAAGCGACGAGGAGGAGCTCAGCGCGCCTCTCCCCGAGCCGCGTCGCCGCCTCTTGCGCCCCGGCTTGGCGAGCGGGAGTTTAGTACAGAATGGGCCTCCGCCAGCCCAACATGCTTCCCCTCCGTTACGTCCGCCGTCTCGCAGCTCCGCCGCGGTCCCGGCGGGTGCGGCGAACCCGACGCGCTCGCCGTCGACGACGCCTTCGCCGGCGGCCCTAGGCCAAGGCCAAGGCCAAGGACAAGCCCTACCAGCCCCGCAGGCCCTGACGGCCCGCGCCGCCCCGAGCCAGCCAGGCCGGCAGGCTGCTGGCGCGGCGCCGAACGCACCGCAAGCTCCCCCTCCCCCACCCCGCCCCGCCTCGAGCCTGGCTGGCTCGACGCGGGGCCGGACGGCGCGCCGCCTGGCGGCGCGGCGGCGGCCTGCGAGCCTGGCTGGCTCGAGGCGGGGCGGGGTGGGGGAGGGGGAGCTTGCGGTGCGTTCGGCGCCGCGCCAGCAGCCTGCCGGCCTGGCTGGCTCGGGGCGGCGCGGGCCGTCAGGGCCTGCGGGGCTGGTAGGGCTTGTCCTTGGCCTTGGCCTTGGCCTAGGGCCGCCGGCGAAGGCGTCGTCGACGGCGAGCGCGTCGGGTTCGCCGCACCCGCCGGGACCGCGGCGGAGCTGCGAGACGGCGGACGTAACGGAGGGGAAGCATGTTGGGCTGGCGGAGGCCCATTCTGTACTAAACTCCCGCTCGCCAAGCCGGGGCGCAAGAGGCGGCGACGCGGCTCGGGGAGAGGCGCGCTGAGCTCCTCCTCGTCGCTTCCTAGATCGATATTTAACTCTGGATTGATCATCAACTCGAGCAAAGCCACCGCATAATTGCCCTCCAAGTGCAGCGGCTCTTGAAGTTCCACAACAAATTCGCTCTGCGAGTTATGACTATACAGAAAGCCGCTACTATCTGATAAGAGCGTCATATAAAAGTCTTTATCTGTCGCTTGGGCTTGCGAGCTGAGCTGCCTCATTCTGAAACCACCCACGCACGGTGGTGACGCGGCCAACCTCGGAACGAGACTAACTGTTCGCGCACGCCGCGCCGTCGACGAACGTCGAACACGCGGCCGATAGGGTACCTCTGGTCGTCGCGGTCCTGGGCTAATATGAGCTCTTTTTCGTTATATTGCCCACCAATAGGACGTTTTTCGATGTCCATCAGGCTGTAACTGCGAGGCGGGCCGCGCTGCCGAGCGATGATGGTGAACCACTCCGGCGTGTGGTAGCCGGTGTAACCCTTTGCCAGCGGCTCATACACCAACGTGGTGCGCACGCGGTCACCCAAGCGGAACCGGAAGGATTTTTTAGCTTCCCTCACCAACGCGGGCTTATTTTTCAGGACCGTCTTCTCCCACACGCGGTACATATCTCGTTCCGGCTCGAATGCGAGCGGAGCGACGCCTGTATGCGAGTGCTTCGAGGCGTTGATCGCGTGCACCAAGGCAGGCAGATCATCGATGAAGCGGAGGGAATTTTTGAACGTGAGCAAGCGAAACGCACGGTCGAAAACGATGCGAATGTAACGTTCCGCCAGCGCGCATTTGCTTTCATTTGTCGCATATTGATGGAAAATCCCTCTTTTTTTGAGCATGCGGTTGAAATGCCTGCTCGTAAATTCCGACCCCCGGTCGCTGCGCACGACTTCCGGTGTCAAAGGCATCTCATCGAGCAGCTTCTCCATGGCGGCCGTCACCACCTCCGTCGTCTTATTCGCACAGCACCCGACAAACAACCGACGCGACGCAGCCTCCACGCAAATTAACAAATATTGAATACCATCGTTTTCCTCGCTATACCGCGATACGTGTGCTAAATCAATTTCACATAGCCAATACATTTTGGGTATATTGTAAAAATGCGTCACGAAGCGGCGTCGCCTCGGAGCGTGAATGGTGTAAGCGGGAAGCTTGGAGAGCGCTTCCGAAGCCAACTTCAGCATGGCATGACGCGGGACATCGGGGTAACGCCGCATCAACGCCTCGACCAAGTGTTTTTTCCCGGCAAATGTGGACGCTTCTTTCGTGTTGGTCCAAAAATCGGTGATGTCTTTCAATGTTGGAGCGACAGCCACCGTCGCGTCGTCGGGTTCAAGGGGCTCGTCCGTGTCGATTTGACCCGCGGGCGTAATTTCCGAGAGGGCGTTTGCAGCTCGTCCAACCGCTTTTTCGGTTTTCCCTCCTTTTTGACCTTGGGCGTGTCGGGGTCCGCGCGGGGGCCGGGCGGGGGCCTGCTGCCGCTTGGGACCGGCGGCGGCCTGCTGCCGCTTGGGGGCGGCGTGTCGTCGACCGGCCGCGGCCCGCTGGGGGCGGGCTGCGGCGGGGGTGGGGTGGGGGGCTCGGGGAATGGTGGAGGCGGGGCCGCCCTGCGCACGGGTGGGGGCGACAAGAACACGCCGGTGCTCTCACGTTGTTTGCGCTCGGCGGGTGGGGTGGGCAATATCGGTATGGAGAGCGGGTTATCTTGCTCTGACGTGAGGTAGTTGAGGAACTGCTGGAAAGCGTGCTGGTATTTCACGAAATCGGCGTAACTGGACGACTTTTTCTTCGATGTCTCGCGTAACGTTTTGCGTCTCTCGCTGTCGAGGTGCGGACCGACGCCCTGGCCGCGCAAACGGTCAAGCTGTTCCTGGTTCAGCACGAAGTATTGTTTGTGGGGCATGCTAAAAAATTTTGTGGCCGAACGCGCCGAGGACACTAGCCAACACAGGCAACAGCCACAGCCCGCCCCCCTTTTGCACGATGAGTTTCTTTTTACCGCGCCAACCTAACTGCCTGTCGAAGGCAAGACGCCGCAGCGCCTGCTTGTGGCGGGCGCAGCGTCGCGCCCCGGCCGCGTCCAACGGACACCCACCGTCGGGCGAAATAGAATTGAGCACGGCTTCGCACAAGTCGGCAACCTCACGCGGTGACAGGGTGGCCAGCAGAGCGCGCCGGCGGCGGGGCGAGGCCGCGGAGAGCGTGTGGAACAGGTGTCCGCTTCGGCCGCGCAGCGCGTCCATACTGTTTACTGGGCGTCGCCCGCCAACGTTTTTAAGTCCTCCGGGGCCGCGAAGATGGTCAGCACGCCATCGTCCGGGAGCACGTTCGTGCGGAAGCGGTAAGCGGGCGGGCAGCGTTGGGTCTGGTCGCATACGACGTAAGCGAAGGGACGCTGCATATGACTTAAGTACATATCATACAATGAATGAGCGCCGCGTTTGCCGAGCGACTGCGTGCAGAAGTGTAAAAACGTAGCGGGGCTTCTAGGATTTTTCAAAAAAATAAAATACTGCGTATTCAGCGATATCTCGCGGGATACCGGCGATTTCAAGTACAAGTTATGTTTAACCTGGATTAAGCTGATACGTTTGTGGTGGCAGTGCACTGTAAAAAACGAAGCAAACTCGGGCGTCTGGGACGCGGCGTCGAGGTCGTCGCAAACAACCAACGAATTGGGGGCAATTTCTTCGGGCTTCGGTACGCCGCGGATGACAGTGAAAGCATCGTCGCTCCGCAGCACGTCGGGCGGCACGACGGCGTCGGGCGGTAAACACCAATAAAAATGGTCAATGTCACCCGAAATGACGCTCTTCCGATGTTTTAATATGCGTAAAATCAGAGAACTTTTGCCAGCCGAACTAGGCCCAATCACGGCAGCCGAAAAGGGGTGCTGGAACTTTAAATGGCGGCAGTCGCCACGGAAGGCGGCTACGTGGTCGGCGTGCGCCATGCCCGCGCCGAGCGACGCAGCGCTGCGACGCCCACCAGCCCACAGCACGCACACAACACCGCGAGCGCACACCAAGAACAGCGGACGGGGTAGTCGACGGTCGACTGCAGGGGGCGGAGCGGAGCCAACCCACTGAAGCCTTCCCACAGGCGGATAGTATCAATGCGGGTGATGTTGTTATCGTCAGGAAAAGTCTCGCAAAAGGCTATCCACGCGTCAAAAACGACTTCAAAATCCGCCTCGTTCAAGCACACGTACTCTTGAAGGACCGACTGGTTGAGGCGACACCGAGTGCCGACGCAGCTGCAACCAGAGCGAGGATGGGCAAATTCCACACACACGCACACGAGCCGGGCGGGCAGCGGCGCCTCGCCGCGTCACTCTCTCTCTCTCTCTCTCTCTCTCTCTCTCTCTCTCTCACCCGCTCGCACACACACACCCGCCGGGCGGGCAGCGACGCCTCGGTGTCTCTCTTTCTCTCTCTCTCTCTCTCTCTCTCTCTCTCTCTCTCTCACCCGCTCGCACACACACACACACACACACACACACACACACACACTCTCTCTCTCTCTCTCTCTCTCTCTCTCTCTCGCACGGACCCGCGCCGCGCCGCGCCACACGACACTCACCCCAACAAGATAACGCCCAACAGAAACAGCAGGAGACCGCGGTCAGGCATCGTCCGGCCGCGCCGGAAGTTGCGCGGGTACTGGCCCTGCGTAGAAGTAAGGCAGGCTGGAAATACCATCAGGCTGCAACACGCGTTTCAGGTCGAGATTGGCCAAGCAGGTTTTTCTTGTTGTCCACCCATACACGCGGTGCTTCTCGTCGCTCCTGATGTAGTTGAAATTGACAAATTTCTTCACATTGTCTTCTATGCACTTTTTGTAGTCCGAGCTGGTGACCTGCTGCTTCAACGCATTCCCGGGAATGCCCTTACATTTTTTCACAGATTCCTCTTCCTCCTGGAACTGCAAGCAGTAGGCCTTAGCTCTCAGACCCCAAAAGTGGCGGATCACTTTACAAGGATATTCATCTTTGAGGAACAGCGGAACCCTCTTGTTGGTGTCGTCATGCAGCGGATGGTCGCGCGGGAAATTGGACAAGTCCATTATTTCACGACCCATCTCCTGGTAACCCTGGTGCGCCGACTTGGGCCCCCGCAACAAAAACCCAAAACTGTCGGTGTCGTGCAGACAAAGCTGAGAGTCGGGCCAGCACGCCTTGATCTTCAAATAGGTCTCATAAGCGTACATTTTCGCCAGATCCAACACACACACCCCGACAGCGACAGGCGAATCCAGCTTAATACTGGATGGCGTCATCTGCACGGCAGCTAAATCTTCACCAAACACCGCGACGCTGTGGAAATTTCCCATTTTTGTTTTTTTCAACAGCGCGTCGCGTGTCCTGACCACTTCCACATGGGTGTGGTTTCTCGCGTTTTTCAGCGTGTAACCGAAAATAGCGTTAAGGAAGAACTTATAAAAGTTGGAGAGGAAGGTGGTCAAGGCGTGCCGCCGCTTCTCGGCGTGATAGTGCACGTACGGGCGCAGCCAGGCCTCTTGACGGAAACGCACCCCGCGGTGATAGCAGCGCACCTTGACGCCCAGCTTGACGTACATCTTGAGCACCAGCGCGTGCACCACATAACGCTCCCGCGGGCCCAAGTGCGACACCAGCTTCACATCCACCGGTGGGGGACGCAGCCCGCACGCTTCGTACATCGCCAGCTGCTCTGGGGTCAGGTCCTCGCGTTTCAGGGCGAATTTCACAGGACAGGGGGGAAATTCCGCCCACTTTTCGTGGAACTCTGCTGGGAAATCGAGAGTGACTTCCATCATGTAGGAGTGCGTGGCGTCTTCGCTCACACTATCCAAATCAAAGGCGGCTATGTCGTCCTCAGACATCCACGAAAAGTCGCCGACGGGGAGGGGCGAACTCAAACATTTGGCGTAGAGCCCGTTCAAGTCCAACACGACAAACTCGGCGCGTGGGCGGGCGGGGTCGTAGTCGGGCATGCCCTCGTGGTTGGCGTGCGCGGCGCGGTGGGTAATGACTGACAACCCGCCGCGCACGGCACTCTCAAAAAACTGATACATAGTGGGGTCAGTGACGTGGTCCAAACGCACGCGTGTCATCTTCAACGCGCAGTGCCACGACAAACTGGCGCCGCTAACAAACTTGCCGGCTTCAAGCTCAAAGTTGTCGTAGGTTTCCCTACGAAACGTGTTGAAGAAATCTGCCAAGAGCGAGCAGTCCAGAACGCAGTACAGCAGGCAAAAGTCTCTGAGATTGGCGCAGTGGAAGGCGCGGAACACAGTCTGAGCGTGCTCGTAGTCCGAGGCGCTGATGTGCTTGTTGGTGAGCGCGCTGTAAAAACACTCTGGGGGCGGCAGCTCTGTTTCTTCAAATTTCTCATACCGGCTGAAGTACTCGTACGGGAAGGGGATCTTGCGACGCACGCAGGCCCTCAACCCTTCATCTGGGAACAGCTGACGAGTGGCGCGCAGGTCGGCCTCGGCCAGGCCCTGCGTGATCTTATCCAAACTCGAATGGAAATGGTTCAGGCTGTCCAAGAACACGATCGTCCTGTTGGGTCTTTCAATCACAATGCTGAAGGTAATGTACCTTGTCTTGGTCCTGGGAATGAGCCGGATCGTACGCCCCTGTAAGGCAGGGTGCTGCACGCAGGCTGCCCACACGAGGTGGTTGTCGAAATTTTCAGCATTGTGCGCTATGCACGTCAAGGTGGGGGCCCGACGGCGGGACATGTTGCAGCGTTTGCAAAGCGCCGCGCGATAATTGAAGAACTCAACCTCGTGCGAATGGTCGGCCACGGGTTTGTTCTTCTTGCTGAAGAACGCGCGGCACATGCCGCAGCGGGTGCTCGCCTCAAACGCTCTCTGCTGCTCTAGCGACATGTGGAGAGGAAAGTCAGGGCGTTGGGAAAACAATTCGGCCTCCAGGGCCACCACCCGGGAGACAAAGTGCTCAGCCACCCCCACCTCTGCAAAGTGCACCATGGGTTCGGCCGCTTTGTTCCCTTCTGCATCGGTCAAAACCGCCGCGTAGGCCACGGGGATGTGTCTGTGCGTCTTGTGGGTGGCTGGGCGGGCCGAGCGAGCCGTCGGCCTGGGGCGGGCCGTCCCGCCGCGTCGCGCCGCAGCGGCGACAGCCGCCATGGTGGCCCCTCCCTCCTCCTCCGCCTCCGCCTCCGCCAGCTCCACCCCCTCCTCCTCCACCTCCGCCGGCTCCTCCTCCACCTCCTCCTCCGCCTCCCTCTCCACCCCCTCCTCATCCACAATAGGCTGCGGCATCGTTTCAAAATCGTAGAATAGAATATGTGGGAGTTTCTCACATTTCGATAGAAGGTTGTAATTAAAACTGATCTGCGACCCCTCTTCCGGAAACACTGTTTTTTGAGTGCCAAACATGCCACAGCTCGCGCTATGCGAGTCGCACGCCTCAGGCGTGGGGAAATGATTGAAACAAAACCGGCACACGAATTTACGCCGGCCAGAGCGGGTCACACCCTGCAGCAATTTGTTCAGGTCCTTCACCAGCACGTAATGGTGGCGGCTTTCACCCGGGAGAAACAACAGCGTCACGATGTGACGCCGGCGCTCAGGACAGGTGTACAGTGGGAAGAAATTTTTATGTTCATCCACACCGACTATGGTGAGGGCAATGCCCGGGTTCAACTTTTCAAAGCGGGAAGCATGTTTCAGCGGGAAGTATGCTGATTTCAGGTTGCCAAAATGCAAAGTGTGGCGGAACCGACGATACTGCGAGACGCGCTCGGGGTGTCGCGGTACGGGGTGCAGCGCTGCAAGGATGCAGTCGCGAAAGCATTGGCCATTCTTCGATTTGACATTGATGAGACCAAATTTTGAGTTTCTGAGGAAGGGGGGTAGGGGCTGCCAAGAGCCCCCGGACAGCGGCAGCTTCTCGACGACACCAACTTCGATGAACAAAATCTCAGTCACATTCCAGGACGAACCTTCCAGTTTCAGTCGATCAGACGAATGGATCAATTCTAAGATGCACTGCTCTGCTTCATGCTCCATGTCTGAACCGGGAAGCAGGGTGTGATTGTTCGATCTCAAAAACTTTTCTTGGCGTTGCGTCCCGTCCGCGTCCGTCTCGCGTGTCGCCGCAACTCGCACCACCACCCACACAACACAGGAACGCAGGCGGGCCGTCTCAGCAGAGAACTTCTGAACCAAAGCTGGCTTGTAGGTGATGAGTGCCATGTTCAGGTCGCGACCCTCATCAACACCCTCAACAGCAAGGCTATGCGTGGCCGCAGCGGCGGACAGCGCGAACTGGGAATCCCACACGTAGTCGCCCTCGGCGGCCCCGCCGCCTGTTTGCTGCAAGACACGGCGACGTTTGAGGCAATGTTTCATGTGGCATGAACGCGCCAACGCGGACTTAAAGTGCTTCCGGCAGAAAGCACAGCGGCGCACGTGTTGGGCGCGCGCGCGCGCGGTGTGGAACCGGCGGTGTGTCAGGTACGCCCCGACATGCCTGAAGGAGCGGCAACAAAACTCGCAAACCCGTTGAAGGGGATGCTTTGCTTTCATGTGCGCGTCCATAGTGGGACGTTTCCGCGTTTTGAAGGTGCACACCGTGCACTTGATCCAGGGGGCTGTGCTGTGCGCGTTCGTCACATGTCGGCGGAGCCGCTGCCCAGTCGCGAACATTTTCCCACACACGGTGCACTCTTTGTTCGGGTGGGACTGCATGTGCAGTTCATAGTGACGACGCGAAGAGAACGTCCTTTTGCAGGGCGCGCACGCATGGACGGGCCGGTGCGTGCGCGCGTGGCGCAGGGCCAGCGCGCGAGTCGCAAAACCGCGACCGCACGACGCGCACGAGTGCAACATCTCTCTCTCTCTCTCTCTCTCCCTCACTCTCTCACTCTCTCTCTCTCTCTCTCTCTCTCTCTCTCTCTCTCTCTCTCTCTCTCTCTCTCTGTCTCACACACACACACACACACACACACACACACACACACACACACACAGTCACTCCTCGCAGACGGCACACGGACCGCTGCGCCCGGCTTGCTCAAGCACCCACATGGATACAAACGTCTGCAAATCGTCACGCAGCGAGCTGGCGCCTGCCGGCGTGCAAGCCGCCATCTCGGCGCGGAGGCATGGGAAGTAGGCCCGCTCGAGGGTGTTGCGGAGGCTCAAGGGCCAGCCGCGTGTAGAGGACTCGTCCGGCCCGTCCGAGTACCAAACACCAAGGACGCACGCCACTACAGCGCGCTCAAACAAATCGTCTGTGTCATCGTCGATGCGTCTGAGTGAAGATATCAAGTCGTCTAGGAAACTCTCACAGAACAGCGTCGAGAAGCCGCCCCACACCATGAGAGGGAGAGGCGCGCACGCCTGCGGCTGCGCCACTCAACACGCGCTGAGGTCAACACAGGAAAACAAGGCTCAACTGACGTGAAAGAAACATATAAGCTAACGCGCACACGGCGAGGACGATATGGCTCACGCGTGGTATGTGAAAGATTCCACACACACACACACACACACACACACACACACACACACAGACAACAGTGCACAAGGACGTTGGGGGTAGGACGGAGGACAGGAAGCACGCAAATCAGTGGGCGACGGTGGAGCGGCTTACCATGGCCAGCGGCAGGGACGGTGCGTCGGGGTGAGGTGTCGAGGTGCGGACCCTGGACCCAGACATGGAACGACCTTGCAGGAGGGGAGTGCTACCGTAGAATGATAGGTTGCGCATCACTTTCACCTGCGGTTGAACCTTGACCGTGGGTACGGTGGGGGGCGTTGGGGAGGGGAGGGGGCGGGCCGGGGTCGCTGCAGGCCGGGGGGAGGGGAGGGGGGCGGAGGCGTCGCAGGGTTGGGGGAGGGGGAGGCGGGCCGGAGAGGCTGCAGGCCCGGGGGGAGGGGCGGCGTGCACACCGCCCTCCCCCACCACACCGCGCGGCGCGGCGCCAGGCGCGCGAGCGTACGTAGCGAACCTCCAGCGGCACAGCCAGACAGCAGGGATGCCTACCCGAGCCAGGAGGCGATACCCCGCACGCAAGCACGACGTGCACTAGGCGAGCGCACGCAGGCGATACGCCGAGCTGGTGCACTAGGCGAGCGCACGCAGGCGATACGCCGATCTGCGGCGGTACCCCATGCCACGGCAATACCCCCCCGCGACCGTCGTCCCTGAGTTACGCCCTTTCACTGACGCCCTTGAGATGCATCCTTTCACTTGGGTTAGGTTAGGTTAGGTGAGGGACGCGCGCCGAACCGTGACGGATCTAGGCCCCTTTCACTTACGCCCCTTTCACTGACGCCCTCCACTTGGGTTAGGTTAGGTTAGGTTAGGTTAGGTTAGGTTAGGTTAGGTTAGGTTAGGTTAGGTTAGGTTAGGTTAGGCCAGGTTAGGTTAGGTTAGGTTAGGTTAGGTTAGGCCAGGATGGGTTAGGTTAGGTTAGGTTAGGTTAGGTTAGGTTAGGTTAGGTTAGGGACGCGCACCGAACCGTGACGGACTTAGGCCCCTTTCACTTAAGCCCCTTTCACTTACGCCCCTTTCACTTACGCCCTTCACTTGGGTTAGGATAGGTTAGGGACGCTCAACGAGCCGGCAGCCATCGCGTGCAGCGAACCGTGACCCCCTCCCCCCGACAAAGCCACGCCCACCGACCCTCATTAGCGTCGGCACGAGGACACACCAGGGGGTACCTCAGGGTATGGTATACCATGGCCTCGTATCAGCTTTTTCTCTCCACACAGTAAATCCTAAACTAAAGCTTTTGAAACTTTAGGATATCAATTGACTTCATAAAACAATGTTACATACAAAATAAGGTTCAGATTCATTCACTTGTTGAGCCTCACTGGACTATTTTTCGTTAATTTAGTCGCATTGTAGAAAAATCTCTTGCGCATGCCATTTTGACGGAGAAGTCTGAAAAATTTTTGGGGGCTTCTTTGAATCCTAATCTACAAAACTATAGAGAGATTTTGTATTATTCCTTATTTGATATCCGAATTTTTTGATCATAATTTTTTAAAAAGCTCATCTTATAGTCCTCTGTTTTGGGACAAAATATTGGGAGGGTGGTAACTACAATACCATAAGTAAACTGACACTGCCCTAATTCTGTCGTTTGTTCTTCCTAAAAACTGCAGTTCAAGAACTGCAGTTTTGACACTATAGTTTAAAGAGAGTCCCTTGATTTTGCATAAGGTTCCATATTTTGAGCCCAATCGAAAGCATAGAAGCCTCAGAATATCGATTTTTTTCAATTTTAGTCAAGTGCAAAAAGTTGTCAGAGAAAACGAAAATCGCCTATAAAATTTGAACCGTGCATTTACAAAGAACTAGTAAGCGAGCCGATTGTAGCTTGAACGGGGAATCACAATCGGCTCGCATACTGTTCGCCTCTAAAATAACGGTACAGAGGGTATCGGCGGAAACATTCTCCGGTACGTAACGAAATGGCGGACCAGGCGACACACCCCGAGGTCACACGAGCCTGCATCGGAATTCAGCACCTGGAGCGAGATAAAGCGGCGGCGTGGCAGCGGCGAGGCACGCACTTCGACGGGGCCCAAGAGAAGCTTCAGCCACACTGGTGAAACTAAAGCGTAACTCTATGCTTGAGTCAAGCATAGAGTTACGCTTGAAGACGTTACGCTTGAAATGAAGCATACTCTGGAAATTCCCCCATGCATTTAGATAGGGGAAATCTTGGCGGATGAGCCTGTTACGCTTGATTTCAAGCGTAAACTGATTACGCTTGAAAACAGAGTTCAGTTTTACCACGTTTCAGTTTTACCAGTGCAGGCTGCCTGCTGCACACTGCTGGCTGCACATGCAGGCTGCATACGAGAGAACAAATAGTTGGTCATTTTCAATGTATCATTTGTTCAAAATTAACAACATTTTTACGCCCTAGCAACAGCTTCGTTTCCTCCCCACGCAAAACACTAAAAAGGCTCTAATTCGCATCTGAATCACTGTATTGACTGCAGTTACTTGTAAAATACATGAGATATCGGGAATTGTTCAAAGTAAAAAACACGCTGCACGAATTTCTGCCAGCATTAACGACAAGTCAAATCCAAGAAAGCCAGACGCTTTGCTCAGCTTCCATATTTGTGAAACTACGGATCGTCATAATAAGGTAATTTAGCGAATCTTGAAACGGAAGTAAGAAGAACACACGTACTCAGCAAACTGAACAGTGTACTCAGTACACTCTGTTCAGCGTGTACTCACAAGCACACTCCAACGAGCGTGTGCTTAGATGAGCACAATCCCAAGAGAGTGTACTCAGATGAGCACACTCCAATGAGAGTGTATTCAGATGAGTACACTCTAATGAGAGGAGTGCTCGAGTGTGCTCAGATGAGTACACACCTAAGCACGCCTGGCAATATATGCAGCTGGAGCTGTGTACTCAGTACACTCTGTTCAGCGTGTACTCACAAGCACACTCCAACGAGCGTGTGCTTAGATGAGCACAATCCCAAGAGAGTGTACTCAGATGAGCACACTCCAATGAGAGTGTATTCAGATGAGTACACTCTAATGAGAGGAGTGCTCGAGTGTGCTCAGATGAGTACACACCTAAGCACGCCTGGCAATATATGCAGCTGGAGCTGTGTACTTATCTGAGCACACCCCTCTCGTTAGAGTGTACTCGTGAGTACACACTAAACAGAGTGTACCGAGTTCACTGTTGAGTTTGCAGAGTAAGTGCACAACTTCCATCCTCTCGCCCGGGGAGGGAAAAAAGATGGTTGTCCCTTCAACCCCCTCCTCACGCGAGGGGACGGAAGTTGATCCATGAAGCGGAAGAAGGGAATGACTGACTTATCTCCAAATTGAGTTTTTTCTTTATTGTTGTTCTTTAGAATGGTTGCCATGACCACACTAAATTATTTAACTCGATTCCAAGTAGTTTAAGAGAAAATCAACATGGAAAAAGGATATATCTTGACTTCGCTCCTTTTACGGTTTCAACCGAGCGAAAAATAGAGTCAACTCACCCGATATCACATGAGTCCGTTGAAAAGCTTGGAAAAGGGAGCTAACTCAAGTCATATCTTTATGCATGCATAGGACAAAGGGGTCACCTCAACTTGCGTCCAAATTATCCTGTCGCATCTGGAGACAAGTACGGATTATCTAAATGTCACAATGGCATTTGGAGGCAAGTGCAATTGAGTCTAAATGCCAAAATTGCAAAAAAGAGATAAGTCCATTTGCACCCTATGAAGCCAAAAAGTTTGAAATTTGATGAACACTTATTTTCAAAAGTAATGCATATCAAATCACGACTCTTAGAGTGGAGGCCTAACCTGTGTTGGGATTGCACTGTGGGCTGCTGGGAGAGATAACAGGAAAAGTAGCGATATACATCGGCAACTTTGGCCCGTCCCGTTTATTTTTAATTTAACGAGTGTCGCCAATGTTTAACTCTTACAGGCTTTAAACGTGGGTCTGGGTCAAAATGGACGTTATTTTCGTCATCAGCACCCTCAAAAACATAAGAAACAACGTTAAACTAAAAAAAAAAATTTGGTCCCCCCGGGACTTGAACCTGGGTCCAAACTTCTCAGATTTGCTCGAAACCAGCACCGTTGGCTTTGTCTCGACGCCCCGATTCCAAAAATACCCCTACATGCCCTTCTAGCTTTACCCGTTGCCAAAATCCTCATCCACCCCATATAGACCATGATGGCCCTGCAGCGTCGCCCTCGCGGCGTTTCGGGTCAAAATGGATGTTATTTTCGTCATCAGCACCATCAAAAACATAAGAAACAACGTTAAAGTAAAAAAAAAAAATTGGCCTCACCGGGATTTGAACCTTGGTCCAAACTTCTCCGATTTGCTCGAAACCAGCACCGTTGGCTTTGTCTCGTCGCCCCGATTCCAAAAATACCCCTACATGCCCTTCTAGCTGTACCCGTTGCCGAAATCCTCCTGCACCCCATGTTGACCATGATGCACCTGCTGCAGCGCCCCCGGGGCTCGGATCGGATTTGCTGCCACCGAGCGGTTCTTAGGGTCACCCAAGGAGGCTGCATACCAAATTTGGTGAAGATCGGACCACGGGAAGTCCTCGGACGGACGGACGGACGGACGGACGGACGGACGGACGGACGAACGGACGCACAGCAAGCATCAGACTATATGCCCGTCCTCCGTATTTATTTTATAAATAATACGGGACGGGCAAAAAAAAATGTTTTCATCATTTCAAGCAGCGTGACGACGCCTTGCAGGCTGGCAACACCCCACACATGTGCGCACGATTGGTTGCCTACCCTAACGGGCGCTCTCCGCCGAGGAGAGCCCGTTCCACATGTTGTCCTTGAGTTACCTCGAAATTCCATCTAATTTGAAAGAGGCAAGTATAAATGATTCTTTTTTCTACTTCGATGCAAGAGAGTAACTCACAGAAACCCTAGACAGAGTGGTCTGGTACTTTTGAAAATTATCAGATTTTTAGTCATGTTTTACTGACTTATAAATCATTTACAACATTGGCTCATTTAGCTTTAGTTTGTTCTGAAAGCAGATTTTTGTTTCTCTTGAAAAATGAATAAAAATGAGTTACCTCCTTCTTCCACTTCATGGATCAGTTGTGCCGAGGGGTCCGCCACTCAGTTCAAGAATGTACACATGATAACCGATTACCAGTGATAACCTACAAAAAATCTCAAAAAACTCTATAATTTTGGCCAGCAAGGTGCATTTTTTGCCTGTTTTCTTAAGAAGAACCCCCAATAGCCGATACAAACAGTGAAAATATACAGTTTTGGCATGTGATTACCAGTGATTTCTGGACGAAGTGTACACAAGCACAGGATTACTAGAGTGGTGGACCCCTCGGGTTGTGCACTTACTTGTGTTCTTTTTACTTCCGTTTCAAGATTCGCTGAACCCAACGGTACAGTGTTTTGATGCCCAGCAGTGGCGTAGGCAAAGAGAACGAAAGGGGAATACCCGACCCACTGCGATAGTCAGCCTGAGGGAGGGGCGAGCCAACGCTGCCTGCAGGGGGGACGTTTTGTCTTTTACATACTTACATGGGCACATTTGCGCTCATGCCAACCTTTTACACGACACCGCACGATTCATTCTCACGAGTGCTCTTGTACTTGCCTTCAGGGAAGCAACGGGCTGCTCGGCGCCCCTGTTCGCACGACTGGTCTGCAGCGACGACCCTGACTCCGCACCCACACGGCAAACGGCCACAGCAGCAGCAGGCTCCTTGCGCCCCTTGCACCGCTCGCGCACCCCGGTGCCCCCGTCCCGGCACAGTGAGCTACCCGAAGATCGTCAACGGCTTCGCGAAGCTACACCGCACGCAACGCAACGGCCTCTCTCCACGGACGCCGACGGCCAACTAGCCGCCAGCATTGCCACATTGCCAGACACACCCGGAGAGTCCAGATTATCGTACCACCACCCGAAAATTATCGTACCATCGGCAAAATTATTGTACAAAACGAAAAAGTCGTATTTTTCGTAAAATAAACTGTTTTAAATGTGTATTACGATTCACGCCTCATTTTTAAGGCTCCCTCTGGTCAGTTTAAGTGGCAGAAAGTCGGTAAAGCGTTATTGTGAGGTTGGCAGCACCACAAGCCGAGCGCGCAGAGACTGAGCCAAGCCGGGACCGTGCACCGACGTTGGCGGGACACCCGAGCGCCGAGTCGGGTCGCCGAGCAGGGATCGGTTCGGCTGGAGCGGCAAACCCCACCGCACCCTCCCTCTCCCTACCTCCACACTCCACCTTACCCCCCGCGAGCTTCGGCTGGGCAGGCGACGAGCACGCTTGCCGCCGTAGAATTCAAATGACTCATCGTAGCCAACCTCACAAAAGGCGTTTACTTTGTGGAAACTGAGCCTCCAAAGCACGGCAGATCCAGTTTTCGACGAATTATCATACGGCCGTCAGTCCAAGGTCAGCACTCCGCCGGCCGGCCGGCGTCCCGCTTCGTCAGTAGACTGGACCGTGAGCCCGACTCCCACTCTGTTAATTTTTGTAAATACCTTGTAAATCTTGTAAATTAAAAAATTAAATCCTTCATATCACCGAGCGCAAGGGCGCCTGGTTTGCAGGTCGGGCGATGCCTTGCCCTCGTAGGCCCCACGGTGGGCGGGCGTGCACACTGCTGTGGAAGGACTGCTGGTTGGTAGGTAAGTCGGCAGGACCCGGCTCTACCCGAGGGTCTCCCACCTCCGCCTTTGTAAACAACGACCCTCCCGCTGGTTAAGGCAGGCCTTTAGCTCATATCAGTCCTCGGCGGAGAGCGCCCGTTAGGGTAGGCAACCAATCGTGCGCACATGTGTGGGGTGTTGCCAGCCTGCAAGGCGTTGTCACGCTGAAATGTTGAAAATATTTTTTCTCTCCCAAACAACTTGTTACAAGGGTAAAAGGTTACGAGGAGTCTCTACTTATGATGCTTGGGATGGCCGTCAAATTACAAGACATAAAGTCAATCCGGGTCAATCAATTGAATATTTTATTCACTTCCTTTTACATGCAACCTCCACACACTTTTCAGCAGGGGCCAGGATACGGATGGATAAAAAACAGACCATTGTGCCAACATCACACGTCTCCTTCTTCGATTCTTTCACCAAAAAAAAAAAAAGTGAGACTAGAATTCCACTTTGACCCGGAAAGTTGATACGGTTTGAGGAAGTTAGGAACACTGCAATTCAAAGGGTGAGACGTCTCACCCATTTTCGGTGATACAAAAAGTCTCACCGAAAAAAAGTCATACACGAATGTATCACCGAAAAAAAGGTCGTACACAAATGTATCACCGAAAAATGGTCGGACATCAGTGAGATGGGCCCTTGTTTTCCTGAGGAAGTATCACTCTATTGCGGTGATACATTTGAGTACGACCTTTTTTCGGTGATACATTCGTGTACGACCTTTTTACGGTGATACACTTTAGTATCACCCTTTTTCGGTGAGACAGTTCTGTCTCACCCCTCAGATGGTGAGATGTATCGCCATTTGATTTACAGTGGAAGTTTGCATCACTCTTGCGGGTGGCCCACGCAAGGGGGGAATAACCCTCGCCAAATTCGTGCACCAAAATTTGCCAAAAATTCAAAATTCACTGGCACCATTAAAATTAATCGAAATTCATCTCGAAGCTTCTTAAGTCTTTGCCCGAAATTCTTCGAAATTAAACTGAAATTCATTTGATATTTTTGCACCGAAATTCATAGTTATTGACCCCTCGGGTCCACGCGACATCTTTCCGATGTTTTTCTCCACTGATTAACTACATTTTCGGGTCATCCATTGTTTTGACATTAGGTGACGCAACAAATTTGTATCAATGTAAAAGAAACAACAGGTTACGTAAGTCAATATTCAAGCACAGGTGGATCCAGAAATCCAGAGCCGGCTTGAGAGAGGGGGAAAATGACACTTTTTGCATTCTTGCGCCCTCCTCTCCCCCCCCCCTCTCTCTCTCTCTCTCTCTCTCTCACTCTCTCTCTCTCTCACTCTCTCTCTCCGTCTCACTCTCTCTCTCCGTCTCACTCTCTCTCTCCGTCTCACTCTCTCTCTCCGTCTGAAAGGTGTGAAAGGTGTGAATAGGTTGCATTTTGGCGCTAATTTTCATTGGGACTCACCTTGGGTGGGCCCAAACCCATCCCCGTCAAAAAATCAGGTGCCGGAAATTTTCATCCACCGTTAAAGGGGTGGCCACTAGGGCTGGGCGGTTAACCGGTTAACCGGTTAATTTTCCGGTTAATTTCACTAACCGGTTTTTCGGTTAGAAATTTTTACATTAACCGGTTATAGGTGTAACCGGTTAATATCAATTAACCTCCTCCGAAATAACAGTACTGTAAAGCTGCCATTCCTGTGAAAGGACGAAGTTATGATTTTGATGCGGTGGAAAGTCTACCAGGCCAAGTTCTTTGGCAAAATTGGCGTCCTCAGCTGAATTAAAAGGCTTTTTGGTCAAGCCTGACGGTCAGAGACTATTAGTGAACCGGCATCAGCTATACACAGCTACAATTTTCCATTTCTTTCGCAACTTTATCAAAAATAAAAATGAACCTGTGGTATTTTAAAGTAAGCGGTTATTTGAAAATAACCGGTTATTTTAAAATAACCGGTTATTTCAAAATAACCGTTAACCGGCAAAAGACCGGTTAATGTCAATAACCGTTAACCGGTTTCAAAATCCAGTAACCGCCCACCCCTACTGGCCACCCCCTATCGCCATCTGCTCGCCCGGGAGGAGAAGGAAGGTCGTTCAAGGGTGGTCTCGGTCGAAAAGACACGGCTGAACCATTCCTGAAATTTTGGAGTCGATCCGGTGCATCGTTCACCCCCCAGGACGTCAAAACTGTCGAAACCAGCGAAAACAGCCCCTAAGTTCATCCCTCGTCAACGCCGAACTCAGGTAGGGTAGCGGCCAAACTCCAAGTGTCCCATCTCGGCACATCCCTTCCTTGCAAGCCCCTTAACTTTCAGACCGCTGCGACAACGCCCGCGCCCATGCGAACGACGCAAAGGCAGTGATGCATTCGGGCCTCTCGCCTTGACAGCGCCTCGCGCCGGCGAGTCAGGCATCCCATCACACAGGCCGCGCAGGTGTGCCAACGCACTGGAGTCGTGCTCGCGCGCCAGGTCGGTGTTTTTTCAACGCAGGCAGTCCAGCAGCACCGTGCAGATGACGCCTGCGCTCCGCATGCATTTTTGCGTTGCAGCTGGACTGCCCCCGTTAAAAAAACACCGACCTGGTGCGTGCGCACGACTCCAGTGCGTTGGCGCACCTGCGCGGCCTGCGTGACGGGTTGCCCGACTCGCCGGCGCGAGGCGCTGTCAAGGCGAGAGGCCCGAATGCATCACTGCCTTTGCGTCGTTCGCATGGGCGCGGGCGTTGTCGCAGCGGTCTGAAAGTTAAGGGGCTTGCAGGGAAGGGATGTGCCGAGATGGGACACTTGGAGTTTGGCCGCTACCCCACCTGAGTTCGGCGTTGACGAGGGATGAACTTAGGGGCTGTTTTCGCTGGTTTCGACAGTTTTGACGTCCTGGGGGGTGAACGATGCACCGGATCGACTCCAAAATTTCAGGAATGGTTCAGCCGTGTCTTTTCGACCGAGACCACCCTTGAACGACCTTCCTTCTCCTCCCGGGCGAGCAGATGGCGATAGGGGGTGGCCACCCCTATAACGGTGGATGAAAATTTCCGGCACCTGATTTTTTGACGGGGATGGGTTCGTGCCTACCCAAGGTGAGTCCCAATGAAAATTAGCGCCAAAATGCAACCTCTTTGGGACTTAAACGACACAAATTCAAAAAGGGGTGGGTCCTCCGAGGGGTTGGTACGGCCCGGGGTGGTCGGAATCGAAAAAAAAACTTGCACCGTGTACAGGAGAGGCCGCTGAATCGGTTGCTGCCGGTTTTAAACATTTTTGAAAACAGCCCCCTCGAGGGGGTGGGGGTGTCTGTGGAAAGGGGTTGGTTTGTCCGATTGCGATTCCGCTTGCACGGTTGTGAAGGGGAGACTCATTTGAGTCGGTACACCACACATTTCACGTTTCCGATCATTAAAAGTCAAAAATTTCGCCACGTTTCTATCAGTTTTTACACCCTTAAGCAATGTAGGGGTTGCACTGGCCGTTGAGGGGGACGCACGGACTGGACACTTGGTAGGGCTCAAGAAGAGCAACGGGGGCACCTACTTGCCTAATTTCAGCATCCTAGCTCAAAAAACATAAAAACAGCGCCGTGGACAAAAAAGGTGCCGCTAATTTTGAACGGCAGTGTAGATTCCCCGTCGGGATTCCAGAGAGCACTCTTAAAAGTCCACTACGAAGGAAATGAAGGCATTGTAGAATTGCTTCGTATTATGAAGGTAGCTTCGTATTGCGCGGAGCATTTCTTCGTAGACTTTACAATGCCTTTGTTTTCTTCGTGTTACAAAGCAATGCTTCGTACACTTTTTACTGTGAGTATGTACTGCGTACTCCGGCGATCCTCACCCGCATCCCTGCGCCGCGGGCGGCGCCTCCTCCAGCTTCAAGCCGTGCTTCTCGAGGCGCCTGGCCAGGTCGAGGCCGAGCCGCAGGCCGTGCAGCATGACGGCCTCGTCGCGGCCCTCCGCGTCCGACAGGTAGCCCAGGTTCACGACGGGCGGCCCCCAGGGCGACGAGGCGTTGAGGCGCACCCAGCCGCGGCTGCGGGGGTGCAGCACCACGGGGGCGATGGCCACGCGGTTCAGCCGCCACGAGTCACCCGCCGCGCACCTGCGAAAACCACCCTGAGATTTCGTACGCTTTTTCATGAAACAGCGATCCAAGGTTGATCCATAGGGGAGATCCGAAACAATCCTAACTGCCAGGGCAGATCCGAAACAATCCTAACTGCAGAGGTGGCTGAAACGGGTTTTGAACTCTCTCCACTGCAAATCAGTGGAACGTGATATCCCTGAAATAAAATGTCCACGTTTTGAAATAAGGACGAAACAGTCTAACTATCTCTTCGTCACTTGGTTTTATGTAATGCGTAAGCGTCACGGACTTCAAGAAAAGACCGATTTTTACGTCATGTGCAGTTAGGACAGTTCTGTATCGACACTGACAGAATTTTCTTGGGCCTGCACTGACAGTTAAGATTGTCTTGGGTCCGCACTGACAGTTAGATTATTTTATTAGGACGCGTCGAGATAAGATCTTTTTCCAGGTAACGGTAAAATACGTACTGGCTTTGGCCTTTGTCTACACATGTGGATAGAGCAATAACAATAGTAATGTAAACTGGAGGTCTACGGACAATTCGCGCGTTCAAAATCACGAGGCTGGTGCTTTGCTTAAATCTCCTGCATTGGGACCAGCGAAACAGGAACCTTAAAGAACGAGTAAAAACAATGCACCGTTCCCTTACTGGTCTGTCTCGTTGACCTGCACGTATCCTTGGAACAGCATTTGCAGGTCGGGCTGGTCAGTCTCGGTCCCATTCAACACGTGGAAGGAGGTAAGCTGCAGGAATCCCTGGGACAGCGGTCCGCTGCGGTTTAGCGCGTAGTTTCCAATGTCCTCCAGGTGCTTCTCCCAACTCACCTGGTTCAACACTGCGTGAAAGGGTCATTCTTCTCAAACAAAACGGTGAACTTCAAGACACTCATGCACAGCACAGAGAGTCAGAAGACCGGCGCAGGCGGCCTTAACTCCTTTAGACGCGTCTCGAGCCCCGTCGCTAAAGAGGACACGAACCGAACGCGGGACCCCACCAATGGACTCCTCTTTCGGGGAGTAACCCATTGGTTGGGTCATACGTTCGGTTCGAGTCCCATTTAGCGACTCTGGAGCTCAAAACTCGTCCGGGACTTCGGCCCTCTCCACCGGTCTTCCTCAAAATGTCCCGCTGTGCACTCGAATCCCATCCCTTGATCGATTTCGACCCCCTGATTATGATCTTTACTCCGACCAACTTGGAAGAATCTCCTTAAGTTTACGAAGGACCTACGTAAATTTACGATGCATAATGTTTGTGGATTTACGACGAATCTTTGTAAATTACCGCGAATCATCGTAAATCACCATGACTCCACGTGCAATTCCGAAGGTGACTTCGCAAAGTCCGCAAATTCACTTTTACAGTGAACAGTACAAGCATACCTCACAAAGGGGCTGGTCACACTGGACAACGAGACCCTTCGCTCGAGGATGGTCCATGAAACCTTCCCCGACTGGTAGATCGACGAGTAATGGAATACCAAGCTCCTGCAACGAGAGTCAAAGCATTGCAGGGTGACAACATAAAAACCAAAGACAACACTGTTAAAACAAACGTGGCCAATTCCGCACGTGTGGTGCGGCCACGGACTTGACCACGTTTGGTGACGCGGTCTCGTCTCCGCATCACCAAACGCGGAATCCGCCACGTTTGCGCCATGTTGAAGGATAGGACTTGACCACATTTGCGCTTCGAAGTGCGATGACCGCGTCATTAAACGTGGTCAAATCTTTCAGAACATTGACCGCACCACCTCGTGCGGAATTGACCACGTTTGTTTTCTCAGTGAATACTTGACAGTTTGTTTAAAATGGCCTTGTCGAAATCAAAGGCCTTCGGTGGCGGTAAGTGTTCAGCACCGTACACATCTTCACGGAAAAAAAAAAAATCGCTACTCTAGCTATCTCTTGTTCGCTGGAAGAAAATTCGCTGTTTTAACGGACATTTTCGCTAACACAGTGAGAACGATGCGCTAGGCTACCGAACTGACATTATCTAAAACAACAATCTTTTTTTCGCTGTTTCTGAAAACAATAATTCGTTGCACCAACGTCCTGGTTTGGCTAAGTTAGCGAAAAATGTCGTCTGAATGAACCAATTTGTGCCATTCTCAAATCTGCCCTCTCATGGATTACCTTGCCCCCGAGGTGAGGGAAGTGGCTTGCACCTTGCTGTGCTACATTTCCCACAAAGCACTGGTTTTGGTCCAGCGGGACTCTTGCACCAGCGCCGCTTCTGCAAATTGCATTTATTTTCTATTTTTGTGTGTTCCAGAATATTTTGGTTTTCAGCAAAAGAAAATTAAATCAAAGTTAAGCTTTTAACTTTTGTATTTCACACAGGCACATAAACACCATGACTTAAGTGAAACAATATCTTCAAGTCTATTTACTGTTGCTTTGAGCAGGTTCCAGTTCCGAGATTTTTATCATCATTGCATCATTCGTGCAATTGGCACACGGCTTCTTTTGGAAATCTGGCTGCTGTGAGTCTCCCTGTTCAGAAAAAGAATCTGAGTTGGCGCATTGGAATCATAGTTACAGTAAACTGGCCAAATGTAATTTAATTAAATTGGGTATTTTGTTACAGAGCTATATGATAGAGAGTACTGGAAGGGCAATTATTCCCAATTTCTAGTTACACAAAAAAAGGGAACGCGACATTTTATAAGTCTCAAAACTAGGCCGCCACAAATTTTTACGAACAATCAATTTTACTGAATCACGCAACTGATTCTTAAAAATAAAATGTTTCCGATAGGTAATACAGAAATTTAAGATTTTACTTCATGTTATCCAAAAGTTGCTTTGAAAAATAACATTTAAGTACCTGTTGGGATTGGTTGTATACGTCTCGCAGGAGGTCTTTGTAATATTCATACTCGCAACAGGGACAGGTGGGAAATTCTGATTCATCCCGGTGGAATTCACAAATTGTATCTTTAAGAGCCTGGCAGCCACCTCTTGATCTTTTCAACGCCTCTCGATATATGAGGCAGTGCCACATTAGATGCTTTTCAAAAGTTTTCTTTCTCTCGAGTTCCTCTTTCAAATCTTTAATCTGAAACAAATAATTAAAAATGACTTTTCATAGTATGAATTCATTTCAAACCACTTGGAACGATATAATTGACATTATATCCTTCTTGCCTTATGCTAGACAGCATGAAGTCACGTTGGGAAACTAACCTGTTGTTCCTGAATTAAGAAAGGGTCAAAGGGTTCATGTGATCCCATTTCATAATCTGATTCCTCACTCTGAGATGCACTAGTTTCTGTGGGCTCCATATTTTATTTTCTGAGATGCTGACTTACTAGGGCCACGAAAAATTATTAAATCAACAGACCATAACATACCCAACACCAACATTCACTTCACTTTTGTTTTTCATGGCTCTAACGCAACGATACAAGTGTTAGATAGTTTAAATTCGCTACAGAAGCGTTTGAGTTCGAAAGATGTTCGAAGCTGCCGCCCTTCTAGAAGCTTCCATTCCCCGCCACTCTTCCCCCGCCTCCCCTCGCCTCCGCCGCGCCGACGCCGACCGACGCCACCGACGCCAAGTGTTGCAGTGAGAAGCCGGTAGGCCACTTGTGGATTCCAGTGTTTGAAACATCTTATTCAGTGTTAAGAAGAGAGGTAAAGGTGAGCAATGGAGAGTAAATCAATAAGAGAACTTCTCGGTGAGTGGGACGTCGGAGATACGACCATCGATGCATTTGAAGGTGAGTCAACAAGAATCGTGTTTCATTTTGTAGGTTATGGGGTTAGGGTGGCTTGCCTTTCGTTTCAAACACATAGTAAAGACGAAATATTGAAACTGGTAGTACAACGCCCGTTTCGGTCTTTCGCTGCGAAGCCTTCGCCCTAATAACCTCTTTCTTGCGTCCGTCTTAACCAAACTATTTGGTGCACACTGACACTTGTCCATAATGGACCAAGGCCTGCTCAGTGATTTGGCCTCTTGCTCTGGTTTTAAGCACATTTGTCTTTATTTATTTTCAATTCCATGCCTTAATATTTCTTTTTGTTACAGCCAATCAGATATCTGTTGAGGACTTAGTCCTCCTAACTGACGACGACCTGAAGGATCTTGTGCCTCTCATTGGGCCCCGCAACAAACTAAAGAGAGAGATTTCAAAGATGAAAAGCAACGATGACAATAGTATGACTATCTACTTCATTATTTTAAATTGATGTGAAAATTTATGACAACTCAACTGATCACATTTTTTGTTCTTTGTGACAGGACTTCGGCTGAACAAAAATCAAGAGGATTTGTTGAAAGAAATTGTGTCAGATGCTTCTAATGAGGGCAGCGAGAAAGACTCTGGGGATCGGAATCCAAATAACGAGGAATCTATTGAGTCTGATTCTGATTCTGACTCCGATTCTGATTCTGAGACTGAGGAGCCATCAAAGAGCCCCAAACCCAAACCAAAGGCTCGAAAAACATCTGATTCTTCTCATTCTTATGTAAGTCCATTGGCCTTTCAGTTTGTTTTTCTTTGCACTTTGCTTTTTCTGAATGATTGTGGAATGTGTTCACTTCTGATCCTATTCTTTACCTGAGGTTTCGGGTATTCCAATACTCGCTCGCTTGATTCTCTTTTAGTATTATCCTTTTAATTCATGCATTAATAAGATAAGACCAAATTCAATTGTAGCTTGAAAGTATTAAGTAAGAGTTTTATTCTTAGTGTTTAGATAAATTATCAGATTTGCTGTTAGGTTATAGTGTATAAATCGGCTTAATATTTCCTCCATTATCTTATCTTATCTGCAAATTAGGATTTGGATGCAGTATTAGATGCAGCTGGCGGTGTTGGGGAGCTAATCTTGAGTTGTTATAAATCTCAAGGGGTTCTCAATGACTCACACCGTAGTTCTCTTGCAAAAATTATTATAAATAAAGAGACAGCAGGAGATTTCAACAAACGGTACTAATCTTCTCCCCTTTTTTTTTCTATTTTTTTTAAATCTTGTGCATTCAACTTGGTTGTGGTTTGGTGTTTGCATGGTCTTTTCTTTTGGCAGTAGAG
Organism: Stenchaetothrips biformis; assembly: GCA_030522485.1. NCBI lineage: Eukaryota > Metazoa > Arthropoda > Insecta > Thysanoptera > Thripidae > Stenchaetothrips > Stenchaetothrips biformis. The sequence continues at coordinate 6,836,321 of CM060089.1, read as the reverse complement.
AATCTTCAACAAACACATGTTCCTAAATTTAATGTGTATTAATATTATGCTTTGGTTTCAGTTTCTCCAAAGAACGTGCTTGTTTTATTGCTTCCAAGATAGTTGAAAAGTTTCCATCTGAACTTGTGGTAAGTTGATATTATTATTAATATTATTATTTTGTCCTTTTCTCTTGGTCCTTCTATTTTCCTACTGATTTTAATATTTTCTTGTAGTCAACTTGGTTTCGATCTGAAGTAAGAAGCAATGGTAAAGGCAAAATTGTAAAAGGAAGGTTGATGCGACGATTCTACACTCAGAGGAAGGCGTTCAAAAAACTAGGTGTCTTATCCAAAACGGCAATGGATAGTGATGAAGATGAAAGTTTAGATGAATTTTTGAATGGTTAGTCCCCATCTTTATTGAAATGTTTCAATATTTGTTTCTTGTTGAGTCTTAATTTTGCTTCCCTCTCTCTACCAAATCTAGGAGATGAAGAGGATGAAACAGCCACCAGCCAAAACGAGGCTTACGTTTGGCTCTCAAATGGGAATGTGTCTCCCTGGACACGGGTTTTAAGTGCCTGGCAGGATACCAGTAAGAGGCGTCTGCGAGAGTTGCAGACACCTGTTGCTGTTGAAGAACCCGAACAAGCATCTCAAGGGAAGCGGAAGCAAGTTAAACAGAAAAGGATGAAAAGTTCTGCCGGCAAAGTAGCATCCTACACTCAACAATTTCCTCAGATCACAGAACCTGAAGGGTGGTCTTTGGTGAGATACTGATTTACTTATTCGTGGTTTAATTTGTGTCAATTTATTTTTGCATTATTTAATTTTCTTATTTCAGTTGGAGTCTGATTTTGAATTCCTGCAAAAGTCGTCTATTCTCAAGATGGACACACTCTATGAGAAGTTGGAAAAATTCGTTCTGCACAAACTTCAGAAGATAGATAGAGATACATTATTTGATGATTTCCATTTAAAACCTAAAAGTATGTGCTTTCATGTTAAATTTTCACCCTGTGGTTGACTGCTATATATATATATCTCTCTCTAATTCCCCAAAACTTTTTTACAGGTGAAAGGAATGCTTTTATCTTTCTGTCCCTCAGCAAGCTTTTCCCAGTGAGTACTGTGGCCACCCATCAGAAGAAATCTTGGCGCCCTTCACGACGTGAAATGTCAGATTCATTTCTTCTTCAAGTGAATGTAAGAGAAATTCTAGTTATTTACTCTGAAATTTATGCACCCTTTTAATTGATTTATTTTCTTTCCCATAGAGTTATGGAGATCTGAAGACGCAGCTTGCAATCCGCCAAAAGAAGCTTGAACTATTTAATGTCACTGCTCAGCCTCTTGCTGTAGTTGTCAAGGAAAAGGAGAAGAACAAGGTGGTCAAATATAAGTGTCTAGTTAAGTATGACAATTTTGAGTTTAGTGGACTGGAGTCTCCATTGAAGGCAGTGGACCTGGTCTTTAAATCGTATCATGCGCTGCATGCAGCTTATCCTGTAGAGTCTGAATCCATGTGGTTTTTTCTGCAAAAGGCCATTTATCAGTTCACTACCAAATGGGATAAACAATTTGACATTGTTGATATTTTGGTAAAAGAATTCCAAAAATTTCAGAAGTAATTTTCCTGTAACTTAGATGATTTTGTTTCTTGTTTATTTTATCCAATTTGTAATTGTTTATTTTTTATTGTTTTAAAATGGTCAAATGTGGAGTGTGCAATCAGTCCTTTGTGTCTGTTAAAGTATTTAAATTACATTTGCCTAGTCATGGGGGATCACGTTTCATTTGTGGGGAGGACAATTGTAAACGGGTATTTGATATATACTCTGTATTCTTGAGACATTTAAAAAATGTCCACAAGTGTTCTGATAATGACAATACTACTGTGACAGAGAATGTTTCATTCGTTGGAAGTGAGGATTCTTCTGGCTATTATTCTTTTGATTCTACTCCAGATGAACGATATTGTAAATGATGTTCCTGATGTCTCACTAGAAGAGTTTGAGCTCTCTCATGGTAAAAGTATAGAGGTGTTAGTTGCAAAGCTCTACAAAAACCCATCTATTCCCAGGAATTTTGTTCAGACCCTTATTGAAGATTTTGATCTGTTTCTCAATGGTGGGTTTGTAGAAATACTTGAAACTAAAGTTCTAAACGCCCTTAAAGCAGCTAATGTTTCTCCAGCATGCATTTCTGAAATTCAAATCATTTTCAATGCCATAAAGGATCCTTTCAAAGGACTGAAAACTGACTATAAGCGTATGGAACACTTCAAGTCAAATTATTACTACGTTGCCCCTACCACATTTACCATAAGTGAGTCTAGACCCAAACTCTTCCATACCAAAGAGGGATCTATAATTAAGCAAGTAAAGACTACTGGTCAATATGTAAAATTTAGGCATGTACTTAAGAATTTATTTGAGTTACCTGGTGCATTATCTGCCACTTTGTCTTATATTCATTTTCTTAAAAACGTATGTGATAAAGATGTGATTTGTAATGTTATTCAAGGCACGCTGTGGAAAAGCAAGGTATCACACTTTAAAGATTCCGACATAGTCTTTCCTGCAGATTTTTTACTACGATGACGTAGAACCTAATGCTGATCTTGGTCCTCACTCTGAAAAACTGGGTGCGGGATATTTAATGTTGCCTGCTTTACCACCAGCTTGCCAATCAAAACTTGAAAACATTTTTTTAGTATTAATGATTGATGCAGATGACAGGAAAAGCTGTGTACCTGGTAAAACAAGCTACAATGCTGAAGTTTTCAAGCCTGTGATTGCGGAGTTCAATTATCTTGAAACCAAAGGTATTTTATGTAACACCCCTGATCTTGGAGAAAAGAGAGTCTTCTTTGTTCTGAATATTGTGAGAGGTGACAACTTGGCTGTGCATGGAATTTTGGGGTTTGCAGAGGGATTTACCGCAAACTTTCCCTGCACTATTTGTCGGGCACCCAAGTTGTTAACTCAAAGCATGACACGAGAAGATGAGTCTTTCCTTCGAACTGAGGCAAACTACTCCCAAGATTTGGCACTAGGAAACATGACTCTCACAGGCATCAAAGAATATTGTGTTTTCAATTCAGTTAAATCTTTCCATGTTGCTCAGAGCCAGTCTGTTGACCTCATGCATGATGGGCCTGAGGGCACGAGCCATTATGTTCTTTTACCTGTGCTCAAGCATTGCATTGCATCTAAATATTTTTCTCTCGCTGTACTAAATGCGAGACTTTTTCTTTTTGACTATGGTCCATCAGATTCTGCTAACAAACCTGTGGCAATTCCTGAGGATTACCAAACCCGTTACAAATTGAAAGGTTCAGCCCGAGAAGTCATGACCTTGGTTCGGCTTCTTGGAGTCATTGTTGGAGACCTTGTACCTAGTACTGATCGATTCTGGCACTTATATTTACTTCACAGAGATGTAATGGAGATTTGCAATGCTAAGGAATTGCCTCTGGTTGTTTTAGATGAGCTAGATGTAAAGATAGATGAACATAATGCCTTGTACTTAAAATTGGTTGGCCATTTGCCTCCAAAATTTCATAATCTTGTGCACAACAAAAGAAAATGCAGAGAAAGTGGGCCTGTAGTACACATGTCTTCAATGCGTGCTGAGTCAAAGCACAGAGAAGTAGTAACAAAGTATGCACATGCAATCACTTCTCGCCGAAACTTACCAATGTCAGTGGCTATCAAACAGCAACTGACAATGTGCTTCAGATTTGTTTCCAAGCCACCCCTTCTCCCTCCTATTGTGTGCGGGCCAGGAGAAGAAATAGATCTTGAAGACCACTTGCATTACCTAGGCTTCAAATCTTTTCTGCCCAAGTGTGTCAAGTCTCCAGTCCAACGGGTCAATTGGGTAGAATATAATGGTACAATCTACAAGCCAAGGATGGTACTAGTCATTGGAGTGTCTAAGTTCTGTAATTTTAAGTTTGGTAAAATTGTTGATATTTTTATGATTGTTGATAAACCTTTGTTTGTCTGTGAACGTTTACTCAATTTAGGTTTTGATGAACACGTTGCAGGCTATGAGGTTTCTCCTAGCAATAATTACTATTGTATTTTTCATGAAGACCTGCATGACCCCTTTCCTTTGTATGACTTTCTGATGAGCACAGGCTCAAGGTATGTTGTTATCAAACATTACTTGTAAGCCCAATTACATTTTATTAAAATGTTTTGCATACCAAATAGAATGTGCATTCATTGTACTTGACTTGCTGCTCTAGCCAATAAATTTGGCTAGATGTGAAAAAAAGGTCACCTGAAAAAGCTATGTTTGTTCGCTGTTTTGCCAAGCTACGCCACTCGCGTCTTGCAATTTTATAGCCAGCTGCAATGCCTGCTTTAGCTACCCGTGATTGCTAAGTCAGCGAATTTTGTTCACCGAACAATCGAAATTCGAACAGCAACATATATTCGCTACATTTTTGCCCCTGAATCAGGTTGGCTGAAATAATGAAAACAGTTCGCTGAAACAGCTTAAACCTGTCAGCGAACAAGCAATTCGCTAATTTTACAGCCGATCTTTATCGCAGATTTAGCTCATAAATTTCGCTCGTTTAGTCAAAATTGTCCGCTGAAGTAGCGAAATTTCTGTAGCGAACAAAAGTTAGCCCGTTCAGCGAACTAATTCATAGGTTGGAAAATAGTCATCAAAAATTCGCTATTTTAGCAAAAATTCCGCTGAAACAGCGATTATATTTTTTCCGTGTTCGTTCACTAGTCCCGTTTTAAGAATGGGATGCCCTGAAAAGGGGCGCCTTTGTCACCCACTCCACTTTTTAGGGCACCAAATGGCGCTGACTTTCAGGGCACCTTTCTCGCCGACTTACATTGCGACACTCAGAACACGACGCGTCGAACCCATACTCCAGATTTGAACGGTGCTGAACACTATTCGGAACCAAACGCCTGCGATTTTGAAAAATTCATTTTAAAGTAACGCTCTGACGTGAGGTCTTCACTGTGAAAATTTGTTGTCACTTTATGACAAAATCGTAGATGATATTTTCATCACTTTCAAATAATGACTATGTCATCACAAATTGATGACATTTTCACCAAAGCTCCTATACTTATTGCATGGGCGTGGACAACAATATCATCATTTGTTTTGATGACATTTTTGTAAGGAAAATTAGCCTTGAAATTGTCATCAAGTGACGACTCAAATTTTCACAGTGTTCGGCAAACTGATTTCCCAACCCACCTCGAGATGGTCCGCTGGGCCAATGCCCGACATCATGAGAATCTGCGGGGAATGAATCGTCCCAGAAGAAAGGACAACCTCCTTGGCATGAACAGTACGGACCTGCCGATGTGAAAAAACGTCTCAAACCTACAACCTGCAGTGAAACCTGTAAACCGCATTAAAACCTGTATTGAATCAAGGCACAGAGCAAAATAGATAAGAGAATCGTTCTCAACTGACTTATCCTAAAATAAGATAACGTAAAGGGTGTCATGAAGGCGTACACGTCCAAGGGTGCAAATGTGCTTTAACGTAAAAAAAGTGAATTAAACACCTTTTTTCTTTTCAATCTTTCACACTGACCCTGAATTTTAAGTTCAAGTGCGTAAAAATGCATTGAAACATTTCAAGCTTTTCTCAAAGGTCCACTGGTAAAACTAAAGCGTAACTCTATGCTTGAGTCAAGCATAGAGTTACGCTTGAAGACGTTACGCTTGAAATGAAGCATACTCTGGAAATTCCCCTGTGCATTTTGATAGGGGAAATCTTGGCGGATGAGCCGGTTACGCTTGATTTCAAGAGGAAACTGATTACGCTTGAAAACAAAGGGTAATACTACGCTTTAGTTTTACCAGTGTCTGCTTTAGCCAACCTGGCATGGTGGCACATGAGGATGCACTTCTACTCCTCGCCAATCTCTTAAAGTCGTGATTCATAGACGGGAAGAATCGCGAAGAACTGAGTCTGGTCCCAAATTAACGTCAGGTGGTCGCAACTATTAGGTTACCTG
>CM060089.1:6707608-6829327 GCA_030522485.1 Stenchaetothrips biformis | reverse complement strand
GTGATGCCCGATAGCTTTGCCAGGACAGACTCTTAGAGATTTTATTTTATAACTTTTGTAGTGTATAGTAGGGTTGTAAGTCATTCCATTTATCTACTATGTTATGTACCTATGTAAATGGCACTGGAATCAACAACCAAATAAAAAGGTATGAATTTGGTTACATAATAATAACGTCTTTATTCAAGTTGCGGGTTACTACAACCAGAAACGTTAAGTTTTAAAGAAATTAAGAAATAACATGTTGGCGTCTCCCAGCAAAAGAGGCCTAATCTTTTTCCTTAGGTAGGAGTGTATATTCGCAGGAATACCTCCGGGCAGGTATACCTGCAAATAGTCTACACATGCAGAAGAACTTGAGTTCAGGTCTAGTTTGGAGAATGTAGTGGCTGACTGTAAACAGACAAGGCACAAAAGACAGGAGATGCTGGTAAAAGAAACAAATGAGAAGTATTGATTTAATTGCGGCAATTTAAAGGAACTTCATCCAGCACGAGTGATAGGTTAAGGTTGAGTACCAAATATATACAAACGGTATCATGAAGAGTTGAAAATCCAAGGCCTACTCGCATTTGATTCCAAATTAAGATTTTGTGATCGACTTTTCTTCAGCCTCTTGAAAATCAGTAAGTATTGCACCGACTGTCCGTTCGTTGTGTTACACTGGACACTGCAAATGAAATTACATCATGTTTTATTTCTCAACAGTTAACTTTGAAATGAATAACCCTCATGATGATGTTGATCCCGATGATCCCAGAATTGGAGAAGACTATCCCGCCATGGACGAGCTCCAGGCTGAACATAACGAGGAGCGTCGCCAACAGAATTATTTATTGAAACTCAGACGTAGAAATTTGAGAGATACTAGTGACCCCTTTAATGTCACACCTACTGCTTTTATAAAGGCGTACCGGCTGTCACAGGACCTGGTTTTCAGTGTTCTCGATTTAATTCGACCTTTCATGAGGCGCTGTACCAGCCCTCTTGCTGTACCTCTTGAGCTAAAGGTGTGCAGGCATTCTTTCATGATGCGACTCACCAGTGATGTTCTATATTAACTCCTATTGGTTTTTGTAACAGCTCCTTCAAGTCCTCAGCTTTTATGCCACAGGAACATACCAGAGGCCCACTGGTTCTAACTTTAATTGTCCCATAGGACAGACCACTCTCAGTGGCTACATTGATGAAGTGACTGATGCACTTAACGAAGATGAGGTCCTGTCGCGAATGATAAGGTTTCCCTCCAATGACCGGGAAGTGAATAATTGCATTGACAGGTGAGCATTGTCTTTACGGTTGTTCAATGAGAAACACACCCGAGGTGTTAACTTGTCTGTCTCCCATTATTTTTGTCAGAAACCGGCGCATGGGTGGAAAAGTGGATGATGTTGTGGGGTATAACCGATGGTGACCCCTGTTAAAAATCAAGAAACTTAAAGATGGAAGAAAATAGACAGGCTTCCAATGGAAGAAAAAAATACCCATGCATTAATGCCCAGAATGAAAGGACCATTGCAAGTTTTTGTTCCATTGAAGCTAAGGTGATCCAAAGTGAGGAAAGTTAATATTTTGGTTTATTTTGTTCTCAGACCTGTGACCGATACTCTTTCAACATGTATGAATGGGTTGGTCGTAGGTATCCGGGCTCAACTGCTGACTCATTTATTTTCCGAGGGTGAGTGCTTCTGCGCCGCAGAATGATACAAGTAAACGGGCAGGCGCCAATGTTACCTTCTTGGTAGGTGTTGCTGCAGCCAGGGATGCGATTAGATTGTAAACCTGGTTTATATTTCTGTGACTCCTTTTAGTAACAAACTTTTACCTGAATGTATTCCCAGGAGAATACAGGTTATGCTTTAGAGACCATGGATGATAAGGATTCCTTTTCAAGGAGTGGAAAAATGATTCACCTGAGGCGCGTTTATAATGTTTCCATTGTAGCGATAGAAGAATTGTGTAGTAAACGGTGCAATGGAGCGGTTGAAGGAGAGATTACCTGGATAGATGCCCGTTTTTTTACAGATAACAAATGATAAGTTCACCACTGCATATTTTCTAATTGTTTCTTTAATTTTTTTAGGGTTCTCAATGATGGGCGAGTTCCTCGCTACCATTTCATCAAAGTATGCACAAGTTTGTGAATGCGGCGTCTGTACTTCACAATCTGTGTGCTGGCTCAAGTAATACGCCCTTTCTGATAGATTGGCAACACCCAATTTGGCATCGACAACGTTATTGATGAGCCACCAGAAGATATTGATGATGATGTTGATTGATCCGAATGACCCTGATGTTACCATTGGAAGAAGGAAAAACGCTGCTGCTGTTATTGCCCGGTAGTCATCAAGTACGTCGGGAATGTTGTTCAGGAGATGGGAACGGCGTCTCCATTCACAGTGATTTTGTAGTTAAAGGCATTGTTTTCTGAAACAGTGGGGAGATTATGTATGGAGTGGTCACTTTCGATTAGAGTCACAGTGACTTTTCCCACTTTTCACCTAAGATACATCACCTATTCTCATTTACTGTCTACTTTGGTACTGAATTAATCATTGTTGCTTGTTGTCTTTGTGTACCTGTTATGCCTGCTTTAAAATCCAGCAAACTTTTGAAAAAATAAAAGATGTTCCATTTTCTATTATAGATAAGCGCATTCTCATGACTATTTGGAAATCTCACACATTCTGTGATCTGGGCTCGTACATACCTATTATTTTTATTGTTTCTATTGTTTGAATTGGGCCTGTTGATAATTGTAATAAATAGTTTGTCTGTAGTAAATTGTATCTGCTGTTCATTTAGTATGCAAGCAGGTTACACCTCAGGTTAATTGGGATATAATCAATGAATTGACTTCAGTTATAAGAGTTTATGGATCGTTCTATTCTTACACACCAAATCACTATATGAAATAATCTCAGATACTACCATTAAGTTGTAATAGTTAAAAGTTCAACTCTGTATTTTATTGTATAATTCATGTACATGGTAAATAAAAGTACTTAACTACTGATCTTGTAGCAAACTCGCAATTACATCAGCATAGCATATGAAATGTCTCTAATCTCAGATTACCAAAAGTAAAGAGTACTTACTACGGCCTGAAAACATCTTACTACAACGCCGTAAAAATTTCTATAATAATTCTGCATGTAAATCTAAAAATCTCATACCATACATCTTTTAAAAAGAAATGTAAGCATATGTTCCTGGCACAGTATTTTAGGATGATTTTCTATACTCTTAATCCACTATATGTATTTGTTTCTCTTTTGTTGTTTAGTCTGTATCTGTTATTTTGTCAAATCCTACTATGCGACGTTTGTTCATATGACATTTTATCTCCCCCCCCCCCCCCCCCCCCACCATTTGTTATTTTGTGTCCACGGGTCAACCGCTTGTATAATAGAACTTTGTAAAGTCAAAAGCATGGGACATTGCCCTTCGACGACATTATTTCTTTAGATTTGAAATAAAAAAAAAGTCAATATTATTCATCTATTATTAACATTCATGTAAATCTTTATGTCTTATACATATATATTATGTGAGACATTTGCCCTTTCAACACAGCCACGCTTAATCTCACATTACAATAGATCTAACTTCACTTAGGCATCTCATAGTAGTGCGAAGGCTAAAAGAAAATAGTAAGAGCTAGACCATCGGGAATATACACTGCGTTTAATTGTAAGAACAGTATCAGGGGTCAACATTAGGCGTGACACGACTGCGTGTCCGGCTCTGCTGAGCGGGGGGATGACCTTTTATAGATGAGGGTACGTTCGGTTAATACCAACTCAGGACCGTGACTGTAGACCTAGTTCTAGGAGTCTTTTGGCAGGGAGATCTCTGAGGCCATAGTAGTATAAGAATGCGATCAGAGTGTGTTTGGGTTAAGATCGGCTTCGCTTTCATTGCAAGTGACCAGATATAGGATTAGGAATCTTTAGACTGTATTTCACAACACATCTTACTGAATGCGTTTGCACAAACAAACATTAAATCATTTAACAGCCTCAAAGAACAATTGTCACTCTAGATAAATAATTGAATATTCTTATTATTAGAAAATAGAAGCTCTCAAACTAAAATGAAAAGAAGGAATAGTCTTATCATTTCTAGTATGTCTCAATACAATAACTTTCAACACAGGCACTTAACACTAAATTACATACACACATTTGTAATGCAACTTGCTGAATCACAGAAAATACATTTGGACCAGAGAAGGACAAACGAACATTAAACCATACAACAGACTCAAAGAAACATTATTACTCTAGATAAATAATTGAATATTCTTACTATTAGAAAATAGAAGCTCTCAAACTAAAATGAAAAGATGGAACAGTGTCATTATTTCTAGTATGTCTGAATACAATAACATTCAACACAGCCACTTAATCTCTATTAAATAGACAAAATTATAATACTTCTTACTGAATCACAGGAAATGTGTTTGCACAAACATACATTAAATCATTTAACAGCCTCAAAGAACAATTGTTACTCTAGATAAATAATTGAATATTCTTATTATTAGAAAATAGAAGCTCTCAAACTAAAATGAAAAGAAGGAACAGTCTTATCATTTCTAGTATGTCTCAATACAATAACTTTCAACACAGGCACTTAACACTAAATTACATACACACATTTGTAATGCAACTTACTGAATCACAGAAAATACATTTGGACCAGAGAAGGACAAATGAACATTAAATCATACAACAGACTCAAAGACAAAAATTATTACTCGTAGATAAATAATTGAAGTATTATTATTATTAGAATAAATATGAAGCTCTCAAACTAAATTGATATAAGATGGATCTGTAATGAATTAGCAGTTTGAAAGCTACATCAACAAGTGTCAGTTCTACTTTTAATTTATCCTCTTTTACCTTTCTCTGGCATAGAGGCTACCACCTTGGCACCAAGGTTCCACTATTGATACTCCCACCTCAATTCCCCTTCCACTTCCATCGCTATTGTTGCCAAACCTATAAGTTGAGCCTCGCCTGTGGCTCGGCTAACAGTCTGTAGCCTGGTCTCGAGCTGTTCCAGTGTTCTCAAATGGGCGGTCCGGCTCGGCCCGTCGCCTGAGGTGTGCGAGTGAGAGCGACAATGGTGGGCCGTGGCGCTTCGGCAAGCAGGCTGCTAGACCCGAACGCGCGGACTTCCGAAGCCTCCCGAAGCGGGCGGGCGACCTAGACCCATGGGCTGTGGCACGGCCCACGGGCCTTGGCAAGGCCCGGGCCTGGGGAGCCCGGTCGGCGTCGGCTGCCGCTGCAGCTGCTGCTACTGCTGCTCGCGCTGGCCGGTTTTCGGCGGCGGCGAGCCCATCTCCCCCCCGTCCACCACTTCCCCCCCTCTCCCGCTCTCCTTCCTACGGCGGCAAGCGCGCCGCGCGGCCGCGATGCGTCTTGTATTTTTAATAGGGAATTCCCTCTCACGCAACGCGAAACGCACTATCGAATTAACTCAGTTTTCTAGCTGATAAACAATGGGGACACGTTTCCATGGTTTAGTACCGTCCGATACATTACGCTACACAGCTACTGGCCGCCCGCCCCACCCACTCGGCCGCCGGCCGGGTGCGATACCATTGTTTATTTCCACAACGCCACAACTTCCGATTTCGCCCATCTGTGCGTGTGGTGCGCTGCATTCGCCAATTTCTGCAAGTCGGCCTGTCACGTGACACAGCCAGCCAGCGACAGCGAGCTGAGTCGAGCCGCTGCGAGCGGAACAGTGTAGTGGCACTCCGAGGCGAGTGCGTCGCGTTGCGTTGTGTCGGTGTTTGTGTTATTGTTTGTGTCTGAAGTGAGAAATGTCTGACTCTGGACCTGGAGTGACTAAAGGCAAGTCCCGGAAGAGGAAAAGTGTGCCTCATCCCGTGCAAGCCGTAGTCGAACCTGGGCCCGGTCCCGGTCCCATCCACGTGGTGATACCCGAGCCGCTGGACCCCGTCCTCATCCGCGTGGGGCCCGCCCCCGCCCGCGCCGCCGAGGGGCAGCCGCCGCTGGAGCCGGAGTCGCCGACTCCATCAACTTCATCGACGGCGTCGTCGGAGACCACGACACCTGCCAAGGACTTGATCAAGGAGACCGAGGAAAAGTTGGCGTCCAAGGAATGGATCTCGCGGTCCAAGGAGCTGGCCAACGGCAAGCCGACGAAGAGCGTTGCATGGGACGGCTTCCAAGTTGTCGTGCCCAAGGACAACCCCAAGACGGAGGTAGGGACAGCGGTGTGCCTCGCGTGCGGGGCGGTGCTAATATCTTCTGGCGGACCGTCCTCGCTCAAGAAACACGTGGAAAAGTATTGCTCAGTCAAGTTGAATCCCGTGAGCGCTCCAGGCAAAGGTGGCCAAGGCTTCCGGGCCGTGCCGGGGCAACTCCGCGACGTGTTTATTGACCAGGTGGCGGACACATGCGCAGAGAGCATGGGCGCCATCCATCTGATTACGAGTGATGCCGTCGTGGATCTCCTGCAGACGGCGGTTGACATTGCGGCACGCTGCAAGGGCCGCTTCGACGTGCGGGCAATAATGCCGCAGGCCAACACGGTCATGAACCGCATCACGTCGAGGGCGAAGAAGTGTGCGCACGAGCTGGTGCCGCGCGTCAAGGAAGCCATTGAGGACATGCGTTGCCAGGCCGCGACCGACATGTGGACGGATGACCAAGAGAAGAAACACTTCATCGACATCACCGTGTCGTTCGTTGACGAGAACGGCCAGGCCACGGAGACGCACGACTTGGTGATGGCCCAATTCCCGTCCACAATGAAGGCAAACTCAGTGAACATCCGGAACGCCATGTACGAGGCCATGGAGGACATCGGCATCACGCGCGAGGAATTCCACCGCATCGACTGGATTACTGACAGGGGTGCCAATATTAAGAAAGCACTAGAGGACCTCTCCAGGTAAATATAGCGATAACCTTGGGTTGAGTGGGAGGGGGGGGGGTTGCACAGTGGGCCAGACGACCGCCGCCGGCGTCCAAAACTAAAGACTTGTCTAGAGCTTTTGGGCGCCCGCGCCGGTCTTCTGGCCCACTGTGTGTGTACGCGTCAGGGAAAGGGGGGGGGGTATTAGAAGAGGTTGAACACTATAATTTAACGCCTTTTTTTTACAGGGAAGACTGCGCTGCCCACCAGATAAACACCTGCCTCAGGAACACCTTCACTATCCCATTCTATGAGGTGCGGCGGAAGGCCGTGGAGGCACTAAGTCCAGCCGGAAAGAAACTGCTTCAAGATAGTGAGGAAGTTATCAGAGCAGTGAAGGCAGCAAAACCGGAGGTGGTTGCTCCTGGAGTAGGCTTGAGGGAGCTGAAGAAAGTCCTTCAACTGCCGCTCCACCAATACTCCTCCAACAACTGCCAAATGCTGCAATCTCTTAACTCCCACAAGAAAAAGGTAAAGTGCACCTATAGTAACATTTTTTTATTTTTTTATTTTTTTTATTGTTTATTTTGTTTTATTGCAGGTTCTTACTGTTCTCTCCGCTCTTGACCGTCAGGACCTCATTGAGATAGTGAACGAGCGAGACAGCGAATTGGCCTCTGACCTGATCGCTTTTCTCGGTCCACTGGAGAAGAAGGGCAGCGTGGCAGCCGGTGAGCTCGCCTCACTGAGGGCACACCTTGCTGTCAAGCCTCAGGACACCGAGGAGGTGAAGGCCATGAAGCAGAGCGTTGCCGAGCTGTGCGATCTCATGGAGGTGCTGACCATGATCAAGGAGGCTAAGGAGCTAGTCACCTACTTGAAGGCTTCGGGGCTGGCATCCTCCCTCTCCAGAAAAGTGATTCAAGAGTGTGACACTCGGTGGAACTCTCTTCATTCGATGCTAGCATCAGTGGAGCTGATGTATGACGAGGTAAGTCTGAGTCTGAGTCACGCCACCGCCAAGCTGCGAGCCAACTCCGCTGTGCCGCCGCCGCGACCCCCACTCCCATTGACCGCACCAAACCCGCGATCAAGCCGCCCCCGCCGAGCCGAGCCGCGCCGCACCGCCCCCGCGCCCCCACCGCCGCAGAGCCGCATCCCGCCGTCGCGTTGCCACCCCAACCACGCCGTCCCCGAGACCGGAATGACGCCGCCGCCAACGCCCTGCGACGTCGCCACTGTTACCCCGCGGCCGCGGCCGCGCGCCTCGCCGCCACCGTCACCATGCCGTCGCCCCGAGGAAGCTGCAGAGTGATTCTGTGGTGCAGGCCTTTCTCCCTCGCACCTAAAGTGGGACGTCCCATAAGTGCGAGAGAGAGACATGGGGCGGGCGGGCCTCCCGCGGAATCGGTTTGCTGCCGCCCCGCCCTCGCCGCGCTCCTGCACGCAATGCAACCGCCGTACCCCCCCCCCCCCAGTCCGTGCCCTCTCATCCACCCACGGTGCTGCGGTCTCATCAATTGTTTTTATTTTTTTTCCCTACAGATTGTTGAGCTGTTGTCGCACCACGAGGGCCAGAGGACACGCATGCAGAAAATTGATAGGGCAATGTTGAGGTGGCTGACAAATTTCCTTGAAGAGTTCAAGGTTGAAACCAAGACTCTTGAAGGAGACAATAAGAAGCACCCGACTTTGCCCTACGTACTGCTCGTGTCCACTGGTCTAAGGGATCACTGTCTCCCAGCACCGAATGACAGCCCTCATCTGGCTATCATCAAGGAGAGGTGCCTGGTATTCCTTGGAGCCAAATTTCAGCCCAGTATGAAGGCCAAAGTGGCAAATTTTTTATGGCCGGACTTCAAGGAATTATCTATGCTGTCGGAGGAGGAGAGGGAGGAGGTAATTTGGCCCACCTTAGTTTCCTGTCAATCTAAACAATTTTTAAAAAATGATTTTATTAGTTTTATACTTTTTGCGCAGGTCAAGGCCCGTGTCCGCACTTTAATTGGTGACGACGGAAATGGCGATGGTGAAGGCGGCCCGCTGGATGCCGACGCCCCTCCCTCGCCCCCAAAGGTGAGGCGTCTGGACGCTAAGTACAACAAGTACCGTCAAGCCACCACCGCTGAAGTGCCCCAGGATGAGGTGTCCCGGTACTTGGCCTCGCACACAGCATCCGTGCCAGCGGAACTTCTCCTGCAGCACTGGAAGCTCTTAGTAAGGTTTAGCAAGCCACCGCGCCGGCGCATGCAAAATCAACCTGCAATTTTAACGATTCTAACCAACCCTCCCCCTTTCTTTACAGGATCGCCCTGATGGGTTCCCCAAGTTGGCTAAATTAGCTAAAAGAGAGCTTGGGAAGCTGGCGACGGCGGCTACCAGCGAGCGGGTGTGGTCGAAGGCTGGCTTCATTTTAAACACCAGAAGAAACCGCCTCAAACCATGTCACCTCAGCTCAATAATTTTTCTAGCCTCTTATTTAAGATTCCTGAGAAATAAAAAAAGAGCTAGCTGATTTAAAAATTTAACAATTATCTGCTGTAATAAATTTATATCACATCCTTCCTCGTTCTTGAAATGAATTAGGGCAAACCAGGTGCACATTCAGGGGGATGGGGGGGGGGGGGGGAGGCAGAAAGCAATACTTTGACTCCCTTCCTACATGCCGCCTCCCTAGATCCGCCACTGGGGCAAACTAGTTTCATGTAGATGCGTCGCACGCATCGCCAGGGCCAGGGGCAAGAGAGGAGGGCGGGGGGCCAGGGGCAAACCTCTACTGCCGCGTCGCGTCCACGTCACCTCCCATCACACGTTTGAATGACGCGCGCGCCGCGCGGATTCTGATCCGGCCGGGCCATGCCGAGCCGGGCACCGGCGACCCGCCCGCCCCACTCCCACTCCTGGCCGCTGAGCGGCCGGGGCCGGGCGATGGGCGCACGCGGGCCGTGTGCCCGCCCGTCCCGAAAACGGGCTGGGCCGCCGCCCGGCCCATGGCCGAGGCTCTGGGCCGGGTCGGGTGCTAGCGCGACAAAGGCTTGGCGGCGTTGGGCCGAGCCGGACCGCCCATTTGAGAACACTGATTAGAGGCTTGAGATCAAGTCAATCCTTTATTAAAATCAAGTGTACTATGTCCCAAACCCCACACCCGACTGCGTCTGAAGTCCAAATCCAAGTCCATCGCGAAGCAGGGCCGTCGGAAACCTGCAACACAGTTAACATCGATTATTGCACAGTAATTACCTGGGATAACAAAGGTAACTTGGTCGAAACCAAAATCCCAGTACGCGCGTACGGTAACGCACCCCCGTCTATCGAACCCGCACGTCCGACACCGCGTATTCGCCCCGTGCAGCAAAGACACCGGTCTCTAAACACCGTCTTGTACAACCGCCGCTGGTGGGACTAACGCGCTAACTATGGCTGACGAGCAATTTCCCCGTGACGTGGAGGAAGTCGTAGTACCCCACGAGCAACCTAACGAACTGGATGCTCCTGTCCAACGCGGACGAGGCCGCGGGCGAGGACGCGGTAGAGGCCGTGGACGTGGCCGAGGCCGCGGACGCGGCCGCGGAGGGCTCGGAGATGGCCAAGTCCCAGACCGCCCCCGCCGCGTTATCAGACCGTTACAACGCTACGGCTATGAGGACGACGATGAGGCCGACGACGAGGACCTCGGACGCGACGAACCCAGACGACCGCGAGCTAGGAACCACGGCCTACAAGCCGGCGCGCCCGAGCGTAGTGACGACGAAATGGACTGGGACGAGGACGCCGGTAACAACCGTCGCCGCGACAACGCATATGATGATGAAGAAGAAGACGAACTCGAACAAGTACCACGCCGCCGTCGGCGCGCGTACCCGTATGAACGTGAAGATAGGCGCGAGCACCGCGATGACGCACAACAAGGTCAATTCTACAACTTCATGCGTGAAATGTTTAATAGACCCCCGCCAGCACAAGCTGCTGCTACAGTCACTTCCACTTCAAGTTACGTACCACCCTTTAATGGCACTACTGGTTACGATGTCTATAGAGCACAGTTTCTAAGTATCGCAGAGCATAGAAATTGGTCAGAGCAGGATAGAGGGACTTTCCTATTGCAAGCATTGCAAGGTGACGCCACCAAGGTGATCAGGACCCTAACTACGCAGAACAAACCATTAACATTTGTCAATCTCGACATAGAACTAGAGAACACTTTCCACATACGGAGAGAGTTATGGGAAAGGACTCGAGTTTACGAGTCACTCAAGCAAGAAGAGGGACAAAATCTGAGGGATTACGCTCAGAAAGTAAAAGAAGCTGTGGTAGATTACATGCCAAACAGCAACCAAATAGACAGGGACCAAGCCGGTGTAAAGGCTTTCATTAAAGGGTTAACGGATAGAAAAGTAGCAGAAAGGATTTGCTATGCATCAGTAAATTCGGTAGAAGATGCACTTACCCATGTCAACAGGGCGTTGTCTCTGACATCAGAGCCACCAAATAAGAAAGTCCGCAAGGTAGAAGTTGACCACTCAGATGATCAGGCTGAAGTCAATTATGCAGAGCAGGAAGCACCTCCTGTAACAAGTGCACAACCAGTTAGAGGCAGAGGTAGAGGCCGAGGCAGGGGCCGAGGCCGAGGCAGAGGCCGGGGTGGCCAAGACAGTAACAACTCAACTTGCCACTCTTGTGGTAAGCCAGGGCATTTTGCAGCTGATTGCAAAAACCATTTAACTTGCTATTACTGTGGGAAACAAGGTCATATCAAGCCAGATTGTAGGACCCGCATTGCTGATGAAGCCGAAGGCCGATACCAGCAGCACAGCTCAAATTACGAGCAAAGTCAGGGCCAGGGTTCAAACGGTCGAGGTAACCCCAGAGGTAACTCAAACTACAGAGGTAGAGGGCGAGGTAATTATAACAGAGGGCAATACAACAATAATGAGTCTAGAGGCCCCTACGTCAGATTCCCTGACGTACCACCAGATTTCTATCAGGCAGCCATGTCCTGGTACGCCAAAAGCAACCAACAACAACAGCCATTGCAAAACAATAACCATCAACAAAATAACAACCAAGGTAATAATTCCCAAAACGATAACAAGGTAAATATGCCCTACGTTCCCAAGTCGGAAAACCAGTAAAGACTTCTATTGAACCGATGGAAATGGAAGTTCAAAATGCAACAGTACCATCGGAAATTGAAACTAGTAAACTTGAACCTACTGAATCTAATGAACCTAATCAGCCTATTGAAATTCTAAGAATCCAGGTAACTCCACCAATAATTACTAAAGCATGTAAGCATCAAACTAATGTGGATAAAGAAAATGTTGACCCCAGCAGTAAATTAAAATGTGCAGCCTGTCTACCCCATAAGAAAGGACCATTGGTTAACTGTACAGTAGCAGGCATCAGCAGAGAAGCTATCATTGATACAGGGGCAACCATAACTGTTTTTAAAAGAACTAGAGATTTACCAGTATCTAAATTACGTCTTAAAAGTGCAACGTCACACAAGACATCACTGTATGGGCCAGAGTGGACTGACATTACATTTGGTAAACAAACCTATAGATTCCCAGTTTACGAAGCAGACATTACAGAAAATTTAATTGGCTACGATTTTATTGATACCTTTGAAGGTGTAGTCAACACCAAAACTAAAATGCTAGAACTTGAAAATAATGTCCAAGTACCATACAAAGTGGTTAACTCAGTGCACAAAGGAGATTTCGCAAGCGGAAATCTGTCCTACCCAATACGTGCTAATCAGAAAATCTTGCTGAAACCTTTCGTAGAGAGGCAGGTATCTACAAAGTTAGATACTGACCTGGTGGTTGATGAGTCAGAATTGTCTGACGCGTTGCTTGCCATGACGATCAGTGGGTATAGTCGTCCTCCGGAGTCTGAAAGGAAACTGTCCACTTCTGATCCTCCTCCGGAAACGACGTGCGCCACAATTCAGTCTCAGGCAAGAGCGAGGGGGGCTGATCATCGCCAGCTTGACAGCCAGGCCAGTCATATCCGGAATGATGGTCTAAAAACTGATACAAAAACCATGGTAAAAAAAAGTGATAGTGAAAGTGGTGCGGCCAACGCACATGGAAATGAACAAAATTTGGGAATCCAACCACCCGAAAGAGCAGAAGGCAAGATGCACATAGGTCTGCTAACAAACAGTAAAAGTAACCCTAATATAAAAAGTAGAATCTCAGAAAGTGTGGTCACACAGACAGGCGTCGTACCGTGTGTGACAGGTCCAGTAAATGTAACTTTACTAAACCTTGGAGACACTTGTGTTCAAATTCCTAAGTATGCAATAATTGCTGAAGTCCTACTACTGCACCCACTACAGTATGATGGCCTTGATGATAACATAAACCCAAATTACGAGGAAGAGTTAGAAAGAGAGGAAGAGAGTGAGTATGAAATTGAAATTGAAGATGAAATTAAAGAGTGCCCGTGTAGAACAATTAGAATCGCAAATGGAACAGAGCAACTAAATTTAACTGAACATGAGATAGAAAAGTTCCATGATGCTGAGTATAAACTACCAGATAAAGACCCAATCCCAGAAAATGAACCATTACCTGCAGATCTAGACGCCATGATCAAAGCCACTGCATTGTCGCCAGGAGAAAAAGCAGAAGTAGAGAAGCTCATCCGTAAACACCATGATGTATTTGCTCCAGATAACTTCACTTTTGGGCGTTGTCCATGGATGAAATTCAGGATAGACACAGGAGACCATCCACCAATCAAGCAGAATGCACGACCAGTGCCCCTGCATTACAGAAAAGAGGTTTATGAGACATTCATGAAATATCTAAAAATGGGAGCAATTAAACCTAGTCAATCAGCTTGGGCTTCACCCATACTATGTGTTCTCAAAAAGACAGGAGAAGTTAGAGTCTGTGTAGACTATAGAGCACTAAATGCAATCACCAGAGTGCCAGCAGCACCAATACCCAGAACCCAAGAAATTCTACAAAATTTAGGCGGACACAAAATGTACCACACCTTCGACTTAGCCCATGGCTACCACAATCTAGAAGTACACCCAGACGACCAACCCAAAACAGCAATAATACTACCAGAAGACTTGGGTCTTCCACACAGACAGTTCGAGTACACCCGATTAAGTTTTGGACTCTCAGCAGCTCCAGGAGCGTTCCAACAGGTAACAGACAGACTTGTAACACCAGCCTTGGAACCAAATGAAAATAATGATTTAGGACCAACAGTGTCAGTTTACCTTGATGATGTCTGCATCGCAGGAGACGATTTCCAGCAGATGATGCAACGATTAGAAGCATTCCTCAATAGAGTCAGGGCAGGAGGTTTTCTCCTTAAAGCCAAAAAGTGTGAGTTGTTCCGAAAGGAGATTTCATTCCTGGGACACATCTTGTCTGAAACAGGCATTAAAGTTGATACCAATAAAATAGACAAAATAATTCACTGGCCACAACCAGTTGACAGCACAGAGTTAAAATCATGGCTCGGTTTAGCAGCCTACTATGGTAAATACGTACCTCACATGGCCACCAAAGTGTATCCCTTGTATAGACTACTTAGGAAAGGAGTCCAGTTCGAATGGACACCCTTTTGCCAGGAAGCTTTTGATTCCGTCAAAACAGCTCTAACTACAGCACCAGTCCTTGGATCACCAGATGTAGATAAAGGTCCTTTTACGCTGACTTGTGATGCCAGCCTCACTGGCTTGGGAGCAGTCCTAACACAAGAACAAGACGGCAATGAAGTAACAATAGCATACTGGTCGAAAACCTTAACACCAGCACAGAGGAATTACTGTGTTACTCATAGGGAACTTTTAGCATTGGTAGAGTCAGTAAAAGCGTTTAATCACTATCTGGCTGGAGCCCCATTCATAGTAAAATCAGATCATGCAGCCTTGCAATGGCTTAAAAACTTTAAAAATCCAACAGGAATGTTAGCAAGGTGGCTAGAAAAACTGTCACCCTATAAATTCACTGTTGTGCACGAGAAAGGCACAAATATCAGCCATGCAGATGCACTAAGCAGACGCCCCAACAGGCCCTGCGACCCAGAGTGTAAAAAGTGTACTAAAATAGAAGCCAAAGATGCAGTAGCTTACCTTATCAGTTCCACCTTGATTGAAGGCTTAACCATTCAAGAAGTATTTACATCAGTACTTGAGGCTCCAAATAATGGACCAATTGTCCACCCAATCAGTCTCGAAGGAAAATTCACTTCCCCGTTAGCCAGCCAAATTGAAGAATGGTTCCAGGTTAAGGAAGAATTTCACTCCAACACAGACAAAACATGCCCAGGGTTGGTCCAATACACTAGAAACAACAAAACAATCATTAGTCTCATAGTCAAAGAGAAAATGGAGCACAGACCACACATACACAATGTAGAGATTGCACTCAACATTCTAAAAGCATGGCTCATTAAAGAAAACATCACCGAGTGGAATGTACCAGAGTTTGACTATTACAAGAGCCCAGAAAATAATCTAGAGATGATTCCACTTCTCTACAAAGTGTTTAAAGACACCAACATGACAATTAATATTTGTCACCATCACACTCAGCCAGATCCGACAAAAGCCAAAACTTGTGAGGAAAGTTGTCTTATTTGCCAGACAACAGCAGAAGTCAAAAGAATCACACAAATACTACACACAGCAGTCTCACCTGAAGGAGAAACACCAGAAGAAATGGCCAAACTGCAAAAAGCAGATAAGGAGATCGCACCCATCTTAGTAGCGGTAGAGAATGGTAAGAGACCACACCTCCAGGAAATCATAGGGTTCGGACGCAACACCAGAACACTTTGGCATCAGTATAAATCACTGACACTCAAAAACGGAGTCCTATACAGAAGACACGAACACCCATCAGGTGACCCTAAAAAGGAAACACTACAATTAATACTACCAAGGGCTAGCATAAAAACAACAATTAAAGAATACCATCGTCAACTAGGAGAGGGTAATCACTTTGGAGAAACAATGACAGGAGACTACTTACGAAGGTTCTTCTGGTGGCCCAAAATGGCAGATGATATTGCAGCACATGTAGCCAATTGTGATACGTGTCAAAAATTCAAAAAGCCCAAACACACCACTAAAAATGCAGCACTCAAAATATTCAGAGAAGGCACTCTCCATGGCAGATGGCATGTAGATATTTGCGGCAAAGTACCTAAAACAATAGAAGGTTACGAGTACATATTAGTAGCAATAGAAGCATTCTCAGGATGGCCAGTAGTGGTCCCACTAATTAAAAATAATGCTAAGGAAATCGCAAATGCACTAATAACCCATGTCTTCTCAGTCTATGGAGCACCACGCTCAATTCTTACAGATCAAGGAAAACCTTTCGAATCCCAGTTATTTCAGGAAATTATGGACTTGTACCAGATAAAGAAATATCGAACTACAGCTTTCCACCCTTCAGCCAATGGAAAAGCGGAAAGATGGATAAGGACGCTAAAACAACAACTATCTATGCTGGTCAGCAAAACTCAAAAAGAATGGGTGAACTATTTACCTTTCATAGCACAGGCGTACAGGAATTTGCCAAATCCTGTCCACAAGTTTTCACCATACGAAATTATGTTTGGCACACCAATGAGGACTCCACTGACGTTGAACCAAGGAAGCCCACCATGGACGAAAGGAATGGAAGCCGTTCCACAACAAGTCAGAGAACGACTGGCAGAAATCCATGAATTGGTCAGAAAAATGCATGGCCAAGCTGCAACAAAAATGAAACAACGTTATGACAACACAGCACTGCTAGCACCATTCAAAGAAGGAGACCGAGTCTACTTGTACAGGCCCAAAAATGAAAAGGGAGTGTCTCCAAAGTTAACAACACCATGGGAAGGACCTTATACCGTGATAAATATCATAAATGACTGCAACGCAAGAATTCAAAAAGAAGCTCACCCTTACACGATGATGATAGTCCACATGGATCGACTGGCTGCGTATCCAGACTCCGAAGAAGAAACCCAGTCAGCATGGCTGACATATGTCTAAAGACATCCAGGGCTGAGTCTAACAGTCAATTGTCAGGGCGGCCGCCGGGGACCCGTATCCTGGCTGCACCCACACCAGGAGACCCGGGAGCCTGAGAGTCCGCAGAGACCCCAACCTGGCTCGACAGTGGGGTCCTCTCATAGTCTTATGTCAGTCTAAGTCATGTCCGTCAGTCAGGGTGTCACACCGAAGGCGCGTCTAGCTCCCTCTGCGAAGCGTCAGGAGACCTGGCATCACCCGCTGGAGATGATAGGACTGGCGCACGCCTTCCGCAAACAAGTCCGGGCTGACCAGCCTCACACTTATGATGCCGCAGCAGACTCTCCTGGTCTTCGCGGCGGTGATGGACGACACCAGTTGAAGGCCTGCTCTGCTGCTCTCGACTGAGGATGGCGCAGAAGCAACAGGGTCGCTCCAACCCTCCAAACGGCAGGGGCCGCACAACGGGGGCCAAATCCCGAAGGCGGCCCAGGGCCCTATCGTACTTGATCTCCGGGCCCCGCCGAATAGGCAACTTCCAGCCCAAAACATCCACCCGGTCTGTGGCCAACAAGAAAGGCTGCTGACAGGATCCCAAGCCTTCAACAACCTCCGGGACCGAAGCCCCGCCGGGTAAAAGTCCTTTGTGGACGTGATCAGACAAAGACCAACAAGGCCATGTCGAAAGTTAACCTCCAACTCTTGTAAACAAACTTCAATCGACTGCAAGCTCTAAGGCACTGCCTGCTCGAAATCGGCACTTCAAGCATTCGAAAATAGCCAAGTCCACATAACCTAAAAACAAAAAACAAGCATAAGTTGAACCGACTATACAAGCACCGCCATCTAGAGAACCGGAAACTACGCCCGCCATCTTGTATCAAACTCAAACTTAAATCAAACCCAACTCAATTACTAAATCGGAAATCGGCAAACATCTACGAAAATGGCCCCCAGAAAATGGATTGCTCATGACGGAACCAACGCAAAGGAACCTACCAACAAATTGAAGCATGGAAAGGTAACAAAAACTTACCAAATTCCCAAAACTGACAGGCACAAGGAATGGACAAGGGAATCCCCACTGCAGCCAAAGGACACTCACAAAATGGAAATGGATCGGAAAATGCCACTGCAACAGAAAAATGAACAGAAGATTAACACGACTAAAATATCACCTTTGGCTAAACTATTTGAAAAAGAGGAAAAGAAAGAGGAGGAGAAAGACAGAAAATTCAGACAAAAACAACACCAAGAAACAGTCCAAAGACAAAGACTAGAAGCAGAACTGAAAAGAAAGCAGCTCGAAGAAAAAGAAAGAATTAGAAAAGAAAGAATTCAAGAACAGAGAGAAAAAGAAGCAAAAAAGAGGAAAGAGTATGCAGAGAAACTTAGAAAAGAAGAAGAAATGATAAGTTGGTTTGAAGACCCGGGCTACACAAACCCATGGGCAACAGATTCAGAAACAGACTCAGAACCAGAAATTGAAACAATAGATTTAGAAGCAAATGCAGACTCAGACATAGAAGAAATTTACGTCGCAAGCCCAAGAGTGGAAAAAGAAAAACAAAGAGAAACAGAGCAAGTAGAACAAGCATTAGAGAATATCAGAGCAAAAGAGATGGAAATCATGCAAGAAATTAGGGAAATGGAACAGCAGATACAAGCCATTGAAAAAATAGACTCACCCAAAGAAAATCACCAAGAGAAGCGGTCAGACGATCCAGTCAGCAGCAACACGGACAACATTGAAACCGCAGCCAGGTTCACAGCAAGCCTCGAGACAGCTCCAGAAACCGCAGCAAAACCAACGGAAGTAGAAGTCATAGACACACTGCAACAAAAAGAGACGAAAAATGAAGCAAGTAAACAAACAAACCTCAACATGACTAAGAGACGAGGCAAAACCAAGAACGCAAGATGCAACAAATGCAGACAAAGAGACCACGTCACCAAAGAATGCAAACTCACCAAGTAAACAATAAGACGAGATAAAATGAAGCAGCAAAAAGAGAACTTCGGTCCCTTGGGCAAAGAAGTAGATGGCTTCACAGCAGCCCAATGTGGATCTCAAGCAAAACAAAATAAACAAACCTGAAACAAACAAGATAAATTAGAACAACTGAGCAGGGGAGCGCCAGGATGGCCCCACCATTAGAGAAACTAACTACAGTAAACCAACAAAAACAACAAAATTACCATAAGTAAACCCAGGAAAGAAAAAGGAAGGATAACACTCACCAAGAAACAGGACATTAGTTTGACCAAGCCAACCCAAGGCAAGGGCACATACATGCAAAAATCAATATCAAGACATGCCGAACAGGTAAAGGAACAGGAAAAGAAACAAGAAAAGGAAAGGCATAATTCATGCAAATTTAATCAGACACCAAGCAAGTGTAAACAGTTCACTGATCGTCATCAGAATCAACGGGATACTCAAACCCACACCCCCAACAGAAGTCCATGTCCGGAGCGCGGGGGTCGGGAAGGGGCGCGACACCAGCCATGCGATCCTCATAATTCAGGGGGAAGCGGAACAATTTAATACCCCTAGGGGGAATGGAAACTTCCTCCTCCACCTCCAAGTCGGGATAAATTTCTTCGAAGTCGATACCGAAAGCAACTTCTTCAGCCGCAGCCGCAGCCGCGGCACGCCGAGCATCACGAGCAAGTCGTTCGGTTTCCAGCTACACGAATAACAAACCAATAGACAAGGGAAACTAACTAAAACTTTTGGAAGGGAAACTAACTAAAACTCACCTCAGAAATTGGCACGTCAATCAAGGGGAGGGGATCCATCTCAGAGAGGGGAATACCCTGGGCTGGTCCTACACCGGGGCCCCGCCAGACAAACTCGTCCTCAGGGGAAGGGAGTAAGTAAGGATGGACATCCCCCAAATCCTCCAGGAGCTCTACATCCGGACCGGGAAGCAAGTAAGGATGGATATCCCCCAAATCCTCAAGCAGCTCTACATCCGGGCCATCAATTTCACCCCCAAACCCGTCAGGCAACCCCTCCGGCCCACCACCAATCAGGACGGGATTCGGAGGCAAGACGTGATAAAGGACGTGGGGAACAGGAACGGGAAGTACAGGTGCAGGGAGCTCCTCCTAACAGAGAAGAAGGGAAATGTAACGTGCAAGTCGTGCACACCGCAAGATCACAAACGGAAGGAATCATCACTTACGAAAACCCGAACACCACAGTGTACACACAGAAACTGAGGCCACGTCTGGACCAGGGCTTCGACGTCCCACAACTGGTCACCAAACAAACCCTCAACAGGGAATAGGGGATGCAAGTAAGAAGGTAGGAGCCCAGCCTCATAGGCCGAATAGCAAAGGGCACACAACTACAAACAGAATAGACACCATGCACCACGGTTCATGCGCAAACAACACCAGAATTTAGATACTTACGTAAGCGAAGTGACCCCAAGGATCGCAGATGCAAACCACACGATAAGCGCGGAACCGCAAGACTACAGCAACCGGCGCGTCCATCTCCGCGACTAGGTACGAACAAAACCAGCGAACGTCCACACGCGTCCTCGCAGGCTAAGGTCTGCACACCGAATGACGCCAACGCCGCCGAGCCAAGGGACGCCAGGCCAACAACGCGGTTCGACCCACCAATCAAAACGCACGGATACAACACACGACCCGAGCGGCCAATCATAGACCAGAGCAACGGCACGGACTGGAGCGCGAGGACGCCGGCGACGCCGGCCAGCGCATCAACAACGTCAACAACCGCGTCGCGACTAGCAACCGGCCAGCAGCGGGCAGCGCAACGCACGTTCTCGCCGCGACACCAACGCCCCACGCAACGGCGGCAGAGCACGGTACTGCGCCGCGCTAAGAACCGGCGCAAGGGGTATCGCCAGGCGCGAAGCGCGCGCCAATTCAAACGAGTGTAGTCCACAAACACTCTAGCCACTTGGAACAAATGTTACAAACGATACATGTCATAACCCTGATTGTACAAAAACAAGTGAAGAAGTAAAATAATTATCAGATGCATCGCATTCGTTCATTCAGAGGGAAGTGGGAGACTAAATTCAAAACAGCAAATTAACAAGTCTAATCCGCAGGACCACTGTCGACTCGGCTCACGCCGAACCGAGCCAAAATGCTTTTCATCATGCTGAACGTCACCTTCTTGGCTGTCATCGCTGCATTGATAGTGCATTACTTCATGAAACGGCAGCGCAAGTTCGCACCAATCATTTACCTGGAAGGCAACATTGCCGCTGGAAAATCGACTCTGGCAGCCAACTTGAAGAAATTAGAACTGTTCCCAGTACTGGACGAACCGGTCAAAGACTGGCAAGATGTCGAAGGGTACAATCTGCTTGAAATGCTCTACACTGATCGAGCAACCTGGAGCTACCCTTTCCAAGTCTTGGCACTAGCTACGTTGGGACGCCGCCAGACCCACATGCTGGCTAATCACCCGGAAAGGCTAACTGTCCTGGAACGCTCTCCCCAATGTTCACTGAGAGTGTTCGCACAAGCCCTTGCTGAAATGAATGCCATAAGCCAACAACATATGGCTATTTTACGGACCCTGCGCGACGCTGTCGCCCCGCCAACTCACAGACCAATCCATTACATCTATGTACGCACGCCTCCAGCTGTAGCGTACCAACGTTTAAACCGTAGAGGTCGCACTGAAGAAGCAGGTGTCACTGTCGAGTACCTCAGCCTACTGCACGAATTAACTGACACCTGGCTGTTGCGAGAGGAAACCAATGCAGTACATGTCCTGGATGGAACGCTCACCCCTGAGCAATTACTGGCAGCCGCCTTGGACATTATCCAGAATCTGAAGGATGACGTCACGCCTGTCCAGGAGTCCCCGTCTACACGCGAGGAGTAATTCCATGAGTTAAGTATTTGCACTAACAAACAGTTAGTTAAGTTTCTTAGATTTCAAGGTGCCTTTAGAATAGGATTAGCTAGATAGTCAGGATGGCACCAGGCAAAACCAACCAAACAGAGTAGGGGTTGGATATTTTAAAGCGCAAAACTGTGTAGAGTGTTTTCTGTTTGTTTCAGTTGGAGTCTCATCAAAAACTAACTTAAACTTTGGTTGGCCTACAGGAGGAATACTCGACTTCATGCGGTGTTGCAATTCGTGACGACGACTGTAACATCCGCCTGGGGCAGACAAAGTCCACCTGGCGTGACAGCACGCCGCGGGCCATACCACTCTTTATTTTTCTTTTTTTAACAACGAGTGGAACCGTGGGCTTAGGACTGGACACCCTAACGCCCGGCATCGTACAGTGTTATCTGTGCGGTGTAATGGGGAAGCGCACCTTTGTAGCATCATTCACCACAACGTTCGGCAAACTACCAGACAAGAAATCCAAGACAGCGCAAGAAAAGTCAAGAAAAACAAGAAATTCTAGAGAAATTGGACATTTAATCAAAATCATGTAAATTGCAAAATTCAAGTGAGAGAGTGTGGGAGGAAAGAAATTCAGTTCCTTCAAAAGAGGAAGGAGAGCAAAGTTAAAATTTAATTCATTAGAGATCAATGGTACTAAATTCAAAATTTGAGTCGAGTCGAGTTCAAAACGATTGGAAGAAAATTTTAAGAAACTTCGTTTCTTTTGTTCAGGAGGGAGTGGTGTTGTGAAATGAACTATAGAGAACATAACCATAGCACGGCTTACTAGCAGTCATTCCCTATCTTTCGCAACCACTGCCCTAAGGATCCTGGCCAGGACCTCTAACCCATATTCTTCCTTTCGTTCCTCTCCTTAATACCCTAGCCATACAATGCCATTGGCCATGCACCCCCACTCTCTACTACTATTCTTCCTGATGTTCTTCTACTCCTGTAATATAAGCGCGCGCAGCCAAGCAGCCGCTACCATTCTGTACACGGTCAACCCCTTGATAATACAGAAGCCTTCCGTCTCCTTGAGACCCCGACTACTCCTTCTCCTACAAGTCCCTTTACACGTTGCACACTATAACAGTAAGTTATTTTTTTATTTTAAAGGTCAATTTTCAATTACACTAATTATGTTTCCAAAGAAACATAGTTTAATGAAACTGTAAGACCTTTTTTATGCTACAAGTTTATATTTGTTATTTATTTTGAAGAGCGTTGCTTGAATATGGCTTGTACTTATTCTGGCAGATAATAAACCTATCCCTACGCCAATCAAATTCTTTTATTGTACCCATTCCTTCGAATCTACTTCTTAATTTATATGTATGGAACAAATTTAAAGCTATCCATAATTTATACACATGTATAAAGGGAACCTTATACATTCCTATACAGTCTTATAAAAGGGACTGTATAAGTTTTTATAAGAAGAATTTTATATGATCTTATAAAACTAATTGTATACACTTTTATAAAGCTCTTTATACATATTTATAAGCTTGTATATGGGTTTATTAAACTGACCTTATACAAGTGTATACAGGCTCAGTTTTATAAAATCTTATTAAGATTTTATAAAATTTTATTAAGGTCTTTATAAAAAGGAAAATCGCCTGGGTCGAGCTAAAACTTTGCGACGTAACTATGCTTTTCAATAGGCGAGGCCAAAAACCATCAATTTCTGCTTATTTCAATACAAACATGCGACTTTGTTTACAAGGCACTGGTTTCGTGTGACAAGATGTATCTTTGCAAGTACCTGATACAAATAAAGCCGAAACTATGCGGTATCATTAGGCCACGCCCCGAAATACGCGTTTTAGGCCATCTCTAGAAGAAAATGCGACTTTCTAGCGGAAATAGGATTTTTTGTTTCAGCTCGTCATATCTCGTGACTCGAGAATACTCTTTTCTAGTTACTGTTTCTAATCAAGCTAAAACTACCGACAATCGCTACAAAAGGTCAAGAAACACTAACTTCTGCTTTTTTCAATGCGAAAATGCGATTTTGTTTTGGAGCCTATTGAGTATTGTGATGGATGATGATCTTTTGTAGTCTCTGTCACTATTCAACCTGAAAATATGCGGGACTAAAAGGCAAGGCCCAAAAACACGCTTTTAGGCTTATTTTTAAGCGTATTTGCGTCTTTGTGATGAAGGCACTTGCTTCATTTGACATAAGGCTTTTAAGCTTAAATTACTGTGTCTTTCGATGTGAAAATGCGACTTTGTGTTTAAGGCACTGGTTTCTTGTGATAAAGGATAATCTTTCGTAGTCTTTGTCACCAATCAGGCTTAGAGAGTGCAGAACCAACAGGCAAGGTCCAATACACGCTTTTTCGCTTTTTTCGATGCGAAAATGCGTTTTTTTTGGTCAAGGCACTTGCTTTGCAAGACGGTGACACCAATCGAGCTGAAACTATGCGAGATCAATAGGCGAGGCCAAAAACCATCAATTTCTGCTTATTTTAATACGAAAATGCGACTTTGTTTACAAGGCACTGGTTTCGTGTGACGAGATTTACCTTTGCAAGTACCTGATACAAATGAAGCCGAAACTATGCGGTATCATTAGGCCACGCCCCGAAATACGCGTTTTAGGTCATCTCTAGAAGAAAATGCGACTTTCTGTTTGAAGCACTTGTGTTTTGTGGTTTGAAGTGTCTTTAAAGGTAAAGTGTCAAGCATCGAGCTAAAACTTTGCGATTTAACTATGCTTGGTCTTACATTATGCTTTTTGGCACAAATCATGCGGAAATAGGATTTTTTGTTTCGGCTCGTCATATCTCGTGACCTGAGAATACTCTTTTCTAGTTACTGTTTCCAATCAAGCTACAAATGCCGACAATCGCTACAAAAGGTCAAGAAGCACTTACTTCTGCATTTATCAATGCGAAAATGCGATTTTCTTTTGAAGCCTATTGAGTATTGTGATGGATGATAATCTTTTGTAATTTCTGTCACTTTTCGAGCTGAAACTATACAGGACCAAAAGGCAAAGCCTAAAAACACGCTTTTAAGCTTATTTCTAGGCGAATGTGCGTCTTTGTGATGAAGGCACTTGCTTCTTTTGACATAAAGCCTTAAACCTTTAATTACTGTGTATTTCGATGTGAAAATGCGACTTTGTGTTTAAGGCACTGGTTTCTTGTGATAAAGGATAAACTTTCGTAGTCTTCGTCACCAATCAGGCTTAAACTATGCCGGACCAACAGGCAAGGTCCAATACACGCTTTTTCGCTTTTTTCAATAGGCGAGGCCAAAAACCATCAATTTCTGCTTATTTCAATACAAACATGCGACTTTGTTTACAAGGCACTGGTTTCGTGTGACAAGATGTATCTTTGCAAGTACCTGATACAAATAAAGCCGAAACTATCCGGTATCATTAGGCCACGCCCCGAAATACGCGTTTTAGGTCATCTCTAGAAGAAAATGCGACTTTCTGTTTGAAGCACTTGTGTTTTGTGGTTTGAAGTGTCTTTAAAGGTAAAGTGTCAAGCATCGAGCTAAAACTTTGCGATGTAACTATGCTTGGTCTTACATTATGCTTTTTGGCATAAATCATGCGGAAATAGGATTTTTTGTTTCGGCTTGTCATATCTCGTGACTCGAGAATACCCTTTTCTAGTTACTGTTTCTAATCAAGCTAAAACTACCGACAATCGCTACAAAAGGTCAAGAAACACTAACTTCTGCTTTTAACAATGCGAAAATGCGATTTTGTTTTGGAGGCTATTGAGTCTTGTGATGGATGATTATCTTTTGTAATTTCTGTCACTTTTCGGGCTGAAACCATGCGGGACCAAAAGGCAAAGCCTAAAAACACGCTTTTAAGCTTTTTTCTAGGCGTATTTGCGTCTTTGTGATTTGGGCACTTGCTTCTTCAGACATGAGGGCTTAAACCTTAAATTACAGTCTTTTTCGATGTGAAAATGCGACTTTGTGTTTTTAGGTACTGGTTTCTTGTGATAAAGGATAATCTTTCGTAGTCTCTGTCACCAATCAGGCTGCAACTATGCCGGACCAACAGGCGAGGTCTTAAACACGCTTTTTCGCTTGTTTCTATGCGGAAATGCGTTTTTTTGGTCGAGGCACTTGCTTTGCAAGTCTGTGACACCAATCGAGCTGAAACTATGCGAGATCAATAGGCGAGGCCAAAAACCATCAATTTCTGCTTATTTTAATGCGAAAATGCGACTTTGTTTACAAGGCACTGGTTTCGCGTGACAAGATTTATCTTTGCAAGTACCTGATACAAATAAAGCCGAAACTATGCGGTATCATGAGGCCACGCCCCAAAATACGCGTTTTAGGTCATCGCTAGAAGAAAATGCGACTTTCTGTTTGAAGCACTTGTGTTTTGTGGTTTGAAGTGTCTTTAAAGGTAAAGTGTCAAGCATCGAGATAAAACTTTGCGATTTAACTATGCTTGGTCTTACATTATGCTTTTTGGCACAAATCATGCGGAAATAGGATTTTTTGTTTCGGCTCGTCATATCTCGTGACTTGAGAATACTCTTTTCTAGTTACTGTTTCCAATCAAGCTACAAATGCCGACAATCGCTACAAAAGGTCAAGAAGCACTTACTTCTGCATTTATCAATGCGAAAATGCGATTTTTTTTTGAAGCCTATTGAGTATTGTGATGGATGATAATCTTTTGTAATTTCTGTCACTTTTCGAGCTGAAACTATGCAGGACCAAAAGGCAAAGCCTAAAAACACGCTTTTAAGCTTATTTCTAGGCGAATGTGCGTCTTTGTGATGAAGGCACTTGCTTCTTTTGACATAAAGCCTTAAACCTTTAATTACTGTGTATTTCGATGTGAAAATGCGACTTTGTGTTTAAGGCACTGGTTTCTTGTGATAAAGGATAATCTTTCGTAGTCTTCGTCACCAATCAGGCTTAAACTATGCCGGACCAACAGGCAAGGTCCAATACACACTTTTTCGCTTTTTTCAATAGGCGAGGCCAAAAACCATCAATTTCTGCTTATTTCAATACAAACATGCGACTTTGTTTACAAGGCACTGGTTTCGTGTGACAAGATGTATCTTTGCAAGTACCTGATACAAATAAAGCCGATACTATGCGGTATCATTAGGCCACGCCCCGAAATACGCGTTTTAGGCCATCTCTAGAAGAAAATGCGACTTTCTAGCGGAAATAGGATTTTTTGTTTCGGCTCGTCATATCTCGTGACTCGAGAATACTCTTTTCTAGTTACTGTTTCTAATCAAGCTAAAACTACCGACAATCGCTACAAAAGGTCAAGAAACACTAACTTCTGCTTTTTTCAATGCGAAAATGCGATTTTGTTTTGGAGCCTATTGAGTATTGTGATGGATGATGATCTTTTGTAGTCTCTGTCACTATTCAACCTGAAAATATGCGGGACTAAAAGGCAAGGCCCAAAAACACGCTTTTAGGCTTATTTTTAAGCGTATTTGCGTCTTTGTGATGAAGGCACTTGCTTCATTTGACATAAGTCCTTTAACCTTAAATTACTGTGTCTTTCGATGTGAAAATGCGACTTTGTGTTTAAGGCACTGGTTTCTTGTGATAAAGGATAATCTTTCGTAGTCTTTGTCACCAATCAGGCTTAAACTGTGCAGAACCAACAGGCAAGGTCCAATACACGCTTTTTCGCTTTTTTCGATGCGAAAATGCGTTTTTTTTGGTCAAGGCACTTGCTTTGCAAGACGGTGACACCAATCGAGCTGAAACTATGCGAGATCAATAGGCGAGGCCAAAAACCATCAATTTCTGCTTATTTTAATACGAAAATGCGACTTTGTTTACAAGGCACTGGTTTCGTGTGACGAGATTTACCTTTGCAAGTACCTGATACAAATGAAGCCGAAACTATCCGGTATCATTAGGCCACGCCCCGAAATACGCGTTTTAGGTCATCTCTAGAAGAAAATGCGACTTTCTGTTTGAAGCACTTGTGTTTTGTGGTTTGAAGTGTCTTTAAAGGTAAAGTGTCAAGCATCGAGCTAAAACTTTGCGATGTAACTATGCTTGGTCTTACATTATGCTTTTTGGCATAAATCATGCGGAAATAGGATTTTTTGTTTCGGCTTGTCATATCTCGTGACTCGAGAATACCCTTTTCTAGTTACTGTTTCTAATCAAGCTAAAACTACCGACAATCGCTACAAAAGGTCAAGAAACACTAACTTCTGCTTTTAACAATGCGAAAATGCGATTTTGTTTTGGAGGCTATTGAGTCTTGTGATGGATGATTATCTTTTGTAATTTCTGTCACTTTTCGGGCTGAAACCATGCGGGACCAAAAGGCAAAGCCTAAAAACACGCTTTTAAGCTTTTTTCTAGGCGTATTTGCGTCTTTGTGATTTGGGCACTTGCTTCTTCAGACATGAGGGCTTAAACCTTAAATTACAGTCTTTTTCGATGTGAAAATGCGACTTTGTGTTTTTAGGTACTGGTTTCTTGTGATAAAGGATAATCTTTCGTAGTCTCTGTCACCAATCAGGCTGCAACTATGCCGGACCAACAGGCGAGGTCTTAAACACGCTTTTTCGCTTGTTTCTATGCGGAAATGCGTTTTTTTGGTCGAGGCACTTGCTTTGCAAGTCTGTGACACCAATCGAGCTGAAACTATGCGAGATCAATAGGCGAGGCCAAAAACCATCAATTTCTGCTTATTTTAATGCGAAAATGCGACTTTGTTTACAAGGCACTGGTTTCGCGTGACAAGATTTATCTTTGCAAGTACCTGATACAAATAAAGCCGAAACTATGCGGTATCATGAGGCCACGCCCCAAAATACGCGTTTTAGGTCATCTCTAGAAGAAAATGCGACTTTCTGTTTGAAGCACTTGTGTTTTGTGGTTTGAAGTGTCTTTAAAGGTAAAGTGTCAAGCATCGAGATAAAACTTTGCGATTTAACTATGCTTGGTCTTACATTATGCTTTTTGGCACAAATCATGCGGAAATAGGATTTTTTGTTTCGGCTCGTCATATCTCGTGACTTGAGAATACTCTTTTCTAGTTACTGTTTCCAATCAAGCTACAAATGCCGACAATCGCTACAAAAGGTCAAGAAGCACTTACTTCTGCATTTATCAATGCGAAAATGCGATTTTTTTTTGAAGCCTATTGAGTATTGTGATGGATGATAATCTTTTGTAATTTCTGTCACTTTTCGAGCTGAAACTATGCAGGACCAAAAGGCAAAGCCTAAAAACACGCTTTTAAGCTTATTTCTAGGCGAATGTGCGTCTTTGTGATGAAGGCACTTGCTTCTTTTGACATAAAGCCTTAAACCTTTAATTACTGTGTATTTCGATGTGAAAATGCGACTTTGTGTTTAAGGCACTGGTTTCTTGTGATAAAGGATAATCTTTCGTAGTCTTCGTCACCAATCAGGCTTAAACTATGCCGGACCAACAGGCAAGGTCCAATACACACTTTTTCGCTTTTTTCAATAGGCGAGGCCAAAAACCATCAATTTCTGCTTATTTCAATACAAACATGCGACTTTGTTTACAAGGCACTGGTTTCGTGTGACAAGATGTATCTTTGCAAGTACCTGATACAAATAAAGCCGATACTATGCGGTATCATTAGGCCACGCCCCGAAATACGCGTTTTAGGCCATCTCTAGAAGAAAATGCGACTTTCTAGCGGAAATAGGATTTTTTGTTTCGGCTCGTCATATCTCGTGACTCGAGAATACTCTTTTCTAGTTACTGTTTCTAATCAAGCTAAAACTACCGACAATCGCTACAAAAGGTCAAGAAACACTAACTTCTGCTTTTTTCAATGCGAAAATGCGATTTTGTTTTGGAGCCTATTAAGTATTGTGATGGATGATGATCTTTTGTAGTCTCTGTCACTATTCAACCTGAAAATATGCGGGACTAAAAGGCAAGGCCCAAAAACACGCTTTTAGGCTTATTTTTAAGCGTATTTGCGTCTTTGTGATGAAGGCACTTGCTTCATTTGACATAAGTCCTTTAACCTTAAATTACTGTGTCTTTCGATGTGAAAATGCGACTTTGTGTTTAAGGCACTGGTTTCTTGTGATAAAGGATAATCTTTCGTAGTCTTTGTCACCAATCAGGCTTAAACTGTGCAGAACCAACAGGCAAGGTCCAATACACGCTTTTTCGCTTTTTTCGATGCGAAAATGCGTTTTTTTTGGTCAAGGCACTTGCTTTGCAAGACGGTGACACCAATCGGGCTGAAACTATGCGAGATCAATAGGCGAGGCCAAAAACCATCAATTTCTGCTTATTTTAATACGAAAATGCGACTTTGTTTACAAGGCACTGGTTTCGTGTGACGAGATTTACCTTTGCAAGTACCTGATACAAATGAAGCCGAAACTATCCGGTATCATTAGGCCACGCCCCGAAATACGCGTTTTAGGTCATCTCTAGAAGAAAATGCGACTTTCTGTTTGAAGCACTTGTGTTTTGTGGTTTGAAGTGTCTTTAAAGGTAAAGTGTCAAGCATCGAGCTAAAACTTTGCGATTTAACTATGCTTGGTCTTACATTATGCTTTTTGGCACAAATCATGCGGAAATAGGATTTTTTGTTTCGGCTCGTCATATCTCGTGACCTGAGAATACTCTTTTCTAGTTACTGTTTCCAATCAAGCTACAAATGCCGACAATCGCTACAAAAGGTCAAGAAGCACTTACTTCTGCATTTATCAATGCGAAAATGCGATTTTCTTTTGAAGCCTATTGAGTATTGTGATGGATGATAATCTTTTGTAATTTCTGTCACTTTTCGAGCTGAAACTGTACAGGACCAAAAGGCAAAGCCTAAAACCACGCTTTTAAGCTTATTTCTAGGCGAATGTGCGTCTTTGTGATGAAGGCACTTGCTTCTTTTGACATAAAGCCTTAAACCTTTAATTACTGTGTATTTCGATGTGAAAATGCGACTTTGTGTTTAAGGCACTGGTTTCTTGTGATAAAGGATAATCTTTCGTAGTCTTCGTCACCAATCAGGATTAAACTATGCCGGACCAACAGGCAAGGTCCAATACACGCTTTTTCGCTTTTTTCAATAGGCGAGGCCAAAAACCATCAATTTCTGCTTATTTCAATACAAACATGCGACTTTGTTTACAAGGCACTGGTTTCGTGTGACAAGATGTATCTTTGCAAGTACCTGATACAAATAAAGCCGAAACTATGCGGTATCATTAGGCCACGCCCCGAAATACGCGTTTTAGGCCATCTCTAGAAGAAAATGCGACTTTCTAGCGGAAATAGGATTTTTTGTTTCGGCTCGTCTTATCTCGTGACTCGAGAATACTCTTTTCTAGTTACTGTTTCCAATCAAGCTAAAAATGCCGACAATCGCTACAAAAGGTCAAGAAACACTAACTTCTGCTTTTAACAATGCGAAAATGCGATTTTGTTTTGGAGGCTATTGAGTTTTGTGATGGATGATTATCTTTTTTAATTTCTGTCACTTTTCGAGCTGAAACCATGCGGGACCAAAAGGCAAAGCCCAAAAACACGCTTTTAAGCTTATTTCTAGGCGTATTTGCGTCTTTGGGATTTGGGCACTTGCTTCTTCAGACATGAGGGCTTAAACCTTAAATTACAGTCTTTTTCGATGTGAAAATGCGACTTTGTGTTTTTAGGTACTGGTTTCTTGTGATAAAGGATAATCTTTCGTAGTCTTTGTCAGCAATCAGGCTGCAACAATGCCGGACCAACAGGCGAGGTCCAAAACACGCTTTTTCGCTTGTTTCTATGCGGAAATGCGTTTTTTTGGTCGAGGCACTTGCTTTGCAAGTCGGTGACACCAATCGAGCTGAAACTATGCGAGATCAATAGGCGAGGCCAAAAACCATCAGTTTCTGCTTATTTTAATGCGAAAATGCGACTTTGTTTACAAGGCACTGGTTTCGCGTGACAAGATTTATCTTTGCAAGTACCTGATACAAATAAAGCCGAAACTATGCGGTATCATGAGGCCACGCCCCGAAATACGCGTTTAAGGCCATCTCTAGAAGAAAATGCAACTTTCTGTTTGAAGCACTTGTGTTTTGTTGTTTTAAGTGTCTTTCGAAGTAAAGTGTCAACAATGGAGCTAAAACTGTGCGATGTAACTATGCTTAGTCTTACATTACGCTTTTTGGCATAAATAATGCGGAAATAGGATTTTTTGTTTCGGCTCGTCATATCTCGTGACTCGAGAATACTCTTTTCTAGTTACTGTTTCTAATCAAGCTAAAACTACCGACAATCGCTACAAAAGGTCAAGAAACACTAACTTCTGCTTTTTTCAATGCGAAAATGCAATTTTGTTTTGGAGCCTATTGAGTATTGTGATAGATGATGATCTTTTGTAGTCTCTGTCACTATTCAACCTGAAAATATGCGGGACTAAAAGGCAAGGCCCAAAAACACGCTTTTAAGCTTATTTTTAAGCGTATTTGCGTCTTTGTGATGAAGGCACTTGCTTCTTTTGACATATGGCCTTAGCCTTAAATTACTGTGTATTATGCCGGACCAACAGGCAAGGTCCAATACACGCTTTTTCGCTTTTTTCTATGCGAAAATGCGTTTTTTTTGGTCGAGGCACTTGCTTTGCAAGACGGTGACACCATTCGGGCTGAAACTATGCGAGATCAATAGGCGAGGCCAAAAACCATCAATTTCTGCTTATTGCAATACGAAAATGCGACTTTGTTTACAAGGCACTGGTTTCGTGTGACAAGATTTACCTTTGCAAGTACCTGATACAAATGAAGCCGAAAATATGCGGTATCATTAGGCCACGCCCCGAAATACGCGTTTTAGGCCATCAAGAGAAGAAAATGCGACTTTCTGTTTGAAGCACTTGTGTTTTGTGGTTTGAAGTGTCTTTAAAGGTAAAGTGTCAAGCATCGAGCTAAAACTTTGCGATGTAACTATGCTTGGTCTTACATTATGCTTTTTGGCATAAATCATGCGGAAATAGGATTTTTTGTTTCGGCTCGTCATATCTCGTGACTCGAGAATACCCTTTTCTAGGCACTGTTTCTAATCAAGCTAAAACTACCGACAATCGCTACAAAAGGTCAAGAAACACTAACTTCTGCTTTTAACAATGCGAAAATGCGATTTTGTTTTGGACGCTATTGAGTCTTGTGATGGATGATTATCTTTTGTAATTTCTGTCACTTTTCGGGCTGAAACCATGCGGGACCAAAAGGCAAAGCCTAAAAACACGCTTTTAAGCTTATTTCTAGGCGTATTTGCGTCTTTGTGATTTGGGCACTTGCTTCTTCAGACATGAGGGCTTAAACCTTAAATTACAGTCTTTTTCGATGTGAAAATGCGACTTTGTGTTTTTAGGTACTGGTTTCTTGTGATAAAGGATAATCTTTCGTAGTCTCTGTCACCAATCAGGCTGCAACTATGCCGGACCAACAGGCGAGGTCCAAAACACGCTTTTTCGCTTGTTTCTATGCGGAAATGCGTTTTTTTGGTCGAGGCACTTGCTTTGCAAGTCTGTGACACCAATCG
The DNA here is from genome assembly GCA_030522485.1 of Stenchaetothrips biformis. Lineage (NCBI taxonomy): Eukaryota > Metazoa > Arthropoda > Insecta > Thysanoptera > Thripidae > Stenchaetothrips > Stenchaetothrips biformis. The sequence continues at coordinate 6,796,001 of CM060089.1, read as the reverse complement.
AGCTGAAACTATGCGAGATCAATAGGCGAGGCCAAAAACCATCAATTTCTGCTTATTTTAATGCGAAAATGCGACTTTGTTTACAAGGCACTGGTTTCGCGTGACAAGATTTATCTTTGCAAGTACCTGATACAAATAAAGCCGAAACTATGCGGTATCATGAGGCCACGCCCCAAAATACGCGTTTAAGGCCATCTCTAGAAGAAAATGCAACTTTCTGTTTGAAGCACTTGTGTTTTGTGGTTTTAAGTGTCTTTAAAAGTAAAGTGTCAACAATGGAGCTAAAACTGTGCGATGTAACTATGCTTAGTCTTACATTATGCTTTTTGGCATAAATAATGCGGAAATAGGATTTTTTGTTTCGGCTCGTCATATCTCGTGACTCGAGAATACTCTTTTCTAGTTACTGTTTCTAATCAAGCTAAAACTACCGACAATCGCTACAAAAGGTCAAGAAACACTAACTTCTGCTTTTTTCAATGCGAAAATGCGATTTTGTTTTGGAGCCTATTGAGTATTGTGATAGATGATGATCTTTTGTAGTCTCTGTCACTATTCAACCTGAAAATATGCGGGACTAAAAGGCAAGGCCCAAAAACACGCTTTTAGGCTTATTTTTAAGCGTATTTGCGTCTTTGTGATGAAGGCACTTGCTTCTTTTGACATAAGGCCTTAAACCTTAAATTACTGTGTATTTCGATGTTAAAATGCGACTTTGTGTTTAAGGCACTAGTTTCCTGTGATAAAGGAAAATTTTTCGTAGTCTTTGTCACCAATCAGGCTTAAACTGTGCAGAACCAACAGGCAAGGTCCAATACACGCTTTTTCGCTTTTTTCGATGCGAAAATGCGTTTTTTTTGGTCAAGGCACTTGCTTTGCAAGACGGTGACACCAATCGGGCTGAAACTATGCGAGATCAATAGGCGAGGCCAAAAACCATCAATTTCTGCTTATTTTAATACGAAAATGCGACTTTGTTTACAAGGCACTGGTTTCGTGTGACGAGATTTACCTTTGCAAGTACCTGATACAAATGAAGCCGAAACTATCCGGTATCATTAGGCCACGCCCCGAAATACGCGTTTTAGGTCATCTCTAGAAGAAAATGCGACTTTCTGTTTGAAGCACTTGTGTTTTGTGGTTTGAAGTGTCTTTAAAGGTAAAGTGTCAAGCATCGAGCTAAAACTTTGCGATGTAACTATGCTTGGTCTTACATTATGCTTTTTGGCATAAATCATGCGGAAATAGGATTTTTTGTTTCGGCTTGTCATATCTCGTGACTCGAGAATACCCTTTTCTAGTTACTGTTTCTAATCAAGCTAAAACTACCGACAATCGCTACAAAAGGTCAAGAAACACTAACTTCTGCTTTTAACAATGCGAAAATGCGATTTTGTTTTGGAGGCTATTGAGTCTTGTGATGGATGATTATCTTTTGTAATTTCTGTCACTTTTCGGGCTGAAACCATGCGGGACCAAAAGGCAAAGCCTAAAAACACGCTTTTAAGCTTTTTTCTAGGCGTATTTGCGTCTTTGTGATTTGGGCACTTGCTTCTTCAGACATGAGGGCTTAAACCTTAAATTACAGTCTTTTTCGATGTGAAAATGCGACTTTGTGTTTTTAGGTACTGGTTTCTTGTGATAAAGGATAATCTTTCGTAGTCTCTGTCACCAATCAGGCTGCAACTATGCCGGACCAACAGGCGAGGTCTTAAACACGCTTTTTCGCTTGTTTCTATGCGGAAATGCGTTTTTTTGGTCGAGGCACTTGCTTTGCAAGTCTGTGACACCAATCGAGCTGAAACTATGCGAGATCAATAGGCGAGGCCAAAAACCATCAATTTCTGCTTATTTTAATGCGAAAATGCGACTTTGTTTACAAGGCACTGGTTTCGCGTGACAAGATTTATCTTTGCAAGTACCTGATACAAATAAAGCCGAAACTATGCGGTATCATGAGGCCACGCCCCAAAATACGCGTTTTAGGTCATCTCTAGAAGAAAATGCGACTTTCTGTTTGAAGCACTTGTGTTTTGTGGTTTGAAGTGTCTTTAAAGGTAAAGTGTCAAGCATCGAGATAAAACTTTGCGATTTAACTATGCTTGGTCTTACATTATGCTTTTTGGCACAAATCATGCGGAAATAGGATTTTTTGTTTCGGCTCGTCATATCTCGTGACTTGAGAATACTCTTTTCTAGTTACTGTTTCCAATCAAGCTACAAATGCCGACAATCGCTACAAAAGGTCAAGAAGCACTTACTTCTGCATTTATCAATGCGAAAATGCGATTTTTTTTTGAAGCCTATTGAGTATTGTGATGGATGATAATCTTTTGTAATTTCTGTCACTTTTCGAGCTGAAACTATGCAGGACCAAAAGGCAAAGCCTAAAAACACGCTTTTAAGCTTATTTCTAGGCGAATGTGCGTCTTTGTGATGAAGGCACTTGCTTCTTTTGACATAAAGCCTTAAACCTTTAATTACTGTGTATTTCGATGTGAAAATGCGACTTTGTGTTTAAGGCACTGGTTTCTTGTGATAAAGGATAATCTTTCGTAGTCTTCGTCACCAATCAGGCTTAAACTATGCCGGACCAACAGGCAAGGTCCAATACACACTTTTTCGCTTTTTTCAATAGGCGAGGCCAAAAACCATCAATTTCTGCTTATTTCAATACAAACATGCGACTTTGTTTACAAGGCACTGGTTTCGTGTGACAAGATGTATCTTTGCAAGTACCTGATACAAATAAAGCCGATACTATGCGGTATCATTAGGCCACGCCCCGAAATACGCGTTTTAGGCCATCTCTAGAAGAAAATGCGACTTTCTAGCGGAAATAGGATTTTTTGTTTCGGCTCGTCATATCTCGTGACTCGAGAATACTCTTTTCTAGTTACTGTTTCTAATCAAGCTAAAACTACCGACAATCGCTACAAAAGGTCAAGAAACACTAACTTCTGCTTTTTTCAATGCGAAAATGCGATTTTGTTTTGGAGCCTATTAAGTATTGTGATGGATGATGATCTTTTGTAGTCTCTGTCACTATTCAACCTGAAAATATGCGGGACTAAAAGGCAAGGCCCAAAAACACGCTTTTAAGCTTATTTCTAGGCGAATGTGCGTCTTTGTGATGAAGGCACTTGCTTCTTTTGACATAAAGCCTTAAACCTTTAATTACTGTGTATTTCGATGTGAAAATGCGACTTTGTGTTTAAGGCACTGGTTTCTTGTGATAAAGGATAATCTTTCGTAGTCTTCGTCACCAATCAGGATTAAACTATGCCGGACCAACAGGCAAGGTCCAATACACGCTTTTTCGCTTTTTTCAATAGGCGAGGCCAAAAACCATCAATTTCTGCTTATTTCAATACAAACATGCGACTTTGTTTACAAGGCACTGGTTTCGTGTGACAAGATGTATCTTTGCAAGTACCTGATACAAATAAAGCCGAAACTATGCGGTATCATTAGGCCACGCCCCGAAATACGCGTTTTAGGCCATCTCTAGAAGAAAATGCGACTTTCTAGCGGAAATAGGATTTTTTGTTTCGGCTCGTCATATCTCGTGACTCGAGAATACTCTTTTCTAGTTACTGTTTCCAATCAAGCTAAAAATGCCGACAATCGCTACAAAAGGTCAAGAAACACTAACTTCTGCTTTTAACAATGCGAAAATGCGATTTTGTTTTGGAGGCTATTGAGTCTTGTGATGGATGATTATCTTTTTTAATTTCTGTCACTTTTCGAGCTGAAACCATGCGGGACCAAAAGGCAAAGCCCAAAAACACGCTTTTAAGCTTATTTCTAGGCGTATTTGCGTCTTTGGGATTTGGGCACTTGCTTCTTCAGACATGAGGGCTTAAACCTTAAATTACAGTCTTTTTCGATGTGAAAATGCGACTTTGTGTTTTTAGGTACTGGTTTCTTGTGATAAAGGATAATCTTTCGTAGTCTTTGTCAGCAATCAGGCTGCAACAATGCCGGACCAACAGGCGAGGTCCAAAACACGCTTTTTCGCTTGTTTCTATGCGGAAATGCGTTTTTTTGGTCGAGGCACTTGCTTTGCAAGTCGGTGACACCAATCGAGCTGAAACTATGCGAGATCAATAGGCGAGGCCAAAAACCATCAGTTTCTGCTTATTTTAATGCGAAAATGCGACTTTGTTTACAAGGCACTGGTTTCGCGTGACAAGATTTATCTTTGCAAGTACCTGATACAAATAAAGCCGAAACTATGCGGTATCATGAGGCCACGCCCCGAAATACGCGTTTAAGGCCATCTCTAGAAGAAAATGCAACTTTCTGTTTGAAGCACTTGTGTTTTGTTGTTTTAAGTGTCTTTCGAAGTAAAGTGTCAACAATGGAGCTAAAACTGTGCGATGTAACTATGCTTAGTCTTACATTACGCTTTTTGGCATAAATAATGCGGAAATAGGATTTTTTGTTTCGGCTCGTCATATCTCGTGACTCGAGAATACTCTTTTCTAGTTACTGTTTCTAATCAAGCTAAAACTACCGACAATCGCTACAAAAGGTCAAGAAACACTAACTTCTGCTTTTTTCAATGCGAAAATGCAATTTTGTTTTGGAGCCTATTGAGTATTGTGATAGATGATGATCTTTTGTAGTCTCTGTCACTATTCAACCTGAAAATATGCGGGACTAAAAGGCAAGGCCCAAAAACGCTTTTAAGCTTATTTTTAAGCGTATTTGCGTCTTTGTGATGAAGGCACTTGCTTCTTTTGACATATGGCCTTAGCCTTAAATTACTGTGTATTATGCCGGACCAACAGGCAAGGTCCAATACACGCTTTTTCGCTTTTTTCTATGCGAAAATGCGTTTTTTTTGGTCGAGGCACTTGCTTTGCAAGACGGTGACACCATTCGGGCTGAAACTATGCGAGATCAATAGGCGAGGCCAAAAACCATCAATTTCTGCTTATTGCAATACGAAAATGCGACTTTGTTTACAAGGCACTGGTTTCGTGTGACAAGATTTACCTTTGCAAGTACCTGATACAAATGAAGCCGAAAATATGCGGTATCATTAGGCCACGCCCCGAAATACGCGTTTTAGGCCATCAAGAGAAGAAAATGCGACTTTCTGTTTGAAGCACTTGTGTTTTGTGGTTTGAAGTGTCTTTAAAGGTAAAGTGTCAAGCATCGAGCTAAAACTTTGCGATGTAACTATGCTTGGTCTTACATTATGCTTTTTGGCATAAATCATGCGGAAATAGGATTTTTTGTTTCGGCTCGTCATATCTCGTGACTCGAGAATACCCTTTTCTAGTTACTGTTTCTAATCAAGCTAAAACTACCGATAATCGCTACAAAAGGTCAAGAAACACAAACTTCTGCTTTTAACAATGCGAAAATGCGATTTTGTTTTGGAGGCTATTGAGTCTTGTGATGGATGATTATCTTTTGTAATTTCTGTCACTTTTCGGGCTGAAACCATGCGGGACCAAAAGGCAAAGCCTAAAAACACGCTTTTAAGCTTATTTCTAGGCGTATTTGCGTCTTTGTGATTTGGGCACTTGCTTCTTCAGACATGAGGGCTTAAACCTTAAATTACAGTCTTTTTCGATGTGAAAATGCGACTTTGTGTTTTTAGGTACTGGTTTCTTGTGATAAAGGATAATCTTTCGTAGTCTTTGTCACCAATCAGGCTGCAACTATGCCGGACTAACAGGCGAGGTCCAAAACACGCTTTTTCGCTTGTTTCTATGCGGAAATGCGTTTTTTTGGTCGAGGCACTTGCTTTGCAAGACGGTGACACCAATCGAGCTGAAACTATGCGAGATCAATAGGCGAGGCCAAAAACCATCAATTTCTGCTTATTTAAATGCGAAAATGCGACTTTGTTTACAAGGCACTGGTTTCGCGTGACAAGATTTATCTTTGCAAGTTCCTGATACAAATAAAGCCGAAACTATGCGGTATCATGAGGCCACGCCCCAAAATACGCGTTTAAGGCCATCTCTAGAAGAAAATGCAACTTTCTGTTTGAAGCACTTGTGTTTTGTGGTTTTAAGTGTCTTTAAAAGTAAAGTGTCAACAATGGAGCTAAAACTGTGCGATGTAACTATGCTTAGTCTTACATTATGCTTTTTGGCATAAATAATGCGGAAATAGGATTTTTTGTTTCGGCTCGTCATATCTCGTGACTCGAGAATACTCTTTTCTAGTTACTGTTTCTAATCAAGCTAAAACTACCGACAATCGCTACAAAAGGTCAAGAAACACTAACTTCTGCTTTTTTCAATGCGAAAATGCGATTTTGTTTTGGAGCCTATTGAGTATTGTGATAGATGATGATCTTTTGTAGTCTCTGTCACTATTCAACCTGAAAATATGCGGGACTAAAAGGCAAGGCCCAAAAACACGCTTTTAAGCTTATTTTTAAGCGTATTTGCGTCTTTGTGATGAAGGCACTTGCTTCTTTTGACATAAGGCCTTTAACCTTAAATTACTGTCGATACCTCCTAACGAAAAGCGCGTACTGAACTCCGCAGTCATTCGCTCACCGACGCGCCCTGCTGAACAGAACTGCTTACCGCCAGACCGGCCCAGACGTAACAGCTTACCGCGCCGAGCGCTGCAGAAACTCGCTCAAGTCGACTTAGGCTGATTCTGAAGGAGAAGCACTTGAAATTTTTTATGTTTAAATCAATTCTTACTTGCGGGTTGGCGACTCAGAATGTGTCCCTAACGATTCTGTGATGTTTATTGTGGGTATTTACTGTATGAAAGTGGATTTCTATTTTGAAAATATTATGTAGGAGAGGAATTGGTTACGGACTGGAGCGATCTCGTTCTACACATCGTTGTCCTTTTCGAATAATTGGTCCTTGTATCACTATTTAGGTCAAAGTTTCGCTTGGTTCTTGAAAAGTAAGACAGATTCTCACATATCTTGTGATTGCCTATGTAGATTGTCACTGGAGAGAGTTATAATTGGCTGATAAAGTGCAACCTAACCATCCATGGCACTCAGGTCTGGAGTCCAGGTATGTTTGTTTTTGATATTGCAGTTATCATAAAGGTGCTACTACATTGAGCTCATCCCTCATCACATTTTCACTCACTTATTTGAGTCGAGTAATTTATTTCATGGTATTAGGTCATGAGAATCAAGTAAATCAAGAGTGTTCTTCCAAAAAAAGGTACGAGAATTGATTATTTTCTTTTACTTTTGTGAGGGCCTTACCAGGAAATAAAAAGAGCTGTCTGAAATCTGTTAAGATCAAGGAGCACAACAAGACATACAGAAACAAAGAAACATAGGTATATTTCTGTAAGTTAAACAGTATGGCACATAGCTGTTACGGCAGTGATCCTTTCAAACAAGTCAAATTTGTAGCCAACGGGGAAGCAGCTCTGTGCCATACGGTTTAACTTACAGGAATATACTTATGTTTATTTTCTTCTGTAAATTGCACCGTGCTCCTTAAACTTAACAGATTTCAAAAAGCTCCTTTCATTCCTTGGTAAGGCTTTCACAAAAGTACAAGAAAATAATTAATTCTCGCACATTATTTTGGAGGAACGCTCTTGATTTACTTGACCTTTATGACCTAATACCATGAAACAAATTACTCGTCTCGTGAAAATGTGATGAGGGACGAGCCCAATGTAGTAGCATCTTCAACTTTGTATCAATATTCTTCAATCCAGTCAGAATCCTGAAGTGTTCCTTTTAATGCCATTGAATAGTTCCCATATATTTTTGTGTAAGAAAAGTTTTTGCCTTTGCCACAACTCGTTGTACCGTTTGTGAAATCATGTTTCATTGTTTGTTTCAGATTAAATGCACCCACAAGTAACTCCAGTTTTTAAGTGAATATTTATATTTAGTGTCCATCTGTATTACTGCAGTCGAAGTTCAAGCAAATGTGGATCAGCCGCAGAAACTCTCTTGGGTCTCGATAATGTTGGTACTTGAAATTAGAAACAATAATTGTTCTCCGTATTCTTTTTAACCGTGAAACATGATGTCAGTCAATTGCGTGACATAATTTCTGACTAGACTATACCCTCTCATGTCCCAATAAACTTTGTGTGTTATAAGTGATATGTTATGCAGAGAGTTATGAAGAAAATAAACAGTGAATAAATGTTGTGTGCTTTGAATTGCACCTCCTTTATAGTCACAAGAATTTACTGAATAATTTAACACAAACATCATAAATAAAACAATACAATAAAATTAAAGCAAAAGACTTGCTTTACTCCTGCACAGGCACATAAACAAGACTTAAATAATTTTGAATCAATCCTAATTCAAACATAACAGGTAGACTAGGAACATGAAGAAAAATGTCTCAAATTCTTCGTGAGATTCCCAGGGCAGGATTAATTACATAAATAAAATTATTGATTAAAATTAAAGCAAGGTACTTTGCTAAGAAAGGTTTCTTTTTTGTACTCAACAGGCACCTCAACATGACATAGTTAAAAATAAAATCAATCCTAACTCAAACAATCAGATTAGGAAAATGCAGAAAAATTCTTTGTCATTCTGTGTTCTTGAAACAAACATAAAAGCAAAGACAAGACCGGTGCATCATTCCTGTGGAGATCACATGCCCATATTCTACCTTAAAAGGTGACACTTGAGGGGCTAAGTTTAAGAGATTAAGAGATACATTAAAGAAAAATTATTTTAAATTATCTTTTGAAACAAAAAATAAATGTACAGTAAAGTTACAATACTAAAAAAACATTCTTACCGCTTTGCACAGAGCAGTGACATCACAATTATTTCTCTTCAAAGGGATAATCTTAATCTTTATCTCCAAATTCACCATCACTTTCATTGTTATCAAGAAGATTTTCCTGCTCATCTAACAAGGCGTCTCCTTCACACAACTCTTCACTGCTGTCATAATCAATTTCTGATAGATTGTCATCCTCATCATCTGAAGCAACATTGTCCAGTATATTTCTAAAGAATGCTTGCTTGTGCAGTGGAATAGCCATCTTCTCACACAGCCACTCCAGGTCTCTGACTGTGTTGGCTGGCAGGGGGATCCTGGCACCATAGGCTGCGGGTGGTTTGTAATTTTTGAGAGCAACTGGCCTACCAACCAGATTGGGACTGAGAGTACTAACTTCTCCATCTAAATCATATTTGATACGAATCAAGTTTCCCTCAGATCCATCGACACTAACTTCCCGAACTTTTGACCACTTGATTTGATTGCGATCTACATCATACTTAAAATTTTGGAGGTCCACAAGCGGTTTGAAAGTTACAATATTGTGGCGGTTGAGGAGAGAGACTTCATATTTTGGAAGCTCCACCTTTGCCTCCTCTATGGCATTCACCCATTCTTCGAAGTCCATGATTTCTTTACCATCTGTTGATTTTTCAATCCTGGCATGGATCGTGTCTGCATCCATATGAGTATGGCCAGGCTCAAGGAACCTATGGGTAATCTTAACACCGAACAGAACAGCAGCATATTCATATTCATTCGCAAAGACAAACCTGTTCTTATTTTGGCCACCACAGTTGTCGGAGTAAAGGCGAATATCTGTGTGACCCTTTTCCACAAGGCTTTTAATACACATAAAAACTGCACTAGCTACTTCATTAGAATCTTTTCTGGCTACTCCTTGATGCCAAACATAACACCGGCCCATGCGTTCAATCTCATGAAAAGTGGTAAAGTTGAAAACACTGAGCTTGTTCCTATGAAAAAAATCTGACACCTCAGACTTAGGGCAATTGAGCTGTTTTTGAAGGTCAAAAGAGACAACTGCAACTGTCTTATTTTTTATAGCTTCATTTCTGTCTTGCAATTTGATCTTCTTTACTAATTGTTTCCTTTTTATGTGGCTTACCCACCGATTCTTATATTTTTCTTTGACTTCTTTATTCTTCGCAGTCCGCATTAAGGTGCACAAGCTACATAAATCTTTTTTTGGTTTGAAAAAACCAATATTAAAATTGGAATCTAAGACATCTCTGTACTGGCGTAAGGTAGCAATAGCTGACTTAGGAAGTCCCTTATCTTCTGCCCATTTCTGGTACAATTTGGCCATTTTTTGGATGGAAAGGCCTCGCTCTAAGTATTCCCTGTTGCTTCTTTGTCGACAATAATGCGAGGGCATCCTAGGAAAGCTGTTAATGTGCTCCTTGACATTCGCTACTTTCTCAGGGGTCACTGCCTTGAAGTGGTTGGCATGTTTACCCCTCTTGTCAGGGGAAACAGTGTTTCCCTTGGCATAATTTAGGTGGCTGAAGGCACTGTCGATCCAGCAATCCCAAATATCCAATGTTGCCATAAACATGGTCTTACAAACTTTGATCAGTTTGCCAGCAACAGTAAGATGATAATTCCTAAATACTTTTCTTTTTTTTTCTTGAGGATTTTCCTTAGTTGGGGACTGAACTGCATGTCTCCGAATAAAATCCCACTGTCTTTCGTGATTACCAAGAGCCCAGAATGTTTCGAAATTGCTTTGTCTTTCCTCTTGAGAGACACGGTGCACACACTCAAGAGAACATGCACATGGGGGCCTCATCTTTGCAGCTTCCATCACTCTGCCGTTCGCAGCAGTATATTCCAGTCCCAGGTTCTTGTTGGTTTTGCGAATGCTGGACTTCCACAAGGCTGGATTTCTTGCCCTTTTCCGAACAGATTCATTTGGTGATGTTGATGCACTCCTTTTCCTTTTTACTGCCTGAGGTGTCTCAATATTGTTTAATTCTTCAGCATGTCTATCGTTGCCTTCATTTTCTGGGGTATCGTTGTTTCTCTCAAGTGGTGTGGTATCTACAAATAAAATGATTGGAATATAAGTTAGATTATGTACAGCACATGCATGCCTCAATTGTTTAACTTAGACTATCTAAAAATAACAGTATTTACCTTCAATAACAATAATTGGTGTATCGTCTCCAAATATTAGTGGAGTACTGTCTATAAAAGTTGATGATGTATCGTCTACAAAAGATATTGGAGTGTCTTCTCCAATGATGATGGAACCTAAGAGGGGATAAAGCTGGTTTAGAAAACAGCTTTGAGGTATTATCAATTCTACTACAGTACTATGAAAAAGTGGCAAGAGTAAATATTCATCTTTGCATAAGAGTTTGTTTTGGTAGCTGTCTTGCCGTGGCTTAAAGAATACCAATAGCAACTGCTGTCCCAAAATAAACACTAGCTGCCAATACAAACTCTTACATGAAGATCAATTGAGTCCAGGGGACTTTCACCACTTTCTCACAGTACCACTGTTGTAGATTTCATAGATGTAAAATTTCTATTACCTTCAGGAGGGTCTGTTAAAAGTTCCTGGAAAACATTATCACAAACTGTTAATGGTGTGCTTGCTATTGGACGGAGTGAAATAGTAGGCACTGGTGGCGTCACATCTGCAGCAAGCACACCTGTGGTTTGATCAGCCAATGCACTTACAATAGTGTTTTGTTCTGCAAGAAAAAAAATTGAGAATTGATTAACACACTACTAAAGAATACTCAAGGTGAAGTCTAAGAAACTTTGAAACATTTCTGCACAGAAAAAAGTGCTTATAGAAAACAGAAACTTACTTTCAGTGACCTTTATTTTGGGACTATGTATTGGACGGAGCAAATCATCAGAAACTGGTGACGTCACATCTGCAGCAAGCACACCTGTAGTTTGACCAGCCAATGCACTTACAATAGTGTTTTGTTCTGCAAGAAAAAAAAATCGAGACTTATTAACACACGACTAAAGAATACTCAAGGTGAAGTCTAAGAAACTTTAAAACATTTCTGCGCAGAAAAAAGTGTTTATAGAAAACAATAATAACTTACTTTCAGTGATCTTCTTTGGGGTACTATCTGGATGGAGTGACGTCACATCAGCAGCAAGCACACCTGAAGTTTGACCAGCCAATGCACTTACAAAAGTGTTTTGTTCTGCAAGAAAAAAAAAATCAAGAGTTAATTAACACACTACTAAAGAATACTCAAGGTGAAGTCTAAGAAACTTCAAAACATTTCTGCGCAGAAAAAAGTGTTTATAGAAAACAATAATCACTTACTTTCAGTGATCTTCTTTGGGGTACTATCTGGATGGAGTGACGTCACATCAGCAGCCCAGACTAAAAAAACCATGGGCTGGGCCATGGCGACGGCTGACCATGGTGATCCACGAATCGCCATGGTCAGATGATCTTGACCATGGCGAAATGGCGCATGGCGATCCCCACCATAGGGCAGCGCACCATGGGGGTGGCTCCGCTATGGTGCGCTGCCCCATGGTGCGCTGCCCCATGGTGCGCTGCCCCATGGTGTGCTGCCCCATAGTTAACCGCTCAATGGTGGAGTGCCTCATGGTGATTTTAAACAGCTGGTCACAGTGACCAACAAATTAAGTGCTCTGACTGACCAAAGCCGTACCCCAGTGAAAATTCGACTCTACGCACGATTGTGAAGTCATGGTCTCTCTATCTCCAGTAATTTAAATGTTACAGACTATTTCTGAATAAACCTCGGAGACTTGAACGCACGGGCAAGAGAACATTCACTGTGGTGCGAGCGCCACCATGGCGACAAACACCATGGTGCAGCTTCCACCATAGGCACGCCAGACACCATGGTGACGAGCACTATGGAACGATCTCCACCATGGCGGAGCCCGCCGAACCATGGTGGTACTCCCCATGGTGCGCCTTCACCATAGGGCAGCCCATTTAACCATAGTGATGACGACCTTCGCCATTGTGGACTGCCCTATGGTGATGGAAATTCACGATGGCGACCATGGTTTTTTTAGTCTGGGAGCAAGCACACCTGTGGTTTGACCAGCCAATGCACTCACAAAAGAGCTTTGCTCTGCCAAAAAAAAATGAGAGTTTATAAATTATCCACAAGGTAAACTCTAAGAAACTAAAGGTGCTTCTACAATTACCACATCAAACTTTAACTTCACACTCATGTGTTTCTAGTTATATCATTGTAAGGACTTGTAAGCCATACTCAAGTATGTTGCCAAGGTGAGATCACTGTAGGAGCACCTTTAGAAACATTTCTGCACAGAAAAAAGTGTTTATAGAAAACATATAACTTACTTTCAGTGGCCTTCTTTGGGGTGTAACTGAGCCGCCTCCTGTGACTTTCCTTATTTGCAGCAGCTTGACGTTTAAAGGAAGTGTTATCAGCTAGGTTGGGCTTTTTGAGTCCAAGCCATGACGAGACCTTTTCCATTCCTGAAAGGAGCGATACACCAAATCAGACCAAATTTGAACAAATTAACAATTAAAATCATGCTTAGTAGCACAGATTTTTAAGATAAAGATAATCCCAGAACCATAAAAGTAATATTTAATCTCATTGTAGTCACAGTTCAGGGATATGTTGAAATTTTAATTGTAGTGATTTAACTGTCACAAAGTTCACATGCAATAATAAAAGAAAGTTAAGGTTTGTAAAGATTGCATTAGAGTTTGATTATTTTCTCTCCGTGTTAAGAAGATAGAATGATGAGGCATTTATAAAAGAAGTGGTTCAAGTGGTTAATTCCAAAGCTCCACGAAGCAGCAGGCAGCACACAAAGTCAACAATTATTACTATTACTCACAATCTCAATGAAAAGAAATAGAGTTGCTTTCTGAAAATATAATCGGTTGGACATATTTTACAACAGTCAATTGCATTTGATCGTTTGTAATTTCTACACCAGCATGAATTACGTATATTACCACTAATGCTGGCTTCAGGTGGGACAACAGACGGAAGCTCAGCAGTTCCATCTCCTGGTTGTGGAAAGACAGTTGTTTTCGTTGTCACTAGATCACAAGCTCCATTATCTGTGCAGGAAATTAAAAAAAAACATTGCAGTATTTATGTCCATTGCATTTGATGGGCTATATTTTTCACAAGGACAAGTTACGCAATTTACCCTGAGTGCTGGTTCCAGGCGGGACTGCACGAACTGGCACGATGATGGTTCTGGCCTGTCCCTGGCTGGGTTTGGATGGAGCCGTGCTAGTTTCTGAGCGTCGAATGACAGTTTTAGATTTGGATGTTACCGGATCACCAGCTCCATTAACTTGAGAACCTGGGAAGAGAAAAAAATACTTTAGTATGTATGGCGGTTGCATTTGATAGGCTAAATATTTTACAAAGACAAATTACGCGTATTACCCTTAAGCTTTATCAAGATAAGCGCTGGGTCTGGATTCTGATTCTGATTCTGATTCTGTTTCTGCCTCACGGCCACCGCGAGCGCGTTCGCGGACACTCCGAACGTGCATTCACAAGGCCGTGACTGTGTATAGTTTTGGCGCCGAATCTGCTATCGGGGAGCGAGAGCGAGAGGAGAAGGTTTATCCAGCGGTTTAACGTTCGGTCCGGTCGTGTTTGAGTTATGTGAATTATCTGTCGAAATGAGTGAAGAACTGTTGGACTACTCGCTGCACGCCGAAAATGGGGACGTTTATGTGGTGAAGGTGCCCCGACAAACTGCAGCCGCCCTGCAAATTGGTAAGTCTGCACTTGAACACATGGAATGTACAGGTTATACGGCAATATATTTGAACTTTTCGCCTCATTCCAGATCACTTGCGGACTTACCGACTGATAAATTCGGTAATTCGTAGTGGCCAGAAGCCGGTAGGCCGATGGCTGCCACTAGATATTACGCAGAATCAAACTGCAGAGTTGTCAATGTCGGTGTCTCAATGGGAGCCTGACCAGGTGTCGACTCCAACCAAAGCCAAGCCGAATCGTGTCAGAGTCGCTGATGGTGAGTTTTTTTTTGTTTTTTTTTTTTTGGTTTCAGGTTGATGGATAGTTGACTTTGTTTATTTTGCCGTCTAATCCGTTCTACTTTGCATCTATTCGATTTCAGCAAGGTCTCCGAGATCTCCTTTGGCAAAGAAGGGCAAAGCAACCGATGTCTTAGATGACAGTTTTGAAGGATTACAGTTAGAAGAAGGTGCTGTTGGCGGTGTGTACTTGTAACATCCTTTTGTGCAACCATGGGTTGGTGTTAATTTTTTACCTTTAATTAACATTCACATGTTGCAGGTGGGCATGATAACTTTGAAGCTGACTTCGCACCTTTGGAAGCGGAAGATGTGACCATAGTGGTGCGTCCTGGGTCAGAGCGTGATGAAACCTTTGTACAAATTCCCAAGACGACTGTTCCTAAAGATGCCGCCAAAGCTACAAAAACAGCAGGTAAACTTTGTTTTTATTTATTGCATTTATACCTGCTTGTGTTTCTCTGGTCCTTGTGTTCATGATACTGTACATATCCCTCTCCATGATTAGGTGTTCAAAAGTGGGTAGCAAGTGAGGATGCTGTCCACATGCTAATTAATGAGTATGGCAAACGTCTGCCCAAATTTAAGACGCAACGAGTCCACAAACACCTTTGGCAAGAGATATCAGATGTCCTCAATGCCAATCATTTTCGCTTCAGCGCTGATCAATGCAGGGTGAAAAAGGGAAGCCTTATGACTTATTTCGGGAAACTGAAAGTCACTAATGGTTTCATTGGAGATGTGAAATATCCGTTTTATGACGGTCTCTTCCACATTGATCAGGGTACCTGGCCCGACAACTTCATTTCAGGGCAAAAGTGTGCCCCAAAAGTTGTAACTTTGGGTGAGTTTCTCATTCTTTTGGGAATATGAATATTCTTTGGATGGTTCTTGCTCTGAATTTAATCTTTGTCATTTATTTGCAGATGATGAAGGCGACATCCATAATGGAAGTAAAGTAGATGAAATATTGGATGATGTTAATAACAATGTTGAAGGTGCCTACAATTTCTTGCACCCCTTCGGAAATCAGGACAATGGTGAAGATGGTGACGTTTGGCCAATCTTGGGCTCTAACCAAGACGATGGTTCAAATGCAAGTGCCTCTGTTCAAGGTCGTGCAGCGCATGCTACCTATCTTGTTGAAAACCCTACAGTGGCCACAAGGCCCCGTAATGAGACCTACATTGTTGACAATCCCAGAGTCGCTTTCAGACCTCGTAACGAGACTTACATAGTTGACAATCCCAAAGTGGCTATGAGACCTCGCAATGAGACCTACATTGTAGCTAAGCCTACTATCTCACAAATTAATGAAACTTCTGCTCAAGTCATTACTGGTGAAATAAAAGTACCTGAAGGTAAGGCTGTGAAGTACTAGTAGAGACATTGTACATTAATTTTATACAGTTCTTGCTAATAATCATTGTATTGTTCCCTATTCTAGATAAGCCAGGGGATCAAGACATCCTAGAAGAATACGAAGATTGCAAGGAGCAATGGGTGGGGCGAGTGTGGAAAAGTAACATTTTCTATAGCGAAGTATCTGCAGGAGTGAAGTCTCGGGGTTATGACTATGGCTCAGATTACTGCAAGAAAAGAGTAGAGGCCATTCAGGACAAGTATAGACGCTTCTATGATGGTGTGAAAACCACTGGTGGTGCTGCATGTACTTGGCCTCTTTACCCGGTTTGCATCAGAGTGTTTGGTGCGGACAATGTGGCGTACAGCCCCAAAAAGACCTTGTCTGTAGGCATTCACGCCAAAATGGAAATGGGTAATGAGGTCGTCAACACTTCTGTACGTTCAAGGCGGGAGAGGCCGCCATCTGACCTTAGGAAGAAGCAGGAGAATGTAGTTGCTAGATTGAAGGGTACAAGGCCAATTGGCCAACGTGATCAGATGATTCAGCTTCAGCAGAGAAGATTGGAATTAGAAGAGTCCTTTGTTGACGAGTTCAAGGGTTTCCGAGCTGATATGAAAGCAAGGGCAAACATTCTCAGAGATGGGATGGAGCTTGTGAGGAGTATGAAGAAATCTGAACAGAATGAGGAGAAGGAAACACATGTTTAATTTTTTTTTCTTTCCTGAATTTGACTTCATTGTTTGCCTGACTATTGTTTGAGTCTCAGTTTAGTTTCTTTTCTTTCTTCACTGTCTGTCTGAACAGGACAGAACTTATGATTATTTCGTTTCTTTCTTTTGTTTTATTTGTCTCTAATTGGACACAATTTTGTTTCTTTTATGTTTATGTGTATTGCTGGGAAGTTCAGCTGTGACAATTGTGAGTGGTGAGGTGGAGACTGAAGTATGAAAGGTCTAGTCGTGCTAGTGTCAGCTGCTGCTGCATTGAGAGATTCAAGGACTGACAATAATTTTTTAAGTATTTTATTCTTTCTTTTGTTGGACACTTTATCATGAACATTTTATTTGTTTGTTTAATTATTAAGTTTGACTGGAGTCTGACTATTTAGATGATAATTAAAGTGATTTACATCCTCTGACATCAATAGTACTTATTTTGCCATTCACTTGCCTCATGTAATGCAAAAATTTACATATTGTGCACAAGGAAATCTCTCTTCTCTACTCCGCTTCTTTGAGCATCCACTATTAATCTATTCAATTGCTGAAGTGGCATCGGCTCATTTTCCATGAGCTGGTTCAGTACATCATCAGGCGCATCCCAGGCATCTTCCAAATCCCGTAAAATTAGTATAACAGGTATTAGCTATTCGATGGATGATTTTACATTGATTTACATTTTGCTCACCATCAGAACTTCTCCATTCAAAATCATAAAATTGTGAAGCACAAAGCAGGCCATGATATGGTCGGTGGCAATGTCCAGATTTACGCACTGCAACATCTTCATACGTCGCCACTGCCCAAATGCTTTCCCAAACGTATGCTCAATGCGTGCACGGCACCTACACAGGGCATAGTTGAAGCGTCTCTGCAACTCAGTCAAGTTGCCCCTGTTCCTGAAGGGTGCCATGATCTGTGAAGTAACAGAGGAGTACTTTGAGTAAAGCAGAATCAAGCTTAAATATGTACAGCACTAATAAACTTACGAAGTTTGTGACTGGATAGGCACCATCACCAATCAAATGCTCATCGACTGCAATGTACTGCTGCTGGTCGTCATTAAGGAGCCTTTGATACAAGGGACTTCTCCGAAACACGCGCTGATCATGCATGCTCCCTACTTCTCCCAAATGTATGTCCCTTATCAACAACGAATCATCACAAACAACACTTGTGTTGAAGCTGAAAGTGTCATGCCTATTTATGTAACGATCTGGCTGTTCAACTGGAGCTGTGATATTATTGTAGGTGCCGTCCACAACACCAACAATACCAGGGAAACCAGAATATGCTCTAAACCTTTCCTTTATTCTGATCCTCTCTTCAGCATCGGGCCACTGAGTGTATTTAGGTGCTAGTTCACGTAGAGCTTCTATTATGTAAGAGTAGTGGTAATATACAGTTCCTGGCAAGACTCCAAAACGTAAAGCGACACTTCGGAAAGTGTCAGGGTTGGCTAGGATCCACAGCACCATAAGAAGTGGAATGTCCAAGGGCGCTCTCACTCTTTGCACTTTGCCAGAGTATACCAGATGATGCGCAAGAGTTTCAAGTAGAGTCTATAAAGGAATTTAGGAACAAGTTACATTACCGTTACTTAAAGATACTTGATAGAAAAACTAATACATACCTCATATGTATCTTTTCTAAGTCTGTAGTGTTTTCTGAATGATGGGTCACCCATAGATCTATATCCTTCTATATCCACCTCCACTCTGACCCAGCTTCCATCATCATCGTCTTCTGCCAAATAAACAATCAGTATTTAGAAAAAATGGACGATGAAATTAGACTTTTGACAGAATTTACTAACCTCCAAAATCGTCACCATCTTCTAGCATGCCCATAATACGGGCTCCAATACGGCCCACAAACATTGCCATCGTTTGTTCCTCTTCGGCAAAGAGGGCCAGTTCATTTTCGAGTACATTTGCTCTAAAATGATGAAGATCCATTACAGACCTTTAGAAGGTGCGACGTATGACTACCAGTAAGAAAGTGTTTGTATGACGACGGAGCAGAAATGTCACGGCCTTGTGAATGCACGTTCGGAGTGTCCGCGAACGCGCTCGCGGTGGCCGTGAGGCAGAAACAGAATCAGAATCAGAATCAGAATCCAGACCCAGCGCTTATCTTGATAAAGCCTTAGTGCTGGTTCCTGGTCGGGCTTTGGCAACTGGCAAAATGGTTCTTGACGACTGTCTCCGGCTGGGTTTGGATGGAACTGGAGGAGCTGCTGTCATGGAAAATGACATAATATTGTATTATTCATCAGCAACATTAGAATTCGAGTCGTGTGGAGATAAAACTTTTGATCATTATAGTTGGTTAAAAACAAAAAAAAGAAAAGAAAAGAAAAACAAGGTCTTTTGAAATACAAGTTCATAACCTAACAAAGTGCCAAAAGGAACACGGTAAATGTCTGGTTTTCACAGAAAATAACCCCACGCTGACAAGGGAACCTTTTTAGGTGTTACACTCCGATTTTGTTCGTACTTGGTATTTTGGGAGGTTTTCATAGTAGATTAAGATTGGCGATAAAAGTTCCGGCCCAAATACATGTCCACATAGGTTTACGGTCACCCAAACTTTTGATTTTTAACGATTTTTGCGATATTCTTGCCTATTTGTTCCTGCCTGATTGTCCGCGCTGCCATTCCTAAACGGGTCCACCGATCAAGCTCAAATTTTGAGAGGTCAATTCATCTAGTAAGAGCTCGGCACCCACCAAATTTCAAGTCGCCACCTCAACTGGTTCGGTTGCAAAGAGCCAAAAAGAACTAAAAACGGCAAAAAAGTGTTTTTTTTAAAAAAAAAAAAAAAAAAAAAAAAAAAAAAAAACGCCCACTTTGAGCTGTATATCGTTTCTTATGTTTAGGGGGTCGCTGATTTCGTAACTGGCACCCATTCTATGTCCAGACCCGGGTTCGGGTCCCGATGCCCCCAAACTAGTCCAAAACTTTTGTTTCTAGTTTTTACATTTTCAGGGGGGTTTTAGGGGTCGCTGATGCCGAAAATTGTATCAAATTTGTCATCAGACGAGGCACAGGTCAGCCGCAGGCCTGCACCCGCGCAGCTTGTGCACATTTTGGCACAGTAAAGAGAAACAGGTAGGGCATTACAACTCCTGTTAATCCCGTAAATATAAGATTCATTCCAAAAATAACCTTAACTTACCTTTCCTACTGAACGTTGAAAGTATTTTAGTCTTCATACGAACCCAAACCACCGGCATTCCTTTTGATAACCTGACGCCCAATTTCCTGTTAGATTAACAGGAGTTGTAATGCCCTACCTGTTTCTCTTTACTGTGCCAAAATGTGCACAAGCTGCGCGGGTGCAGGCCTGCGGCTGACCTGTGCCTCGTCTGATGACAAATTTGATACAATTTTCGGCATCAGCGACCCCTAAAACCCCCCTGAAAATGTAAAAACTAGAAACAAAAGTTTTGGACTAGTTTGGGGGCATCGGGACCCGAACCCGGGTCTGGACATAGAATGGGTGCCAGTTACGAAATCAGCGACCCCCTAAACATAAGAAACGATATACAGCTCAAAGTGGGCGTTTTTTTTTTTTTTTTTTTTTTTTTTTCAAAAAAGCACTTTTTTGCCGTTTTTAGTTCTTTTTGGCTCTTTGCAACCGAACCAGTTGAGGTGGCGACTTGAAATTTGGTGGGTGCCGAGCTCTTACTAGATGAATTGACCCCTCAAAATTTGAGCTTGATCGGTGGACCCGTTTAGGAATGGCAGCGCGGACAATCAGGCAGGAACAAAAAGGCAAGAATATCGCAAAAATGGTTAAAAAGCAAAAGTTTGAGTGACCGTAAACCTATGTGGATATGTATTTGGGCCGGAACTTTTATCGCCAATCTTAATCTACTATGAAAACCTCCCAAAATACCAAGTACGAACAAAATCGGAGTGTAACACCTAAAGAGGTTCCCTTGTGAGGTCTCTCAGCGTAAATCTGCCCCCACCAGGTTCATTCACTATTCGGAACAATTACCCAAATTTCAAGTAGAAGGAGTCAAGGCGACCTAATGCAGTTTCATGATACATTTTATTATTGTTGTTACACCAATCACTAACTTACCAGGTTTCTCATTGTCGAGCGTTGCCGACACCATTAGTCGACTGCGCTTGGACATAATGGATAATGCTGCTCAAATCATATGTAATAATGAAGCTTAAACTCGCCACAACTCAAATTACACTGCAACCATTTGTTGCTTCCATGGGAGAGAGAGAGCGGAGCGTCTGTCTTGGAGACGGCTCGTCGGCTCGTCAAGCTAAGCGACTGTTTGCCCGGAGGGGCTCGGTAAGCGATTATTCGCCGGACGCGTCTGACCAGGTTTGAGGTTAGGTCAATTTGGAGATTGAAATTGCGAATAAACTATATGGAACCCACCAATAATATTTTGACAGCAGATAGTTATCACAACGATTCAACAGAATCACCAATAATCTCAGTTCGTGTAAAATAGTCACTTGAGAGAGTTTCTGCAGCGCTCGGCGCGGTAAGCTGTTACGTCTGGGCCGGTCTGGCGGTAAGCGGTTCTGTTCAGCAGGGCGCGTCGGTGAGCGAGTTTGAATGACTGCGGAGTTCAGTACGCGCTTTTCGTTAGGAGGTATCGCTGTGTATTATGCCGGACCAACAGGCAAGGTCCAATACACGCTTTTTCGCTTTTTTCTATGCGAAAATGCGTTTTTTTGGTCAAGGCACTTGCTTTGCAAGACGGTGACACCAATCGGGCTGAAACTATGCGAGATCAATAGGCGAGGCCAAAAACCATCAATTTCTGCTTATTGCAATACGAAAATGCGACTTTGTTTTCAAGGCACTGGTTTCGTGTGACAAGATTTACCTTTGCAAGTACCTGATACAAATGAAGCCGAAACTATGCGGTATCATTAGGCCACGCCCCGAAATACGCGTTTTAGGCCATCTCTAGAAGAAAATGCGACTTTCTGTTTGAAGCACTTGTGTTTTGTGGTTTGAAGTGTCTTTAAAGGTAAAGTGTCAAGCATCGAGCTAAAACTTTGCGATTTAACTATGCTTGGTCTTACATTATGCTTTTTGGCATAAATCATGCGGAAATAGGATTTTTTGTTTCGGCTCGTCATATCTCGTGACTCGAGAATACTCTTTTCTAGTTACTGTTTCCAATCACTGCAATTCCCTTGGTAAGTTTGCTTGCCACTCCAGTGGCGCTCCGTTTTGCATGCCAAAATTTGGCATTCTGGGCCGGATTGGCCTTTTAAAATGCCAAAATTTGGCGTCCAAGTTCACCGAAATGCCAAATTTTGGCATTCAAAGAGGCCAAGCAGGGCCCAGAAGGCCAAATTTTGGCATTCAAAACGGAGCGCCACTGGAGTGGCAAGCAAACTTACCAATCGAAATGCAGTGATCAAGCTAAAAATGCCGACAATCGCTACAAAAGGTCAAGAAACACTAACTTCTGCTTTTAACAATGCGAAAATGCGATTTTGTTTTGGAGGCTATTGAGTCTTGTGATGGATGATTATCTTTTGTAATTTCTGTCACTTTTCGAGCTGAAACCATGCGGGACCAAAAGGCAAAGCCTAAAAACACGCTTTTAAGCTTATTTCTAGGCGTATTTGCGTCTTTGTGATTTGGGCACTTGCTTCTTCAGACATGAGGGCTTAAACCTTAAATTACAGTCTTTTTCGATGTGAAAATGCGACTTTGTGTTTTTAGGTACTGGTTTCTTGTGATAAAGGATAATCTTTCGTAGTCTTTGTCACCAATCAGGCTGCAACTATGCCGGACCAACAGGCGAGGTCCAAAACACGCTTTTTCGCTTGTTTCTATGCGGAAATGCGTTTTTTTGGTCGAGGCACTTGCTTTGCAAGACGGTGACACCAATCGGGCTGAAACTATGCGAGATCAAAAGGCGAGGCCAAAAACCATCAATTTCTGCTTATTTTAATGCGAAAATGCGACTTTGTTTACAAGGCACTGGTTTCGCGTGACAAGATTTATCTTTGCAAGTACCTGATACAAATAAAGCCGAAACTATGCGGTATCATGAGGCCACGCCCCGAAATACGCGTTTAAGGCCATCTCTAGAAGAAAATGCAACTTTCTGTTTGAAGCACTTGTGTTTTGTGGTTTTAAGTGTCTTTAAAAGTAAAGTGTCAACAATGGAGCTAAAACTGTGCGATGTAACTATGCTTAGTCTTACATTATGCTTTTTGGCATAAATAATGCGGAAATAGGATTTTTTGTTTCGGCTCGTCATATCTCGTGACTCGAGAATACTCTTTTCTAGTTACTGTTTCCAATCAAGCTAAAAATGCCGACAATCGCTACAAAAGGTCAAGAAACACTAACTTCTGCTTTTAACAATGCGAAAATGCGATTTTGTTTTGGAGGCTATTGAGTCTTGTGATGGATGATTATCTTTTGTAATTTCTGTCAATTTTCGAGCTGAAACCATGCGGGACCAAAAGGCAAAGCCTAAAAACACGATTTTAAGCTTATTTCTAGGCGAATGTGCGTCTTTGTGATGAAGGCACTTGCTTCTTTTGACATAAAGCCTTAAACCTTTAATTACTGTGTATTTCGATGTGAAAATGCGACTTTGTGTTTAAGGCACTGGTTTCTTGTGATAAAGGATAATCTTTCGTAGTCTTCGTCACCAATCAGGCTTAAACTATGCCGGACCAACAGGCAAGGTCCAATACACGCTTTTTCGCTTTTTTCTATGCGAAAATGCGTTTTTTTGGTCAAGGCACTTGCTTTGCAAGACGGTGACACCAATCGGGCTGAAACTATGCGAGATCAATAGGCGAGGCCAAAAACCATCAATTTCTGCTTATTGCAATACGAAAATGCGACTTTGTTTACAAGGCACTGGTTTCGTGTGACAAGATTTACCTTTGCAAGTACCTGATACAAATGAAACCGAAACTATGCGGTATCATTAGGCCACGCCCCGAAATACGCGTTTTAGGCCATCTCTAGAAGAAAATGCGACTTTCTGTTTGAAGCACTTGTGTTTTGTGGTTTGAAGTGTCTTTAAAGGTAAAGTGTCAAGCATCGAGCTAAAACTTTGCGATTTAACTATGCTTGGTCTTACATTATGCTTTTTGGCATAAATCATGCGGAAATAGGATTTTTTGTTTCGGCTCGTCATATCTCGTGACTCGAGAATACTCTTTTCTAGTTACTGTTTCCAATCACTGCAATTCCCTTGGTAAGTTTGCTTGCCACTCCAGTGGCGCTCCGTTTTGCATGCCAAAATTTGGCATTCTGGGCCGGATTGGCCTTTTAAAATGCCAAAATTTGGCGTCCAAGTTCACCGAAATGCCAAATTTTGGCATTCAAAGAGGCCAAGCAGGGCCCAGAAGGCCAAATTTTGGCATTCAAAACGGAGCGCCACTGGAGTGGCAAGCAAACTTACCAATCGAAATGCAGTGATCAAGCTAAAAATGCCGACAATCGCTACAAAAGGTCAAGAAACTCTAACTTCTGCTTTTAACAATGCGAAAATGCGATTTTGTTTTGGAGGCTATTGAGTCTTGTGATGGATGATTATCATTTGTAATTTCTGTCACTTTTCGAGCTGAAACCATGCGGGACCAAAAGGCAAAGCCTAAAAACACGCTTTTAAGCTTATTTCTAGGCGTATTTGCGTCTTTGTGATTTGGGCACTTGCTTCTTCAGACATGAGGGCTTAAACCTTAAATTACAGTCTTTTTCGATGTGAAAATGCGACTTTGTGTTTTTAGGTACTGGTTTCTTGTGATAAAGGATAATCTTTCGTAGTCTTTGTCACCAATCAGGCTGCAACTATGCCGGACCAACAGGCGAGGTCCAAAACACGCTTTTTCGCTTGTTTCTATGCGGAAATGCGTTTTTTTGGTCGAGGCACTTGCTTTGCAAGACGGTGACACCAATCGGGCTGAAACTATGCGAGATCAAAAGGCGAGGCCAAAAACCATCAATTTCTGCTTATTTTAATGCGAAAATGCGACTTTGTTTACAAGGCACTGGTTTCGCGTGACAAGATTTATCTTTGCAAGTACCTGATACAAATAAAGCCGAAACTATGCGGTATCATGAGGCCACGCCCCGAAATACGCGTTTAAGGCCATCTCTAGAAGAAAATGCAACTTTCTGTTTGAAGCACTTGTGTTTTGTGGTTTTAAGTGTCTTTAAAAGTAAAGTGTCAACAATGGAGCTAAAACTGTGCGATGTAACTATGCTTAGTCTTACATTATGCTTTTTGGCATAAATAATGCGGAAATAGGATTTTTTGTTTCGGCTCGTCATATCTCGTGACTCGAGAATACTCTTTTCTAGTTACTGTTTCCAATCAAGCTAAAAATGCCGACAATCGCTACAAAAGGTCAAGAAACACTAACTTCTGCTTTTAACAATGCGAAAATGCGATTTTGTTTTGGAGGCTATTGAGTCTTGTGATGGATGATTATCTTTTGTAATTTCTGTCACTTTTCGAGCTGAAACCATGCGGGACCAAAAGGCAAAGCCTAAAAACACGATTTTAAGCTTATTTCTAGGCGAATGTGCGTCTTTGTGATGAAGGCACTTGCTTCTTTTGACATAAAGCCTTAAACCTTTAATTACTGTGTATTTCGATGTGAAAATGCGACTTTGTGTTTAAGGCACTGGTTTCTTGTGATAAAGGATAATCTTTCGTAGTCTTCGTCACCAATCAGGCTTAAACTATGCCGGACCAACAGGCAAGGTCCAATACACGCTTTTTCGCTTTTTTCAATAGGCGAGGCCAAAAACCATCAATTTCTGCTTATTTCATTACAAACATGCGACTTTGTTTACAAGGCACTGGTTTCGTGCGACGAGATTTACTTTTGCAAGTACCTGATACAAATAAAGCCGAAACTATGCGGTATCATTAGGCCACGCCCCGAAATACGCTTTTTAGGCCATCTCTAGAAGAAAATGCGACTTTCTGTTTGAAGCACTTGTGTTTTGTGGTTTGAAGTGTCTTCAAAGGTAAAGTGTCAAGCATCGACCTAAAACTTTGCGATTTAACTATGCTTGGTCTTACATTATGCTTTTTGGCATAAATCATGCGGAAATAGGATTTTTTTTTCGGCTCGTCATATCTCGTGACTCGAGAATACTCTTTTCTAGTTACTGTTTTCAATCAAGCTAAAAATGCCGACAATCGCTACAAAAGGTCAAGAAGCACTTACTTCTGCATTTATCAATGCGAAAATGCGATTTTCTTTTGAAGCCTATTGAGTATTGTGATGGATGATTATCTTTTGTAATTTTTGTCACTTTTCGAGCTGAAACTATGCAGGACCAAAAGGCAAAGCCTAACAAGCTAGGGCCCGCCCTTCCGTCGAACCGAGTTGCCAGCTCCGCTTCGCTGCGCCGGCAACTCGGTTCGACAGGGGGCCGGCCCAGCTTGGCCTGCCGGCGGCCTTTCCTCGGGCCTTCGGCCCTCGCATCAGACCCAACTTGGCCAGTCGAAGGCCCGGGCCTTCGGCCCGCTCTCATCAAACACCCCGTGAGCGGGTAAGGCAAAGTTATCGATGTACCATCGTGACTTAGGCCCGCCCTTCTATTCACAATATGCAAAAGTCCTTACACTTTTTACTCCAACTGTCCTTAGAATATGCCCATTTCATTTGTCTCTTAGCCCTCATTCCGAAAATACTCATATTTGCCATGCTACTGCAACTCCTTGCAATGGAGGCACAGCAGGAGCGCAAAACGAGCCCGTCGCACTTTCTCACATAACTCATGAAGGCGGGCTCCTGGACCCCCCTTTCGACCCCTCGTTGAAGAGGTCTTGCCAAGACCTATCGAAAACTTAAGTAAAAATTTTCAGTCGGTCGACCCCCTTTTTTCAAGATCCTGATGTGACTAATAGACGAAGTCGGGCTCCTGGACCCCCTTTCCGACCCCTCGTTGGAAAGGTCTTGCTGAGACCAATTGAAATCTGCAATAAATTTTTTTAGTCGGTCGACCCCCTTTTTTGAAGATCCTGATCTGGCCAACTTGTAAAAGCGGCCGATGGGGTCGGGACCAGGTCCATTCATCTTGTCTCGTCGCCCT
Organism: Stenchaetothrips biformis; assembly: GCA_030522485.1. Lineage (NCBI taxonomy): Eukaryota > Metazoa > Arthropoda > Insecta > Thysanoptera > Thripidae > Stenchaetothrips > Stenchaetothrips biformis. The sequence goes on along the minus strand of CM060089.1, from coordinate 6,769,064 downwards.
GATTCCAAAAATACCCCTATGTGCCCTGCTAGCACCAATAATGGCGGAAATCCCCCTCCCGCTCATGTAAACCATGATGCACCTGCAGCAGCCCTTGTGCGACCCGGACGGGATTTGCACCACCGGATTATTTGTTTGGACGGTACTCCTGAAGTACCCTCCAAATCTGGTCACTCCAGCTCAACTCCTTCCTTGTACACAGACGACGACAACGACGACACACAGACACAAAGGCAAATGCATATGCCCTCCCTCTATTTTTTGAATAGAAGGGCGGGCCAAAAACACGCTTTTAAGCTTATTTCTAGGCGAATGTGCGTCTTTGTGATGAAGGCACTTGCTTCTTTTGACATAAAGCCTTAAACCTTTAATTACTGTGTATTTCGATGTGAAAATGCGACTTTGTGTTTAAGGCACTGGTTTCTTGTGATAAAGGATAATCTTTCGTAGTCTTCGTCACCAATCAGGCTTAAACTATGCCGGACCAACAGGCAAGGTCCAATACACGCTTTTTCGCTTTTTTCAATAGGCGAGGCCAAAAACCATCAATTTCTGCTTATTTCAATACAAACATGCGACTTTGTTTACAAGGCACTGGTTTCGTGTGACAAGATGTATCTTTGCAAGTACCTGATACAAATAAAGCCGAAACTATGCGGTATCATTAGGCCACGCCCCGAAATACGCGTTTTAGGCCATCTCTAGAAGAAAATGCGACTTTCTAGCGGAAATAGGATTTTTTGTTTCGGCTCGTCATATCTCGTGACTCGAGAATACTCTTTTCTAGTTACTGTTCCCAATCAAGCTAAAAATGCCGACAATCGCTACAAAAGGTCAAGAAACACTAACTTCTGCTTTTAACAATGCGAAAATGCGATTTTGTTTTGGAGGCTATTGAGTCTTGTGATGGATGATTATCTTTTGTAATTTCTGTCACTTTTCGAGCTGAAACCATGCGGGACCAAAAGGCAAAGCCCAAAAACACGCTTTGAAGCTTATTTCTAGGCGTATTTGCGTCTTTGTGATTTGGGCACTTGCTTCTTCAGACATGAGGGCTTAAACCTTAAATTACAGTCTTTTTCGATGTGAAAATGCGACTTTGTGTTTTTAGGTACTGGTTTCTTGTGATAAAGGATAATCTTTCGTAGTCTTTGTCACCAATCAGGCTGCAACTATGCCGGACCAACAGGCGAGGTCCAAAACACGCTTTTTCGCTTGTTTCTATGCGGAAATGCGTTTTTTTGGTCGAGGCACTTGCTTTGCAAGACGGTGACACCAATCGGGCTGAAACTATGCGAGATCAAAAGGCGAGGCCAAAAACCATCAATTTCTGCTTATTTTAATGCGAAAATGCGACTTTGTTTACAAGGCACTGGTTTCGCGTGACAAGATTTATCTTTGCAAGTACCTGATACAAATGAAGCCGAAACTATGCGGTATCATGAGGCCACGCCCCGAAATACGCGTTTAAGGCCATCTCTAGAAGAAAATGCAACTTTCTGTTTGAAGCACTTGTGTTTTGTGGTTTTAAGTGTCTTTAAAAGTAAAGTGTCAACAATGGAGCTAAAACTGTGCGATGTAACTATGCTTAGTCTTACATTATGCTTTTTGGCATAAATAATGCGGAAATAGGATTTTTTGTTTCGGCTCGTCATATCTCGTGACTCGAGAATACTCTTTTCTAGTTACTGTTTCCAATCAAGCTAAAAATGCCGACAATCGCTACAAAAGGTCAAGAAACACTAACTTCTGCTTTTAACAATGCGAAAATGCGATTTTGTTTTGGAGGCTATTGAGTCTTGTGATGGATGATTATCTTTTGTAATTTCTGTCACTTTTCGAGCTGAAACCATGCGGGACCAAAAGGCAAAGCCTAAAAACACGCTTTTAAGCTTATTTCTAGGCGTATTTGCGTCTTTGTGATGAAGGCACTTGCTTCTTTTGACATAAGGCCTTAAACCTTTAATTACTGTGTATTGCGATGTGAAAATGCGACTTTGTGTTTAAGGCACTGGTTTCTTGTGATAAAGGATAATCTTTCGTAGTCTTTGTCACCAATCAGGCTTAAACTATGCCGGACCAACAGGCAAGGTCCAATACACGCTTTTTCGCTTTTTTCAATAGGCGAGGCCAAAAACCATCAATTTCTGCTTATTTCATTACAAACATGCGACTTTGTTTACAAGGCACTGGTTTCGTGCGACGAGATTTACTTTTGCAAGTACCTGATACAAATAAAGCCGAAACTATGCGGTATCATTAGGCCACGCCCCGAAATACGCTTTTTAGGCCATCTCTAGAAGAAAATGCGACTTTCTGTTTGAAGCACTTGTGTTTTGTGGTTTGAAGTGTCTTCAAAGGTAAAGTGTCAAGCATCGACCTAAAACTTTGCGATTTAACTATGCTTGGTCTTACATTATGCTTTTTGGCATAAATCATGCGGAAATAGGATTTTTTTTTCGGCTCGTCATATCTCGTGACTCGAGAATACTCTTTTCTAGTTACTGTTTTCAATCAAGCTAAAAATGCCGACAATCGCTACAAAAGGTCAAGAAGCACTTACTTCTGCATTTATCAATGCGAAAATGCGATTTTCTTTTGAAGCCTATTGAGTATTGTGATGGATGATTATCTTTTGTAATTTTTGTCACTTTTCGAGCTGAAACTATGCAGGACCAAAAGGCAAAGCCTAACAAGCTAGGGCCCGCCCTTCCGTCGAACCGAGTTGCCAGCTCCGCTTCGCTGCGCCGGCAACTCGGTTCGACAGGGGGCCGGCCCAGCTTGGCCTGCCGGCGGCCTTTCCTCGGGCCTTCGGCCCTCGCATCAGACCCAACTTGGCCAGTCGAAGGCCCGGGCCTTCGGCCCGCTCTCATCAAACACCCCGTGAGCGGGTAAGGCAAAGTTATCGATGTACCATCGTGACTTAGGCCCGCCCTTCTATTCACAATATGCAAAAGTCCTTACACTTTTTACTCCAACTGTCCTTAGAATATGCCCATTTCATTTGTCTCTTAGCCCTCATTCCGAAAATACTCATATTTGCCATGCTACTGCAACTCCTTGCAATGGAGGCACAGCAGGAGCGCAAAACGAGCCCGTCGCACTTTCTCACATAACTCATGAAGGCGGGCTCCTGGACCCCCCTTTCGACCCCTCGTTGAAGAGGTCTTGCCAAGACCTATCGAAAACTTAAGTAAAAATTTTCAGTCGGTCGACCCCCTTTTTTCAAGATCCTGATGTGACTAATAGACGAAGTCGGGCTCCTGGACCCCCTTTCCGACCCCTCGTTGGAAAGGTCTTGCTGAGACCAATTGAAATCTGCAATAAATTTTTTTAGTCGGTCGACCCCCTTTTTTGAAGATCCTGATCTGGCCAACTTGTAAAAGCGGCCGATGGGGTCGGGACCAGGTCCATTCATCTTGTCTCGTCGCCCTGATTCCAAAAATACCCCTATGTGCCCTGCTAGCACCAATAATGGCGGAAATCCCCCTCCCGCTCATGTAAACCATGATGCACCTGCAGCAGCCCTTGTGCGACCCGGACGGGATTTGCACCACCGGATTATTTGTTTGGACGGTACTCCTGAAGTACCCTCCAAATCTGGTCACTCCAGCTCAACTCCTTCCTTGTACACAGACGACGACAACGACGACACACAGACACAAAGGCAAATGCATATGCCCTCCCTCTATTTTTTGAATAGAAGGGCGGGCCAAAAACACGCTTTTAAGCTTATTTCTAGGCGAATGTGCGTCTTTGTGATGAAGGCACTTGCTTCTTTTGACATAAAGCCTTAAACCTTTAATTACTGTGTATTTCGATGTGAAAATGCGACTTTGTGTTTAAGGCACTGGTTTCTTGTGATAAAGGATAATCTTTCGTAGTCTTCGTCACCAATCAGGCTTAAACTATGCCGGACCAACAGGCAAGGTCCAATACACGCTTTTTCGCTTTTTTCAATAGGCGAGGCCAAAAACCATCAATTTCTGCTTATTTCAATACAAACATGCGACTTTGTTTACAAGGCACTGGTTTCGTGTGACAAGATGTATCTTTGCAAGTACCTGATACAAATAAAGCCGAAACTATGCGGTATCATTAGGCCACGCCCCGAAATACGCGTTTTAGGCCATCTCTAGAAGAAAATGCGACTTTCTAGCGGAAATAGGATTTTTTGTTTCGGCTCGTCATATCTCGTGACTCGAGAATACTCTTTTCTAGTTACTGTTCCCAATCAAGCTAAAAATGCCGACAATCGCTACAAAAGGTCAAGAAACACTAACTTCTGCTTTTAACAATGCGAAAATGCGATTTTGTTTTGGAGGCTATTGAGTCTTGTGATGGATGATTATCTTTTGTAATTTCTGTCACTTTTCGAGCTGAAACCATGCGGGACCAAAAGGCAAAGCCCAAAAACACGCTTTGAAGCTTATTTCTAGGCGTATTTGCGTCTTTGTGATTTGGGCACTTGCTTCTTCAGACATGAGGGCTTAAACCTTAAATTACAGTCTTTTTCGATGTGAAAATGCGACTTTGTGTTTTTAGGTACTGGTTTCTTGTGATAAAGGATAATCTTTCGTAGTCTTTGTCAGCAATCAGGCTGCAACAATGCCGGACCAACAGGCGAGGTCCAAAACACGCTTTTTTGCTTGTTTCTATGCGGAAATGCGCTTTTTTGGTCGAGGCACTTGCTTTGCAAGTCGGTGACACCAATCGAGCTGAAACTATGCGAGATCAATAGGCGAGGCCAAAAACCATCAGTTTCTGCTTATTTTAATGCGAAAATGCGACTTTGTTTACAAGGCACTGGTTTCGCGTGACAAGATTTATCTTTGCAAGTACCTGATACAAATAAAGCCGAAACTATGCGGTATCATGAGGCCACGCCCCGAAATACGCGTTTAAGGCCATCTCTAGAAGAAAATGCAACTTTCTGTTTGAAGCACTTGTGTTTTGTGGTTTTAAGTGTCTTTAAAAGTAAAGTGTCAACAATGGAGCTAAAACTGTGCGATGTAACTATGCTTAGTCTTACATTACGCTTTTTGGCATAAATAATGCGGAAATAGGATTTTTTGTTTCGGCTCGTCATATCTCGTGACTCGAGAATACTCTTTTCTAGTTACTGTTTCTAATCAAGCTAAAACTACCGACAATCGCTACAAAAGGTCAAGAAACACTAACTTCTGCTTTTTTCAATGCGAAAATGCGATTTTGTTTTGGAGCCTATTGAGTATTGTTTTAGATGATGATCTTTTGTAGTCTCTGTCACTATTCAACCTGAAAATATGCGGGACTAAAAGGCAAGGCCCAAAAACACGCTTTTAAGCCTATTTTTAAGCGTATTTGCGTCTTTGTGATGAAGGCACTTGCTTCTTTTGACATAAGGCCTTAAACCTTAAATTACTGTGTATTTCGATGTGAAAATGCGACTTTCCCTATCTAAAAAGGAAGTCCCCCTGGAAGCCCAAGTCCCGGATCCCACTGAAGTACCAGATCCCAAATGCCTCATTTGTTCCAAAGTGGGCCATCTGGGGGACATGGGATTTCACTCCGTCTAACCGAACGAGATCCCCTTGAAGTCCTTCTGAAATCCCTTTGAAATCCCTTCACAAGAGAACCGGTAGGGGGTAGGGGGCGGCGGTAGGGGCGGGCCTAGGGGCCACCAGGGTGGGGGGTAGGGGGTGGCGGTAGGGGCGGGCCTAGGGGCCACCAGGGTGGGGGGTAGGGGGTAGGGGCGGGCCTAGGGGCCACCAGGGTGGTGTGAACGACGTCGTGTTGCAGTTGCGGTACTTGGTCCCACTGAGAAGGGTAAGGGGTGGAACAATAAAAATCTAAAAGTGCATTAAATGTTCATCTTTAATCATCGATGAAGTCCAAAAATATGAAAAGACCCAAGTAGCATGTTATCTTCATAACTAAAAATAAAACAAGGTCCCTGCTTGACCAAATCACAAAGCTAATAAAAAACTAAAAAAGACTGTCAAACACTAGCTACTAAACATGGTCCAAAATATAAAAACTAGACATAAAATCAGAGGGCTTAGCTCTTAAAACAAACAAGTTCGAGCCTATTACAGTTCTTGGTAAGATGCTTGGTATCCAGAGGAAAGGGGCCTATGGGAAGACTCTTCCTGGACAACTTGATTCTGATGTTGCGGAGGGTAACCATAACCAGGGTAACCAGGATAACCATACTGTTGGTACTCAAACTGCTGAGGCTGATATGCAGATGGCATTTGCTGCTGCTGGATTGGATATGGCTGGATTGGATATGGCTGCTGCTGTTGAAATGCTTGCTGCTGGTAGTGAGGATGATGCTGAATGGTGATAGTCTGGAGAAAAAATTGAAAAAAAAAATTAATTTCTAAAAAGGATTGAAAATTCAATCAAACATTGGATTAATTGTAAGCTTCCTTATATTAAAATAGAGAATGCATCTCTCTAAAAGAGGGATATAGCTGTGGTGCCTGTGAAACTGAGAGAAGGCAAGCCAGTTAGACAGCCACGCCAGTTGGGCTGCCTATCTGCCAGGCGCTGAAGTCACCACTGCCTTAGTGTTGACTTTAAACCTACTCACAAAATAAAAAGAAGATTATAACACACCTGAGGATTGGAAACCTTGAGGGGAGAGCGTTTTCTAGGAGATGCCATCTCAAGAGGTGTCTTCAGTGGAGACGCCATCACAGTTGACTTCGTTGGAGGCAGTTCTTTCAATGGAGTAGTCACGATAGAGCGCCTTAATTTTACAGGGGTCACTTTAGTTACCATACTAGTATCCTGTAAAAAAAATCATCACAATAAATAAAATACTAAGAAGTATATAACTTTCAGACCTAAGCTACTTACCATAGAGTTCCCATTGTCATTTGAGCTCTCCCCAATCTCAAAGTCATCACCTCCTTTCTTCCGCTTCAGCTTCTCACCGGTGGCTGTGTTTCCTTTCCTTTTCTTGCTGCTGCGAGGAGACTTCACAGATGAGCATTTTTTGCTGATGGTTCTAATGAAAGCATCCCAGCTTAGCTGAGTATCAGAATACTCGTTAACAAAACCTGTGGACACAAGATACAAAAAACTTCTTAGAAAAACTGCAGTTAGGAACAAGTTTTAAAATAATATTTAAGTAAACATTAATAAAGCTTCCCTCACTATATTCCTTGTTTAATTTTGAACTTAAAATACCCTCTCATACAAATTATAATAATTATTATGCAGGGGTTCATTTGTTGAACTAAGCATACTACAAAAGGTTAACCTACTAGACAGTCATTAATATTTCATAAGAACTTACCATACAGTGAAGCCAGATCACTATCTGAAATGCCAGTAGAATCCTTCAGTCGTCCTTTCGCAGTCATTTCCATTAATTGTTTCTCTCCATAAACCTCAACTAGAGTCTTCCTCAAAAACATAGTAGCCCTTTTACGACTATTGTAGTCAACAAGGAGTTTGGCCTTAGATCCTTTCGATATTTCTAGAGGATAGCCTTTCATGAGACGGACCTGAGGAACAAATAAGAACCACTGTTAAAAATATACAATTGGTAGTAATATACAGGCACATGGAAGCAAACATTAATTATTACCATTTTTGTTCCCTCAGAAGACAAAGCCTTGGCATATACCTGTAAAGACAAGTTTGTTTCAAAGAGTAAATCAATTAACTCAAATAGTTTCAGAGAGAGAGAGAGAGAGAGAGAGAGAGAGAGAGACAGAGAGAGAGAGAGAGAGAGAGAGAGAGACAGAGACAGAGACAGAGACAGAGAGAGAGAGAGAGAGAGAAAGAGAAAGAGAAAGAGAGAGAGACAGACAAAGGCAAAGTACCTTGGATTCGGTGGAGAGAGATTCTGAATCTTCAACAGGCTTTGGAGAAAATGTTTTGAGAAGAAACTTCAAAAAGACCTCTGTGTTTGGATTTTCTGAAATATGAAGAAAACAAAACACAAGTTGTAAATAAATCTATATGAAAGTATTAAAAATCGAAACAAACAAGCCATAAGCGATACTTACCGAAGTCACTCAAAGTTGGTTCTTGCCCAGACTCATCATCATCATTATTATCATCACTTTCACTGATATGCAATACTAGGTCATGTGAATTATCGTCATCTGAATCTGAATCCGAATGAACATCCTCATCAGACAAAGTATCCGCAGATACCACTTTCTGAGTGGAATTGTTTGATTTAACGGTAGATTCCACCTCCTTAGTCACATTGTCACTTCCAACATCTCTCGTAAAATCAAGCTGGCGCTTAGTGCTACCAAGAGACTCGAGGAAAGCTTCATCTTCCTTCTGCTCAACTTCAGCTTGGGCTTTGTTTCTCGTCTTCTTAGCCAGCGCTGCCTCCTTCTTCATAGCAGCCTGAGAATTCGTAAGCTTCTTTCTCTCGCCTAAAGCCTGTGATACTTCATTGTCAGTAGCCGCAACCCCTGTCCTCTTGGGCTGGACCGAGGATCTCTTGCCAGAGGGTTGGTGCGTCGCTTTGTTGAGAGATTTCCGTAGTTTATCCTCGGCTTTCTCTACCTCTTTCAAGCTGCCTAGAAAACAATGAAGAAATGCAGAATTCACAAGAGTTCACGGCACAAAGTAGAAAAAAGAAAACTTCTAAATTGGAGGTATGATTAAGTCATCAAACTCATCACTGATCAAATTTTAAACACTTCACAGCCAAGTTGCATCTTGTTGGTGTTTCAAAGTAAGCAAGCACGCAGAAACGTGTGGACGAACGCTACGTTTCTGCGTGCTTGCATGCGAGAAAGACCAAACGAGAAGGTTAAGTCACACACCGTCATAGGTTAAGGAAAGCCGTGGGCTTTGAAATTCCCAAATTCGAAATAAATTATTACATTTTAATAGTCGTTCTGCTAAAATAGAAACTCAGCAGACTGCTCAAAGAGTCAGACCGACGCTGTGGGGGAATATGGCTGGGATGGCTGGCCGCCTCGTGTTTGGCCATCCAACCTGCCTCGAGCTGGATATTCGTTATATTTCACCCTCCCATCATCCGGAAAGCATCGATTGCCCTGGCATCTAGGTAAATTGATAGGAAAGTTGTAAACTTACCACTCATTTTAACCACTTTGCCCAGGAAAGACTCGCCCGTGTCGCCCCACGGAAACATGCCCACTGCTCCCTCATAACGATATTCTGCGGGCAATTTGATTGAGAGGAACACGTCCCACCGTCCTTCTTTAAGCCAGTGCACTAGGCAATGTTGCACCATCGTAGCTTCAACTCAATCAAATAGTCTCAAAACTTCAAGCATCAGAGCGCACTTTCGAAGACAGGTCATGAAGCAACAGCAACGGCCGTTGGCGATCGGTCTTCCACTTGATTCTGCACACTGCGCATGCTCGGCATGCTCCGACGGGGAAAGGGGGAGGGGAGGGGAGGGAGGGTGGTACCGAGCCGTGTCGAGCCGAGCTCCGATCCCTCGCCGGCCGGCTGCCCGCGCCGCCCCCGCCCGCAGTCGTCAGTCCTGCCTTGCTCGCAGGTGCTCGGGCTGTTTGTTGTTGTTTACATCGCGTTGGCACAGCCGAAACTTTGATTCGATGTAACGAATTTAGTGCCGGCTCAAAATGCCCAGAGGAACAGGGCCATCTCGTAGAAGTCTCCATCGCCACAAAAAGTTGGCAAAACTAAAGGGAGATCAAGACGACAAAAATTGGTCCTCCAGTTCTAGTTCAACCTCAGACGACGACCGTGCTGATCGGCTGAACCTAGCAGGTACGAAGCCGATCGGCAGTCACCTGCTCGCTTTTTGTGTGAGATGTTTTACATGACTTCGGCTTTAACTTCGCTGGTGCTTGTCACAGAATTATTGTGATCTGTTTGGCAGTGATTCTTTAATGTCTGACTAACATAACCTCTTAAATCCTTTTGCTTTCTTATGGGTGTCCACTCTGATGGATAAAGCTTCTGGTTTTTTAACAAACTTGTGGCGTGTGTTTTCAGATAGTGAGAATGATGGTGAGGCAGTCGAGCAAGGAGACGAGGCGAGGCTTCATGATGAGGAAAGCGACGAGTCCGGCTCTGACGGGGAGGAAAATGATGGTGAGGCAAATGAATTTACTGTCAGAACCCTTACCTAGGCCATTGTATACATACTTGGGTTTTCAATTTTTACTTAAAAACTCTTTAAAACTAACTTTTAATTTATGTTGTCCCCACTCTGCTGGTTTTTTAACAAACTTGTGTCGTGTGTTTTCAGATAGTGAGAATGATGGTGAAGCAGTCGAGCAAGAAGACGAGGCGAGGCTTCATGATGAGGAAAGTGACGAGTCCGGCTCTGGCGAGGAAGAAAATGATGGTGAGGCAAATGAATTTACTGTCAGAACCCTTACCTAGGCCATTGTATACATACTTGGGTTTTTAATTTTTTATTTAAAAACTCTTTAAAATTAACTTTTAATTTATTTTGTCCCAGATGCTGATGAAGTTAGGCAAGCTCCTGATGTAGAAGATGGTGACATTCGTGTCTTACAAGATGAGAGTGACCAGGAAGACGACGAATTGAATCAGGAAGAAGATGGTTCATCGTCTTCATCTGAAAGTTCTGATTCAGATGAAAGTGAGGTTGAAGAGAGTGACGAGGAAGAAAATTTGTCAAGTGAAGAAGATAACGAAGATGAAATCAATGAAGAAGCAAATGTGGGCGATGTTCCTCTTTACCCTAATGCGCGTATTACTTTGATGGAAAGTCTTGTTATGCTCCTGACCTTGTCACTCCGCTTTAGTCTTACTGGAGAGTGCCTTCTGCACATTTTGGAGTTGATTGAAATGCACTGCCCTGTTGGTAACCTTTGCAAAACAACCCTTTATAAATTTAAAAGCTACTTTGTTGAAATAGGGCGGAAAGCCTTAGTGCTTCACTACTATTGTGAACATTGCATGTCAGCACTGGAAGGGAAAAATAGTGTTTGTGAACGATGTGGTGACAGAACTATTCTGGCATTTTTCATTGAAATTCCATTACTGAGTCAGTTGCAGAAACTTTTCTTAAGAGAGGGTTTTTTACAAAAACTAATGTATAGGTTTGATCGGATTAAGAAACATGAAGGCAACTTTGAAGATTTGTACGATGGTGATTTGTATAAGGAACAAATGGAAAATGGTTTTTTGAGTTCTAGATTCAACATCTCTTTTACTTGGTACTCAGATGGTATTCAAATTTTCAAGTCTTCTAAATATTGTGCGTGGCCACTGTTCTTTTGTATCAATGAACTGAGCTACAAAGAGCGCACTAAGAAGGAGAACATCTTGCTTTGTGGTCTTTGGTTTGGTAAATCCAAACCGAGGCCAAATTTGTTTCTCAATCCATTCCAAACAACATTTGAAAGATTTAAAAACGAAGGGTACCATTTCAATGTTCCAAATTCCAATGTTCCCATTCTTGTAAAAGCCCTTTTGTTATTTGGAACTTGTGACCTACAGGCCAAGGCTTTATTTTTAAGGTGTAAATTGTACAATGCTTACCATGGATGTTGTAACTGTTACTCTAGAGGTCAGAGATTTCCTGCTGGGAGGACAACAGTTCATGTTCATCCCTACACTGAACCAAGGAATGTGAAACTACGGAAGAACAAGGATGTTTTGAAGTGTGCAAGAAATGCAAGGCAAACAGGAAGAAAGCATTGTTTGGGAATTAAGGGTCTTTCGTTGCTTTACTTCATGATGCCAGATATGATTCGTGGAACTGGATTGGACATTATGCATATGGTTTTTCTTGGTGTGTGTAAACTGCTCTCAAAATTTTGGTTTGACTCAAAGTTTTCAAATGAACCATTCTCATGCTCAGCAATGGTCGATATTATCAACAGAAGGCTTTCCTCCATATATCCTCCGAGCTTTGTGCAACGCATGACAAGAAACCTCATAGATTTAAGACTCTGGAAAGCCAAAGAGTTCAAGCTATTTTTTTTCTATTATTCAATACCTGTGTTGAATGGGATATTGCCAAGAGAATATTTGGTTCATCATTTGAAACTTGTATCTGCCCTAGCTCTCCTGTGTCAGGACAGTATTTTTCCAGAGCAAGTGGATAGAGCTGGTGATATGCTTCTTGAGTATATTCGTGACTTTCAACGACTCTATGGTTTGAGATATTTGGGAATGAACGTCCACTGCCTCGCCCACCTGGCACAAGCTGTAAGGACTTTTGGCCCTCTGTGGGTGCTGTCCTGCTTTTTCTTAGAGGATCTCAATGGGCAGTTAGTGAAGCTTATTCATGCTCCTTACCTTCCTGGTATTCAAATCTGTTCTAGTGCTTCATTGTTCATGAGCTTGAGATCACAAATAGAGAAACTTCATCCCCATTCTATTGCCAAAATATTTTGTTTGAAGCTCCATCAAATGTTTGCCAACTATAAGGTAGCTGAAGTGATAAATGAGAAAATGTGTGTTACAGGAAAGAAGGCCTATCAGCTGGGTGTCCCTGCAGAAATTATTGAATTTGTTCGAGGGCAGCTAAATATTGAGAATGGGCATTTCATGTCTTTCTCCACATTAAGGAAAAGGGGCATTTTTTTTAATAGCGCAGACAGAGCGCTGAGAGGGAAGCGTTGTTCTCAGTTTGCTTGTTTTGATAAAGACGGTGTTCCCATTCTAGGCAAGATAAGGTATTTTTTGAGGTGTTCAGAATGCAATTGTTTAGCCACATGTGAATGTTTACCTGCATTGTTTTTGTGTGTTGTTGATGTTTATGAGCGCTCAGTGTGGCTGCCTTTAGAAGTGCAAAATGTCAGTATCTTTCATTTGTTTGCAGTTGCGCCAAAAAATGAGAGCCTAGTCTTATCATGTGACCAAATTAAATGTGTGTGTTTTTACATGAATTTTGATGGTGCAGAGTATCTTGCTACTCCCATTAATTCTGTGGAGTATGAGTAATGTGGATGTTAATATTAAAATAAACTTTGAGCATGCACCTTGTGACATATTTTATTTCACCACCACCATCATCACTAAGAGATCTGGGCCCAGGAGAGAGGAGAGATAAGACTTCACATTTACCAAGAATGTAGGCTGGATTTGGGGGGTGGCGCATGGGGCACCACCCCAGCTATCTTCACAGTGTTTCATCTCTCTGTCTCTTTCCCACTCATGGACACCCCACTAGAGTGCCAGAGAGGCAGTGGAACAAAACAACTTTCCTGATCACCACACCTGCAGACTGATTCTGAGAGTCGTTTTCGTCGCTCTGTCTCTCTCGCACTCATAGGGCGTCGCGTATGGGTGCGAGAGAGAAGGACCGACGAGAACGACTCTCGGAATCAGTCTGCAGAGGTGACAGAAGTCCATGATGCATGACGAGCATGTCTTGGTAGCCGCCGCGTGGCGGTGCACCGCAACAATGCACCACACAGACCCTGGTGGAGGCGATGAAGGGTCACCTCTTGTCGTCGTCTAGCAGACTGATTCCGAGCTCTGCCCTTGTCAGGCTGTCTCTTGTGCACACATGGGGCGTCCCATGACGGTTCGAGAGAGACAGGCCGACGCTGACGAGAGCAGAGCAGAGACGAAGGGGGCAATTTTTTTCACTTGTCTGGAATGTCAGTCTAGGTCTGTGCGAGGAAGAGGGTGTTATGGGGCCATAAATGCATCCAAACCCTTCCTGCCACAGTAAAAAAATTAGTTTTTCTCTTATGTCAGGGGAATATTTTAAAATGCAATTTGGGTCTTGCTTAGGGAAGGACCCCTGATTTACATCACCGGTATCTCCTGAATCAGCTGTCCAATCGTTCTAAAAATTTCAGAGAATGTTGCTTTAGATGGTATCTTTCACCTGTATAAAATTTATATCGATATTTCAAAGCGTTCTCCCGTGGCAAAGAAACAAAAATTAAGGACTTGTTCTTCTATTCCATGTCATCCCTTGTAGGGTTCCCAGGTCCTGAGGCCTCAAAAGTGACGCTTTTAAAAACTCTTTTCCTTTTATTGTCACGTTTAAAGGGGCCCTGTAATTGGCTCATTTGAAAGGATGGGGATAGAACTTTAACATTTTGTTAGCAACTTTATCCTAAAACTGCTACACCAGTGAAAGACCATTACTTTGCCTATCTCTGTCGTCTGCACCACGACCCACCAGGCCCGCCAATTCACTGAGCTCTTATTGGATATCGAAGTCACATGATGTGGTCAGGGCTCTAGAGGTTGCTGTTGTATTTATAAACGGTATTGTCATCGGTATCATCCTTCTATTTCTCGCTGTTTACCCTTTATCAGACTTGAAAAAGTAAGTAACGATGCTATTTCTTGTTTAGGGCAGTCTTTCAATCCATTTCAAGCATGGTTTGGTTTTGAAATATGAAAAAATTCTTTCAAAATTTTGATCCACAGTTCTTGAGAACAAAATCTGCAACCCTGTGCCTTAGGTTAATTTTCGTGTTTGAAACAGCTCTCACAATTTTATATGATATCTTTCCAGTGTCACTTGTCAATGTTATTGGGATCTTCCTAGAGGATGGTGCTGTTTGTACCTACTACAACTTTTCATCGAAGGGCAAGTCATACGAAAGTGGGGACCCAGACTAAAAAAACCATGGGCTGGGCCATGGCGACGGCTGACCATGGTGATCCACGAATCGCCATGGTCAGATGATCTTGACCATGGCGAAATGGCGCATGGCGATCCCCACCATAGGGCAGCGCACCATGGGGGTGGCTCCGCTATGGTGCGCTGCCCCATGGTGCGCTGCCCCATGGTGCGCTGCCCCATGGTGTGCTGCCCATAGTTAACCGCTCAATGGTGGAGTGCCTCATGGTGATTTTAAACAGCTGGTCACAGTGACCAACAAATTAAGTGCTCTGACTGACCAAAGCCGTACCCCAGTGAAAATTCGACTCTACGCACGATTGTGAAGTCATGGTCTCTCTATCTCCAGTAATTTAAATGTTACAGACTATTTCTGAATAAACCTCGGAGACTTGAACGCACGGGCAAGAGAACATTCACTGTGGTGCGAGCGCCACCATGGCGACAAACACCATGGTGCAGCTTCCACCATAGGCACGCCAGACACCATGGTGACGAGCACTATGGAACGATCTCCACCATGGCGGAGCCCGCCGAACCATGGTGGTACTCCCCATGGTGCGCCTTCACCATAGGGCAGCCCATTTAACCATAGTGATGACGACCTTCGCCATTGTGGACTGCCCTATTGTGATGGAAATTCACGATGGCGACCATGGTTTTTTTAGTCTGGGGACTTGCTAGACCTTCCTCGAAGGGGCAAAAAAACAGCAGTTGTTGTTTTGGGAATTCATGGTAAAATTATTCTTTTCATGACAAGGAGTGTGCTGGATGTGGCTGAAAGTATTGTATTCTTATTCAAAAATATGTTGCAGAGAGCCTTGTCCAGGCTGCTGAGGCAGCGAAAGAATATTTGAAACGCGTCTGTAAATGGGACAACGTTGATATGGATTCGGTGAAACTGTTTGGGCATGATATGGTTCCCATTGAGGAAGAGGTGTCACAGATTGGTTACTTTGCCACACAGGGTCATGAAGGTATGATAGCTTGATTGGCGTTGTTTGACAAAAGATTTTTTTATTAAAAACGTTTCATTATTATAGATCACTTGTCTGTCTGCTTCCAGACTTCTGACTCTTTTATGTGTAATATTTTTATTTACTGCCTGTTCTAGGGCCGCTGCTTCTTACAACCAACATTTGCGATTTGGCAGAACATGAGACTCAAGATTCACAGGAGTCACAGGAGTACTCACAGGAGGATTATTGATGCACACCATTTTAAGTTTTTGCTGTGGTTTGATACAAAGTTAAAATTTAGGAATGGTTTTTATTTTTCTACATGTGAGTTACGTGTACTTCCAAAGTTTCCTGCTTTTATAGAAAACATGTTGTGAGAGGCCCATGTAGTTCTGAAAATTGTGTTTGTGAAATGTAGTTAGCCTGTATAGCAGAGTACTACCTTCAAAGTTTCCACAATCAAGATTGTTTTTTTTTTTAAAGGTCATTTAAAAGGCCAAATCATAACTTTTATACCTGGACATGTCATTTTATTTGAAACTTTGGATGTAACTTTTTGTTTTTTAACTGTATGTAACATTCTATATATATTTCATGCATCATAAGAGAAGCTAAGCAGTTAAATGAGCATGTCTTTTCTTTAAAATTGTTTGTGTGAAGACTTTCCTTAATGTCAACATAACTTGCCAAGAAAACCTTATAAGCTTTGAAAAGATCTATGCTGTTTAACTTGTGCAGGAAAGCTAAAATGATGACTTATTTAAATAATATCTAAAATAGTTTCTGTAGTCAGACTTTTATTCCCATAAAAATAAGAGAAAACAATACATTTTCCATTTTGCTGGCATTTTGACAAAAAAGTAGAGGTATACAGTCACAGCCAGTTACAAGTTACACCAAATGTTGAGACTAAAGTAAATTGATTTTTGTGGACTATCGCCACTTTGTCCAAATACATTTGGGAGAAGAAATTAATTAATTAATTAATTATGGGAGCATTCAAGTCATTGCTCTGGTTCAATATTCAAACAGGTTCTAATATGTGCAATCTATCATCAACTCAGAATGAAATATCGACAGCAGCAGGGATCAGACAGAAACAGACACATATCATGCCTTTTTTATCCACACATTACCAATAACAATTAAACTGATTACATACAAATAAAAGTAGAAAAAACAAGAAAGAAAGAATTTCAACATATCAACAGAAATCACATCGGTGCTTTGATAGTACTCCTACAATAAATTCATCGCTCATCACATTTCACTCTGTGTTTTAGTTGTTGCTGCTTTTTGTAATCCCACTGTGGTACTGTCTTGCAGGCATATAGGCAAATTTTCACTCCTTACTTTACTTGGTTGTAAAATGTGTTCAAGTGATATCTTTGGACAGGGTGTTTGGCTGCATTGGCTGTATGATTGCTTTCTGCAACTTATGTGTGATAAAATCTTACAGTGAACAACATATCCAATGGGCTTGAACTATTTTAAGTCATTTCATCACCAGACACATGATAATGAAGCAAAACTAAAATTGTAAAACTGACATTATTCAATGAAACAGTTTTATTTTTGCTGCATTATCATTTGTGTGGGTATAAAAAGACTAAACATGGTCCCGGCTTGTTCAGAATGTTGTTTTGTCCTGGACTGTATTACACTTCAGTTAGAGGCAGAAATAATTTAGACAAACACTCTATCCAATGTCATCACTCGAGACAAGATACAACTATCTAAGGTGTGAGGTAAACATGTGATGAGAGACAATAATATATACTTAGGCTTTGTAAATTCAATCTCAAGATACTAACCCATGCATAAGTGGTGCAGAGAATAAAAGAAACAATAAATACATGCACCACTTTATCTTTCCATTAAACCACAGCATTTACAGTAAACCTAAAATACTATTTTGGCTTATTAACTCTACTATGAAGCCCACATGAGAAAAATTTACAAACTTCCACCTCAGGTTGTCTGAAGAAAGAAAGGCAACGTGAATTTACTCACTAAGTCACAAAGAAAATAGATTCGAGAAATTTACAACAGTTTAGGTTCAGTAGGAACAGCGAGTGGAACATTTCTGTGATGGTTGTGGGTAGCTTGTGACTTCAAAGAAGGTGCACCTGGAACAGCGACGGGTTGTGGGTAGCTTGTGACTTCAAAGAAGATGCACCTGGAACAGCAACGGGTTGGGTTGTTATTGTTTGAAATTGGAGCGTGATGATTAAAGTAACACAGCAAGAGGTAATGATAAAAAATGATGATCACAAACTTATTTTAAAAATAAATTACTCTATTACAGCACTTACTAAGCTAACGAAGACCACTTGTGTACTTGGTAGCAGTCCGACAATTACAATCGTGTGCCTGGGAAGTCTTCTACTACAAGCGGAGTTGTCGAGTCATCTCGAAAGGTATCACAGCGACTGACGGATAATCTGGAAGGAAGAACAGCAAAATTCAAAGACCAGCTTTACAGTTTGAGAACAAGCATACATGATGACCATAAAGTGTAGAAAAATACTGGTATTCAAGTAAAGAAAAATCCACAAATAAAAGAAATACAAGGTACATTGCACTCTGACAGCACAATTTCACAAACAAAGATCACGGATACAATTTAAGGAGGTGTGATATATGTGATCAACACTGTGCATTGGGGTGCTTTTGAATTAAATGTTTTTCTCCTAGCAGAAAGGGGGTTAACTCTGTGGGGCGTTCATTCAGTGTCGCAAAATCGTGCATTTGGAAGTCATAAGTGAAGCTTTCTCATTTCTAGGACTATGGGTTAGAAAAAAGTGAAACAGGAGAGATCTACGATAACTCACCAAATAAAACGTATGAAAGGCGATGGCTAATTAATTCTTGTGCGAAATCTGACTGTGAAAGTAAACAAGTAAACAAACATTTACGTCCGAAAGAACACTCAAACTCGATTTCGATACTCGATTCGAGGCTCTCTAGGGCGAGGCGGTCGACTATCGACTGTAAGGAGAGTTGTGGCGGGTCCTGTTTAAATCGTCTCGCAAGTACAGTGAGCAAAAGTATGTGTACTTGTTTTGAACTTAGATTTGCATTGATGCATGCCGGAGGACGGGATCTCGGAGGGATTTCAGACTGTGACAGGGATCTCAAGAAGGACTTCAGAGGCTGAAGGGACATTGTTGGGATTTGGACCTACCCTGAAGTCCCAAGATTGTCCCAGGGACAAGAGTGGGACAAAACTAGACCAATACTGGGACTTCCATTTTAGATAGGGTTGTGTTTAAGGCACTGGTTTCTTGTGATAAAGGATAATCTTTCGTAGTCTTTGTCACCAATCAGGTTTAAACTGTGCAGGACCAACAGGCAAGGTCCAATACACGCTTTTTCGCTTTTTTCTATGCGAAAATGCGTTTTTTTTTGGTCGAGGCACTTGCTTTGCAAGACGGTGACAGCAATCGGGCTGAAACTATGCGAGATCAATAGGCGAGGCCAAAAACCATCAATTTCTGCTTATTGCAATACGAAAATGCGACTTTGTTTACAAGGCACTGGTTTCGTGTGACGAGATTTACCTTTGCAAGTACCTGATACAAATAAAACCGAAACTATGCGGTATCATTAGGCCACGCCCCGAAATACGCGTTTTAGGCCATCTCTAGAAGAAAATGCGACTTTTTGTTTGAAGCACTTGTGTTTTGTGGTTTGAAGTGTCTTTAAAGGTAAAGTGTCAAGCATCGAGCTAAAACTTTGCGATGTAACTATGCTTGGTCTTACATTATGCTTTTTGGCATAAATCATGCGGAAATAGGATTTTTTGTTTCGGCTCGTCATATCTCGTGACTCGAGAATACTCTTTTCTAGTTACTGTTTCCAATCAAGCTAAAAATGCCGACAATCGCTACAAAAGGTCAAGAAACACTAACTTCTGCTTTTACAATGCGAAAATGCGATTTTGTTTTGGAGGCTATTGAGTCTTGTGATGGATGATTATCTTTTGTAATTTCTGTCACTTTTCGAGCTGAAACCATGCGGGACCAAAAGGCAAAGCCTACAAACACGCTTTTAAGCTTTTTTCTAGGCGTATTTGCGTCTTTGTGATTTGGGCACTTGCTTCTTCAGACATGAGGGCTAAAACCTTAAATTACAGTCTTTTTCGATGTGAAAATGCGACTTTGTGTTTTTAGGTACTGGTTTCTTGTGATAAAGGATAATCTTTCGTAGTCTTTGTCAGCAATCAGGCTGCAACTATGCCGGACCAACAGGCGAGGTCCAAAACACGCTTTTTCGCTTGTTTCCCTTCGGAAATGCGTTTTTTTGGTCGAGGCACTTGCTTTGCAAGTCGGTGACACCAATCGAGCTGAAACTATGCGAGATCAATAGGCGAGGCCAAAAACCATCAATTTCTGCTTATTGCAATGCGAAAATGCGACTTTGTTTACAAGGCACTGGTTTCGCGTGACAAGATTTATCTTTGCAAGTACCTGATACAAATAAAGCCGAAACTATGCGGTATCATGAGGCCACGCCCCGAAATACGCGTTTAAGGCCATCTCTAGAAGAAAATGCAACTTTCTGTTTGAAGCACTTTTGTTTTGTGGTTTTAAGTGTCTTTAAAAGTAAAGTGTCAACAATGGAGCTAAAACTGTGCGATGTAACTATGCTAAGTCTTACATTATGCTTTTTGGCATAAATAATGCGGAAATAGGATTTTTTGTTTCGGCTCGTCATATCTCGTGACTCGAGAATACTCTTTTCTAGTTACTGTTTCTAATCAAGCTAAAACTACCGACAATCGCTACAAAAGGTCAAGAAACACTAACTTCTGCTTTTTTCAATGCGAAAATGCGATTTTGTTTTGGAGCCAATTGAGTCTTGTGATAGATGATGATCTTTTGTAGTCTCTGTCACTATTCAACCTGAAAATATGCCGGACTAAAAGGCAAGGCCCAAAAACACGCTTTTAAGCTTATTTTTAAGCGTAATTGCGTCTTCGTGATGAAGGAACTTGCTTCTTTTGACATAAGGCCTTAAACCTTTAATTACTGTGTATTGCGATGTGAAAATGCGACTTTGTGTTTAAGGCACTGGTTTCTTGTGATAAAGGATAATCTTTCGTAGTCTTTGTCACCAATCAGGCTTAAACTGTGCAGGACCAACAGGCAAGGTCCTATACACGCTTTTCGCTTTTTTCTATGCGAAAATGCGTTTTTTTTGGTCGAGGCACTTGCTTTGCAAGACGGTGACACCAATCGAGCTGAAACTATGCGAGATCAATAGACGAGGCCAAAAACCATCAATTTCTGCTTATTGCAATACGAAAATGCGACTTTGTTTACAAGGCACTGGTTTCGCGTGACAAGATTTACCTTTGCAAGTACCTCATACAAATGAAGCCGAAACTATGCGGTATCATTAGGCCACGCCCCGAAATACGCGTTTTAGGCCATCTCTAGAAGAAAATGCGACTTTCTGTTTGAAGCACTTGTGTTTTGTGGTTTGAAGTGTCTTTAAAGGTAAAGTGTCAAGCATCGAGCTAAAACTTTGCGATGTAACTATGCTTGGTCTTACATTATGCTTTTTGGCATAAATCATGCGGAAATAGGATTTTTTATTTCGGCTCGTCATATCTCGTGACTCGAGAATACTCTTTTCTAGTTACTGTTTCCAATCAAGCTAAAACTACTTACAATCGCTACAAAAGGTCAAGAAACACTAACTTCAGCTTTTTGCAAAGCGAAATTGCGATTTTGTTTTGGAGCCTATTGAGTATTGTGATAGATGATGATCATTTGTAGTCTCCGTCACTATTCAACCTGAAAATATGCGGTACTAAAAGGCAAGGCCTAAAAACACGCTTTTAAGCTTGTTGCTAGGTGAATGTGTGTCTTTGTGATTTGGGCACTTGCTTCTCTAGACATGAGGCCTTAAACCTTAAATTACTGTGTATTTCGATGTGAAAATGCGACTTTGTGTTTATGGCACTGGTTTCTTGTGATAAAGGTTAATCTTTTGTAGTCTTTGTCACCAATCAGGCTTTAACTATGCAGGACCAACAGGCAAGGTTCAATACACGCTTTTTCGCTTTTTTTATGCGAAAATGCGTTTTTTTTTAAAGTCGAGGCACTTGCTTTGCAAGTCGGTGACACCAATCGAGCTGAAACTATGCGAGATCAATAGGCGAGGCCAAAAACCATCAATTTCTGCTTTTTCACTGCGAAAATGCGACTTTGTTTACAAGGCACTGGTTTCGTGTGACAAGATTTATCTTTGCAAGTACCTGATACAAATAAAGCCGAAACTATGCGCTATCATTAGGCCACGCTTCGAAATACGCGTTTAAGGCCATCTCTAGAAGAAAATGCAACTTTCTGTTTGAAGCGCTTGTGTTTTGTGGTTTGAAGTGTCTTTAGAAGTAAAGTGTCAAGAATCGAGCTAAAACTGTGCGATAAATACTATGCTTGGTCTTAAATTATGCTTTTTGTCATAAATAATGCCTGTGATTTGTGATTTGGGCACTTGCTTCTTTAGACATGAGGGCTTAAACCTTAAATTACAGTCTTTTTCGATGTGAAAATGCGACTTTGTGTTTTTAGGTACTGGTTTCTTGTGATAAAGGATAATCTTTCGTAGTCTTTGTCACCAATCAGGCTGCAACTATGCCGGACCAACAGGCGGGGCCTAAAACACGCTTTTTCGCTTGTTTCTATGCGAAAATGCGTTATTTTGGTCGAGGCACTTGCTTTGCAAGTCGGTAACACCAATCGAGCTGAAACTATGCGAGATCAATAGGCGAGGCCAAAAACCATCAATTTCTGCTTATTTTAACGCGAAAATGCGACTTTGTTTACAAGGCACTGGTTTCGCGTGACAAGATTTAGCGTTGCAAAAACCTGATACATATTAAGCCGAAACTATGCGGTATCATTAGGCCACGCCCCGAAATACGCGTTTAAGGCCATCTCTCGAAGAAAATGCGACTTTCTGTTTGAAGCACTTGTGTTTTGTGGTTTGAAGTGTCTTTAAAAGTAAAGTGTCAAGAATCGAGCTAAAACTGTGCGATATATACTATGCTTGGTCTTACATTATGCTTTTTGGCATAAATAATGCGGAAATAGGATTTTTTGTTTCGGCTCGTCATATCTCGTGACTCGAGAATACTCTTTTCTAGTTACTGTTTCCAATCAAGCTAAAAATGCCGACAATCGCTACAAAAGGTCAAGAAACACTAACTTCTGCTTTTTTCAATGCGAAAATGCGATTTTGATTTGGAGCCTATTGAGTATTGTGATGGATGATTATCTTTTGTAGTCTCTGTCACTTTTCGAGCTGAAACTATGCAGGACCAAAAGGCAAAGCCTAAAAACACGCTTTTAAGCTTATTTCTAGGCGAATGTGCGTCTTTGTGATGAAGGCACTTGCCTTTTTTGACATAAAGCCTTAAACCTTTAAAAACTGTGTATTTCGATGTGAAAATGCGACTTTGTGTTTAAGGCACTGGTTTCTTGTAATAAAGGATAATCTTTCGTAGTCTTCGTCACCAATCAGGCTTCAACTATGCCGGACCAACAGGCAAGGTCGAATACACGCTTTTTCGCTTTTTTCTATGCGAAAATGCCTTTTTTTTTTCGTCGAGGCACTTGCTTTGCAAGTCGGCGACACCAATCGAGCTGAAACTATGCGAGATCAATAGGCGAGGCCAAAAACCATCAATTTCTGCTTATTTCAATACAAACATGCGACTTTGTTTACAAGGCACTGGTTTCGTGTGACAAGATTTATCTTTGCAAGTACCTGATACAAATAAAGCCGAAACTATGCGGTATCATGAGGCCACGCCCCGAAATACGCGTTTAAGGCCATCTCAGTAGTAAGAAATACCCCAGGTCACCTCCCGCCATCTTGAACCCCCAGGTCACCTCGACGCCATCTTGGACGGGGGTAACCTAACCCAACCTAGCCGCCATCTTGAACCCCAGGTCACCTCGACGCCATCTTGGACGGGGGTAACCTAACCCAACCTAGCCGCCATCCTGAACCCCCAGGTCACCTCGACGCCATCTTGGACGGGCCTAACCTAACCCAACCTAACCCAACCTAACCCCATCGTTGCATGTCACGAGGGCACCAAACCTAACCCAACCCAACCTAACCCGCCGCCATCATGAATACCCCAGGTCACCTCGACGCCATCTTTGCTGAGCCTAACCTAACCCAACCTAACCTAACCCAACCTAACCTAACCCGCCGCCATCATGAATCCCCATTCGGACATGCCGGCATCTTGGCTGAGCCTAACCTAACCTAACCCAACCCAACCCAGCCTACCCTAACCCAACCGCCATCATGAATACCCCCGGTCACCTCGTCGCCATCATGAATCCCCATTCGGACATGACGTGAAGGAACGTAACCTAACCTTACTTTCAAGTCAGGACTTGTCTTTTTTCAATGGGGCCTTTTGGTGGGCATCTCCCCTGCGCGCCACTGTTTGAATTCTCGCGCCACTGTCGTGGTCGCGCCGCCAGCCGTCCGTGCCGTGGTGAGCCGCGCGCCGCGCTGTGGTGCGCGCCATCTTTCGGTGAGTGTGTGTACTTCGTCGCCGTCACATTTGCATAAGGGAAGTACGTGCTCGCTGCCGGCGGCAGGTCGAGCCCCCCCTCCACTCGCACCTCCGTGACCGTGGCGTGCCGAGGGAATCCCTCGCACAGTGTGTCATCACACTTTCGTGGGTCTCACGTTCGGTTCGAGTCCTGTTAAGTGACTTTTTTTTATTTTTTTGTGTTTTTTTGTTATATTAGTTTTTTTGGGTTTTGTATTATATTAGTTTTTTTGGGTTTTGTATTATATTAGTTTTTTTGTTTTTTGTGATTTTTTTGAGAAAAGAAAGGGTGTCTTAGTGTCTAAGCCAAGCGGTTGGAGGTGAAATGAAATTCAAGCCAAAGTCCAAGGCGACGGGCATTTACGGCAGCACACGTGAAGTTGTGTGCACCGTAGTGCTCCTCATTTTGGCACACTGCCCACAGCACCGGTAGGTCCTTGAACTTCGGGCACCCGTACGTCTCCATGTTGATGATCACCTTCTCGGGGAGGAAAGCCTGCAGCAGCTTAACCTTTTCCTCGCCCTTCACGTAGAGCACGCCGTAAACAGCCGTCATCTTTGTTACTGTGTCTAACAATGTAGGGTATGGCTTCACCCCTGTCTCCCAGTGTAGGCCGTGGATGTGCTTGGTGACGTAAGCATTTTGTGACCTGTATTTGACGGGTAACTCGGACTCTGGGTATGGTGGCATGAATGTTGTCACTGCAGCGTATTCGCCGCAGCGAGTCGGCTTGAAAACCGCAAACTCCTTGACGATCCACTGGCCGTGCCGCCCACGAAGGAGCTGCAGGTCAGCGCATGCATAGGACATCGTGCCGGGTGAGTGAGTGAGTGAGTGTGTGAGTGAGTGAGTGAGAAGGCGAGATGTTGCTCGGAGCGCGTTATGTGAACGTGCCTCAGGCCGCGCGACACTAGCGACGCCTATGTTCGCCCTGCGGTGGCCGAGACAACTGTGGCTTGCAGACGACGCTGGCGATACCCCGCGCACCGGCGCTCCCCGCGCCCCCAGGCGGCTGACTTCGGCAACTCGCCCTCCTTCGGTCAATGGATTGATTGTATGATTTTCGCAATCCATGACATGAATGTGTGTTCGAGTGACTCTGCCTCGTCAAAAGGTGTCCGTCACGCATCATTTTCTGTCAAGAAAACGCTGCGTGTACCATGTTTTTTTCGTTATGTTTCGGCCTAGCAGACGACGAATGTTTTCGCGCGCAACTTTTCCTGGCCATGTGTGCGGCCAGCTTGCCGTGCATTAGGTTGCCTCCTGCGAGGGGCTGCGTTTTTTCATCAGTGGTGTTCTGGCCAGCGTCAGTGAATCATGGCTTTCCTGCACAAAGATTTAGAGCTTAGCTCCAGCTCCTCCAGTGATTCAGCTGAAATCGCCCTGGACGTGTCCTGGGCGATCTTTGAAGAAAACCCTGTGGTAAGTACCCTTTTTCTCAGTGTGTCGAAAGTATTGTTGCGTGAAATTTTGCCCCGGAAAAGTCACAGTGCGTCAGGTTAACCTTTTATCGTCCGCGAGTATTTTCTGTGTCACCGCTCCTCGTTTATGGTTCGGCTTGTTCAAATCAGTGCTCGCAAGGGCTGTTTATTTCATTCCGTGGTCACTTTTTCTCAGTGTGTCGAAAGTATTGTTGCGTGAAATTTTGCCCCGGAAAAGTCACAGTGCGTCAGGTTAACCTTTTATCGTCCGCGAGTATTTTCTGTGTCACCGCTCCTCGTTTATGGTTCGGCTTGTTCAATTCAGTGCTCGCAAGGGCTGTTTATTTCATTCCGTGGTCATACAGTTGTGTCGGTTTTTACGTGTTCAATCTTTTGTTCGACTTGTTGTCATTCGTTGATCGCGTCAGTGGCGGCATGAAAAAATGTGTGCGCGAGTAGGTTAGGCAGTCGTAACATCATGACGAGTCCTGTATTTCTTGAACGTTCTAACGCTGGCGTCGCCGGCAGGCTGCAACAGGTCGTCCTGTTCCCCGAAGCTCGCGTCAGTTCTCGGAAGACGCGCCGCGCCGACCGAGCCGTGGCGAGCCCAGCCACTTGTTGCGTCTCGACACCAGAGGACTGTTGCTGGTTTTGTTCAAAATCCATGTTAAAACGAACCAATTTCTTGTCCGCGGCGTACCCCCGAACCGTTATTCGTGTCACTTAAGTCTCAGAATCGTGCTTTATGTCAAAAAACCGCGGTCATCCTTACCTCGTCACTTACTTGACGCGCGTCGTGTGTGCGCGGCGCGGCGGGGTGGGACCATCCGTAATTCACATGCTTTCGTTTTCAACTCTCTCTCGTTTTTTCAGCCTGATGATGTTGAGGGCGCTGAAGCGTGCCGCGTAGGCTTACCCCCTTCACCAGCCCCCGGCGAGGGGTATGAAGTGGAGCTGCCCCCTTCACCCGCCCCTGGCGAGGGGTTTGAAGTGCAGCCGCCCCCCTCACCCGCCCCCGGCGAGGGGTTTGAAGTGCTGCCGCCCCCTTCACCCGCCCCCGGCGAGGGGTGTGAAGTGCAGGCCCTGGTGGGTCCTCCCCTTGCCTGGAGCACCCCAAAAAAAGTACGTGTAAAATTATTAACTTTTTTCATTTTTCAAGTTTGTTTTCGGTTGTGTGAGTGTTATCCCATTTCGCTAAGGTTTACGTCGCGGAGGACGTCGCGATGGAAAAGTCTTGGGAGTCCCTCCCCTCTCTGGGGACCCCCTCCCCACGCCGCCCCGCCCGCCCCACGCCCTTCCCCGCCCACCACCCCCCAAGGACACCGCCGCTGCCCGTGGAGGTGGGAGTTGGCCACAAAGTACCAACCAGGCCCTGCAACCCAGGCAAATATGTGAGTCAAGATAACGATACCATGATTCGAGTTTCTGAAGCGGTGTCTGTTCTTGTTGAAGACCTCCTCTTGAATTGCCATTCTCAAATTTTACTTTAAATCCAAGTCTTTGTTTCTCTGACAAAGTATCTGTCAAAATTAATTTTTAATTTTTAATTAGAGAGATGTATTTTTTGTCAAGTGGCTGCTAACGCTATAGTGAAGTATTATGTCTCACTGCATGCATCAGTGGTTGAGAAACTCATTGGATCAACTTTTGTTTTACATAAGAGTAGCTCCCTTTTAAGTATCGTTGAGAAATTTTGAGTACAAGTCATTTATTTTGCAGTGTAAGCTCTTAGATGTTATGGGTTCGGAAACTTGACTTAAGTTTAAATAGAGGTCGAGTTCAGTTATCTTATGTCTTCTGCTGTCTTGCATTCTATGTTCTACTGCTTCTGATATGATCCCTGGTTAAATTAATGATGAATTTCTTTAGAAAGTGGTGTTATGATTGATAACAGTGTACTTCAGTAAATGCAACATTTTCAACTAAATTCAAAATGATTTGTGACTTCAATTTTGTGAGGGGAGCTTTATTATGATGTTAACTCTATGCAAAACAAAAATCTTTTATGAGAATCAATAATAACTTGTTAAAATTAGATGAAGCGAACCATGCTCACTCAGTCGCAGTTGTGAAATATTTTCATCTCCTTGTATCCGTAGCAATGGCCTTCCACACTCTCCATTTTACTTTTAAATCCAAGTGTGAAGTACTCTGGCATGAGTTTAAGTTAGATAGACAAAAATATTTGGAAAAAAAGTTCAGTTTTTTACCCTTAACAGACTGGTATAGGTATGAATACTTTTTCATCTTATTGAATGCAAGTATGATCACCATTCATGTTGGAATAGCTTTCTTTTACTACAGACTCACTCTCTTAAACCAACCATGGAGTCAGGTTTAGTCCAAGTCATCATTTTTTGGCCCGCCCTTCTATTCAAAAAATAGGGGGAGGGCATATGCATTTGCCTTTGTGTCTGTGTGCCGTCGTCGTCGTCGTTGTTGTCGTCGTCTGTGTACAAGGAAGGAGTTGAGCTGGAGTGACCAGATTTGGAGGGTACTTCAGGAGGGCCGTCCGAACAAACAATCCGGTGGTGCAAATCCCATCCGACCCGCGCAAGGCCTGCAGCAGCTGCATCATGGTTTGCATGGGCGGGAGGGGGATTTCCGCCATTATTGGTGCTAGCAGGGCACATAGGGGTATTTTTGGAATCAGGGCGACGAGACAAGATGAATGGACCTGGTCCCGACCCCATCGGCCGCTTTTACAAGTTGGCCAGATCAGGATCTTCAAAAAAGGGGGTCGACCGACTAAAAAAATTTATTGCAGATTTCGATTGGTCTCAGCAAGACCTTTTCAACGAGGGGTCGGAAAGGGGGTCCAGGAGCCCGACTTCGTCTATTAGTCACATCAGGATCTTGAAAAAAGGGGGTCGACCGACTGAAAATTTTTACTTAAGTTTTCGATAGGTCTTGGCAAGACCTCTTCAACGAGGGGTCGGAAGGGGGGTCCAGGAGCCCGCCTTCATGAGTTATGTGAAAAAGTGCGACGGGCTCGTTTTGCGCTCCTGCTGTGCCTCCATTGCAAGGAGTTGCAGTAGCATGGCAAATATGAGTATTTTCGGAATGAGGGCTAAGAGACAAATGAAATGGGCATATTCTAAGGACAGTTGGAGTAAAAAGTGTAAGGACTTTTGCATATTGTGAATAGAAGGGCGGGCCTAAGTCACGATGGTACATCGATAACTTTGCCTTACCCGCTCACGGGGTGTTTGATGAGAGCGGGCCGAAGGCCCGGGCCTTCGACTGGCCAAGTTGGGTCTGATGCGAGGGCCGAAGGCCCGAGGAAAGGCCGCCGGCAGGCCAAGCTGGGCCGGCCCCCTGTCGAACCGAGTTGCCGGCGCAGCGAAGCGGAGCTGGCAACTCGGTTCGACGGAAGGGCGGGCCCTAGCTTGTTATTATTCAAGTTCTGCGGTTTTTGTTTCCGAAGTTGCTCGATGAAATGTTGGAGGTCTGCTGCAGTTCTCCCATTCCATCTGATGTCTTTTCATCAAAGCCTGAGTGATTCTAAGATAAATCTAGATAAAAATAATTTCAATTTCATTAAAAAAGTTGAGTTTTTATGAAGTTTAGTAGTTGATGTAAATGAATATTCTCATATGTTAATATCTTTTGCCAGACACTTTCTACACACTCCAGTTTACTTTTAAATCAAAAAGGGAGTCATACTTGCATAAATTTAAGTTAGATAGAGAAAACTTTTTGTCAAAATAGTTGAGCTTTTAGTCTTTATAGAATATTATAGGTATGCCAACTTTTTATCTTATGGAATGGGTGTATGTCCAAAACTCTTATTCATGAGGGTTGCTTTTAGTTCAGAGCCACTCTCTGCAAAGTCTTGTCGAAAAATATGAAGTCATTCAGTCATTTTTCTTTGGAATCTGTCTTTGAGGTTTTACGGCAGTTCTGTAGCCGAGGCAGGATGTAATTGAGTTGGAGGCTGAAATGAGTTCTCACAATTCTTCTGTAGTCTTTTTATTCAAGCCTGACTCCTTCTGACATGAATCTGATAAAAAAATAATTTTGAATTTCATCAAAAAAGTTGGGTTTTTAGTTAAGTAGTTGGTGAATATAATTTAGCCAATGTGTGGCTGTCAACTCTTTTAAGAAGCATCAGATTTACTCTCAAAATAATTATTTTAAAGGGGTGGGGCCTTATTAGAGTGGGCTCCTAGGGATTTAAAAATACCGGTAATTTAAAACCCTTACCGTAAGTTCCGGTAATATTGGTAATATACGGTAATATTACGGTAATTTTGGTATTTTTCTAAAAAATCAAGAATTTATACGAAAATTCTGAAAATAAATTATATTTTCAAATAAAGGGTTCTACAAACACGTACAAGGAAAGGGGAAAAGTACAAAATCAAGTAATAAGAGTACAGAGACTAAACGATACATAGTCATTAGCCATTATACAATAGGCAGGTACGTACAGGTACGCACATATTCTACTTAAGTCCGGTCATTCTAACGACACTGAGAATGAAAGAGTCATGATCATGACTAAAAATTAGGGTGAGGAATTCTTCATCACCCAAATTCGGGTGATAAAGTGTTCCTCACCCAAAAATGGGTATTGATCATGACTCTTTCATTCTCAGTGGAGGGCGTGCTCTGCGACACCTGGTAAGTCGGGCCTCGGTACCAGTAGCCGCGGCTGCGGTCGCCCTGGGGGGAACTGGCGCAGCCGCGGTGTCATGAGGAGTAGGAACCCTTTGCTGATGCGGGAGAGGACGCGGTATTGGCCCTTGCTCCGCTTCGGGCTCACGCAGGGGCTCGTCCACCGGCACATGATCTTCCTCCTCTTCACTGTCTGATTCCGGCAGCCAGACCAGCCGCTTGTGACGAGGCGGGGGCAAGCAGCAGCCATAAGGCAACACAGCAGGGCTCGCCCGACGCGCAGGAAGCTCAAATGCACTGCCGCAACACCGCCGGAGCGGGATTTGCGCCTTAATATGCGTATACGCCAATATTACCAATATTACCAATGTTACCGCCTCACCGTAACTTACCGTAATTTACGCGTAAGTTACCGAATCTTACGGGTAATATTACCGGGCTTTAAATCCCTATGGGCTCCCCTGCTCGCCACTTTTTTTTATTTTTTTGTGCTTTTTGTCTGTTATATTAGTGTTTAGGGTTTTGTATTATAATAGTTTTTTTTGTCTTTTCTGTTTTTAGTCTGGATTGAAGAAAGAAGAAGAGGAGGAGGAAGAAGATATGGTGGAAGAAGAGATGGTGGAAGAAGAGGAGGAGGAAGTAGAGGAGGAGGAGAAAGAAGTGGATGATGATGATTTAGATGCATATATGAATTTTATTTTTTTTTAATTTGTTTTTATCACTTTTAATCATTTTTTTTTATTTTTTTTGTATTTTAAATCATTTTTTGTAATTTAAATCATTTTTTAAAATTTGTAAAAAAAATGATATTGCATTATTTTAATGCTTAATCTGTACCCTGTGTGTTTTTTTTCCTTCACTCCTCCAACTTGGTTTTCAAGTGGGCCAGATGGTAGTTGATGAGCTCCAACTTGAGTGTTTCAGGAAAAGGGTAGGCTTGGCTAAAAGCTTGCTCAACCTGTGTGTCTGAGGGGTCCTTGATGTTGTTTTGAGTGCAGTAATTCTTGGCTGACTGCAGAAATGGAGCCCACAGAGTCTGTGCTTGCTGAGCTGTGTGCTTGATGTGGCTCAGTCTGATTTTGAAGAGGGGCATGGATTTGTGGAGCATCAACAAGGACGACTCAGCCAGACATATGGTGATGTTAGGGGCTTGTTTACGCCACACACACACGGAAGTCCTGAACTTTTGCTTGGCATTGACCAGGATTTTTACTTCCATGTCTCCAACACTTAGTGTGGGCGGGTCCAACGCTTCGTTTTTCTGGAGAGCCTTATGCAGCATGTCATGAATGTCAGGGGAAGTAAAGACTTGAAATTCCTCCAGAGTAAATCGAATCCAGGGCCTGTTGGACCGGGCGTTGGCCTCGCCCAGGAGGAGAACGTAGGGTGCCATGGTCATCGCGTCCAGGCCGAGGCGCAGGGCCTTCGAGCCGTTGCGCGTGAGCGGCAGGTCCTTCGTCTCGCACTCCATGGGGAAGGGGAGCACCTTGGGGGCCGTGCTGACGGGCACCGCCAGGGCCAATGGCTCGGCGGCGTCCCGGCGCACCCTAGTGGGCTGCACCGGTGCCTGCTCAAGGGCCGGGGCCGAGGGCTGGGGTGCCTCTAACCCTTGCACGACGGACTGGACGTCTTGTGCGCTGAAGTGGTGTGCGAAAGCATCGCTGCACAGCGCGTCCAAGTCCACGTCCTGCATGTTGGGCTGGCCCATGGTTGTGAGTGCTGTGTAAGTGGCCGCGGGGGCTGGGCCGTAGTCACCCTCGTCCACCGCGGTGCACATGGGCATCGCGGGGAGAGGCGCGACTTCCTCGTCGTCAAGGCCGAAACGGCTGACTAAGTCTGCGAGCACGGCTCGCTTGGCCGGGACAGGCCAGGTGGATGGTGCATCGCACACGCGCTTTCCAGAAAAAGCCATCGAGAGAGGTTAGGAGCGTATTGACAGTACGGAGCGTAGCTGACAACTGATGCTCCTCGCCTTCTAGCGCGCCGATTTATACCCTTGAAACGTCGACAAGATTGAACTTGTTCAACGTGTGCTGCCCCCTATCGGCGCCAAATGACCGCCGCCACCCCGCGCCGCCCCACCGCCGCCCCCGTGCCGCCGCCGCCCCGCCGCCGCCCGCCGCCGCCGCCGCCCCGCCGCGCGCAGGAGCCGGATGGGTTGCCTACCCGCCGGGCGCGAAGCAACGCGACGCAGCGTTGCTCGGGAAAATGAGGAACGCACCGGCCGCCGCGGGCGCGTTGCAACGCGACGCAGCGTTGCCCCGGGGAAAATGCGCAACGCAACGCGGCGTTGTGTTTTATTTCTTTTTTAGCGTTTCTTTATTATTTTGGCTACTTTTTTCTTGCGGATGATCGCTGTACCTTCGTTTCATGAGGTAGCACACAATTAGTTTTGTTTCCAAATAGGCGTTTGTACATGGTGTGTACAACTCTGTCGTTTTTTTCAGTGTCGGAACCAAATAATGTTTTGACAAAGTTTTGCAGGGAAAACCCGTGTGCGCGGTGAATTAAATACATCAGACAGTATTCGCCACAAACTTCTGAATCAAGGGATTGTAAACTTGTATGATTGTAGGTCCACTTTTTACATACTCTGTTAAGAAACTTTCTGTGGTTCGGGACGATGGGTGGCATGCCATAGGAGTCCCAAAATTCGCCCACGCCATGTTTTCCTATGTAAAAAGCTACCCAATGCTGACCCGGTTTAGTGATGGGGTCTGTGTTGGCAATGAGTAAGGCTGGCCGTTTTTGAAGTCGATATGGCAGTGTGTCAGCGGCAAACACGCCCTCGAAGAGTGGGGCAACATGTTTGTCTTTTTTCATGAGTGTGTCCAGTGTATGCCCATCCATTATTAATTTTTTATTTTTTTATTCTTTTTTCTGTTTTTTAAAAAGTAGGTGTACGATTTTAAACGTTATAATCAACCACCACGTTGCGATATTTGTCAATCTCGAGCAAATTTTGAAATTCTGCATACACAATGCAATTTATAGGCTGTGTAAGAGGTGCTGCAAATTTCAACTCTAGACGAAGAGTGCCTTGCTTCTGGAGATTCCAGTGTGGTTCGCTAGCTGACAGGTCAGGGGACAGATCGAAACAGAACAAGGTGTTTCCTCCAGGGTAATCAGAGTAACTGATATGGTTCCCTTCGTCTTTCCAGTGTATGCCTGTGCCACAGAACAGGGTGTTGTAGCTTTCCATGTACAGCCCGTTTGCAAAGTCTGGGGTCAGAGGTTGCGAGGGGACAGGGTGGCCGTCCACCATGAGGCTGAGGTAATTAATATTAAAATGTTGAAAATTGAAACCATTTCGGGCATAATCGCCATTAAAGGCTCGATTATCAACAAAGCCAATAATAATTCTTTGAGGGAGTTGATTCATAAACAGATTGTCCAGATTTTTGTCTCGGAGTCCCTGAGTGATAGTGACTGTTTTTATATCCACTCTGTTAACTGGGTATTTGGCTGGAGACTTTTCCAGTGCTTGAGCATGACCTAGCATGACCGAGGGAGAAATAGCTACTTTTCGAATGTAGAGAGTCGCATCGAGAAGTTTGATGCGCTCTGTACCAGCAGTAGACATGAGAGTAAAGGCATCTCGGTTTCGAATGAGTTTAATTCTCATTTCCACGTTGTTCAGCAAGAAATGATCTTGGTTAAAAAAATCAATGTGAAGGGGGCCCATTAATTCAAATGGACGACTGTTTGATGTGCGTGATCGTCGCCATGCAAGGCCCATATTTTCACCACCATCAAGTGAATCGAAATGGCCAGGCGTGTCCTCGTACCACATGCGTTGTGTCATGTGGGACTTTTTAGCCGAGGCGTCATAATTCATGAGGGATTCTATGTAAGCTCTGTAAGCATAGGTCATGCTTGAATGACTAATGACTTTTTGATTGAGACTCACATCGACTTGACTCCAAAGAGCGTGTAGGGGATAATTGACAGGGGCTGCATCATTCTGATCGTTTGCAACGATATCAGTGCCATCAGCCTTGACAATTTTGGCCTTGATGTACAGCAGAGTGTGGGCAGGGTCTATGTATTCATGTCCCACTCCAGGTATGGAAAATTCGACTGTGTTGGATCCATCCAGAGTAGTGAGTGGCTTGTATGGAACCCAATGTGTGGATTCGAGTGCTGTTTGTGTGGGAGGGACCATCCAGAGGTCCAACTCAGAGCGGAGACACTCTGATGACGCCGTGTGCATGAAAGCCATCTTTACTTCAGATGAGTGAGAAAGTCAGGACTTCGAGAGGTCTTACCCTTCCGAGTCTTAGACACAGAATGAGCGGTGCGTCCTCGGCGTGCCCTTTTTATAGCACCAGAGCCTGCCATCGTTTCGGCTTTGCGCTTCGCCTTGTTGGCCAGATTAACCGCAGCCTCCTCCAAGTGTTTTTTGGCGCTGCCTTTAAAATTTTCGCCCGATGCGACATCAGCAAGGACGTGACTGCCTGCCCGCGCCGCCTCTTTACCGACGGCTACCGCGCCGCTACGGAGGATAGGCAGGACGGTACGGAAAAGCCCACCGAGCCAGGAACCAATGCCATAACCCTTCTGGAAGGAACTACCCGCGTAAAATTGTCCGGAGCCTCCGCCGGCCTGAGTAAGGTAATAGTTTGTAATGTGATTTTGTGGAGCCATTGTTACGAGAGCTGTTTAAAGTGTACCAGCAACGTTGACGTTCCGAATTGGAATGGCACGTATCGTCCTGCGTGGTCCCTGATATCTATTTGGACCGTGTCAAACGACCGTGTGTTCAGATCGAAGTAAATAGGGTGCTCACAGTGGAAAATAGACATGCTGCCATAGCGAGCATTGACATCAACAGGTACGGTGCGAAGTATTGGGGCCCGGGTGTGTCCGATAATCTGGTCGGCCAGAATATCCATGTAAATAAAAAGTTGAGGGGGGATGCCCAAATTGAGTTCAATGGGTTTTACAGCAAATATTTTTTCGTGTGCAGGGTAGGGGCCGGGATTTTCCAGACCAAGCTGGAGTGCCAGTCGTGGAGAAAAATGTACTTTTGTATTTTCATTGGCATCTGGGAAGGGTCGAAAAACGACCCTTCGATCTGTGGTTTCAGCCAGAGGGGGCTCTGCATTGACATTATTGGTTAAAACAATCAATGCCACAGTCACAGCAGCCATAAAATCCTCTTTTGAGGGGTAGCAACCCGACTTTACGGACACTGTGTCAACTATTCCGTCTTTTGTGAGTGTGATCTCGTTCTCCCCTTCAATGACCTGAGCTATAGTGTTCGGGTAGTGTATTTCAATCAGAGCTGCCTGCCATTGGCCATGAAGTTCCATACGCTTGGACAACTCGATTTGGAAGTGGGATGTTTTGTTTTGGGGATAAACCAGGGGACTAGCATTGCTAGGGAGGAAAGCGTAAAAATCCATTCTACAGGGTTGTTACAAGTCAGGGAAATCCTGGAAATCATGGAAAAGTCAGGAAATCAAAATGAGGTCAGGGAAATCAGGGAAAAGTCAGGGAATCCAGCACAAAGGTCATGGAAAATTGAATAAAAATTGTAAAATGTCCGTTTTTGTTTTGGTACCATGACCTATCGAGCACTGGTCCTACCGCGCTGGCTTATTTTCATTATTGCCAAAATACTTGCCGTGCGCAGATTATAAATATCGTTTTGTAGTTTAACACATTTGCAGTTTAACACATTTAAAATTAAATTTGTGTTTGTCAAAAGGTCAGGGAAAATCTCCAAATTGGTCATGAAAAGTCAGGGAAATGTCAGGGAAAATGAAACACAGAATCTTGTAACAACCCTGATTCTAGGTCTCTATAAGATCTGAATCTAAAATCCAGGACCGACTTTTTTCAGGATAACCTCTCCAGTGGACGAGATGTTGCTGACTACCCTTCTTGCCTTTGGAACGCGCTATATATGCGATTTTGAAGACCTCCGGCTTCGTGACCTTCTGTAATTCCATGTCATAAAAAGTCCCCTCAATTGGATCCGAATCGAGATCCTCCAGCCGGTACACCGGCATTGTATGAGGAATAACCTGAATGACCTTGAAAATTTCTTCTGACCAGTTCCATGTGTAGCCTTTTTCGAAGGTCTTTTTCTCTCGGCTGATTCGCACATGATCACCTACTTTGAATTTGTTTTTTTTGTTTCTGAGCTTCATTCCATGGTACAGGTTATTATATACCTCCAGAACTTTGTCTTCCGTCACATCCACGGGTCTCATTTTTATGGACCTGTGATAAGTGTGATTGTAAGCATCTACTATTTTTTCCAGTGCACCGTCGACGTAACAATAATTTTCAGTTGCCGTAAAGTACCTAAACAACTTTGATTTTATCGTTTTTTGCCAACGTTCTACAATGGAACATTTTATATCAGGGTTATGAGTATGGATATATTTTATGTCATTCTTTTTCAGTAACTGCTGGACGTGTTTGTTCGAGTACTCCGTTCCTTTGTCCGAAAACAGGCGAACAGGCCGTCTCGGTGTACTTTGGAACAATGTCTCAAACCCCTTAGCGACAGAAGGACCCGATTTGTTTTTTAGGGGGATGGCCCAGGCGTACTTGGAAAAAACGTCAATAACGCACAAGACAAACGTGTGATTGTGGTTATCTTCCTTTAGTGACGTGAAGTCTGTCAGATCACTTTGCCAAGACTCATCAATGTTGTCAGCATACGTCACATTTCGAGGGAAGTTTCGTCTGCAGGGCTTATGTAGTGTGTATGCATCTTCCCCCTGAAGAAAATCATCTACTTTTTCTTTCTTTTCACCTGTAGCTTTCCACAGTTTCCAAACAGAGCTGTATGAGGCAGGGTGCTTGGGGTCATGAAAAACCTCACCAAGTTTTCCAGGCATGTTTTTTCGGCTGGCGCGTGTTTTGAGTGCGCTTAATTTTGAGTTTTTGTCTGTTTGGTTTCGGAACAGGTTGAAGAGAAGTGAGTGAGGTTATTGTGATGCCACCGCCACTCTGTTTGGCTTGAAGAATAGCCGTTCTTCTCTTATCGTTACCTATCAAGTCTAGGGGAATATTTAATTGGGCTAGGGCTTGGATGAAGGGGCTTGTGCCTTGAGGCTCAATGTTTTTTCGAAAACGGGTCAGATCGGAGATCAAATCAATAATATTTGAATGGGGAATCGCTGTTCCTTTCACAGAGACTACACCGTTAGCATCCCATGTGACGGGTGAACCGCTCACTGCTAAATAATCATGAATTCTCAGTGCATGCTCTTTATATGTCTTGGGGAGGACGGAGGCCAACTGCTGTCGCAGGGCAGACGAGGTGTTTGTTTCCTCTGTCTTACTGTCCACCATGGGTTCAATGGCAATGGAAAGAGGCTTCCGACCTTCTTTAGCAAAATGGAGGAAACGTTGAAGTGTTTCATTGTACTTTTTCCATTTTTCGGAATCATCAGCATATTGCTGACGTAATATGTGGTCCATTTCCGTGTCGAGGGCATTCATCTGTGCTTTGAGCGAAGAAGTGGACGTGTCATGAAGCCTCGCCACCGTTTCGTGAGGAACGAGAATCATCTTTTTGACGTGATTCATTGGAATAGGTGTGGAAGCACGGATGCTACTGCTGTGAGGAGGAAAGGAAGGAATGATCCTCCGTGTTGAACCAAGTGTTTTTTCTTGTTTTTCCAACCCTCGCCTTTTTGAGCTAACTGCCTCAAAATTTTTCGATAAGCCCTAAGTCTTTTTATTTGTTCAAGTGTGAGTGGTATGTTACCCAAGAGTAAATTATCTATGATCTCACAGATAGCAAAGATAATGGGTTTGTCAGCTGCCTCAAGAATAGCTTTCCGTAGAGGAGGTTTGGCGGACTGAAGAACTTGCAAGACAGCCTTCTGCGTCTTCACGCTGGGAGCCATCATCAGCAAATGATCTACAAAGAGTCCATCATCTCCCTTTTATACTTGGCCTTCGGGATATAAACGACACAGGACTCCTCAGGAAAAATCTTAGTTCTGATTCGCAAATGATCTGATTGTTTGGGTTTAAAATCAAACAGGATGTATGTGTGCCCAGCCTGTGTGGCATCTAGGTAAGCTTCTAGCAAGGCTTTCCAATGCGTGGGATCGACCTGAAGGCAGAATGTTCTTATTTGGGCCAAGTCACGCGATGTTTTAAATAAAACAATATAGTGTGAATTTAAACTTATTTGTCAAAGTCCGTCAGGGAAAAGGGACTGACTGAGGAAGAAAATGGACAAGTTCCTATGGTGCGATCCCTTGATAAAAAATTTAAGAAGTTCTTTGCCATGAGTTTTTATCTCGTCCAGAAAATCATCGATAATCACCAGCTTGGCGCCTTCTCCCGAGGGATGATCAGTCATAAGAGGAAGTTCTTGACGAAATTCGACACCTTGATGAGACAAGTCCTCGTAAAGTGGTTGCCACTCAGAATAGTAAAAGATTATTTTTTCGAAGGTCACGTTGAACATGTCACCTCGTTTCTCAATCAATGTTTTCATGAAATACGTCTTTCCTGCCCCAGTCCCTCCGACAATGAGGGATGTGCATGGGTGTTGGAACCTGAGATCCATTGGAAAGTCAAGAAGAGAATGACTTCTAATTCAAAATCCTCTTTCTTTTATAGTCTGAAGGGGCCTTGTGGTGGGCACCTCCCCTGCGCGCCACATAACCTAACTATTTTTTATTGATTTTTATTTTCATTTTATTTTTTAGGTTAGGTTAGGGATTGTGTGAGTTACTCGTGTTCCAAGAAAAGGTCCACAAGATCCATGAGTTCAGGGTCATCCATGCCATCATGATTGTATCCATGGGGAACCGTTTGGGCCAAGTCAATGCGCCTTCGCTTTGTGTTCTTTGCCTTCCAGTTCTTTGAGGGAGGTGAGCATGTGGATCTTCGCCAGCCTGCTCCCGACAATACGCTTCATACCCAGCCGAAAGAAAGCTGCAGACACGCGGGTCCAGCCGCTCCTCTGGAGAAGCATCCAGTAGGGCGATAAGAAAATGTGAATACGCCTCTGAGAGGAATTCGTCAGTGTAATAACTTCCACCGTCCCATTCATCAAGAATAACGAAAAAAACATGGTACACGCAGCGTTTTCTTGACAGAAAATGATGCGTGACGGACACCTTTTGACGAGGCAGAGTCACTCGAACACACATTCATGTCATGGATTGCGAAAATCATACAATCAATCCATTGACCGAAGGAGGGCGAGTTGCCGAAGTCAGCCGCCTGGGGGCGCGGGGAGCGCCGGTGCGCGGGGTATCGCCAGCGTCGTCTGCAAGCCACAGTTGTCTCGGCCACCGCAGGGCGAACATAGGCGTCGCTAGTGTCGCGCGGCCTGAGGCATAAATTGAGGCGCGCGGACCGGAGAGACATCCTTCGTTCACATAACGCGCTCCGAGCAACATCTCGCCTTCTCACTCACTCACTCACTCACACACTCACTCACTCACTCACCCGGCACGATGTCCTATGCATGCGCTGACCTGCAGCTCCTTCGTGGGCGGCACGGCCAGTGGATCGTCAAGGAGTTTGCGGTTTTCAAGCCGACTCGCTGCGGCGAATACGCTGCAGTGACAACATTCATGCCACCATACCCAGAGTCCGAGTTACCCGTCAAATACAGGTCACAAAATGCTTACGTCACCAAGCACATCCACGGCCTACACTGGGAGACAGGGGTGAAGCCATACCCTACATTGTTAGACACAGTAACAAAGATGACGGCTGTTTACGGCGTGCTCTACGTGAAGGGCGAGGAAAAGGTTAAGCTGCTGCAGGCTTTCCTCCCCGAGAAGGTGATCATCAACATGGAGACGTACGGGTGCCCGAAGTTCAAGGACCTACCGGTGCTGTGGGCAGTGTGCCAAAATGAGGAGCACTACGGTGCACACAACTTCACGTGTGCTGCCGTAAATGCCCGTCGCCTTGGACTTTGGCTTGAATTTCATTTCACCTCCAACCGCTTGGCTTAGACACTAAGACACCCTTTCTTTTCTCAAAAAAATCACAAAAAACAAAAAAACTAATATAATACAAAACCCAAAAAAACTAATATAATACAAAACCCAAAAAAACTAATATAACAAAAAAACACAAAAAAATAAAAAAAAGTCACTTAACAGGACTCGAACCGAACGTGAGACCCACGAAAGTGTGATGACACACTGTGCGAGGGATTCCCTCGGCACGCCACGGTCACGGAGGTGCGAGTGGAGGGGGGGCTCGACCTGCCGCCGGCAGCGAGCACGTACTTCCCTTATGCAAATGT
Source organism: Stenchaetothrips biformis (assembly GCA_030522485.1). Classification (NCBI taxonomy): domain Eukaryota; kingdom Metazoa; phylum Arthropoda; class Insecta; order Thysanoptera; family Thripidae; genus Stenchaetothrips; species Stenchaetothrips biformis. The sequence continues at coordinate 6,728,691 of CM060089.1, read as the reverse complement.
GACGGCGACGAAGTACACACACTCACCGAAAGATGGCGCGCACCACAGCGCGGCGCGCGGCTCACCACGGCACGGACGGCTGGCGGCGCGACCACGACAGTGGCGCGAGAATTCAAACAGTGGCGCGCAGGGGAGATGCCCACCAAAAGGCCCCATTGAAAAAAGACAAGTCCTGACTTGAAAGTAAGGTTAGGTTACGTTCCTTCACGTCATGTCCGAATGGGGATTCATGATGGCGACGAGGTGACCGGGGGTATTCATGATGGCGGTTGGGTTAGGGTAGGCTGGGTTGGGTTGGGTTGGGTTAGGTTAGGCTCAGCCAAGATGCCGGCATGTCCGAATGGGGATTCATGATGGCGGCGGGTTAGGTTAGGTTGGGTTAGGTTAGGTTGGGTTAGGTTAGGCTCAGCAAAGATGGCGTCGAGGTGACCTGGGGTATTCATGATGGCGGCGGGTTAGGTTGGGTTGGGTTAGGTTTGGTGCCCTCGTGACATGCAACGATGGGGTTAGGTTGGGTAAGGTTGGGTTAGGTTAGGCCCGTCCAAGATGGCGTCGAGGTGACCTGGGGGTTCAGGATGGCGGCTAGGTTGGGTTAGGTTACCCCCGTCCAAGATGGCGTCGAGGTGACCTGGGGTTCAAGATGGCGGCTAGGTTGGGTTAGGTTACCCCCGTCCAAGATGGCGTCGAGGTGACCTGGGGGTTCAAGATGGCGGGAGGTGACCTGGGGTATTTCTTACTACTCATCTCTAGAAAAAAATGCAACTTTCTGTTTGAAGCACTTGTGTTTTGTGGTTTTAAGTGTCTTTAAAAGTAAAGTGTCAAGAATCGAGCTAAAACTGTGCGATGTAACTATGCTTGGTCTTACATTATGCTTTTGGGCATAAATCATGCGGAAATAGGATTTTGTGTTTCGGCCCGTCATATCTCGTGACTCGAGAATACTCTTTTCTAGTTACTGTTTATAATCAAGCTAAAACTACTTACAATCGCTACAAAAGGTCAAGAAACACTAACTTCTGCTTTTTTCAATGCGAAATTGCGATTTTGTTTTGGAGCCTATTGAGTATTGTGATAGATGATGATCATTTGTAGTCTCCGTCACTATTCAACCTGAAAATATGCGGTACTAAAAGGCAAGGCCTAAAAACACGCTTTTAAGCTTGTTGCTAGGTGAATGTGTGTCTTTGTGATTTGGGCACTTGCTTCTCTAGACATGAGGCCTTAAACCTTTAATTACTGTGTATTTCGATGTGAAAATGCGACTCTGTGTTTATGGCACTGGTTTCTTGTGATAAAGGTTAATCTTTTGTAGTCTTTGTCACCAATCAGGCTTTAACTATGCAGGACCAACAGGCATGGTTCAATACACGCTCTTTCGCTTTTTTTATGCGAAAATGCGTTTTTTTTTAAAGTCGAGGCACTTGCTTTGCAAGTCGGTGACACCAATCGAGCTGAAACTATGCGAGATCAATAGGCGAGGCCAAAAACCATCAATTTCTTCTTTTTCACTGCGAAAATGCGACTTTGTTTACAAGGCACTGGTTTCGTGTGACAAGATTTCTCTTTGCAAGTACCTGATACAAATAAAGCCGAAACTATGCGCTATCATTAGGCCACGCTTCGAAATACGCGTTTAAGGCCATCTCTAGAAGAAAATGCAACGTTCTGTTTGAAGCGCTTGTGTTTTGTGGTTTGAAGTGTCTTTAGAAGTAAAGTGTCAAGAATCGAGCTAGAACTGTGTGATAAATACTATGCTTGGTCTTAAATTATGTTTTTTGTCATAAATAATGCCTGTGATTTGTGATTTGGGCACTTGCTTCTTTAGACATAAGGGCTTAAACCTTAAATTACAGTCTTTTTCGATGTGAAAATGCGACTTTGTGTTTTTAGGTACTGGTTTCTTGTGATAAAGGATTATCTTTCGTAGTCTTTGTCACCAATCAGGCTGCAACTATGCCGGACCAACAGGCGGGGTCCAAAACACGCTTTTTCGCTTGTTTCTATGCGAAAATGCGTTATTTTGGTCGAGGCACTTGCTTTGCAAGTCGGTAACACCAATCGAGCTGAAACTATGCGAGATCAATAGGCGAGGCCAAAAACCATCAATTTCTGCTTATTTTAACGCGAAAATGCGACTTTGTTTACAAGGCACTGGTTTCGCGTGACAAGATTTATCTTTGCAACTACCTGATACAAATAAAGCCGAAACTATGCGGTATCATTTGGCAAAGCCCCGAAATACGCGTTTAAGGTGCTAGATCACCCTCCCGGTGGTGCGGCGTTGGGGCCGCGCGGGTCCGGCTCCCGCACGGGGTATAGCGTGGGCTGTTCCGGTCAATACTCCGTGCACATTTTCTTTCCTAAAAGTGTACGCATTCCCTGAGAGATAGCGCTCTTAGCGGTACTCTGTCAAAAGCACCTTGTCTTTTTTCTCTCCTTGCAAAAGCATAGGCCAGCGCGTCCCTTTTCCTATTTTCTTTCATAAGTTTACAGCGTACTTGTCAGCTGTCCTGCAGCGAGTGGAGGCTAGTGCAGGCCTGGGCGAAGCCCCCCAACCCCTCCCCTCCTCCCCTTCGCACCTCGGGCGCGGGGCGGCTCGGCAAGCAGGCGGCCGGGCCGGGCCAGCCAGACTCCTACCAGACGACCGGCGGACGACTCCTGTCAGTCACACAATTGGAGTGCATTGCCTCCGTGCGGACCTGCCAATCGAGGACAGCCGCGCGAGCAGAGGCCCTATGCATGACAAAATAACTTCATGGAAATTCGTAATTTTCAAAAATTGGTCATTGGAATACAGTACATTGATTAGGGTGCAGTGACCCGGCAGGCAGTCGTTGCGCGGCGGCCGCGCGGTGGAAGTCCCAGCCGAGCGCGCGCAAAGCTGCACCACCTCAGCGGCAGAGTCTCAGATTTTGCATCCGAAAGTAGTGGCCGTCCGTCTCCCTCGCGCCCGTAGCCAGCCAGTGAGTGTGAGTGAGGCGGCACCGCCACGCCGCCGCCAGCTGGCCCGGCCCGGCCCGCGCGCCGGCACCGAAAATCGAGATATGACTTTCATTCTTTTTTGTAATCTGGTTGAAATTTTCTGCTCAGCCCATTTTTGAAAACAGACTGGATAAATTTTAGGTCAATCAAGTTGTTCTAAATACGAGCTACTCGGCGCTCAATACAAAAGCAGTGTCAATGAAAAGGGACACAGACCTTTCCCGGCGGAGTCCTGCCCGGGCTGCCACCCTCGGCAGCAGGTAGTGGCCCTACCACAGCCGCGAGCATCGCCTGGCTTCTTCTGAGCTGAGACCCAGCAGCTCCAGCTCCGTGCGGGGGGAAGGGAGGAAGGGAGGCGCATAGGGATTTAAAAATACCGGTAATTTAAAACCCTTACCGTAAGTTCCGGTAATATTGGTAATATACGGTAATATTACGGTAATTTTGGTATTTTTCTAAAAAATCAAGAATTTATACGAAAATTCTGAAAATAAATTATATTTTCAAATAAAGGGTTCTACAAACACGTACAAGGAAAGGGGAAAAGTACAAAATCAAGTAATAAGAGTACAGAGACTAAACGATACATAGTCATTAGCCATTATACAATAGGCAGGTACGTACAGGTACGCACATATTCTACTTAAGTCCGGTCATTCTAACGACACTGAGAATGAAAGAGTCATGATCATGACTAAAAATTAGGGTGAGGAATTCTTCATCACCCAAATTCGGGTGATAAAGTGTTCCTCACCCAAAAATGGGTATTGATCATGACTCTTTCATTCTCAGTGGAGGGCGTGCTCTGCGACACCTGGTAAGTCGGGCCTCGGTACCAGTAGCCGCGGCTGCGGTCGCCCTGGGGGGAACTGGCGCAGCCGCGGTGTCATGAGGAGTAGGAACCCTTTGCTGATGCGGGAGAGGACGCGGTATTGGCCCTTGCTCCGCTTCGGGCTCACGCAGGGGCTCGTCCACCGGCACATGATCTTCCTCCTCTTCACTGTCTGATTCCGGCAGCCAGACCAGCCGCTTGTGACGAGGCGGGGGCAAGCAGCAGCCATAAGGCAACACAGCAGGGCTCGCCCGACGCGCAGGAAGCTCAAATGCACTGCCGCAACACCGCCGGAGCGGGATTTGCGCCTTAATATGCGTATACGCCAATATTACCAATATTACCAATGTTACCGCCTCACCGTAACTTACCGTAATTTACGCGTAAGTTACCGAATCTTAAGGGTAATATTACCGGGCTTTAAATCCCTAGAGGCGCACGCAGGCTGGCCGGCAGGCAGAGACAATACCCGACAAGCTGCACTTGCAGTCCGTCATAAATCTGTCGCGCCGCCGCCACCAGCCTGCACGTAGTTCCGAAATCTTCCGCCGCGCCACATCTCAGAGCACCACGAATCGACCGCCAAATTCAAAACGAGTAAAAGTATGGGAAAACAGTACTTTACTTGTGCAGCTCACCCTCAGAAAGTATCGATACCACAACAAATCTGGAGGTATATTTGTGTAGGGGAAAGACGTGCTCAGATCTTGCGGTATCTCAGGGAGCGAAATTCCATGTGCATGTCTGCCAAATCTGGAGTCAAACTTTGGCCAAATTTTGGCCCAACTTTGACCAGCTTTTTGAACTACAGAAAGCTTTGCAACGAACTTCGGAGGTACCGCAATGCCTGGGCGCTCAATTTTACTGCAGGAATATGTTTTTAGTTTTGGTCTACGTTTCGTACTTTGGCCGGGTGAGCTGCACGAAGTTTGAACACTTCAATGCTGAATAACTTTGTTCAAATTTGAACCAGCTCCAAAAAAATTTGTGGTGTGCATCAAAATTGTGTTCCGAATACGTGTTCAAAATTTTAGCCCAATCCGTTGACTTGAGTTTTAGGTGATCTAGCACCTTAAGGCCATCTCTAGAAGAAAAGGCAACTTTCTGTTTGAAGCACTTGTGTTTTGTGGTTTTAAGTGTCTTTAAAAGTAAAGTGTCAACAATCGAGCTAAAACTGTGCGATGTACCTATGCTTGGTCTTACATTAGGGTAAAGTGCCGAACATGGATCAGGGTACCAATCATGGATCATTTTTGTTAGCGAGCCCGTACCGCCAAACCAAGTGACCAATTTTGTTTTTGAAAATTTTTCCCAGTAGTCAGCACGTTTGAGTGCTAGAATCACGTGCGGGAGAGCTGATCAAGCTTACCGTAACCCTCACAATAATTAAATGAAAAAGTGTCTCTCGAAACGGGTCTGAAAACGGCCTGGTTTCAGGTTAGGTTAGGAGTCAAAGTTCTATGCCTTATTCTGAAGAATCTTTTCATCAAAAATGTCTCAAAATTTTTTTGTGGCAGCTTCAGACAGTACCCTTTTACAATTCAGGTGACCGGAAGTTATCGGGCGGTCCCTGGCAAAACGCGAGGGGGGGGTGATCCATGTTTGGGTCAGACCCAAACATGGATCATTAAAATCAGTGAAATTTCAAATCCGTCTAAATTTCAAAGTATTTGTTCTCAAGTGTTCAATTCTTGAGAAAAGGTTGTCCTTGTGAGTATCTCGAAGTGTATCGAAAAAAATTTAGATCACCGCTCTGTTGAGTTGAAATACGGGGGATTTCTAAAAAGTGATCCATGTTTGGTAACCTTACCCTATGCTTTTTGGCATAAATCATGCGGAAATAGGATTTTGTGTTTCGGCCCGTCATATCTCGTGACTCGAGAATACTCTTTTCTAGTTACTGTTTATAATCAAGCTAAAACTACTTACAATCGCTACAAAAGGTCAGGAAACACTAACTTCTGCTTTTTTCAATGCGAAAATGCGATTTTGTTTTGGAGCCTATTGAGTATTGTGATAGATGATGATCATTTGTAGTCTCTGTCACTGTTCAACCTGAAACTATGCGGGACTAAAAGGCAAGGCCCAAAAACACGCGTTTAGGCTTGTTGCTAGGTGAATGTGCGTCTTTGTGATTTGGGCACTTGCTTCTTTAGACATGAGGGCTTAAACCTTAAATTACTATCTTTTTCGATGTGAAAATGCGACTTTGTGTTTTTAGGTACTGGTTTCTTGTGATAAAGGATAATCTTTCGTAGTCTTTGTCACCAATCAGGCTGCAACTATGCCGGACCAACAGGCGAGGTCCAAAACACGCTTTTTCGCTTGTTTCTATGCGAAAATGCGTTTTTTTTTGGGCGAGGCACTTGCTTTGCAAGTCGGTGACACCAATCGAGCTGAAACTATGTGAGATCAAAAGGCAAGGCCAAAAACCATCAATTTCTGCTTATTTTAATGCGAAAATGCGACTTTGTTTACAAGGCACTGGTTTCGCGTGACAAGGTTTATCTTTGCAAGTACCTGATACAAATAAAGCCGAAACTATGCGGTATCATTAGGCCACGCCCCGAAATACGCGTTTGAGGCCATCTCTAGAAGCAAATGCGACTTTCTGTTTGAAGCACTTGTGTTTTGTGGTTTAAAGTGTCTTTAAAAGTAAAGTGTCAACAATCGAGCTAAAACTGTGCGATGTAACTATGCTTGGTCTTACATTATGCTTTTTGGCATAAATCATGCGGAAATAGGATTTTGTGTTTCGGCTCGTCATATCTCGTGACTCGAGAATACTCTTTTCTAGTTACTGTTTCTAATCAAGCTAAAACTACCGACAATCGCTACAAAAGGTCAAGAAACACTATCTTCTGCTTTTTTCAAAGCGAAAATGCGATTTTGTTTTGGAGCCTATTGAGTATTGTGATGGATGATTATCTTTTGTAATTTCTGTCTCTTTTCGAGCTGAAACTATGCGGGATCAAAAGGCAAAGACTAAAAACACGCTTTTAAGCTTATTTCTAGGCGTATTTGCGTCTTTGTGATTTGGGCACTTGCTTCTTTAGACATGAGGGCTTAAACCTTAAATTACAGTCTTTTTCGATGTGAAAATGCGACTTTGTGTTTTTAGGTACTGGTTTCTTGTGATAAAGGATAATCTTTCGTAGTCTTTGTCACCAATCAGGCTGCAACTATGCCGGACCAACAGGCGAGGTTCAAAACACGCTTTTTCGCTTGTTTCTATGCGAAAATGCTTCTTTTTGGTCGAGGCACTTGCTTTGCAAGTCGGTAACACCAATCGAGCTGAAACTATGCGAGATCAATAGGCGAGGCCAAAAACCATCAATTTCTGCTTATTTTAATGCGAAAATGCGACTTTGTTTACAAGGCACTGGTTTCGCGTGACAAGATTTATCGTTGCAAAAACCTGATACATATTAAGCCGAAACTATGCGGTATCATTAGGCCACGCCCCGAAATACGCGTTTAAGGCCATCTCTAGAAGAAAATGCAACTTTCTGTTTGAAGCGCTTGTGTTTTGTGGTTTGAAGTGTCTTTAGAAGTAAAGTGTCAAGAATCGAGCTAGAACTGTGTGATAAATACTATGCTTGGTCTTAAATTATGTTTTTTGTCATAAATAATGCCTGTGATTTGTGATTTGGGCACTTGCTTCTTTAGACATAAGGGCTTAAACCTTAAATTACAGTCTTTTTCGATGTGAAAATGCGACTATGTGTTTTTAGGTACTGGTTTCTTGTGATAAAGGATTATCTTTCGTAGTCTTTGTCACCAATCAGGCTGCAACTATGCCGGACCAACAGGCGGGGTCCAAAACACGCTTTTTCGCTTGTTTCTATGCGAAAATGCGTTATTTTGGTCGAGGCACTTGCTTTGCAAGTCGGTAACACCAATCGAGCTGAAACTATGCGAGATCAATAGGCGAGGCCAAAAACCATCAATTTCTGCTTATTTTAACGCGAAAATGCGACTTTGTTTACAAGGCACTGGTTTCGCGTGACAAGATTTATCTTTGCAACTACCTGATACAAATAAAGCCGAAACTATGCGGTATCATTTGGCAAAGCCCCGAAATACGCGTTTAAGGTGCTAGATCACCCTCCCGGTGGTGCGGCGTTGGGGCCGCGCGGGTCCGGCTCCCGCACGGGGTATAGCGTGGGCTGTTCCGGTCAATACTCCGTGCACATTTTCTTTCCTAAAAGTGTACGCATTCCCTGAGAGATAGCGCTCTTAGCGGTACTCTGTCAAAAGCACCTTGTCTTTTTTCTCTCCTTGCAAAAGCATAGGCCAGCGCGTCCCTTTTCCTATTTTCTTTCATAAGTTTACAGCGTACTTGTCAGCTGTCCTGCAGCGAGTGGAGGCTAGTGCAGGCCTGGGCGAAGCCCCCCAACCCCTCCCCTCCTCCCCTTCGCACCTCGGGCGCGGGGCGGCTCGGCAAGCAGGCGGCCGGGCCGGGCCAGCCAGACTCCTACCAGACGACCGGCGGACGACTCCTGTCAGTCACACAATTGGAGTGCATTGCCTCCGTGCGGACCTGCCAATCGAGGACAGCCGCGCGAGCAGAGGCCCTATGCATGACAAAATAACTTCATGGAAATTCGTAATTTTCAAAAATTGGTCATTGGAATACAGTACATTGATTAGGGTGCAGTGACCCGGCAGGCAGTCGTTGCGCGGCGGCCGCGCGGTGGAAGTCCCAGCCGAGCGCGCGCAAAGCTGCACCACCTCAGCGGCAGAGTCTCAGATTTTGCATCCGAAAGTAGTGGCCGTCCGTCTCCCTCGCGCCCGTAGCCAGCCAGTGAGTGTGAGTGAGGCGGCACCGCCACGCCGCCGCCAGCTGGCCCGGCCCGGCCCGCGCGCCGGCACCGAAAATCGAGATATGACTTTCATTCTTTTTTGTAATCTGGTTGAAATTTTCTGCTCAGCCCATTTTTGAAAACAGACTGGATAAATTTTAGGTCAATCAAGTTGTTCTAAATACGAGCTACTCGGCGCTCAATACAAAAGCAGTGTCAATGAAAAGGGACACAGACCTTTCCCGGCGGAGTCCTGCCCGGGCTGCCACCCTCGGCAGCAGGTAGTGGCCCTACCACAGCCGCGAGCATCGCCTGGCTTCTTCTGAGCTGAGACCCAGCAGCTCCAGCTCCGTGCGGGGGGAAGGGAGGAAGGGAGGCGCATAGGGATTTAAAAATACCGGTAATTTAAAACCCTTACCGTAAGTTCCGGTAATATTGGTAATATACGGTAATATTACGGTAATTTTGGTATTTTTCTAAAAAATCAAGAATTTATACGAAAATTCTGAAAATAAATTATATTTTCAAATAAAGGGTTCTACAAACACGTACAAGGAAAGGGGAAAAGTACAAAATCAAGTAATAAGAGTACAGAGACTAAACGATACATAGTCATTAGCCATTATACAATAGGCAGGTACGTACAGGTACGCACATATTCTACTTAAGTCCGGTCATTCTAACGACACTGAGAATGAAAGAGTCATGATCATGACTAAAAATTAGGGTGAGGAATTCTTCATCACCCAAATTCGGGTGATAAAGTGTTCCTCACCCAAAAATGGGTATTGATCATGACTCTTTCATTCTCAGTGGAGGGCGTGCTCTGCGACACCTGGTAAGTCGGGCCTCGGTACCAGTAGCCGCGGCTGCGGTCGCCCTGGGGGGAACTGGCGCAGCCGCGGTGTCATGAGGAGTAGGAACCCTTTGCTGATGCGGGAGAGGACGCGGTATTGGCCCTTGCTCCGCTTCGGGCTCACGCAGGGGCTCGTCCACCGGCACATGATCTTCCTCCTCTTCACTGTCTGATTCCGGCAGCCAGACCAGCCGCTTGTGACGAGGCGGGGGCAAGCAGCAGCCATAAGGCAACACAGCAGGGCTCGCCCGACGCGCAGGAAGCTCAAATGCACTGCCGCAACACCGCCGGAGCGGGATTTGCGCCTTAATATGCGTATACGCCAATATTACCAATATTACCAATGTTACCGCCTCACCGTAACTTACCGTAATTTACGCGTAAGTTACCGAATCTTACGGGTAATATTACCGGGCTTTAAATCCCTAGAGGCGCACGCAGGCTGGCCGGCAGGCAGAGACAATACCCGACAAGCTGCACTTGCAGTCCGTCATAAATCTGTCGCGCCGCCGCCACCAGCCTGCACGTAGTTCCGAAATCTTCCGCCGCGCCACATCTCAGAGCACCACGAATCGACCGCCAAATTCAAAACGAGTAAAAGTATGGGAAAACAGTACTTTACTTGTGCAGCTCACCCTCAGAAAGTATCGATACCACAACAAATCTGGAGGTATATTTGTGTAGGGGAAAGACGTGCTCAGATCTTGCGGTATCTCAGGGAGCGAAATTCCATGTGCATGTCTGCCAAATCTGGAGTCAAACTTTGGCCAAATTTTGGCCCAACTTTGACCAGCTTTTTGAACTACAGAAAGCTTTGCAACGAACTTCGGAGGTACCGCAATGCCTGGGCGCTCAATTTTACTGCAGGAATATGTTTTTAGTTTTGGTCTACGTTTCGTACTTTGGCCGGGTGAGCTGCACGAAGTTTGAACACTTCAATGCTGAATAACTTTGTTCAAATTTGAACCAGCTCCAAAAAAATTTGTGGTGTGCATCAAAATTGTGTTCCGAATACGTGTTCAAAATTTTAGCCCAATCCGTTGACTTGAGTTTTAGGTGATCTAGCACCTTAAGGCCATCTCTAGAAGAAAAGGCAACTTTCTGTTTGAAGCACTTGTGTTTTGTGGTTAGGTTAAGCGGTTAGCGTGCTAGATCACCCTCCCGGTGGTGCGGCGTTGGGGCCGCGCGGGTCCGGCTCCCGCACGGGGTATAGCGTGGGCTGTTCCGGTCAATACTCCGTGCACATTTTCTTTCCTAAAAGTGTACGCATTCCCTGAGAGATAGCGCTCTTAGCGGTACTCTGTCAAAAGCACCTTGTCTTTTTTCTCTCCTTGCAAAAGCATAGGCCAGCGCGTCCCTTTTCCTATTTTCTTTCATAAGTTTACAGCGTACTTGTCAGCTGTCCTGCAGCGAGTGGAGGCTAGTGCAGGCCTGGGCGAAGCCCCCCAACCCCTCCCCTCCTCCCCTTCGCACCTCGGGCGCGGGGCGGCTCGGCAAGCAGGCGGCCGGGCCGGGCCAGCCAGACTCCTACCAGACGACCGGCGGACGACTCCTGTCAGTCACACAATTGGAGTGCATTGCCTCCGTGCGGACCTGCCAATCGAGGACAGCCGCGCGAGCAGAGGCCCTATGCATGACAAAATAACTTCATGGAAATTCGTAATTTTCAAAAATTGGTCATTGGAATACAGTACATTGATTAGGGTGCAGTGACCCGGCAGGCAGTCGTTGCGCGGCGGCCGCGCGGTGGAAGTCCCAGCCGAGCGCGCGCAAAGCTGCACCACCTCAGCGGCAGAGTCTCAGATTTTGCATCCGAAAGTAGTGGCCGTCCGTCTCCCTCGCGCCCGTAGCCAGCCAGTGAGTGTGAGTGAGGCGGCACCGCCACGCCGCCGCCAGCTGGCCCGGCCCGGCCCGCGCGCCGGCACCGAAAATCGAGATATGACTTTCATTCTTTTTTGTAATCTGGTTGAAATTTTCTGCTCAGCCCATTTTTGAAAACAGACTGGATAAATTTTAGGTCAATCAAGTTGTTCTAAATACGAGCTACTCGGCGCTCAATACAAAAGCAGTGTCAATGAAAAGAGACACAGACCTTTCCCGGCGGAGTCCTGCCCGGGCTGCCACCCTCGGCAGCAGGTAGTGGCCCTACCACAGCCGCGAGCATCGCCTGGCTTCTTCTGAGCTGAGACCCAGCAGCTCCAGCTCCGTGCGGGGGGAAGGGAGGAAGGGAGGCGCACGCAGGCTGGCCGGCAGGCAGAGACAATACCCGACAAGCTGCACTTGCAGTCCGTCATAAATCTGTCGCGCCGCCGCCACCAGCCTGCACGTAGTTCCGAAATCTTCCGCCGCGCCACATCTCAGAGCACCACGAATCGACCGCCAAATTCAAAACGAGTAAAAGTATGGGAAAACAGTACTTTACTTGTGCAGCTCACCCTCAGAAAGTATCGATACCACAACAAATCTGGAGGTATATTTGTGTAGGGGAAAGACGTGCTCAGATCTTGCGGTATCTCAGGGAGCGAAATTCCATGTGCATGTCTGCCAAATCTGGAGTCAAACTTTGGCCAAATTTTGGCCCAACTTTGACCAGCTTTTTGAACTACAGAAAGCTTTGCAACGAACTTCGGAGGTACCGCAATGCCTGGGCGCTCAATTTTACTGCAGGAATATGTTTTTAGTTTTGGTCTACGTTTCGTACTTTGGCCGGGTGAGCTGCACGAAGTTTGAACACTTCAATGCTCAATAACTTTGTTCAAATTTGAACCAGCTCCAAAAAAATTTGTGGTGTGCATCAAAATTGTGTTCCGAATACGTGTTCAAAATTTTAGCCCAATCCGTTGACTTGAGTTTTAGGTGATCTAGCACCTTAAGGCCATCTCTAGAAGAAAAGGCAACTTTCTGTTTGAAGCACTTGTGTTTTGTGGTTTTAAGTGTCTTTAAAAGTAAAGTGTCAACAATCGAGCTAAAACTGTGCGATGTAACTATGCTTGGTCTTACATTATGCTTTTTGGCATAAATCATGCGGAAATAGGATTTTGTGTTTCGGCCCGTCATATCTCGTGACTCGAGAATACTCTTTTCTAGTTACTGTTTATAATCAAGCTAAAACTACTTACAATCGCTACAAAAGGTCAAGAAACACTAACTTCTGCTTTTTTCAATGCGAAAATGCGATTTTGTTTTGGAGCCTATTGAGTATTGTGATAGATGATGATCATTTGTAGTCTCTGTCACTGTTCAACCTGAAACTATGCGGGACTAAAAGGCAAGGCCCAAAAACACGCGTTTAGGCTTGTTGCTAGGTGAATGTGCGTCTTTGTGATTTGGGCACTTGCTTCTTTAGACATGAGGGCTTAAACCTTAAATTACTATCTTTTTCGATGTGAAAATGCGACTTTGTGTTTTTAGGTACTGGTTTCTTGTGATAAAGGATAATCTTTCGTAGTCTTTGTCACCAATCAGGCTGCAACTATGCCGGACCAACAGGCGAGGTCCAAAACACGCTTTTTCGCTTGTTTCTATGCGAAAATGCGTTTTTTTTGGGCGAGGCACTTGCTTTGCAAGTCGGTGACACCAATCGAGCTGAAACTATGTGAGATCAAAAGGCAAGGCCAAAAACCATCAATTTCTGCTTATTTTAATGCGAAAATGCGACTTTGTTTACAAGGCACTGGTTTCGCGTGACAAGGTTTATCTTTGCAAGTACCTGATACAAATAAAGCCGAAACTATGCGGTATCATTAGGCCACGCCCCGAAATACGCGTTTGAGGCCATCTCTAGAAGAAAATGCAACTTTCTGTTTGAAGCACTTGTGTTTTGTGGTTTAAAGTGTCTTTAAAAGTAAAGTGTCAACAATCGAGCTAAAACTGTGCGATGTAACTATGCTTGGTCTTACATTATGCTTTTTGGCATAAATCATGCGGAAATAGGATTTTGTGTTTCGGCTCGTCATATCTCGTGACTCGAGAATACTCTTTTCTAGTTACTGTTTCTAATCAAGCTAAAACTACCGACAATCGCTACAAAAGGTCAAGAAACACTATCTTCTGCTTTTTTCAAAGCGAAAATGCGATTTTGTTTTGGAGCCTATTGAGTATTGTGATGGATGATTATCTTTTGTAATTTCTGTCACTTTTCGAGCTGAAAACTATGCGGGATCAAAAGGCAAAGACTAAAAACACGCTTTTAAGCTTATTTCTAGGCGTATTTGCGTCTTTGTGATTTGGGCACTTGCTTCTTTAGACATGAGGGCTTAAACCTTAAATTACAGTCTTTTTCGATGTGAAAATGCGACTTTGTGTTTTTAGGTACTGGTTTCTTGTGATAAAGGATAATCTTTCGTAGTCTTTGTCACCAATCAGGCTGCAACTATGCCGGACCAACAGGCGAGGTTCAAAACACGCTTTTTCGCTTGTTTCTATGCGAAAATGCGTTTTTTTGGTCGAGGCACTTGCTTTGCAAGTCGGTAACACCAATCGAGCTGAAACTATGCGAGATCAATAGGCGAGGCCAAAAACCATCAATTTCTGCTTATTTTAATGCGAAAATGCGACTTTGTTTACAAGGCACTGGTTTCGCGTGACAAGATTTATCGTTGCAAAAACCTGATACATATTAAGCCGAAACTATGCGGTATCATTAGGCCACGCCCCGAAATACGCGTTTAAGGCCATCTCTCGAAGAAAATGCGACTTTCTGTTTGAAGCACTTGTGTTTTGTGGTTTGAAGTGTCTTTAAAAGTAAAGTGTCAAGAATCGAGCTAAAACTGTGCGATATATACTATGCTTGGTCTTACATTATGCTTTTTGGCATAAATAATGCGGAAATAGGATTTTTTGTTTCGGCTCGTCATATCTCGTGACTCGAGAATACTCTTTTCTAGTTACTGTTTCTAATCAAGCTAAAACTACCGACAATCGCTACAAAAGGTCAAGAAACACTAACTTCTGCTTTTTTCAATGCGAAAATGCGATTTTGTTTTGGAGCCTATTGAGTATTGTGATGGATGATTATCTTTTGTAATTTATGTCTCTTTTCGAGCTGAAACTATGCAGGACCAAAAGGCAAAGCCTAAAAACACGCTTTTAAGCTTTTTTTAAGCGTATTTGCGTCTTTGTGATGAAGGCACTTGCTTCTTCAGACATGAGGGCTTAAACCTTTCATTACTGTGTATTTCGATGTGAAAATGCGACTTTGTGTTTAAGGCACTGGTTTCTTGTGATAAAGGATAATCTTCGTAGTCTTTGTCACCAATCAGGCTGCAACTATGCCGGACCAACAGGCGAGGTCCAAAACACGCTTTTTCGCTTGTTTCTATGCGAAAATGCGTTTTTTTGGTCAAGGCACTTGCTTTGCAAGTCGGTGACACCAATCGAGCTGAAACTATGCGAGATCAATAGGCGAGGCCAAAAACCATCAATTTATGCTTATTGCAATACGAAAATGCGACTTTGTTTACAAGGCACTGGTTTCGCGTGACAAGATTTATCTTTGCAAGTACCTGATACAAATAAAGCCGAAACTATGCGGTATCATTTGGCAAAGCCCCGAAATACGCGTTTAAGGTGCTAGATCACCCTCCCGGAGGTGCGGCGTTGGGGCCGCGCGGGTCCGGCCCCCGCACGGGGTATAGCGTGGGCTGTTCCGGTCAATACTCCGTGCACATTTTCTTTCCTAAAAGTGTACGCTTTCCCCGAGAGATAGCGCTCTTAGCGCTACTCTGTCAAAAGCACCTTGTCTTTTTTCTCTCCTTGCAAAAGCATAGGCCAGCGCGTCCCTTTTCCTATTTTCTTTCATAAGTTTACAGCGTACTTGTCAGCTGTCCTGCAGCGAGTGGAGGCTAGTGCAGGCCTGGGCGAAGCCCCCCAACCCCTCCCCTCCTCCCCTTCGCACCTCGGGCGCGGGGCGGCTCGGCAAGCAGGCGGCCGGGCCGGGCCGCAGGAATACAGACCAGGGGTTGACTCAGGCATAGTGTTAGTTTCTCGCTCGCTCTCGCGCCGCATCCTCGCTCGCTCCTTGTCCTGCACGCTGCCCCCTCCCCCACGTGCCGGCGCCCCCTCCACCTCCGCCGCAGCCGCCGCGCTGCGAGCTCTCTTCGCTCTGTCTTCCCAGTCCTTCGCGTCTCCCTTTGCCTCCTGGTCCTTCGCTACCCCTTCTCCTTTCCCCCCGCGCCCCGCGCCCTGCTGCCTGCCTGCCTGCCCAGCCCCCGCCGGCTGCTGCAGCGTGCTGTCTGGAGCGCTATGGGACTTCCCTCAGCCAAACTGCAGCGGCTGTTGCATGCAAGCGCATCTGGCCTACCTTCCCCGGCGCTACCGCTGCTCGCACGGCCGTCCTGTTTAGGAAGGCAGTCGCAGTGTCTGTCCAGAAATGCTGTGGCGGCCGGTGGCGTTCGCGCTACTGCCGCGGTGTGCCGCGGCGCCGCGGCGCAGACGGAAAAGGCATGCATCTGGGGCAATAAAGGACTGATGGATCCTTTAGGGTTTGCCGACAGCGGCTGCCGACCCACTGCCGACAGCGGGGCGGCCGGTGGCGGCGATCTGTCTGCAGCTCTTATTGTTTCGCGCACGTTCCGCGCGCAGGGCAACAGGTATGGACAGGTCGCGTTCTGCGCTGGAGGGCCAACATCTGGTGCTGTAAAGTGCCGTCCTGCCCACGTGGGCACCGCACTTACTGCAAAGAATACCTTTTATTTGGCCAATCTCCTCGGTTTATGACAGTTTTCCGTTCGGTGACCTGCCGGCGGGCACGTGGGCTCCACCCGGGTGAGGGCGGACCGTGAGACAGAACAATGTTTACAAGCAGAAGCAGAAGACACTTGTTTTCGGGGGAGGGGAACTACCAGCAAGCCCTCAGTCTAAGATTCGCGACTGCCGAGTGCACTTGTCCGCCTTCCCGTCCTGCGCAGCCGTTGGTGCCCCCGCGTACTCCCCGACGGTGGTGTGGGCCTTCCCGCCCGGCAGAGTGGAATCATGAAAGTTAGCGGCAAGGACTTTATTGAGGACCTTTTACGTGACGTGTGTTGTGGGGCAAAGTTTGTAATACTAGATTACAATCATTGTGACGCAGAAGACTTTGAGTGCATCATTAGAACTAGTTTGGAAAGCGAGCCGTTCTCGTCCTACAGTGCCAAGTGTGATAGCTGGAAGAAAAAGTTCGCCGCGGCAACCAATTGTGATCTCATCTATGGAGACAGTTTCCCAGCAGCCACAAGATATGAGTACAGAAAATTTTATTTGTGCCACTTAAATTCAAGAAACAAAACAACTCAAGAAGTGCCCCAATCAAGAAATTTGAAGTGTAGTGGAATTAAGTTGGACATCAAGGTGCTGCTCACTAACTACAAGCAATGTCGGCGGGATCCACTCCTCAAGGAGGGCCTGAACACAGCCATAAAGGTGAGTCTACGTTTCTTCTGTTCCTTACAAACGAGCGTTGTTGAGTCGTCCACCAAGCAGACTGTAGGCTCGCCGCGCGGCCCGCGCAGTGGCGCCGCGCTCACCGCGGCCCGCGAACTGGCGCCGCGCTCACCGCCAAGCCGTCCGTAGGCTCGCCGCGCTGCCCGCGAACTGGCGCCGCGGTCACCGCCAAGCCGTTCGCGAGGACCCTTCAGTAACATATTTTTGTTCTTCTGTTACCAGGTCGCATTCAAGCACTGTCATCGCATCAACGTGGCCGACCATGCTAGGCTGTTGCGTGTTGATGACAAGACGAGGGCCGCCTTCGTCCAGTATTTTGACGATGGAATGACTCCGGCTGCGGCGAAGGCATTCCATGAAGTTCAGCTACTGGACAGGGTCGGTCCTCTTGACTTCATCGAGCAGGCGGCGCACACTAACATCAACCCGCGCTACAGACAAGTCCATTGGCTGTATGAAGAATGGAGGTAATAATTTTTTAAAATTTACCTGCACGCAAAACAAACTTCTAGGAGCTTATTGTTTTACTAAAATGTCTGTGACCCATTTTGTTTGTAATTTTGTTGTATCTGTACTAAATATCAGCACTAGTGCCAATTTTGTAAACGGCTTGGAGGGAGAGGTGCGGGCCGCGGCCGCAGCCTCGCGGCTTGCCTACGTTCTAGGCGTTTGTCGCGATCGACCCTCTCGCCTACTAACACACGTTTCTAATACGTAATACTAATGGTGTCCGTGTGGTGTGTGCTTTCTTGCAGGACGGCCCACTTCGGTGACCGCACCGCGGGAAGCATGGCAGACTTGCTAAGGCGGAAACAGGGGGCGTACGCCGAGCTAGGAATCACGCTGCACATCGAGGAGGACCCGCTCATCATTGTGATCCTGACCCCGGTGATGAAGAGGGCCCACGAGCAGGACTTCGCCGGAGAAGTCGTGTTTGTGGACTCGAGTGGGTCCTGCGACCAGGGTGGCAGCGTAGTCACCTTCCTGTTCGGTGCCTCCAAGGCGGGGGGACTTCCCCTGGCCTGCGTGCTTCACCAGGAGCAGTCAGAGCCCAACTACACGGCGGCCTTCAGGGCGGTGCGCGAGGCCGCGGGACCGTCAGCCTTTGGAGGGAAGGGTGAGCCCGCCACGTTCATGACTGACGACAGCGTCGCCGAACGTCGTGGGCTGAAGTCTGCCTTCCCAGCCGCTGTACTGCTACTATGCATCTTTCACGTGTGCCAGGCGCTCTGGAGGTGGCTATGGGAGTCTTCTCATGGAATCGTTAAGGACCATAGGAAGCGTCTCATGAACCTCGTCCGGAGCGTTTTGTACGCGCCAAAGAAGGATTCTTGCGATGCTGCGTGGGCGGCTTTGATGGGTAGCAGTGTGAGCCAAATGTATGATAAATTTCGAGAACATATGCAAGGACTGTGGGACAGGCAGGCGGAGTGGTGCATTTACGCCCGCACGGGGTTGATTACAAGAGGCCATAACACCAACAATATAGTAGAAGCTGCCATGAGAATTTTGAAAGATGTCGTCTTGCAGAGATGTAAAGCGTTCAACGCAGTTGCTCTAGTCGATTTTGTTTGTAATGTTCTCGAGAAATATCACACAAGGCGGCTCATTGCGTTTGCTAACCAGCATAACACAAGGCCGGAAATGCAGTACCGCAGGTTCCTAGTAAAGAGTGCAGACTTGGAAGTGGAGCAACAAAGTGAAGGAATTTACCTCGTCACTTCAGCCACAGAACCGGGCTTGAAGTACGAGGTGAACACCGAAACGGAGTTGTGCGACTGCCCTCACGGCATTGGGGGGCGCTTTTGCAAGCATCTGTGCGCGGTGCACGTGAAGGCGGACGTGGCCCTGCGGCACAACCCGCGACTCAGCCCCGCAGACCGCGCGCAGTTGGCGTACCTCGCCACTGGGAGCCGCGTCAGTACCGACTTCTACAGAAGCATTTGCAAGAAGGGTGAAGACGAGCCCCCGGTAGAAGACGAGGCTCCAGCGGGGTCTACGGCCAATGGTGAGGCAGAGGCGCCGGCGCCGCGGCCCGCGCTGCGCCCGCGGGCGGTGGACAAGGAGAAGGTGGAGGCCGCGGCGGCCAAAATGGTAGCCGAAATGCAGCGGGTAGCGGCGCTGTGCTCAGACATCGAGGCTCCGGAGGAGTCTCTGCTCAACCACATGCGATTTGTGAGTAGTGCGCTGAGCAGGGTAACGACGCTGCCTAAGCTGCACGACCTGTGCCGCCAAATGCAGCGTCGCGCCTCCGCAACGGGCGGCAAAGCTATCCGCGTGCAGGCTACCGCCAGGTCGCGGCGTGTCAGGAGGGCGGGAATGACTTCTGGCGCCGCGTGCGTGCAGCCGGGGAGGCCGTCTAAGTTCGAAACAATTGTAAATAAAAATAAGACTAAGAAGAGGCCTCACGATTTAGCCGCCAATATTAAATTAAACAGGCCGAATGCGCGGTCCCACACAACGGGCATGTAAATATGTTTATGGTAATTATGTATAGTAAGTTTTTGACACTTGACACCTTTAGAGTATTTATGGTAATTATGTATAGTTATTTTTTGACACTTGACACCTTTAGAGTATTTATGGTAATTATGTACAGTAATTTTTTGACACTTGACACCTTTAGAGTATTTATGGTAATTGTGTACAGTAATTTTTTGATACTTGACAACTTTAGAGTTAGTTACATCACTTGCTGTTTATAAAAATAATAAAAACTTTTTAATACAGTTTAAAATGTGTGGTTTTTTTCCTGGCGTCTTTAGCTCTATGGATGAAATGAATGAGTGACATTGACTTTGCAACCAGCTGAGCGGCAGGGCGGGGGGCGGGGAGAGACGGACAGAGTAGGCTGCAGCCGGCGGGGGCAAGGCAGCAGGGCGCGGGGCGCGGGGGGGAAGGGGGGGTAGCGAAGGACGAGGAGGCAAAGGGAGACGCGAAGGACTGGGAAGACAGAGCGAAGAGAGCTCGCAGCGCGGCGGCTGCGGCGGAGGTGGAGGGGGCGCCGGCACGTGGGGGAGGGGGCAGCGTGCAGGACAAGGAGCGAGCGAGGATGCGGCGCGAGAGCGAGCGAGAAACTAACACTATGCCTGAGTCAACCCCTGGTCTGTATTCCTGCGGCCGGGCCAGCCAGACTTCTACCAGACGACCGGCGGACGACTCCTGTCAGTCACACAATTGGAGTGCATTGCCTCCGTGCGGACCTGCCAATCGAGGACAGCCGCGCGAGCAGAGGCCCTATGCATGACAAAATAACTTCATGGAAATTCGTAATTTTCAAAAATTGGTCATTGGAATACAGTACATTGATTAGGGTGCAGTGACCCGGCAGGCAGTCGTTGCGCGGCGGCCGCGCGGTGGAAGTCCCAGCCGAGCGCGCGCAAAGCTGCACCACCTCAGCGGCAGAGTCTCAGATTTTGCATCCGAAAGTAGTGGCCGTCCGTCTCCCTCGCGCCCGTAGCCAGCCAGTGAGTGTGAGTGAGGCGGCACCGCCACGCCGCCGCCAGCTGGCCCGGCCCGGCCCGCGCGCCGGCACCGAAAATCGAGATATGACTTTCATTCTTTTTTGTAATCTGGTTGAAATTTTCTGCTCAGCCCATTTTTGAAAACAGACTGGATAAATTTTAGGTCAATCAAGTTGTTCTAAATACGAGCTACTCGGCGCTCAATACAAAAGCAGTGTCAATGAAAAGGGACAGAGACCCTTCCCGGCGGAGTCCTGCCCGGGCTGCCACCCTCGGCAGCAGGTAGTGGCCCTACCACGGCCGCGAGCATCGCCTGGCTTCTTCTGAGCTGAGACCCAGCAGCTCCAGCTCCGTGCGGGGGGAAGGGAGGAAGGGAGGCGCACGCAGGCTGGCCGGCAGGCAGAGACAATACCCGACAAGCTGCACTTGCAGTCCGTCATAAATCTGTCGCGCCGCCGCCACCAGCCTGCACGTAGTTCCGAAATCTTCCGCCGCGCCACATCTCAGAGCACCACGAATCGACCGCCAAATTCAAAACGAGTAAAAGTATGGGAAAACAGTACTTTACTTGTGCAGCTCACCCTCAGAAAGTATCGATACCACAACAAATCTGGAGGTATATTTGTGTAGGGGAAAGACGTGCTCAGATCTTGCGGTATCTCAGGGAGCGAAATTCCATGTGCATGTCTGCAAAATCTGGAGTCAAACTTTGGCCAAATTTTGGC
>CM060089.1:6608447-6706608 GCA_030522485.1 Stenchaetothrips biformis | reverse complement strand
CTTGTTTCTATGCGGAAATGCGTTTTTTTGGTCGAGGCACTTGCTTTGCAAGTCGGTGACACCAATCGAGCTGAAACTATGCGAGATCAATAGGCGAGGCCAAAAACCATCAAATTCTGCTTATTTTAATGCGAAAATGCGACTTTGTTTACAAGGCACTGGTTTTGCGTGACAAGATTTATCTTTGCAAGTACCAAATACAAATAAAGCCGAAACTATGCGGCATCATTAGGCCACGACCTGAAATACGCGTTTAAGGCCATCTCTAGAAGAAAATGCAACTTTCTGTTTGAAGCGCTTGTGTTTTGTGGTTTTAAGTGTCTTTAAAAGTAAAGTGTCAACAATGGAGCTAAAACTGTGCGATGTAACTATGCTTGGTCTTACATTATGCTTTTTGGCATAAATAATGCGGAAATAGGATTTTTTGTTTCGGCTCGTCATATCTCGTGACTCGAGAATACTCTTTTCTAGTTACTGTTTCTCATCAATTTAAAACTACCGACAATCGCTACAGAAGGTTAAGAAACACTAACTTCTGCTTTTTTCAATGCGAAAATGCGATTTTGTTTTGGAGCCTATTGAGTATTGTGTTAGATGATGATCTTTTGTAGTCTCTGTCACTATTCAACCTGAAAATATGCGGGACTAAAAGGCAGGGCCCAAAAACAAGCTTTTAAGCTTTTTTTAAGCGTATTTGCGTCTTTGTGATGAAGGCACTTGCTTCTTTTGACATAAGGCCTTAAACCTTAAATAACTGTGTATTTCGATGTGAAAATGCGACTTTGTGTTGAAGGCACTGGTTTCTTGTGATAAAGGATAATCTTTTGTAGTCTTCGTCACCAATCAGGCTTAAACTATGCCGGACCAACAAGCAAGGTCCAATACACGCCTTGTCGCTTTTTTCTGTGCGAAAATGCGATTTTGTTTTGGAGGCTATTGAGTCTTGAAATGGATGATTATCTTTTGTAATTTCTGTCACTTTTCGAGCTGAAACCATGTGGGACCAAAAGGCAAAGCCCAAAAACACGCTTTTAAGCTTGTTGCTAGGTGAATGTGTGTCTTTGTGATTTGGGCACATGCTTCTCTATACATGAGGCCTTAAACCTTTAATTACAGTCTATTTCGATGTGAAAATGCGACTTTGTGTTTATGGCACTGGTTTCTTGTGATAAAGGTTAATCTTTTGTAGTCTTTGTCACCAATCAGGCTTAAACTATGCAGGACCAACAGGCAAGGTTCAATACACGCTTTTTCGCTTTTTTTTATGCGAAAATGCGTTTTTTTTTTAAAGTCGAGGCACTTGCTTTGCAAGTCGGTGACACCAATCGAGCTGAAACTATGCGAGATCAATAGGCGAGGCCAAATACCATCAATTTCTGCTTTTTCACTGCGACAATGCGACTTTGTTTACAAGGCACTGGTTTCGTGTGACAAGATTTATCTTTGCAAGTACCTGATACAAATAAAGCCGAAACTATGCGCTATCATTAGGCCACGCTTCAAAATACGCGTTTAAAGCCATCTCTAGAAGAAAATGCAACTTTCTGTTTGAAGCGCTTGTGTTTCGTGGTTTGAAGTGTCTTTAGAAGTAAAGTGTAAAGAATCGAGCTAGAACTGTGCGATAAATATTATGCTTGGTTTTAAATTATGCTTTTTGTCATAAATAATGCCTGTGATTTGTGATTTGGGCACTTGCTTTTTTAGACATGAGGGCTTAAACCTTAAATTATAGTCTTTTTCGATGTGAAAATGCGACTTTGTGTTTTAAGGTACTGGTTTCTGATGATAAAGGATAATCTTTCGTAGGCTTTGTCACCAATCAGGCTGCAACTATGCCGGACCAACAGGCGAGGTCCAAAACACGCTTTTTCGCTTGTTTCTATGCGGAAATGCGTTTTTTTGGTCGAGGCACTTGCTTTGCAAGTCGGTGACACCAATCGAGCTGAAACTATGCGAGATCAATAGGCGAGGCCAAAAACCATCAATTTCTGCTTATTTTAATGCGAAAATGCGACTTTGTTTACAAGGCACTGGTTTCGCGTGACAAGATTTATCTTTGCAAGTACCTGATACAAATAAAGCCGAAACTATGCGGTATCATTAGGCCACGCCCCGAAATACGCGTTAAAGGCCATCTCTAGAAGAAAATGCAACTTTCTGTTTGAAGCACTTGTGTTTGGTGGTTTTAAGTGTCTTTAAAAGTAAAGTATCAAGAATCGAGCTAAAACTGTGCGATGTAACTATGCTTGGTCTTACATTATGCTTTTTGGCATAAATCATGCGGAAATAGGATTTTGTGTTTCGGCTCGTCATATCTCGTGACTCGAGAATACTATTTTCTAGATACTGTTTCCAATCAAGCTAAAACTACTTACAATCGCTACAAAATGTCAAGAAACACTAACTGCTGCTTTTTTCAATGCGAAATTGCGATTTTGTTTTGGAGCCCTTTTGAATATTGTGTTAGATGATGATCTTTTGTAGTCTCTGTCACTATTCAACCTGAAACTATGCGGGACTAAAAGGCAAGGCCTAAAAACACGCTTTTAAGCTTTTTTTTAAGCGTATTGCATCTTTTTGATGAAGGCACTTGCTTCTTTTGACATAAGGCCTTAAACCTTAAATTACTGTGTATTTCGATGTGAAAATGCGACTTTGTGTTGAAGGCACTGGTTTCCTTTGATAAAGGATAATCTTTCGTAGTTTTTGTCACCAATCAGGCTTAAACTGTGCAGGACCAACAGGCAAGGTCCATTACACGCTTTTTCGCTTTTTTCTATGCGAATATGCGTTTTTTTTTTAAGTCGAGTCACTTGCTTTGCAAGTCTGTGAAACCAATCGAGCTGAAACTATGCGAGATAAATGGCGAGGCCAAAAACCATCAATTTCTCCTTTTTCACTGCGAAAATGCGACTTTGTTAACGAGGCACTGGTTTCGTGTGACAAGAATTATCTTTGCAAGTACCTGATACAAATAAAGCCGAAACTATGCGGTATCATTAGGCCACGCCCCGAAATACGCGTTTAAGGCCATCTCTAGAAGAAAATGCAACTTTCTGTTTGAAGCACTTGTGTTTTGTGGTTTGAAGTGTCTTTAAAAGTAAAGTGCCAAGCATCGAGCTAAAACTTTGCGTTGTAACTATGCTTGGTCTAACATTATGCTTTTTGGCATAAATCATACGGAAGTAGGATTTTTTGTTTCCGCTCGTCATATCTCGTGACTCGAGAATACTCTTTTCTAGTAACTGTTTCCAATCAAGCTAAAAATGCCGACGATCGCTACAAAAGGTCAAGAAACACGAACTTCTGCTTTTTTCAATGCGAAAATGCGATTTTGTTTTGGAGGCTATTGAGTCTTGTGATGGATGATTATCTTTTGTAATTTCTGTCACTTTTCGAGCTGAAACCATGCGGGACCAAAAGGCAAGGCCCAAAAACACGCTTTTAAGCTTATTTCTAGGCGTATTTGCGTCTTTGTTATTTGGGCACTTGCTTCTTCAGACATTAGGGCTTAAACCTTAAATTACAGTCTTTTTCGATGTGAAAATGCGACTTTGTGTTTTTAGGTACTGGTTTCTTGTGATATAAGGATAATCTTTCGTAGTCTTTGTGACCAATCAGGCTTAAACTGTGCAGGACCAACAGGCGAGGTCCAAAACACGCTTTTTTGCTTGTTTCTATGCGGAAATGCGTTTTTTTGGTCGAGGCACTTGCTTTGCAAGTCGGTGACACCAATCGAGCTGAAACTATGCGAGATAAATGGCGAGGCCAAAAACCATCAATTTCTCCTTTTTCACTGCGAAAATGCGACTTTTTTATCGAGGCACTGGTTTCGTGTGACAAGAATTATCTTTGCAAGTACCTGATACAAATAAAGCCGAAACTATGCGGTATCATTAGGCCACGCTTCGAAATACGCGTTTAAGGCCATCTCTAGAAGAAAATGCAACTTTCTGTTTGAAGCGCTTGTGTTTTGTGGTTTGAGTCTTTAGAAGTAAAGTGTCAAGAATCGAGCTAGAACTGTGCGATATATACTATGCTAAGTCTTAAATTATGCTTTTTTGTCATAAATAATGCCTGTGATTTGTGATTTGGGCACTTGCTTCTTTTGACATGAGGGCTTAAACCTTAAATTACAGTCTTTTTCGATGTGAAAATGCGACTTTGCGTTTTTAGGTACTGGTTTCTTGTGATAAAGGATAATCTTTCGTAGTCTTTGTCACCAATCAGGCTGGAACTATGCCGGACCAACAGGCGAGGTCCAAAACACGCTTTTTCGCTTGTTATGCGGGAATGCGTTTTTTTGGTCGAGGCACTTGCTTTGCAAGTCGGTGACACCAATCGAGCTGAAACTATGCGAGATCAATAGGCGAGGCCAAAAACCATCAAATTCTGCTTATTTTAATGCGAAAATGCGACTTTGTTTACAAGGCACTGGTTTTGCGTGACAAGATTTATCTTTGCAAGTACCAAATACAAATAAAGCCGAAACTATGCGGCATCATTAGGCCACGCCCCGAAATACGCGTTTAAGGCCATCTCTAGAAGAAAATGCAACTTTCCGTTTGAAGCACGTGTTTTGTGGTTTGAAGTGTCTTTAAAAGTAAAGTGTCAAGAATCGAGCTAAAACTGTGCGATATATACCATGCTTGGTCATAAATTATGCTTTTTGTCATAAATAATGCGGAAATAGGATTTTGTGTTTCGGCTCGTCATATCTCGTGACCCGAGAATACTCTTTTCTCGTTACTGTTTCTTATCAAGCTAGAACTACCGACAAACGCTACAAAAGGTCAAGAAACATTAACTTCTGCTTTTTTCAATGCGAAAATGCGATTTAGTTTTGGAGCCTATTGAGTATTGTGATAGATGATGATCTTTTGTAGTCTCTGTCACTATTCAACCTGAAACTATGCGGGACCAAAAGGAAAAGCCTAAAAACACGCTTTTAAGCTAATTTCTAGGCGAATGTGCGTCTTAGTGATGAAGGCACTTGCTTGTTTTGACAAAGCCTTAAACCTTTAATTACTGTGTATTTCGATGTGAAAATGCGACTTTGTGTTTAAGGCACTGGTTTCTTGTGATAAAGGATAATCTTTTGTAGTCTTCGTCACCAATCAGGCTTAAACTAGGCCGGACCAACAAGCAAGGTCCAATACACGCCTTTTCGCTTTTTTCTGTGCGAAAATGCGATTTTGTTTTGGAGGCTATTGAGTCTTGTGATGGATGATTATCTTTTGTAATTTCTGTCACTTTTCGAGCTGAAACCATGCGGGACCAAAAGGCAAGGCCCAAAAACACGCTTTTAAGCTTGTTGCTAGGTGAATGTGTGTCTTTGTGATTTGGGCACTTGCTTCTCTAGACATGAGGCCTTAAACCTTTAATTACTGTCTATTTCGATGTGAAAATGCGACTTTGTGTTTATGGCACTGGTTTCTTGTGATAAAGGTTAATCTTTTGTAGTCTTTGTCACCAATTAGGCTTAAACTATGCAGGACCAACAGGCAAGGTTCAATACACGCTTTTTCGCTTTTTTTTATGCGAAAATGCGTTTTTTTTTTTAAAATCGAGGCACTTGCTTTGCAAGTCGGTGACACCAATCGAGCTGAAACTATGCGAGATCAATAGGCGAGGCCAAATACCATCAATTTCTGCTTTTTCACTGCGAAAATGCGACTTTGTTTACAAGGCACTGGTTTCGTGTGACAAGATTTATCTTTGCAAGTACCTGATACAAATAAAGCCGAAACTATGCGGTATCATTAGGCCACGCTTCGAAATACGCGTTTAAGGCCATCTCTAGAAGAAAATGCAACTTTCTGTTTGAAGCGCTTGTGTTTTGTGGTTTGAAGTGTCTTTAGAAGTAAAGTGTCAAGAATTGAGCTAAAATTGTGCGATAAATACTATGTTTGGTCTTAAATTATGCTTTTTGTCATAAATAATGCCTGTGATTTGTGATTTGGGCACTTGCTTTTTTAGACATGAGGGCTTTAACCTTAAATTACAGTCTTTTTCGATGTGAAAATGCGACTTTGTGTTTTAAGGTACTGGTTTCTGATGATAAAGGATAATCTTTCGTAGTCTTTGTCACCAATCAGGCTGCAACTATGCCGGACCAACAGGGCAGGTCCAAAACACGCTTTTTCTCTTGTTTCTATGCGAAAATGCGTTTTTTTGGTCGAGGCACTTGCTTTGCTAGTCGGTGACACCAATCGAGCTGAAACTATGCGAGATCAAAACGCGAGGCTAAAAACCATCAATTTCTGCTTATTTTAATGCGAAAATGCGACTTTGTTTACAAGGCACTGGTTTCGCGTGACAAGATTTATCTTTGCAAGTACCTAGTACAAATAAAGCCGAAACTGTGCGGTATCATTAGGCCACGCCCCGAAATACGCGTTTAAGGCCATCTCTAGAAGAAAATGCGACTTTCTGTTTGAAGCACTTGTGTTTTGTGGTTTTGTGGGAAGAGGTTTTGTGTCTCTAAAAGTAAAGTGTCAAGCATCGAGCTAAAACTTTGCGATGTAACTATGCTTGGTCTTACATTATGCTTTTTGGCATAAATCATGCGGAAATAGGATTTTTTGTTTCGGCTCGTCATATCTCGTGACTCGAGAATACTCTTTTCTAGTTACTGTTTCCAATCAAGCTAAAAATGCTGGCAATCGCTACAAAAGGTCAGGAAACACTAACTTCTGCATTTATCAATGCGAAAATGCGATTTTGATTTGGAGCCTTTTGAGTATTGTGTTAGATGATGATCTTTTGTAGTCTCTGTCACTATTCAACCTGAAAATATGCGGGAGGCACTGGTTTCTTGTGATAAAGGATAATCTTTCGTAGTCTTTGTCATTAATCAGGCCTCAACTATGCAGGACCAACAGGCAAGGTCAAATACACGCTTTTTCGCTTTTTTCTATGCGAAAATGCCTTTTTTTTGGTCGAGGCACTTGCTTTGCAAGTCGGCGACACCAATCGAGCTGAAACTATGCGAGATCAATGGGCCAGGCCAAATACCATCAATTTCTGCTTATTGCAATACAAACATGCGACTTTGTTTACAAGGCACTGGTTTCGTGTGACAAGATTTATCTTTGCAAGTACCTGATACAAATAAAGCCGAAACAATGCGGTATCATTAGGCCACGCTTCGAAATACGCGTTTAAGGCCATCTCTAGAAGAAAATGCAACTTTCTGTTTGAAGCGCTTGTGTTTTGTGGTTTGAAGTGTCTTTAGAAGTACAGTGTCAAGAATCGAGCTAAAACTGTGCCATATATTCTATGCTTGGTCTTAAATTATGCTTTTTGTCATAAATAATGCGTGTGATTTGTGATTTGGGCACTTGCTTCTTTAGACATGAGGGCTTTAACCTTAAATTACAGTCTTTCTCGATGTGAAAATGCGACTTTGTGTTAAAGGCACTGGTTTCTTGTGATAAAGGATAATCTTTCGTAGTCTTTGTCACCAATCAGGCTGCAACTATGCCGGACCAACAGGCGAGGTCCAAAACACGCTTTTTCGCTTGTTTCTATGCGGAATTGCGTTTTTTTGGTCGAGGCACTTGCTTTGCAAGTCGGTCACACTAATCGAGCTGAAACTATGCGAGATCAAAAGGCGAGGCTAAAAACCATCAATATCTGCTTATTTTAATGCGAAAATGCGACTTTGTTTACAAGGCACTGGTTTCGCGTGACAAGATTTATCTTTGCAAGTACCTAGTACAAATAAAGCCGAAACTGTGCGGTATCATTAGGCCACGCCCCGAAATACGCGTTTAAGGCCATCTCTAGAAGAAAATGCGACTTTCTGTTTGAAGGACTTGTGTTTTGTGGTTTTGTGGGAAGAGGTTTTGTGTCTCTAAAAGTAAAGTGTCAAGCATCGAGCTAAAACTTTGCGATGTAACTATGCTTGGTCTTACATTATGCTTTTTTGCATAAATCATGCGGAAATAGGATTTTTTGTTTCGGCTCGTCATATCTCGTGACTCGAGAATACTCTTTTCTCGTTACTGTTTCCAATCAAGCTAAAAATGTTGGCAATCGCTACAAAAGGTCAGGAAACACTAACTTCTGCATTTATCAATGCGAAAATGCGATTTTGATTTGGAGCCTATTGAGTATTGTGATGGATGATTATCTTTTGTAATTTCTGTCACTTTTCGAGCTGAAACTATGCAGGACCAAAAGGCAAAGCCTAAAAACACGCTATTAAGCTTATTTCTAGGCGAATGTGCGTCTTTGTGATGAAGGCACTTGCTTCTTTTGACATAAAGCCTTAAACCTTTAATTACTGTGTATTTCGATGTGAAAATGCGACTTTGTGTTTAAGGCACTGGTTTCTTGTGATAAAGGATAATCTTTCGTAGTCTTCGTCACCAATCTGGCTTAAACTATGCCGGACCAACAGGCAAGGTCCAATACACGCTTTTTCGCTTTTTTCTATGCGAAAATGCCTTTTTTTTTGGTCGAGGCACTTGCTTTGCAAGTCGGTGACACCAATCGAGCTGAAACTATGCGAGATCAATAGGCGAGGCCAAAAACCATCAATTGCTGCTTATTGCAATACAACAGGGTTGCCACTGCTGTAGAGGGTTAAAAAAAGTGAAATAGTGACTCCAAACCTTTAAAAAAGTGACAAAAAAGTGTCTTTTTTGAAGAAATAGTGACACAAAAGTGACTTTTAGATGAGTAAAACCCCACACAAAGTAATAAATAATAGAATATTTTTGCACTATTTTGGATCTCAGGAGCGGTATTCATGTAATAAAAAGTCAAGAACTCCGCCAAAAGCCAAAAACACCGCACCACACCGCACCAGCAAGACTCGCCGACTCGCACGCACAACAACAACACAACTCACCGCCTTCGCTCGAGACCCGCTTCGTGCCGCTCCCAGCCCGACTCGGACTCGATACATCGGTCGGGACTCGATACATCGGTCGGGGACCACGGCAGCGGGAAATTTAAACGCTTCCTCCCAGCAAATCGAGATATTGACCGAATCTCGACGCGTCTCGTGTTGAAATGAGGAAAATACCATCCGTACGATCCAAAATAGTGACAAAAGTGACAAAATTTCCCAAATAGTGTCAAAAGTGACTCAGTTTCAAAAAAGTGACAAAAAGTGACAAAAGTGACTCACTGGCAACCCTGCAATACAAACATGCGACTTTGTTTACAAGGCACTGGTTTCGTGTGACAGGATTTATCTTTGCAAGTACCTGATACAAATAAAGCCGAAACTATGCGGTATCATTAGGCCACGCTTCGAAATACGCGTTTAAAGCCATCTCTAGAAGAAAATGCAACAATCTGTTTGAAGCGCTTGTGTTTTGTGGTTTGAAGTGTCTTTAGAAGTAAAGTGTAAAGAATCGAGCTAAAACTGTGCGATATATACTATGCTTGGTCTTAAATTATGCTTTTTGTCATAAATAATGCGTGTGATTTGTGATTTGGGCACTTGCTTCTTTAGACATGAGGGCTTTTACCTTAAATTACAGTCTTTTTCGATGTGAAAATGCGACTTTGTGTTTAAGGCACTGGTTTCTTGTGATAAAGGATAATCTTTCGTAGTCTTTGTCACCAATCAGGCTGCAACTATGCCGGACCAACAGGCGAGGTCAAAAACACGCTTTTTCGCTTGTTTCTATGCGGAATTGCGTTTTTTTGGTCGAGGCACTTGCTTTGCAAGTCGGTGACACCAATCGAGCTGAAACTATGCGAGATCAAAAGGCGAAGCTAAAAACCATCAATTTCTGCTTATTTTAATGCGAAAATGCGACTTTGTTTACAAGGCACTGGTTTCGCGTGACAAGATTTATCTTTGCAAGTACCTGATACAAATAAAGCCGAAACTATGCGGTATCATTAGGCCACGCCCCGAAATACGCGTTTAAGGCCATCTCTAGAAGAAAATGCAACTTTCTGTTTGAAGCACTTGTGTTTTGTGGTTTTAAGTAGCTTTAAAAGAAAAGTGTCAAGAATCGAGCTAAAACTGTGCGATGTAACTATGCTTGGTCTTACATTATGCTTTTTGGCATAAATCATGCGGAAATAGGATTTTGTGTTTCGGCCAGTCATATCGCGTGACTCGAGTATACTCTTTTCTAGTTGCTGTTTCCAATCAAGCTAAAACAACTTACAATCGCTACAAAAGGTCAAGAAACACTAACTTCTGCTTTTTTCAATGCGAAAATGCGATTTAGTTTTGGAGCCTATTGAGTATTGTGATAGATGATGATCTTTTGTAGTCTCTGTCACTATTCAACCTGAAACTATGCGGGACTAAAAGGCAAGGCCTAAAAACACGCTTTTAAGCTTATTTTTAAGCGTATTTGCGTCTTTGTGATGAAGGCACTTGCTTCTTTTCACATAAGGCCTTAAACCTTAAATTACTGTGTATTTCGATGTGAAAATGCGACTTTTTGTTGAAGGCACTGGTTTCTTGTGATAAAGGATAATCTTTCGTAGTCTTTGTCACCAATCAGGCTTAAACTGTGCAGGACCAACAGGCAAGGTCCAATACACGCTTTTTCGCTTTTTTCTACGCGAAAATGCCTTTTTTTTTTGGTCGAGGCACTTGCTTTGCAAGTCGGCGACACCAATCGAGCTGAAACTATGCGAGATCAATAGGCGAGGCCAAAAACCATCAATTTCTGCTTATTGCAATACAAACATGCGACTTTGTTTACAAGGCACTGGTTTCGTGTGACAAGATTTATCTTTGCAAGTACCTGATACAAATAAAGCCGAAACAATGCGGTATCATTAGGCCACGCTTCGAAATACGCGTTTAAGGCCATCTCTAGAAGAAAATGCAACTTTCTGTTTGAAGCGCTTTTGTTTTGTGGTTTGAAGTGTCTTTAGAAGTACAGTGTCAAGAATCGAGCTAAAACTGTGCGATATATACTATGCTTGGTCTTAAATTATGCTTTTTGTCATAAATAATGCGTGTGATTTGTGATTTGGGCACTTGCTGCTTTAGACATGAGGGCTTTAACCTTAAATTACTGTGTATTTCGATGTGAAAATGCGACTTTTTGTTGAAGGCACTGGTTTCTTGTGATAAAGGATAATCTTTCGTAGTCTTTGTCACCAATCAGGCTTAAACTGTGCAGGACCAACAGGCAAGGTCCAATACACGGATTTTCGCTTTTTTCTATGCGAAAATGCGTTTTTTTTTGGTCGAGGCACTTGCTTTGCAAGACGGTGACACCAATCGGGCTGAAACTATGCGAGATCAATAGGCGAGGCCAAAAACCATCAATTTCTGCTTATTGCAATACGAAAATGCGACTTTGTTTACAAGGCACTGGTTTCGTGTGACAAGATTTACCTTTGCAAGTACCTGATACAAATAAAGCCGAAACTATGCGGTATCATCAGGCCACGCCCCGAAATACGCGTTTTAGGCCATCTCTAGAAGAAAATGCGACTTTCTGTTTGAAGCACTTGTGTTTTGTGGTTTGAAGTGTCTTTTAAGGTAAAGTGTCAAGCATCGAGCTAAAACTTTGCGATGTAACTATGCTTGGTCTTACATTATGCTTTTTGGCATAAATCATGCGGAAATAGGATTTTGTGTTTCGGCCCGTCATATCTCGTGACTCGAGAATACTCTTTTCTAGTTACTGTTTCTAATCAAGCTAAAACTACCAACAATCGCTACAAAAGGTCAAGAAACACTACCTTCTGCATTTATTAATGCGAAAATGCGATTTTCTTTTGAAGCCTATTGAGTATTGTGATGGATGATTATCTTTTGTAATTTCTGTCACTTTTCGAGCTGAAACTATGCAGGACCAAAAGGCAAGGCCCAAAAACACGCTTTTCAGCTTATTTCTAGGTGTATTTGCGTCTTTGTGATTTGGGCACTTGCTTCTTTAGACATGAGGGCTTAAACCTTAAATTACAGTCTTTTTCGATGTGAAAATGCGACTTTGTGTTTTTAGGTACTGGTTTCTTGTGATAAAGGATAATCTTTCGTAGTCTTTGTCACCAATCAGGCTGCAACTATGCCGGACCAACAGGCGAGGTCCAAAACACGCTTTTTCGCTTTTTATATGCGAAAATGCGTTTTTTTTGGTCGAGGCACTTGCTTTGCAAGACGGTGACACCAATCGAGCTGAAACTATGCGAGATCAATAGGCGAGGCCAAAAACCATCAATTTCTGCTTATTTCAATACGAAAATGCGACTTTGTTTACAAGGCACTGGTTTCGTGTGACAAGATTTACCTTTGCAAGTACCTGATACAAATGAAGCCGAAACTATGCGGTATCATTAGGCCACGCCCCGAAATACGCGTTTTAGGCCATCTCTAGAAGAAAATGCGACTTTCTGTTTGAAGCACTTGTGTTTTGTGGTTTGAAGTGTCTTTAAAGGTAAAGTGTCAAGCATCGAGCTAAAACTTTGCGATGTAACTATGCTTGGTCTTACATTATGCTTTTTGGCATAAATCATGCGGAAATAGGATTTTTTGTTTCGGCTCGTCATATCTCGTGACTCGAGAATACTCTTTTCTAGTTACTGTTTCCAATCAAGCTAAAAATGCCGACAATCGCTACAAACGGTCAAGAACCAAACAGAAAGTTGCATTTTCTTCTAGAGATGGCCTTAAACGCGTATTTCGAAGCGTGGCCTAATGAGAGCGCATAGTTTCGGCTTTATTTGTATCAGGTACTTGCAAAGATAAATCTTGTCACACGAAACCAGTGCCTTGTAAACAAAGTCACATGTTCGTATTGAAATAAGCAGAAATTGATGGTTTTTGGCCTCGCCTATTGATCTCGCATAGTTTCAGCTCGATTGGTGTCACCGTCTTGCAAAGCAAGTGCCTCGACCAAAACAAAACCGCATTTTCGCATAGAAAAAAGCGAAAAAGCGTGTATTGGACCTTGCCTGTTGGTCCGGCATAGTTTAAGCCTGATTGGTGACGAAGACTACGAAAGATTATCCTTGATCACAAGAAACCAGTGCCTTAAACACAAAGTCGCACTTGTGTCTTGTGATTTGAAATGTCTTTTAAAGACTGTGTCACAAATCGAGCTTAAACTGTTCGATATTACAAAGCTTGGTCTTAAATTAGGCTTTTGGTATAAATTAATGCGAAGTTAAACTTTTTGGTTACGGCTCGTCACATCTCGCGACTCGAGAATAATATTCCAAAATTATTGTTTTTAATCGAGCTTAAACTGACGATCACAACGAAAAGCCTAAAACACTAATTTCTGCTTTGCAATGCGAAAAAAAGATTTTGTGTTGAAGGCTGATGTGTCTTGGGATAAAGGATTATCTTTGGTAGCGTATGTCACCAATCGAGCTGACACTATGCGGGACCAACCGGCCAGGCCCAAAAACACGCTTTTTAGCTTATTTCTAAGCAAAAATGCGTTTTTGTGGTTGAGGCACTTGTTTCTTTTGACATGAATTATCTTTGCAAGTCGGTGTTAGCAATCGAGCTGAAACTGTGCGGGATCAATAGACGAGGCCTTAAACCTTGAATTTCTTCCTATTTCGCTGCGAAAATGCAACTTTGTGCTTAAGGCACTGGTCTCTTCTGACGTTGGCCGGTGTCACAAATTCAAGCTGAAACTATGCGCGATCAACAAGCCGAAAAAGACGCTTTTTACCTCATTTCTATGGCAAAATGCGACTTTGTGCAGAACGCACTGGTGTCGTGTGGTTTGAATTGTCTTTTACAGTCAGTGTCACTAATCGAGCTAGAACTGTGCGTTATCACAATGCTTGGTCATAAATTATACTTTTTAGCATTAATAAATTGAAAAATGCGATTTTGTGTTAAGGGGTATTGTGTCTTGTAATTATGGATGACCTTTGTAGTCTTTGTCACCAATCGAGCAATCGACCAACATGCTAGGCCATAAAACACGCTTTCCAGCTTATTTCTATGCGAAAATACGTCTTTGTGGTTGAGGCACTTGTTTCTTATGACCTAAATTATCTTTCTAAGTCGGTGTCACCAATCGAGCTGAAACTATGCGGGATCAAAAGGCGGGGCCTTAAACCCTAAATTTCTGCTTATTTTGATGCGAAAATGCGACTTTGTGTTGAAGGCACTGGTTTCTTGTGACAAGATTAATCTTTGTAAGTCGGTGTAAAAAAATGAGCTAAAACAATGCGGAATTCAAAGGAAAATGCGACTTTGATTATGAGGCACTTGTTACTTGTGCCAAGAATTAACTTTGAAAGTCAGTGTCACAAATCGAGACTAAACTATGCGGGATCAACAGGCCACGCCCAAAAACCCGCCTTTCAGCTCATTTCTGACAGAAATTACGACTTTGTGTTTGAGGCACTTGTGTCTCGTGATTTGAATTGTCTTTTAAAGACAGTGTCACAAATCGAGCTAAAACTGTGCGATATCACAATGCTTCGTCTTAAATTATGCTTTTTGGCATTAATCAATGCCAAAATGCGATTTTGTGTTGAAGGCTATTGTCTCTTGTGATTATGGATTACCTTTGTAGTCTTTGTCACCAATCGAGCATCAACTATGCACACTGTTAAAAATGTTATGAATTTTCATTACAAATATGCATTGTAAATTCATGAACGCCATTAAATTTCATAGCGGCCATTAAATTTTTGTAAATGTAATGAAATGTCAGAACACATTCCATGAAATGTCAAAATATCTCCTTGAAAAATCAAGTCTGCAATAAAACGTCAAGAGATTTGATGAAAAGTCGAAACGTGACACTACAAATTCAGTATGGTTCTGAAAATTTACAACCAAGATATAAACTTTCATGTTGGTCTTCGACATTTGGTAGGCAAGTTATGATGGCTCTTACATTGCCCGGGTGGAAGGAACTTCAGTATTGACTGAGTTTAAACCCAATCGTGATTTGGAATATTCCTATTCTCTTCCCCGAGTAATGTAGCGTGAAGATATGAGTAGTAAATCAAACGTCGCACCAAAAAAGTATTTTAAAATCAATAAACGCAAACTGTGGACAATCCACTGCTCACATGGTACGGCCCTGTCAGCCACCTGGGCTCAGAATCAAGTTTCAAGAACCTGCCGCTAGGTGGCGCTTTGTCAAGAACCAAACAGAAAGTTGCATTTTCTTCTAGAGATGGCCTAAAACGCGTATTTCGAAGCGTGGCCTAATGAGAGCGCATAGTTTCGGCTTTATTTGTATCAGGTACTTGCAAAGATAAATCTTGTCACACGAAACCAGTGCCTTGTAAACAAAGTCACATGTTCGTATTGAAATAAGCAGAAATTGATGGTTTTTGGCCTCGCCTATTGATCTCGCATAGTTTTAGCTCGATTGGTGTCACCGTCTTGCAAAGCAAGTGCCTCGACCAAAACAAAACCGCATTTTCGCATAGAAAAAAGCGAAAAAGCGTGTATTGGACCTTGCCTGTTGGTCCGGCATAGTTTAAGCCTGATTGGTGACGAAGACTACGAAAGATTATCCTTGATCACAAGAAACCAGTGCCTTAAACACAAAGTCGCATTTTCACATCGAAATACGGGAACAGGCTAGAATGTCCCCAGGAAAATAGTCCCCACGACAATTCGTCCCCACATTTTTTGTCCCATGGCAGTGTGTCCCAAATTTTAGTGTCCCCATACAAAGGTCCTGTCCAAGATGGCGTTTTATATGATTTTTTTTACAAGCGGACAGTGTGACCACAAGCCCTCAAATATTCAATCCGACGCCCGTCTGCCTTGAATGCTTCGTACTCTGTCGCTAGGTTCATGAGCCGCTGGTTGATCTGCTGGTACTTCCGACGCTGCGGCTGCCTCACCTTCTTCGCCAGTCCGAGCTCGGCGATCATCACAGCTGTATCTGCCTGCTCCTTCTTGAACTCCTGGATCAGGCTGTTCACCGCCGCGGGATGACTTTTGCCGACCATAGTCCAAAACAAACAAAAAATGGCATCTGCCTTTATCCTCCTGCCTGCAGTCATACCAATCTGCTTTTGTCCCCTGCAGTCATACCAACCTGGATTCTGAGGTGCCATGCTTCCAGCGTGTTGTTGGTCCGGGTCTAGTGTTTCTTAACCTTCTGTAGCGATTGTCAGTAGTTTTAAATTGATTAGAAACAGTAACTAGAAAAGAGTATTCTCGAGTCACGAGATATGACGAGTGGAAACAAAAAATCCTACTTCCGTATGATTTATGCCAAAAAGCATAATGTTAGACCAAGCATAGTTACAACGCAAAGTTTTAGCTCGATGCTTGACACTTTACTTTTAATGACACTTCAAACCACAAAACACAAGTGCTTCAAACAGAAAGTCGCATTTTCTTCTAGAGATGGCCTAAAACGCGTATTTCGGGGCGTGGCCTAATGATACCGCATAGTTTCGGCTTCATTTGTATCAGGTACTTGCAAAGATAAATCTTGTCACGCGAAACCAGTGCCTTGTAAACAAAGTCGCATTTTCGCATTAAAATAAGCAGAAATTGATGGTTTTTGGCCTCGCCTATTGATCTCGCATAGTTTCAGCTCGATTGGTGTCACCGACTTGCAAAGCAAGTGCCTCGACCAAAAAAACGCATTTCCGCATAGAAACAAGGGAAAAAGCGTGTTTTGGACCTCGCCTGTTGGTCCGGCATAGTTGCAGCCTGATTGGTGACAAAGACTACGAAAGATTATCCTTTATCATCAGAAACCAGGACCTAAAAACACAAAGTCGCATTTTCACATCGAAAAAGACTGTAATTTAAGGTTTAAGCCCTCATGTCTGAAGAAGCAAGTGCCTTCATCACAAAGACGCAAATACGCTTAAAAAAAAAGCTTAAAAGCGTGTTTTTGGGCCTTGCCTTTTAGTCCCGCATAGTTTCAGGTTGAATAGTGACAGAGCTTCCAAGCTTAAGCTTAAGGACACAGGACACTAGCCACCCACAAAGGGCTCTACAGAATGAATCGTCTGCCCTATGGTGTGTCGCGTGCTCCGGCAATCTTTCAGCGTATTATTGACTCCTTATTATCGGGTATTGAAGGCGTAATCGTCCTCCTCGACGATATTTTGATCTCCGGCCGAAACATGGCCGAGTAACAATCTCGCGTGAAAAGCGTCCTTGAAAAACTTAGCGACGCTGGCTTTCGCGTGAAGCCTGATAAGTGTCAGTTTGGTGTGGATGCTGTCCATTACCTGGGACACGTAATTTCGGGGCAAGGCCTTAGCCCCGTTCATGACCGTGTGGATGCCCTCCGTGAGGCTCCACCCCCACAAAATGTGCCACAATTGCAGTCCTTTTTGGGGAAATTGGCGTTTTATGAGCGCTTCCTTCCCAACAGAGCCGACACAGTCGCGCGCCCTTGTACAAGTTGCTGAAAAAGGACGTGGCAAAGGTGTGGGGCTCGGTCGAGCAAAATGCGTACGAAGCAGCTAAGCAATTGCTTTGCCAATTTCCTGTTTTGAGCCACTACGATTTGCAGCTGCCGTTGTGCCTTAGTGTCGATGCGAGTGCTTACGGCTTAGGCGCAGTACTAGCGCATGTCTATCCGGATAACACGGAACGCCCAGTAGCATTTGCGTCAAGGACACTAAGCCCAGCAGAGCATAATTATGCCCAAATTGACCAGGAGGCGCTGGCGGTAATTTTTGGCTTAAAAAAATTTCATCAGTACATCGGCGGTCGGTCTGTAAAAATTTTTACGGACCATCGCCCACTGGTGCATTTGTTAAAAAATCCAACGTCTCCTATGTCTGGTGCGCGAATGACGCGCTGGCTGCTGCTCCTTGGTGCTCATGATTTTCAAATAGAGTACAGGCCGGGAAAGAAGCATGCAAACGCGGACGCACTAAGTCGGCTGCCCCTCGCGGAGGCGCCGTGCGGACTCGCACCCGTGCCCCCGGAAATCTATTTGCTTTCAATTTCTGCTGACCGGGCAGGCGCGCTTTGTGCACGTGACGTGGCAAAGCACACCAAGCACGATGCTGTGCTTTGCCAGGTCCTGGACTGGACCCGAACAGGGTGGCCGGAAGCTTGCCCAGCCGAGAAGTTTCTTCCGTTTTTTCGGAGACGGGCCGACCTTTCTGAACTTAACGACACCCTAATTTGGGGAGACCGAGTGGTAATTCCCTCCGCCCTGCGTGAGTACGCGTTGCGCAAGTTGCGCAACCTCACCAAGGCGTCGTTAAGACGAAACGGTTGGCCCGTTCTTTGATGTGGTGGCCTGGCATCTACAAGGACATAGTAAAATGTGTTGGTTCATGTGCAGTTTGTCAGGCTGATTTGCCTATGGCACCGTTAGCCCCGTACAAACCCTGGCCCAAATCAGAGCCATGGGAACGGCTACATGTAGATTATGCTGAACCCACGAACAAGAACTACTTTTTTGTTCTGGTCGATCCTGCCACAAATTGGGTAGAAGCATGGCCCGTCTCGGGCCCTAGCACGAAAAGTGCTCTAGAGAAATTGGACGAAGCCTTCGCTCAGCATGGGTTACCGGAAGTCATCGTTTCGGACAATGCCCAAGCGTTCGCGTCTCCAATATTTTCTGAGCATTTGGCCAAGTTAGGGGTGCGGCATATTATGCCTGCCCCCTATTGTCCCTTCTCGAACGGTCCAGCTGAAAAGGCCGTTAAAACAGTTAAGTCGTTACTCCGGAAATTCCCGGGGGGGGGGGGACTTTGAAAGACCGTCTCTGTCGGGCTCTGCAATCACATCGATTCACCCCAGGAGCAAATGGTTTGAGCCCAGCTCAGCGCCTTAATGGTAGGCAGCCCAGAACCGTGGCGCACAACTAACGCCCGGAAAAGGGAGACATTTGCTTTCCGATTGGGACGACGGTCTGGGCGGCGCAGTATGTGTTAGGGAAACACAGTGGCTGGCTGCCCGTGGTGGTTCAGGAGAGAAAGGGCGCAGTAATTTATGTGGTTGAACTCTTACAGGGCGGATGCGTCACGAGGCGCCGCAGTCAGCTGCGCCGGCGAGTCAACATAGACACGCCGACGGACGACGAAGATACCCTGCTCCTAGACACACTCTCAGACCCGTATTGACTTTTTATCTCTTGCCAAAAAGTTTTTTGTGCAAACGTAATATGTACTATTTTCTCTTTAGCTTTGCACGTTTTTGTCCATTATAAAGGGTATTTAGTCCATTAAACCTAACTTTTTGTCAATTGCAATGTACTTTTTGATTTCTACATGAACTATTGACAATTTCATCTTAAAAACGATCAAAATTGTGCTTAGCTAAAGAGAAAATAGTACAATTTACGTTTGCTCAAAAAGCTCCATAAGCAAGAGACATAAAAGTCCATATGGGACTGAGAGTGCAGCCCAACGGCCAGCCCCCGCCGTTCATGGTGGGACATCCACGAAGCGGCGGACCCTTGGACGTCGGTGGCATGGACGTCCTCGACGCGGTGGCGGGAATCCCATTGCCAACGGCCGCGGGAACCCACGACCTTCCCGCTACTCCGCCGACGCAACCGCGGTTGCCAGTCTGGACGGGCCCCAGGCCATTGGAGAGTACTCCTCCACAAGCACGGCCTCCGTCACCACCGCCAGTGGTGGCGTCACAGCCTCCGCATCCGCCACCACCCCCGCCGTCACCGGTCGTGGCCGCCCCCGTGCCCAAAGACGGGCCGCGGGCTGCGCCAGACCGGGTGTCCGCCGCAACATCCCCGATGTGCCAGTGGCCACCTGCACCTGTGACTCCAGAACGGCGGGACGTGGCAACATCACCGATAGTCGTTCGGCAGCCCAGCCAGGACGCCGCCGGCCCATCGTCAAGGACGTCGTTCCAACCCCCGCCCCCGCGCCAGCTCGCCGAAGGCGACCCGGCGTCGACGTCGAGGGAGTGCACATTGACGACGTCCTCCCCGATATCGCAGCCCTCTGCACCCTGCCCGCTCCTGCCCGCCCTTCCCAGAGAAGAGGGGTGTCATGAAGCGGGACGTCGGAAGGAGCTAAGCCCAGAAGAAAGGCTCTACAAGAACTGGGACGGACGGCAGCGCCGCAAGCAGCATAACCAGTCTCTTTCCCCAAGCTGCCAGCGAGCCTCGCTTCCGAACACGTTGCCCGGTAGAGGCCTCCAGGGAGGGCCTCTCCGGGGCGCGGCCGTTGGGGGAAGGACCCAGCAGGATCGGCAGGCAGGGCCCCAAGGTGGGCCTGCCCGCCCCTTCTCCCGCGGAGGAAGGGGGGCTGAGTCTCACCCTCCAGGGCCCCGCGGAGGGCCTGGAGGGGCCAGCACATCGTCCACGCGCATACCCTCTGGGACAGGGCCTCGCTCTCCAGGGCCCCAAGGGCGACCTGGAGCGTCAGGCGGGGTTT
Organism: Stenchaetothrips biformis; assembly: GCA_030522485.1. Classification (NCBI taxonomy): domain Eukaryota; kingdom Metazoa; phylum Arthropoda; class Insecta; order Thysanoptera; family Thripidae; genus Stenchaetothrips; species Stenchaetothrips biformis. The sequence continues at coordinate 6,686,340 of CM060089.1, read as the reverse complement.
ACCAGCGCCCCAGGAGACAAACCCAACGCCCTAGTAAGTTAAGGGACTATGTCAACAAATTACAGGACGAGGATCTTAGATTCCTTTTACTACACAGACCAGGCGTTCCGGAATTTCCGGAGGTGGATGACTGCTAAATCCTTTAACTAACAAAATATGTTCTCAGTATTGCTGCTATTCCCAACGGTTTACGATTTATGTATTTCTCGTTACTTCGTAAGAATATGTTTAGTTTACTATGTTAATTATGTACGTCAATGATTGTACCCTGTACAGTTGTAATTGTTAAGTTAAATTGACTGATAACAGATCTTAATGAATACTTTATTTTTGAAATTGTAATTATTATGAAATATATATCCTTCACCTGTGTGGCTTCTAGGGGAAGCGGGGTGTTATGTACGGAGGAACTTTTCATAAATACGTTCACACAAATCTCCCATACTCCGGCCTAGCCCCCTCCCCTCAACCCTACTCACACAGCGCTGAAGCTTCATCTTTCTGTCTCAAGCTGTTGTCGAAGTCACTTCTCCCCCATTCTAAACCCTGAGATTTACCAAGTCCACGAGACACCGCAGGTTGCTTGTGAGAAGATTTATACTTGTAAGTCGGTGTCCCAAAGCAAACCGGAACAATGCGGAATTAAGAGGCCAGGCCCAAAAACACGCTTTTCAGTTCATTGTTATGGGACAATGCGACTTTGAGTTTCAGGCACTTGTTACTTGTGCCAAGAATTAACTTTGAAAGTCAGTGTCACCCGAGGGGGTTTTCACTCGCGTAATACTCCGTAGGTCCTGAGCGTAATAACGCGTAATAGTATTACTCCGTAAGCCAAAATCTTGAGTGAAAACCCCCTCGGTGTCACCAATCGAGACTAAACTATGCGGGATCAACAGGCCAGGCTCAAAAACACGCCTTTTCAGCTCATTTCTGACAGAAATTACGACTTTGTGTTTGAGGCACTTGTGTCTTGTGATTTGAAATGTCTTTTAAAGACTGTGTCACAAATCGAGCTTAAACTGTTCGATATTACAAAGCTTGGTCTTAAATTAGGCTTTTTGGCATAAATTAATGCGAAGTTAAACTTTTTGGTTACGGCTCGTCACATCTCGCGACTCGAGAATAATATTCCAAAATTATTGTTTTTAATCGAGCTTAAACTGACGATCACAACGAAAAGCCTAAAACACTAATTTCTGCTTTGCAATGCGAAAAAAAGATTTTGTGTTGAAGGCTGATGTGTCTTGGGATAAAGGATTATCTTTGGTAGCGTATGTCACCAATCGAGCTGACACTATGCGGGACCAACCGGCCAGGCCCAAAAACACGCTTTTTAGCTTATTTCTAAGCAAAAATGCGTTTTTGTGGTTGAGGCACTTGTTTCTTTTGACATGAATTATCTTTGCAAGTCGGTGTTAGCAATCGAGCTGAAACTGTGCGGGATCAATAGACGAGGCCTTAAACCTTGAATTTCTTCCTATTTCGCTGCGAAAATGCAACTTTGTGCTTAAGGCACTGGTCTCTTCTGACGTTGGCCGGTGTCACAAATTCAAGCTGAAACTATGCGCGATCAACAGGCCGAAAAAGACGCTTTTTACCTCATTTCTATGGCAAAATGCGACTTTGTGCAGAACGCACTGGTGTCGTGTGGTTTGAATTGTCTTTTACAGTCAGTGTCACTAATCGAGCTAGAACTGTGCGTTATCACAATGCTTGGTCATAAATTATACTTTTTAGCATTAATAAATTGAAAAATGCGATTTTGTGTTAAGGGGTATTGTGTCTTGTAATTATGGATGACCTTTGTAGTCTTTGTCACCAATCGAGCAATCGACCAACATGCTAGGCCATAAAACACGCTTTCCAGCTTATTTCTATGCGAAAATACGTCTTTGTGGTTGAGGCACTTGTTTCTTATGACCTAAATTATCTTTCTAAGTCGGTGTCACCAATCGAGCTGAAACTATGCGGGATCAAAAGGCGGGGCCTTAAACCCTAAATTTCTGCTTATTTTGATGCGAAAATGCGACTTTGTGTTGAAGGCACTGGTTTCTTGTGACAAGATTAATCTTTGTAAGTCGGTGTAAAAAAATGAGCTAAAACAATGCGGAATTCAAAGGAAAATGCGACTTTGATTATGAGGCACTTGTTACTTGTGCCAAGAATTAACTTTGAAAGTCAGTGTCACAAATCGAGACTAAACTATGCGGGATCAACAGGCCACGCCCAAAAACCCGCCTTTCAGCTCATTTCTGACAGAAATTACGACTTTGTGTTTGAGGCACTTGTGTCTCGTGATTTGAATTGTCTTTTAAAGACAGTGTCACAAATCGAGCTAAAACTGTGCGATATCACAATGCTTCGTCTTAAATTATGCTTTTTGGCATTAATCAATGCCAAAATGCGATTTTGTGTTGAAGGCTATTGTCTCTTGTGATTATGGATTACCTTTGTAGTCTTTGTCACCAATCGAGCATCAACTATGCACACTGTTAAAAATGTTATGAATTTTCATTACAAATATGCATTGTAAATTCATGAACGCCATTAAATTTCATAGCGGCCATTAAATTTTTGTAAATGTAATGAAATGTCAGAACACATTCCATGAAATGTCAAAATATCTCCTTGAAAAATCAAGTCTGCAATAAAACGTCAAGAGATTTGATGAAAAGTCAAAACGTGACACTACAAATTCAGTATGGTTCTGAAAATTTACAACCAAGATATAAACTTTCATGTTGGTCTTCGACATTTGGTAGGCAAGTTATGATGGCTCTTACATTGCCCGGGTGGAAGGAACTTCAGTATTGACTGAGTTTAAACCCAATCGTGATTTGGAATATTCCTATTCTCTTCCCCGAGTAATGTAGCGTGAAGATATGAGTAGTAAATCAAACGTCGCACCAAAAAAGTATTTTAAAATCAATAAACGCAAACTGTGGACAATCCACTGCTCACATGGTACGGCCCTGTCAGCCACCTGGGCTCAGAATCAAGTTTCAAGAACCTGCCGCTAGGTGGCGCTTTGTCAAGAACCAAACAGAAAGTTGCATTTTCTTCTAGAGATGGCCTAAAACGCGTATTTCGAAGCGTGGCCTAATGAGAGCGCATAGTTTCGGCTTTATTTGTATCAGGTACTTGCAAAGATAAATCTTGTCACACGAAACCAGTGCCTTGTAAACAAAGTCACATGTTCGTATTGAAATAAGCAGAAATTGATGGTTTTTGGCCTCGCCTATTGATCTCGCATAGTTTCAGCTCGATTGGTGTCACCGTCTTGCAAAGCAAGTGCCTCGACCAAAACAAAACCGCATTTTCGCATAGAAAAAAGCGAAAAAGCGTGTATTGGACCTTGCCTGTTGGTCCGGCATAGTTTAAGCCTGATTGGTGACGAAGACTACGAAAGATTATCCTTGATCACAAGAAACCAGTGCCTTAAACACAAAGTCGCATTTTCACATCGAAATACGGGAACAGGCTAGAATGTCCCCAGGAAAATAGTCCCCACGACAATTCGTCCCCACATTTTTTGTCCCATGGCAGTGTGTCCCAAATTTTAGTGTCCCCATACAAAGGTCCTGTCCAAGATGGCGTTTTATATGATTTTTTTTACAAGCGGACAGTGTGACCACAAGCCCTCAAATATTCAATCCGACGCCCGTCTGCCTTGAATGCTTCGTACTCTGTCGCTAGGTTCATGAGCCGCTGGTTGATCTGCTGGTACTTCCGACGCTGCGGCTGCCTCACCTTCTTCGCCAGTCCGAGCTCGGCGATCATCACAGCTGTATCTGCCTGCTCCTTCTTGAACTCCTGGATCAGGCTGTTCACCGCCGCGGGATGACTTTTGCCGACCATAGTCCAAAACAAACAAAAAATGGCATCTGCCTTTATCCTCCTGCCTGCAGTCATACCAATCTGCTTTTGTCCCCTGCAGTCATACCAACCTGGATTCTGAGGTGCCATGCTTCCAGCGTGTTGTTGGTCCGGGTCTAGTGTTTCTTAACCTTCTGTAGCGATTGTCAGTAGTTTTAAATTGATTAGAAACAGTAACTAGAAAAGAGTATTCTCGAGTCACGAGATATGACGAGTGGAAACAAAAAATCCTACTTCCGTATGATTTATGCCAAAAAGCATAATGTTAGACCAAGCATAGTTACAACGCAAAGTTTTAGCTCGATGCTTGACACTTTACTTTTAATGACACTTCAAACCACAAAACACAAGTGCTTCAAACAGAAAGTCGCATTTTCTTCTAGAGATGGCCTAAAACGCGTATTTCGGGGCGTGGCCTAATGATACCGCATAGTTTCGGCTTCATTTGTATCAGGTACTTGCAAAGATAAATCTTGTCACACGAAACCAGTGCCTCGTTAACAAAGTCGCATTTTTGCATTAAAATAAGCAGAAATTGATGGTTTTTGGCCTTGCCTATTGATCTCGCATAGTTTCAGCTCGATTGGTGTCACCGACTTGCAAAGCAAGTGACTCGACCTAAAAAAAAAAACGCATTTTCGCATAGAAAAACGCGAAAAAGCGTGTATTGGACCTTGCCTGTTGGTCCTGCACAGTTTAAGCCTGATTGGTGACAAAGACTACGAAAGATTATCCTTTATCAAAGGAAACCAGTGCCTTCAACACAAAGTCGCATTTTCACATCGAAATACACAGTAATTTAAGGTTTAAGGCCTTATGTCAAAAGAAGCAAGTGCCTTCATCACAAAGACGCAAATACGCTTAAAAAAAAGCTTAAAAGCGTGTTTTTAGGCCTTGCCTTTTAGTCCCGCACAGTTTCAGGTTGAATAGTGACGGAGACTACAAATGATCATCATCTATCACAATACTCAATAGGCTCCAAAACAAAATCGCAATTTCGCATTGCAAAAAGCAGAAGTTAGTGTTTCTTGACCTTTTGTAGCGATTGTAAGTAGTTTTAGCTTGATTGGAAACAGTAACTAGAAAAGAGTATTCTCGAGTCACGAGATATGACGGGCCGAAACACAAAATCCTATTTCCGCATGATTTATGCCAAAAAGCATAATGTAAGACCAAGCATAGTTACATCGCACAGTTTTAGCTCGATTGTTGACACTTTACTTTTAAAGACACTTTAAACCACAAAACACAAGTGCTTCAAACAGAAAGTTGCATTTTCTTCTAGAGATGGCCTTAAACGCGTATTTCGGGGCGTGGCCTAATGATACCGCATAGTTTCGGCTTTATTTGTATCAGGTACTTGCAAAGATAAATCTTGTCACGCGAAACCAGTGCCTTGTAAACAAAGTCGCATTTTCGCATTAAAATAAGCAGAAATTGATGGTTTTTGGCCTCGCCTATTGATCTCGCATAGTTTCAGCTCGATTGGTGTCACCGACTTGCAAAGCAAGTGCCTCGACCAAAAAAACGCATTTCCGCATAGAAACAAGGGAAAAAGCGTGTTTTGGACCTCGCCTGTTGGTCCGGCATAGTTGCAGCCTGATTGGTGACAAAGACTACGAAAGATTATCCTTTATCATTAGAAACCAGGACCTAAAAACACAAAGTCGCATTTTCACATCGAAAAAGACTGTAATTTAAGGTTTAAGCCCACTGTCCCAAAAGTAAACTCGAATCGACGAAGATTTCTTAGTAGATGCTACGAATACTAAATTTTAGTCGATATGACGAAGAATTGGTCGGTAGAGTCGAATTTCTCATACTATGACGTCACATTCGCCTTGCGACTACGGAAGCCCTCTAGCGAGCGACTCCGCCGACTCCACACAGCCTGGTCCTGACATCTGAACCGAGCCTGCCCTGCCTAACCCTGGCCTAACCTCTAAAGATGGACAGCGTGGAGGCGGTGGAGAATATTTTGTCAGCATGGCAGCTGGACCAGCTGATTCCTGTTTTCCGTGGTAAGCGTAATCCTAGTTGTGTTTTTCTTGAAAATCTATCACCGAATCGAGAAAGCGGCCTGTCTCAAGGTCCACAAAGGTGAACACTCTCGTGCGATACAGTGAATGCGGCTTTTCCTTGCGAGCTATAGCTGGGTCATTTGTCATTGCCGTCAAGTTAAACCATTTTCTTTCTCTTGGTGGATGGGCTAAATTTAAATTTCGCGCTATAACCCTGGTCAGCACTCTCAACCGTCTGTGCGTGATTTACCCAAGTCGCGTTGCATATTTTAACTGTTTGTGGGTATTCGACCACACCGGCTACACCTTTACGGGTTGATAAAAGTTTTGATACTGTTCATTTGTTTTCTGGGGCTCTCACGAAAGGTTACTCTGCTTTTGTAGGATTAGACACTTTTGGTGCCGTGCAGTTGGCCAAATTGGTTGTTTTGGGTCGTGGTCTCAGAAGAGGTTAGGTTCTCTGGTACACGTTAAGTTGGTTTACGAGTAGAATTTTTTCAGCAGAGAGCAAACCTCTTTCCCTAGTTATTTTGAAATGTTTGCTCCGTGCCAGGGTCGAATGCTGTTTAGAATGATGTCATATCACTGGGCGAAGTAAGCATCGTGATGTATATTAGACAGATGTGATAGTTCAATCGAACGACGCGCAAGTGTCACAGCCAAACTCCCAGATATCAAAAGAAATATGTTCTAACCGATGTCTTTTTGACGTTGATGTGTTCTCTGATTAATGAAATATTTATTTAGCTTGCATACTATTGTGCTTTACATTCAAGTTTTTAAACTGTTCATCCTAAATTCTTACTTGACTGCCTGGGAATGCAGGTTATATGCAACCCTGCTGTGTTTTTCTCCAAGTTTTCTCTCAAAGTGTGTCTGGAAAGGCTGCTCACTCATTATTTCTTATTTAGAGTTCAGTTGTGGCCTTTGCTTGTGTTAATGAGGTAACTATTAATTTTGTTATTTTTCTTACAGAACAAGAAATATCGTTGCATATGTTAGAAACCATAAATGGAGAACTTCTCCAAGAATTAATACCGGTGATTGGACAGCGAATGAAATTCTTGACAAAAAGAAAAGAGGTAAGTTTTTCTCCCCTATAAACATTTTAGCTATCTCAGAGTTAAGTGACATTGGTTTAATGTGTTTTTTTTTTATTTTGTGACATTTCAGTACTTCCAAAATAAGAGGCAGGATGCTGGCGAGTTGTCTTTGTCCTTGGTGAGTTCAAATTTTTGTTTTTTATGTGCCATCTTAGACTAAAGTTGCGTCAATTAAATCCTTTTATTTTTTTATAAACTTAGGAATCGCAGTCTTCTGTTGGCTCTACAGTGCAGGCCCTGCATCCCGTGTCAACAACAACAATAGCAACCACCACTACTAAGTCTGTTTCCATCTCAAGACTGTCACATTCTAGTTTGCCTTTAACATCCAGTCAAGCCTCTTCCTCTGTTTCAAAGTCCAATGGGCCATGTTTTAGTTTGCCTTCAACGTCCACTCAAGCATCTACCTCTGCATCGAAGTCCATTGGGTCATGTTCTCAATCAGTAAGTTTCTTTTCCATTAAATGTACAGTATTACTGTGGCCATACTGTGTTGAATTATAAAGTCATTTCCTCCCCTTAGACTCCAACTTCTTCTTTTGTGAAACGAGTTGCTGCTCAATTTTGCTTAAATAAATTTATAGCAGATATTGTAAGTTTTATTAATTTTTGTTATCTTTGTGCATTATGTAACATTGGTGTGTTTGTTCTTATATCTCACTGTTGTTTTTTTTATTGTTGCAGGATATTGAAGCAGTTTGTGTGGAACACATAACAGCTGATGTCGCTATTAAGTTTTTCAAAGAAAATTCTTTCTTAACTGGCACTCATCGGACAGCAATAGTAGATGCCCTCATGACTCATCTATATACTCACGCAAGAAAATTTGGCTGTACACATAGGTAAGCAATCTCAGGAACAGGCTTGGGGAACAGATGACTGCTATCTTTATTCCTGGATAAAGGGGAGGACTGATAATAAAATCTTCTTTCTTTGAAATGGGTTTCAAATGGCACTGTTTTTGGTAAAACTAAAGTTTTCTTCAGTAAAGGATCACATTCAGAGCTTTGAGGTTAAAAGATTGTAAATCTAGTGTAAAGGGCACTGAAATCCACTTTTTGGCTCCATTTTAAAACAGTTTCATGTACCCAATGATTGAATGTAAAGGGTTGCTCCTGATTTTTCACTTCCTCGACTTATGGGGTAAATTTGTTAGCATGTTCAACTCACTGGTCCCACTTTGAGCTAATACTATTCGAATTATGTTTTGTCTCAGCATGTTGAGTCATTTAGTGAAGCTAATTACATACTTGTTTTGTTCCAGTATAAAAAATGACCATTTAAGTATACTTGCAGACAGAATTGTGAATTATTTTGCTGGTGAGAAAAAGGTATGTCTCCTGTGTTTAATTTTCCTGATCTTCTTGTAGCCTTGTTGTTGAACGCCTTCAATTAAAATTTTTTAACCTTTCAGTCTACATACTACATTCCACCCACAAAAAGATCAACAGCTACTGCAAAACTACCTCATAAACTGAGAAATATTAGGCGAAGGCAAGACCAAGGACCATCATCAAACCAACGTATCTCAGATGAGAGTTTAGACATAGATGATCCTGCAGAGCTTATTCGGTCTGCTCCCAGAGGTAAGTAATATATTGTTTCGCAGTTTTTGAGGAATGAATTTTGAAATATGTAAAATACTTAGAACTTGTTTGTATTCCACCCCTGTTATTCAGATCCCAGTGTTGATGTTGAATCCGCTATTAATTTCTTGGCTTTTACAAGATCTCCCTGGCCTGAAGTAGAGAAACAGTGGGCAGTGACGCATCAGCATAGATTACAACAACTGCAGACAGAACCATACCTAAGTCAATATTTTGAATCCTGGCCCGTTCTCCAAACTCCTACAGGATGCACACTGGTAATTTTGTGAAATATTTCTAGTTGTGCTGTGAGATTTCTTAAAACATGGTTATTTAAAATAATCCTTTTTTTTTAGCTTGAAGCTGATTTCAATTCGATCTGGCCTGGTAGAGAACTAGTGATCTTCAGCAAATGGCCTCAATTTGAGGATAAGATCCTCAAGCTTGCAGTGACTGACGTGAAAGATAAAGCAAGCAAGGCCATTTTTAATCTACTGAAGCCAAATATTTCTTCAGGTAATTTATTTTGTCAAATTTGGTCAAAATGAATAGGTTACATGGTTGATTCCAGTTCTTAGGAAAATGTAGATCAGAAGAGAATAGTGGTAGTTCTGAGCGTGTTTGTTTTTCGCCTTTTGCTTCTGAAAGTTAACTTTGTTCACGCATGCTCCCAATTCAATTGTTTGCGGCTGGCATATTCTGAATTATTTCAATGGCACTATTTTTGAATATTAATTGGCATACTACAAGCAGGTTGTAGGCACACTGTTAGCTTTTTAGTTTATTTGCGTTTATTGTGATCATAACTTCTCTTTGTAAACTGAATGCTTTTATCTCATTTGCACTTCTTTAAATTGTGAAACTTATAAAACTTTTTATTTGTCTTTATTCAGATTCCCGTGCTGCCATTGCACTCAGCCTTCTTCCTGCATTGTGCATCCCAACTCAGAAATTGAAGCTGCCAAATAAAAAGCTGTGGTGTCCCTCAATCGCAGAGTCTCGGTCATCAATTATTCTCCATGCACAGGTATGTTCAAGTCTGTTACTCGGATCGGGGCATCTATCTTCAAAATAGGTGTGGATCTTATAAAAAGATTCTACTTTTGCACAAAAGCATTTAATGATATGACAAAATTTTAAATGTATTGAGACAAGCGCCCCCTTTTCTCATTGAGTTCATCTAAAAGTAAACAAGCGAATGGTCTTTTTATAAATGTAAAGACCAGAGTTTAAAATTATTTTTTGCCCATTGCCCTTGCCCATAGAGCATCACCCTTTTAGTAAAATTTATCAGGCCCATTCCATGTAGGTTTGCAGTGAATACGTTAACGCTTCATTGGTTACACCTGATCACCTTCAATACATTCTTGTAATGCGCTTTTATTTTTATTTTTCAGAATGCTAGTAAAGTTCGTTCTAAACTGAAGGAGCACACAGATCAAGTTTACCTGCAAGGCCAACGGGTGCAGCCACTTATCATCGTTGTTGGCCCATCCTTGGACAAAATTACGAAAAGCTATGTCTGTGTGGACAAGGTTTTGTGGGCTACTGGTTGTGTCATGAAATCGATAGATATCTGTTTCAAAGCTGTGTTTGCAACTGAAACCCAGTATCCAGCACAATCACAGCATTTGTGGGAAGCCATTCAGAAAAGTATTTACAATATTCGAACCAAGCATGACAAATTTGATACTCCACTTGACAACATTGTTTAATCTCGCTTTGTCTTTTGGCAAAGTTGCTAATGTCAGTTGACAACTTCCATTGTTTGTTTGATTGATTGATTGCTTCCTTTGGTCTACAGTTTGGAGAATCTAATTAATGTAACTATTTCATTACATTTACTCAAGTTTCATTGCTTTATGTTCATTGCAATGTTTTGAACTTCTCCAATGGTTTTTTATGGTTTTGGTTGTGGTTTAGCTGATTTTTTGGTGTTTGTTACTTTGAATTTGTTCTTCCTTAAAATGGATTTCATTTGTTTTATGTGCGGTGCTCTGCATCCAAATATCCCACAATTGATGGGTCACTACAGAGCTTATCACCGGTTAGGAAATTTATTTCAATTATATTACTGTCGTCAGCCTGGATGTGGCAGGTTTTATGACACATTAGAGTCTTTAGGCAATCATCTGCTAACCCATGTTGATGACTTGGACCTAAATGGTTTTCAGCATAATGACAATTACATTGATAATAATGACAATTTTGTAATTTTTGATAATGAAATGGATGAAATAGTTCCAGAAGTAAACCATGCTGAGCCTATTCAGGATATTAACAATGTGCCACATGAAGCATTGAATGTTGAAAATGTTCCAATGTCACTAGAGAATTTTGTCATGGCAGTGAGCTCGTCTGCTTTGATTCTTGTTGCTAAATTGTATTCAGACCCTGTATTGCCCAGGTGCCATGTTCAAACAATTATTGATTATTTTAATAGTTTTCTAACTGGCTCCTACATTTCTCATCTTAAAGAAAAAGTTTATAGTCTGTTACCTAATGAAATTAGACCAGAGGTAGAGGATTATTTCAAAATAGTTCAAAATCCATTTACTGGTTTAGAGACAGAGCATCAGCGTTTCGAAGCTTTTTATGAAGAAAAGAAACTTGTTAAGATTAAGCCGTTTGACATTGGAGTTGAAGACAGGACAGTGAATCATGAAGGTCATGCTGAACTTGAACCTCATGCTACAGAAGGCCATTCCTTGCCTATGCGGGAGGTTTTGAAAAACTTTTTAGAAATTCCTGGTGTATTAAACACCATTATCACTAATATGAGGGAGGTAGAAAGTAATACTGATTGTTATTGTGATTATTTACAAGGTGAAAGTTGGCAACATTCTAAAATGCATTATAATGGTAAACAAGTCTTTCCAATATTTTTGCATGGTGATGGATATGAACCCGACAATTTGAACGGTTCTCATTCAGGTGATCATAGCGTTGATGGTTTGTACTATAGTCTGCCATGTATTCCCAAGGAATATCAAGCTTCGCTTGAAAGTATGTTTATTTCGTCTTTGTGCTTGTCAAAATACAAAAAAGAGGGGAATGCTGTAATTTTTGATTCTGTTCTTGATGAGCTCCATTTTTTGAGCGAGACAGGTATAAGTATTAGTACAACAAGTGGACAGCAGCAAGTTTATTTTATTTTAGGACTAATAATAGGTGACAACAAAGGTTTAAATGAAATGCTTGGCTTTCAACCTGGATTTAATGCTAATTCTTTTTGCAGAATATGCAAAATGGATAAGAATACAACTCAGTTTCAAACGCTTGAAGACGTTAATCTTCTGCGTACAGTTGAGAATTATAATATTGATGTTGCTTTGGAAAATCCATATGAAACAGGTGTTCGAGAAAATTGTGTTTTCAACGGTGTAGCTGATTACCACTGTATTTTGAATGCCTCAGTAGATTTGTCTCATGACATTTTAGAGGGTGTTTGTATCTATGGAGTCTCTCATATATTGTACTACCTTATTTATGTAAGACAATACTTTTCGGCAGAAGACTTGAGAATTATTGTAGACACTTTTGATTATGGAGTTTTGGAGAGGAACAATAAACCTCCTCCTTCCAAACTATCTGATGAACGTATTCAGTCACGCTCTCTTAATTTTTCTGCTTCTGAGATGCTTTGTTTTGTTAGGCATCTTGGTTTAATGATAGGACACTTGGTTCCAGCGAATGATGATGTTTGGTTGTATTTTTTGAAGTTACAAGAGATAGTTGACTTTGTGATGGCTCCTGCATTTTATCCAGGCTGGGAACATTACTTTCAAGTGATAGTTCAGGAGCACCATGAAATGTATTTGGCTCTCTTTAATGATACTTTAAAACCAAAACACCACCTACTGCTTCACTATGGGCCCCGTCTCATCAGGATGCATGGCCCTCCTGTGCACATTTGGGCTTTGGACTTAGAAAGGAAGCACAGAGAGAGTAAGGAATACGCTCGAGTGTGTTTAAATAGAATTAATTTGACTTATACTTTAATGTTAAAGCATTCTTTGCAACTGTGCTTCTTATTTGTCAGTGGTGTTGCTTTCCGTAATGTTGTTAACTTAGCTGCCAGTGAGAACATGTATTTTCGTGATATTAATAGGTATTGCGACATTAGACATTTTATTGATCGTCCTGGCGGTACTTGGTGCACTGTATCAACCAAATCTGCTTCTAGTCATGGTAATAAATACCATAGTAAATGTGTCCTTTTGTATGGCACCGATGATAATCTCCCTTTGTTTGGGTTAGTTAAGATGTTTTTGTTATTTGATTCAGAAATTTATTTTGTTATGGATAAAATGACAACAATCCAAAAGAACTCTCATGTGAACTCCTTTCAAGTTATTGAATCAAATGAATTGGTGGTTGTGAACGAAGGTGCGCTTTTATGCTACAAACCATTACATTTAAGACTTTTTGATGGAAATTATTATGTCACTCCTCGTCATGTTGTTTAACTAAGGGAACTTAATAAAAAAATGTCCATGTACCAACTTTTTATTCTTTTTTTTAACAATGGTGTTTCTATCCCCTGTAATAATCTGACAAAGTTGGACCTGTCAGCCGCTTTCAGCCTACTACTCGCCTAATCTGGGACCGATACTCGCCTAATCTGGGACCGATTAGGCGGGGGAACCTTCCCTGACACTTCCCCTTCCACCTGCTCGGGCACAATCAGTATGAAAAACAAATTCCCATGCGTGCGCAGCTAGAACTCAACGCAGCTAAACATACACTGAATGTCACGTGACTCAGTTGAGCCAATGAGGGACAATACTGTCCTTCGTCATCTCAATACTACGGTACCCTCATCGAATCAACTAAAACTAAGAAAACGTCATCAATGGCCCGACATTTCTGACGTTGTTGCCTGTGACGTCATTAGAAGCGACGAAGACCACACGACAAAATCTTATTGTCGAGAAATCGACGAAACTTTCTTCATTGTGACCAAGGTTTCGTGGAAACAACAGTCGCAGCGGTTACGATTGTGACCATGTGGATTCGACTAAATTTTCTTCACCCCCTCAAATGACGAAATTTTTTAGTCGATTCAACCAACGTTTCGTCGATTCGAATTTACTTTTGGGACAGTGCCCTCATGTCTGAAGAAGCAAGTGCCTTCATCACAAAGACGCAAATACGCTTAAAAAAAAAGCTTAAAAGCGTGTTTTTGGGCCTTGCCTTTTAGTCCCGCATAGTTTCAGGTTGAATAGTGACAGAGCTTCCAAGCTTAAGCTTAAGGACACAGGACACTAGCCACCCACAAAGGGCTCTACAGAATGAATCGTCTGCCCTATGGTGTGTCGCGTGCTCCGGCAATCTTTCAGCGTATTATTGACTCCTTATTATCGGGTATTGAAGGCGTAATCGTCCTCCTCGACGATATTTTGATCTCCGGCCGAAACATGGCCGAGTAACAATCTCGCGTGAAAAGCGTCCTTGAAAAACTTAGCGACGCTGGCTTTCGCGTGAAGCCTGATAAGTGTCAGTTTGGTGTGGATGCTGTCCATTACCTGGGACACGTAATTTCGGGGCAAGGCCTTAGCCCCGTTCATGACCGTGTGGATGCCCTCCGTGAGGCTCTACCCCCACAAAATGTGCCACAATTGCAGTCCTTTTTGGGGAAATTGGCGTTTTATGAGCGCTTCCTTCCCAACAGAGCCGACACAGTCGCGCGCGCGCCCTTGTACAAGTTGCTGAAAAAGGACGTGGCATAGGTGTGGGGCTCGGTCGAGCAAAATGCGTACGAAGCGGCTAAGCAATTGCTTTGCCAATTTCCTGTTTTGAGCCACTACGATTTGCAGCTGCCGTTGTGCCTTAGTGTCGATGCGAGTGCTTACGGCTTAGGCGTAGTACTAGCGCATGTCTATCCGGATAACACGGAACGCCCAGTAGCATTTGCGTCAAGGACACTAAGCCCAGCAGAGCATAATTATGCCCAAATTGACCAGGAGGCGCTGGCGGTAATTTTTGGCTTAAAAAAATTTCATCAGTACATCGGCGGTCGGTCTGTAAAAATTTTTACGGACCATCGCCCACTGGTGCATTTGTTAAAAAATCCAACGTCTCCTATGTCTGGTGCGCGAATGACGCGCTGGCTGCTGCTCCTTGGTGCTCATGATTTTCAAATAGAGTACAGGCCGGGAAAGAAGCATGCAAACGCGGACGCACTAAGTCGGCTGCCCCTCGCGGAGGCGCCGTGCGGACTCGCACCCGTGCCCCCGGAAATCTATTTGCTTTCAATTTCTGCTGACCGGGCAGGCGCGCTTTGTGCACGTGACGTGGCAAAGCACACCAAGCACGATGCTGTGCTTTGCCAGGTCCTGGACTGGACCCGAACAGGGTGGCCGGAAGCTTGCCCAGCCGAGAAGTTTCTTCCGTTTTTTCGGAGACGGGCCGACCTTTCTGAACTTAACGACACCCTAATTTGGGGAGACCGAGTGGTAATTCCCTCCGCCCTGCGTGAGTACGCGTTGCGCAAGTTGCGCAACCTCACCAAGGCGTCGTTAAGACGAAACGGTTGGCCCGTTCTTTGATGTGGTGGCCTGGCATCTACAAGGACATAGTAAAATGTGTTGGTTCATGTGCAGTTTGTCAGGCTGATTTGCCTATGGCACCGTTAGCCCCGTACAAACCCTGGCCCAAATCAGAGCCATGGGAACGGCTACATGTAGATTATGCTGAACCCACGAACAAGAACTACTTTTTTGTTCTGGTCGATCCTGCCACAAATTGGGTAGAAGCATGGCCCGTCTCGGGCCCTAGCACGAAAAGTGCTCTAGAGAAATTGGACGAAGCCTTCGCTCAGCATGGGTTACCGGAAGTCATCGCACTATGGGCCAGAATACCCAAATCCCTGGCCAAAAGTCCGAAATCTCGAAATGGTCCTGCAGATAGGCTGTGTGGCTTGAACGACTCTTAAATGTCCAAAGGACACATACCAGGCCATAATTCGATGCCAGGCAACGCCTAGCTCCGTCTATGAGCACGCAAAGTAGGTACTTTTCATGTTCAAACCAATAGGAAAATGAACCTTTCCGAAATATCTCAATCTTTAATCGACAAAATGACTTTTCGATTGCGAAGTTGGTGGGAACCGAGTGTAGACGACCCCCCTAAAGTAGTTTACACCCAGTCCGCCCCTTCCGACCCGCTATCGGCAAGAAAAATGATGTCAAAGTCATGCAACTATTAGCAATTCAGCTAACTTTGAAGTGGTTTATATAACGGGATCCGTCCGGATCCGTCCTCTACCCCGGCTTAAACGATGGTATTGTGACCCTACTTGAATGCGCCAAGAGATCATCTGCGTCTTTCTGCGACTTTGGGAGTTGTAGGCACCTAAACTTGGCCAAAATGCAAAGGGCGCGAGTCCTATCTGATCGGAACCATGAAATTGGCGCGAAAAATGTTTAAACACGCAAAAAATTGTCAATTATTGACCTAGACACACTAATCGCGTTGATTCCCAATGTCGACTATCGATATCGAATTTAATATCGAATATAATATCGAATTTTATATCGATTTAAATATCGTAAATCGTAAAATTACAGGCCTTAAGCACCGATTTACAATTTATTCAAGATAGAGAAAAACCAGGCTGACGTAAATTTACAACCTATTTCGTAAATCATAATTTGCAGCAAAGTGTATTGAAAGTTTTAAAAAAAGATTTTTTACCGTAAATTTGTAACCACTTTTTCGCGGTTTTCTTCCAATATGCTGTTGTTACTCTTAAACTTAGCGTAATAAGCGGCATCTCTCGTACATTGTAGACACTCAAACGTTATTCCAGCCTTGTTTTACTTAAATCAGACAGTAGAGGGTTCGAAAATCATGGCAAAAAAGTTACTCGAGACGTAATATTACCTCATCAAAAACCGATTCAAAACACAAAATATTCTTTAGATCCCCAAATTACTAATTTGTCAGACAAAGGTCCACCATGATCTTACAGAAGTAGTCTAAAAAGTCGTATATTTTAGCCTTTCTGAGTTGTGGTACACATTCGAGCACCTCACGAATCGATTTAGAACACGAAAATACCAGGGGAAACCGAGTTTTATTTAAAACGGACAAAAGTAGTCCAAAAAGTCTTATATTTCAACCATTCTGAGTTGTGGTACACATTCGGGCACCTCACCAATCGATTCAGAACACAAAAATACCCCGGGAAACAGAGTTTCATTGAAATCGGACGTAAAAATAGTTTTGGCCAGGGATTTAGGTATTCTGGCCCATAGTGCATCGTTTCGGACAATGCCCAAGCGTTCGCGTCTCCAATATTTTCTGAGCATTTGGCCAAGTTAGGGGTGCGGCATATTATGCCTGCCCCCTATTGTCCCTTCTCGAACGGTCCAGCTGAAAAGGCCGTTAAAACAGTTAAGTCGTTACTCCGGAAATTCCCGGGGGGGGGGGGGGGACTTTGAAAGACCGTCTCTGTCGGGCTCTGCAATCACATCGATTCACCCCGGGAGCAAATGGTTTGAGCCCAGCTCAGCGCCTTAATGGTAGGCAGCCCAGAACCGTGGCGCACAACTAACGCCCGGAAAAGGGAGACATTTGCTTTCCGATTGGGACGACGGTCTGGGCGGCGCAGTATGTGTTAGGGAAACACAGTGGCTGGCTGCCCGTGGTGGTTCAGGAGAGAAAGGGCGCAGTAATTTATGTGGTTGAACTCTTACAGGGCGGATGCGTCACGAGGCGCCGCAGTCAGCTGCGCCGGCGAGTCAACATAGACACGCCGACGGACGACGAAGATACCCTGCTCCTAGACACACTCTCAGACCCGTATTGACTTTTTATCTCTTGCCAAAAAGTTTTTTGTGCAAACGTAATATGTACTATTTTCTCTTTAGCTTTGCACGTTTTTGTCCATTATAAAGGGTATTTAGTCCATTAAACCTAACTTTTTGTCAATTGCAATGTACTTTTTGATTTCTACATGAACTATTGACAATTTCATCTTAAAAACGATCAAAATTGTGCTTAGCTAAAGAGAAAATAGTACAATTTACGTTTGCTCAAAAAGCTCCATAAGCAAGAGACATAAAAGTCCATATGGGACTGAGAGTGCAGCCCAACGGCCAGCCCCCGCCGTTCATGGTGGGACATCCACGAAGCGGCGGACCCTTGGACGTCGGTGGCATGGACGTCCTCGACGCGGTGGCGGGAATCCCATTGCCAACGGCCGCGGGAACCCACGACCTTCCCGCTACTCCGCCGACGCAACCGCGGTTGCCAGTCTGGACGGGCCCCAGGCCATTGGAGAGTACTCCTCCACAAGCACGGCCTCCGTCACCACCGCCAGTGGTGGCGTCACAGCCTCCGCATCCGCCACCACCCCCGCCGTCACCGGTCGTGGCCGCCCCCGTGCCCAAAGACGGGCCGCGGGCTGCGCCAGACCGGGTGTCCGCCGCAACATCCCCGATGTGCCAGTGGCCACCTGCACCTGTGACTCCAGAACGGCGGGACGTGGCAACATCACCGATAGTCGTTCGGCAGCCCAGCCAGGACGCCGCCGGCCCATCGTCAAGGACGTCGTTCCAACCCCCGCCCCCGCGCCAGCTCGCCGAAGGCGACCCGGCGTCGACGTCGAGGGAGTGCACATTGACGACGTCCTCCCCGATATCGCAGCCCTCTGCACCCTGCCCGCTCCTGCCCGCCCTTCCCAGAGAAGAGGGGTGTCATGAAGCGGGACGTCGGAAGGAGCTAAGCCCAGAAGAAAGGCTCTACAAGAACTGGGACGGACGGCAGCGCCGCAAGCAGCATAACCAGTCTCTTTCCCCAAGCTGCCAGCGAGCCTCGCTTCCGAACACGTTGCCCGGTAGAGGCCTCCAGGGAGGGCCTCTCCGGGGCGCGGCCGTTGGGGGAAGGACCCAGCAGGATCGGCAGGCAGGGCCCCAAGGTGGGCCTGCCCGCCCCTTCTCCCGCGGAGGAAGGGGGGCTGAGTCTCACCCTCCAGGGCCCCGCGGAGGGCCTGGAGGGGCCAGCACATCGTCCACGCGCATACCCTCTGGGACAGGGCCTCGCTCTCCAGGGCCCCAAGGGCGACCTGGAGCGTCAGGCGGGGTTTACCAGCGCCCCAGGAGACAAACCCAACGCCCTAGTAAGTTAAGGGACTATGTCAACAAATTACAGGACGAGGATCTTAGATTCCTTTTACTACACAGACCAGGCGTTCCGGAATTTCCGGAGGTGGATGACTGCTAAATCCTTTAACTAACAAAATATGTTCTCAGTATTGCTGCTATTCCCAACGGTTTACGATTTATGTATTTCTCGTTACTTCGTAAGAATATGTTTAGTTTACTATGTTAATTATGTACGTCAATGATTGTACCCTGTACAGTTGTAATTGTTAAGTTAAATTGACTGATAACAGATCTTAATGAATACTTTATTTTTGAAATTGTAATTATTATGAAATATATATCCTTCACCTGTGTGGCTTCTAGGGGAAGCGGGGTGTTATGTACGGAGGAACTTTTCATAAATACGTTCACACAAATCTCCCATACTCCGGCCTAGCCCCCTCCCCTCAACCCTACTCACACAGCGCTGAAGCTTCATCTTTCTGTCTCAAGCTGTTGTCGAAGTCACTTCTCCCCCATTCTAAACCCTGAGATTTACCAAGTCCACGAGACACCGCAGGTTGCTTGTGAGAAGATTTATACTTGTAAGTCGGTGTCCCAAAGCAAACCGGAACAATGCGGAATTAAGAGGCCAGGCCCAAAAACACGCTTTTCAGTTCATTGTTATGGGACAATGCGACTTTGAGTTTCAGGCACTTGTTACTTGTGCCAAGAATTAACTTTGAAAGTCAGTGTCACCCGAGGGGGTTTTCACTCGCGTAATACTCCGTAGGTCCTGAGCGTAATAACGCGTAATAGTATTACTCCGTAAGCCAAAATCTTGAGTGAAAACCCCCTCGGTGTCACCAATCGAGACTAAACTATGCGGGATCAACAGGCCAGGCTCAAAAACACGCCTTTTCAGCTCATTTCTGACAGAAATTACGACTTTGTGTTTGAGGCACTTGTGTCTTGTGATTTGAAATGTCTTTTAAAGACTGTGTCACAAATCGAGCTTAAACTGTTCGATATTACAAAGCTTGGTCTTAAATTAGGCTTTTTGGCATAAATTAATGCGAAGTTAAACTTTTTGGTTACGGCTCGTCACATCTCGCGACTCGAGAATAATATTCCAAAATTATTGTTTTTAATCGAGCTTAAACTGACGATCACAACGAAAAGCCTAAAACACTAATTTCTGCTTTGCAATGCGAAAAAAAGATTTTGTGTTGAAGGCTGATGTGTCTTGGGATAAAGGATTATCTTTGGTAGCGTATGTCACCAATCGAGCTGACACTATGCGGGACCAACCGGCCAGGCCCAAAAACACGCTTTTTAGCTTATTTCTAAGCAAAAATGCGTTTTTGTGGTTGAGGCACTTGTTTCTTTTGACATGAATTATCTTTGCAAGTCGGTGTTAGCAATCGAGCTGAAACTGTGCGGGATCAATAGACGAGGCCTTAAACCTTGAATTTCTTCCTATTTCGCTGCGAAAATGCAACTTTGTGCTTAAGGCACTGGTCTCTTCTGACGTTGGCCGGTGTCACAAATTCAAGCTGAAACTATGCGCGATCAACAGGCCGAAAAAGACGCTTTTTACCTCATTTCTATGGCAAAATGCGACTTTGTGCAGAACGCACTGGTGTCGTGTGGTTTGAATTGTCTTTTACAGTCAGTGTCACTAATCGAGCTAGAACTGTGCGTTATCACAATGCTTGGTCATAAATTATACTTTTTAGCATTAATAAATTGAAAAATGCGATTTTGTGTTAAGGGGTATTGTGTCTTGTAATTATGGATGACCTTTGTAGTCTTTGTCACCAATCGAGCAATCGACCAACATGCTAGGCCATAAAACACGCTTTCCAGCTTATTTCTATGCGAAAATACGTCTTTGTGGTTGAGGCACTTGTTTCTTATGACCTAAATTATCTTTCTAAGTCGGTGTCACCAATCGAGCTGAAACTATGCGGGATCAAAAGGCGGGGCCTTAAACCCTAAATTTCTGCTTATTTTGATGCGAAAATGCGACTTTGTGTTGAAGGCACTGGTTTCTTGTGACAAGATTAATCTTTGTAAGTCGGTGTAAAAAAATGAGCTAAAACAATGCGGAATTCAAAGGAAAATGCGACTTTGATTATGAGGCACTTGTTACTTGTGCCAAGAATTAACTTTGAAAGTCAGTGTCACAAATCGAGACTAAACTATGCGGGATCAACAGGCCACGCCCAAAAACCCGCCTTTCAGCTCATTTCTGACAGAAATTACGACTTTGTGTTTGAGGCACTTGTGTCTCGTGATTTGAATTGTCTTTTAAAGACAGTGTCACAAATCGAGCTAAAACTGTGCGATATCACAATGCTTCGTCTTAAATTATGCTTTTTGGCATTAATCAATGCCAAAATGCGATTTTGTGTTGAAGGCTATTGTCTCTTGTGATTATGGATTACCTTTGTAGTCTTTGTCACCAATCGAGCATCAACTATGCACACTGTTAAAAATGTTATGAATTTTCATTACAAATATGCATTGTAAATTCATGAACGCCATTAAATTTCATAGCGGCCATTAAATTTTTGTAAATGTAATGAAATGTCAGAACACATTCCATGAAATGTCAAAATATCTCCTTGAAAAATCAAGTCTGCAATAAAACGTCAAGAGATTTGATGAAAAGTCAAAACGTGACACTACAAATTCAGTATGGTTCTGAAAATTTACAACCAAGATATAAACTTTCATGTTGGTCTTCGACATTTGGTAGGCAAGTTATGATGGCTCTTACATTGCCCGGGTGGAAGGAACTTCAGTATTGACTGAGTTTAAACCCAATCGTGATTTGGAATATTCCTATTCTCTTCCCCGAGTAATGTAGCGTGAAGATATGAGTAGTAAATCAAACGTCGCACCAAAAAAGTATTTTAAAATCAATAAACGCAAACTGTGGACAATCCACTGCTCACATGGTACGGCCCTGTCAGCCACCTGGGCTCAGAATCAAGTTTCAAGAACCTGCCGGGTGGCGCTTTGTCGCAGGTGGCGCTTTGTCACGAGGTGGTTGACGGAGGGGGTGTGCAGGGCGTTGGGGCCAGGGGCGACCGTGGAGGTCTCCGGGCCAGGTGACGTGTCGCGGGGCGGCGTGGGTGACGGCGCGTCGAGCGTGTGTCGGCGCGCGGGGGCGCACGGCGAAGCGCAGCGCAGTGAAACGCTTTGTTTCGTATGGTGAGAAAAAACGGTGGCTGCGGGGCACGCTTCTGACCTTGACTTCGTTGGGGAAGCCGTCGAAGCTTGACCGGGCCTCCGTTTGAAATAGCAGTAGTGCAAATTTGAATAAATTTGCTCTGCCTCGTTTGGTGTTTATATTGTCCTCTTTCTCGGCTTGCTACTGCGTTTCTGCTAATTAGAAAATTCTGCGGGGTTGCATTTGACGTCTGTTGGCCTGGCGGGCTGTGGTGGGGGAACTGCTGACGTCTACATTCCTGTAGGAGATTTGAGTCTCGATGCACTGAGGTATGATGCGACGCTGGCGTGACGCAGTGCTGTCCGTTGGGCCGTCGTGCAAGGCTGTGACGTCATCTTGCTGTGGCGCGTCGGCGCGGCTTTCCCGCCGCGGTGGCGCGTCGTGCGGGCCGATGGTTTCCGGAGTTGGTTCGGGGTCAAGCTCTTCTGTAAAGGGGTCGAGTTGGGCTTCTTCTTGGGCTTGCTCCACGTACTTAAGCTTTAAGTCTTCAACGTGGGCCTTTAACTTCTCACTCGGTCCTTGTAAAGTCACGACCTGTTTTGACAGTATTTCCAAAATTGGGAAAGGGCCTTTGTATTTTGGGGCTAGTGAGGCTGTGAAGCGGTCCGTAAGGATGCTTTTCGGCCGGTCCCGCAAATATACCAAGTCTCCAACGCGAAAATTCACGTCCTCCCTTCTCTCATTTTCTTTTTCTAAATACTGCTTGTATTTTTTGGCAATGGCTTCCCGTGCCTGCTCGACGGCCGTTTGTAGGCGTTCTTGACGCAGTTGAAACCATTTCTCAACCGTCAGTTCCTGTGGGACAGTCAGCTCCTGCAGCGGGTTGTTGCACGGGGCCAATCTGTGGCCAAAGATGATCTCGCTCGGGGCCAGGCCGGTCGTTTGGCAGGTGCGGTTTCTCAAAAACCTGGTGATTTTGGGGATGGATTCGTCCCACCTGTTGTGCTGTTCGCAATCAGCCAGGGCGACTCTCATCAAAATTTTGCATTGTTGAATCGATCTCTCAGCAGGATTCGCCCTTTGTGTGTAGGAAGGTGTGGTGATGTGCTGCGTGTTCCACGCGCGGCATGCTTCCGTGAACTTCTTCCCTGTGTAGATTCGGTCGTTGTCCGTGATGATAAATTCGGGAAAATTCACAGTTGGAAAAATTTGTGTTTCCAAGATGTTAATGGCTTTCTCAGCATTATTCTCTCTTGTCGGTACCAAAAATACGAAATTTGAAAAGCAATCTTGCACAAAGAAAATGAATTTGTTTCTCCTGGTGGAAGTTGGAAGAGGTCCCAGGAAATCGACGCTGAGCATCTGCCAGGGCGCGGATGGGCTCCGGGGCTGTAGCTTTCCGTTGATTTTCCGGTGGTAATCCCTCTTCACTCTCATGCAGATGTCACATGCCTTCACGTGTTTGTTCGCGTCGTCTCGCATTTTTGGCCAAAATGCAATCTCTTTCAAATTTCTGAGAGTTTCGTTCTGCCCTGGGTGGCCTTGCTTGTCGTGGGCAAATAGCAGCAGTTCTTGCTGAACGTCGACGGGAACCAACGGGACCCAGAAAACTTCGCCGAACGCGTTGGTGTGCTTGCGGCACACCACGTCGTTTTGGACAGAGTAGTCCGCGTACTGCTGACTCAGTTGTGCCGCCGTGCGGCGCACGCCGTCTGGGACGGCATTCCGCTGGAGGAAAAATTTGATGTTTTCACACTCTGAAGACTTTTTCTGCCCACTTTTCACCCTTTCCAGAATGGAGGCTGGCTGTTCAGTTGTCTCTGCCTTGTACACTTCCAGAAATTCAGTGGCTGAAATTTCATCTCGGTCCGGTGGGGGAAATCTGCTGAGGTAGTCCGCCACCAGGTTTTCGGGGCCTTTCGTGTGCAGGACGGTGAGGTCATAAGTTCCGAGGATTGCCAAAAGTCGGTTAATTTTCGAGTTTGAGCTGGTGTACTGGTTGAAATGGGTGAGGGCCAAATGGTCAGAAATCACAATAATTTTTCTGTTTCTGAAGTAGTGAGGAAAACGTTCCAAAATCCACGCTATTGCGAGCGTTTCTAGCACGTTGACTGGTAGGTTTGACTCAGAAATGGTCAGGCGTTTGCTTCCGAAACCAAGTGTCACTAAGCTTCCGTCCTCTCGCTGACTCATCAAGTGCCAGGCAACGCCATTTTTCGACGCGTCCGTTGCTACGACAATTTGGTCAGATTCGCGAAATTCCTGTAGGAATGGTGGGGATGACAAAACTTCCTTAATTTTGTTGAACGCCTCCATTGCGGCATCCGTCATGATGGGGCGTTTGTTTTTGTTTTCGGGTTTCAAGAGCTCGACGATTGGCTGGGTGATTTCGCTGAAATTTCTGACGTGGTCTTTTCCGAACAAAACGAGCCCGAAAAAGGAGCGCAGTTGCTTGAAGGTTGTTGGGGCTTCTAAATCTTTGATGGTTTGGAAAATGTCGTCACTGATTCTGTGACCCTCCGGGCTGAAATGGTATCCCAGAGCGGTGAAGGTTTTCAAGCAAAACCTGGTTTTCCCGGGTGCTGCCGCGATGTTGTGGCGTTCCATTCTTGCGAACAGCTCTCCCACTAATTTTATGTGGTTTTCATAGTTGTAGTCCCTTGAGATCACAAACAGATCATCCGCATAAATCGCAATTTGACCTTTCGCGATCAAATCACCCAGGATTCCGTCCAGGCACCTGATCAAAGCATTTCCTGACACAGACATTCCCTGTGGAGTGCGCGTGAATCTTAGCTGCGCTCGGTACGAGTCTGTCTGCACCGAAAAGGCCGTAAGGTCGCGGCTCTTCTCCGCGAGGGCGATTCTGAAATAGGCGTCGCTCATGTCGAGTGTCGTGACCATTTTGGCCGTGCTCAAAATTTGCTTGATTGTTGTGATTGATGGAACAGGGTAGGGGTCCTTTGGGAGGGCCTTGCTGAGGAGGCTGAAGTCGACAACAAAGCGGAACTTGCCGTTCTTCTTCGGGACCACAAAGGCCCTTGCATTGAATGGCGATCTCGCTTTTTCGACGACCTTGCTTTTCTCTAACTTCTTCACGATTTCGACCAAAGCCTCTTGTTTTTCCGGGCTCAGCTTGATGCTCTTGGAAACGACTGGCTGGAGGTCGTGTGGGGTCATAATCTCGTATTCGAAACCGGTCACCGGTTCGATTATCTCATTTTCTTCGAAAATTTTGCGATGTTTTTGCATCAGTTTGGTGATCTCGTTGATGTACTTCTGTGGTATGTCTGGTGCGAAAAACGCTCCTTCGATTTCCTTCTCACCTTCTGATTTCAGTTTGAAACACTTTGAAATAAGAGGGATAAATCTGAAGGGGGTCAATTGACCAATGACCTCGTTGTTGCGAATGACCATTTCAGACGGTCGTTCGTTTGTCATAGTAAGGAAAGTCTGGCCGGCTTCAATTTCCTGCTCATAAATGTAGACTTTTCTAGCCAGCCATTTTGTTGAGGGAAGAAAAACGCCGTCCTCTGTCGGGCAGGGGTTGATGTTGATTCGTGTTGGGACGTTTGGTCGCAGGATAGTATATCCCGCTGACCTGATGGTCACCAGTTTTTCTCGCTTTTCGCCGTCCTGTGGTTGGGGCTTGGACGAGGCTCCGGGCCCGCGGGGCGCCTGTGGCGCGGCGGGGCGGGCTGGGCGTGCTGGCGACGAGCTGGCTGGGCTGCGCGGCCGGGCAGTGGCCTTGCTCGATGCGCGGCGGCGCCTTGCGGGCTTGCGGGAATGCGCCTTTGAGTTTTTCGGCTCCTGCGTTTCGGCTGCCGCAGCCCGTAGAACCGGTGCCGAGCTAGGTGAACTGCTTGGCTTGGTGGTGGCTCGGGCCGTGCTTTGAGGCTTTGCGTCTACGGGGGCCAAAGCTCTGGCTACTTGTGGGTCCTTGGGTGCGACCCAGTGTGGGATTGGGGCGACCATTCTGCCCTGGTCCGTGGGGAAGGACAAGATTCCTGTGTTAAAGCAGATTGCAAAACCGTATTTGTTTAAAAATTCGGTTCCCAGTAACATCTCACAGTCCAGTCCTTCCACACACAAACACCGAACCCAAAATTCCGCGTTCATAAAGGTCACACGAATCTTGACCTGTCCCTGAACCTTCATGCCCACGCCGTCTGCAGCCAGGATTCTGTACCGTCGGTCGGTGGGTGTCCCGGGTCCCGCAATCCTGCAGGAAACCACAGAGATCGCTGCTCCGGTGTCAAGTGTGACCTCGTAGGTCGTGTCGTCGCTGCCGATTTTGGCTTCGACGTCCAGGATGGGTGAGACGCGTCTGACGTCCACAATGATGCACTCCTTCTCCTTGTTCCGCTTTGCCTTCCCGCTCCTCCTTCCGCCCTTGGTTGCGGTGGGGGCGTGCGAGGCGGCTGCCGACAACGCGCGGTACTTGTTCGGAGGGTCGACGGCTGGCCTTGGACTTGGCCGCGAAGCTGCGCCTCGCTGAGCTGGCTCGCGGTGCGGGCCAGGCCGGGGCGCGGCCGGCGCTGCAAGCGACGAGTCAGCGACCCGGCTGTTTTGGTTCCAGCCTAGGGGTGCGTCGGAGACGGCGCGGCGCGTGTGGCACGTTGGGACCGCCTCGGGCGTGTCAGAATGCTGGGTGCTGTGACCGACGGGGTCAGAGCGCTGGTTGATTGTGACCCGTGGTTAGTTTACTAAAATTGCATATGTACAAATTTATTTCGGTCTCTCCGAAAATGTTGAAGATTAGTTGCCTGACCTGTTTCCAGTCAAGCCGGTCCAGTCCTGCACTCATGCGGTACGGCATGGCCAAGTCTGTGACTCTGTTGTCTCTGCAGAGCTGCTTCAGCTGTCTCAGGGCACACTCTACACTTTGAAGCGTTGGTTTTTCGAAATATTTCTGTTTCGTTACCAAGGCAAAAATGTAGCGCTTGCCTCGCTTCAGTGAAGCTACACTGCCAATCTGTGGTGATTGCTTTTGCATTTCTGCCACGCCGCTAAATTTTCTTCTGAAATCTGTTGCGACGCCGGCGGACATTCGAAAACACTGCGAGACACAGTGTGCAAGGCTCACCTTTTCTGAAAGTCGGAAAATGTCACGAATTTGGAACTTAATGTTGTGAGGGGTGTCTCTTTTCTTCTTTATTGGTACGAGAGCAGCCCCTGGAATTAGTTTTTTTGCTGATAATTGTGACGATCGCCGTGACCTTGGCGCTGATTTCCATGCCTGTTGAAAGCTGGTCTTGATCCCTCATGATGGTCCTGGGAGTTGCGGAAATTCCGTTCTTCGCGGGAATCCTGGTGGCTCCGGTGACCTTGGAAATGTTGAGAATTTTGGTAATTGTTGTAGTTTTGATGACGGTCATTGTAGTAAAAATCATCACGGCTGCAGTTGCTGAAGTCGTCGTTGCTATTGAAGTTGTTGCTGTTCCTGAAGTTCTCGTTGCGGTCTCGTCTGTCATTCTGAAAACCATGCTGTGCTGATGTTGACCCTTGACCTTTATATCTGCAGAAGCGTTCGGGGTGGTTCGTTCGGCCGCAATGCCTGCACTTTGGGTACACTCTGACTCTGGGTGGAGGCCTGCTCTCTGTCTTGGCGATCCTGACGTTGATGTTCTGCATTTCTTCTCGCATTTCTCGCAATTCTTCCAACAGAGTCGCCTGACCTGGGCTCTGTGTTGGAGCCGAGCTCGCGGCCTGGTCCGCCTCGGCGGTCGCCAATGCAGACGCAGCGGTTTCGCTTGGCGTGGCGGCGGCGGCCACCTGGCCGTTCTGCTGAGTTGTGTTGTTGTTGAATGCGTTGAACTGTAGACCTGCTTGTGCGAATAAATTCGCTATTTGCTGAAGGGAGGGAGCTGTGCTGTTCTGCAGGCGTTCCTGCCACATGGGTTCAACAATCTGTGGTTCAGCCATCCTAACGGGGGAAAAGTCTGTTTCTCGGGGAGGCTTTGTGCTGAGCTCCTGAGGTTTCAGTTTGTCGGTTGACAATTCCTTTATGTGGCTCCAGGTAGAAAGAATCTTCTTCCCGAGCTCGCCAGGGGATATGTCGATGCTTTGCTGGTACGTAGAGACGGCATTTTGGCCCAAGCCTTGCAACATATATTTATTTATTTCAGTCGGGTCGGTGATGTTCGCTCCCCTGAGAAGGATTTTCTTTTCAGAGAGGTACAGCTGCAGAGGTTCGTCGTCTTCTTTCCAGTGCCTCCGCTTCATCCTTTCCATCTTGTCGCCTGTGTTGGTTTTTACGGGGAAAACCTGGACAAGGTAATCCAAGATGTCTTCCGCCCTGGCTTGCTCGTGAGCGCTGTGGAAAAAGTCTGCCGCATCGAAAGCACAGTCCTTCAGCCTTGTCATCAGAAAATCGACCTGTAGTGACTGCCTGTTACTGACAGCCGGTAGCAGGGTCTTCATGATTTCTCTGAAGGTGACCGCATTCTCTCCTTCCCATGTCTGAAAATCCAGTAAGAATAGGCCAAATTCGAACACCCATTTGTACTGGATCCAGTGCATATACGGGATCCAGGTTTTTCTGGATCCCGTACTGGACTTCCTGGATCCAGTATAAATGGGTGTTCGAATTTGGCCTATTTTAACCGGATCCCGTGCTGTGACACCGGATCCCGCATGGTGGTGCTGGATCCTGCGTGATAGTGCCGGATCCCGCAAGGCAGTACGGGATCTCTTATGAAAATTAAAACACTCTAAACATAAAGACTATAAGCTCCAACTTCAAGTGCAGCGCATGGTATCTCGATGTCGAAACACAGATCTAGCCAAATCCGCTGTCAGATTTAACGTATCTCTTACCGTTTACAAGATAGGTGAAAACTTACCTTGGATTTTCCTTAAATTAAAACTAGCCTAGTGAAATGCAGCATAGATGCTCCACACCAAATTTCATTGAAAAATTCCTTAAACTTCCAAAGTTATGGCCTCGTCAATTTGAAAGATCCCGTGTGCCTTACGGGATCCTGTGCTCCTTAAGGGGATCCCGTGCACCATACTGGATCCATTGCGCTCTCACAGGATCCCATTATTGTGATACAGGATCCCTTGAGCTACTTCGGGATCCGCTGCTTTCCGGATCCATGGAGAGGCGCCCGCACGGGATCCAGAGAGATCTGCACGGGATTCGTAGACACTTTAACCGGATCCGGTAAAGTCTAATGGGATCCAGGAAGACTGGCACTGGATCCAGAGAGGCCTTACTGGATCCGGAGACACTTTAACCGGATCCAGTGAAGTCTTACGGGATCCAGGAAGACTGGCACTGGATCCAGAGAGGCCTAACTGGATCCGGCAAGATTTCACTGGATCCAGTACTTTCTAACTGGATCCAGTGAAAGCTTACTGGATTTTCAGACATGGGTTGCGACCCGCTGAAGGTCCTGTTCTGGTACAGGGACAGAGTCCTCGACGGGGATTCCCCGCTGTTGGCGGTGTGAGTCACTAGTCCAGCTTGGGTGTGTTGGCTGGCGTGAGGCGGCGCCGCGGTGGAGTCTGGCGGGCTGGGGACCGCCCGGTTCGGGACCGGAGCGGGGCCCATGGCCGCCGCGCGCACGGGCACGCGTGGGACTTCCCTCTGCTGTGGCGCGGGGCCCGACATTGGCGTAGTTCGGGGCACTGCCCCCGTCGCTGCCGGGGGGGCGGCGAACACAGTCTTGAAAGTGGTTGGTCCTGTAAATACCCGTTTCGGATACTCCATGGTGATCGGTGGTCCTGCTGTGTCCAGGCCGTGCTTCGATGACATGAAGGGGTGCTCTGTCCTTGATTCCGTTCCTAGCTCCCTGTGCTGAGCTTCGGGTTGCAGGAAAACGTCGTCCAACCCGTCCTCGTAGGATGTAAGTATCGTCCGTGCGTGGGGCTCAAGGCGCTGACTCATCCGCCTTCTGTCCGCGGCGTAGACTTGTAGCTCGGTGTCAACCAAGTGTCTCGCCGCCGCTGCCTGTTTGGATTCTAAATTCCTAATTGACTCGCGCAGGTCCTTCTCGTGTGCCCTCAGGAGAGCGGAGGTCGTGGAGGGGTCTGGTAAGGCGGCTTTGTATTCCTTGAACTGTGTCACAATGTCCTTCTCCGTTTTCTTCTCTGTTAATCCGGGGACGTTGCCCAATTCTTGGTATAAAGATGGGGCTTGGTTCAGGAGGTGAGATGGGAGTTCGGATTGCGGGGTGCTCGATGAGACTGGGCGAGGCCCGCTGGCTCCTTGTGGAGAGTGGATGGTCAAAGGTAGTGGACCGGGTGTCTTTGATGGGGACAAGAGGCTGTGAAGGCTTCCTGATGTTTTCTTAGCCCTCGTCAGCCGAGCCGTACCAATTCTGACCAGAATTGACCTCAGGAAATCCGAAGAATTCCCGCTGTAAACGGCTCCTGCTTTTACAACCTCCTCTCTATGTTGCTCAACAATAGCGACCAATTCGTCAGTGTCGATCGCGAGGTCATCAGAACCGATGACCGTACTGGGTGTCTTGAGGAAAACAACCTGCTCGACGTCGGGGTGATCTTTTTTAATCTCAGCAGTGAGATTATCTTGTGTCTTCTTGCTTTTGGAGCTGGCGGTCGTTGTCTGGAGGTAGTTGTAAGCGATTTGAAATTGCCTCAAAGTTTCTTCCGCGGTGTATAAGGTAGTGTATGTTGCGTTCTTGATGATTAATTTCGGGTTTGTTCCGATTCTCTTCGTAATTTTACAAATAGTGTCTATGACACCGTTGGTGGGGATGAAATCGTCCCTTCTGGACATGTTGCGTGTTGAAAGAGTAGTAAATAGAATTGGGTACTCACTCTTCGTCGTCTTCGTTCCTTTTATCTAGTGGAGAACCCGGCTCGATGCACCATGTCACGAGGTGGTTGACGGAGGGGGTGTGCAGGGCGTTGGGGCCAGGGGCGACCGTGGAGGTCTCCGGGCCAGGTGACGTGTCGCGGGGCGGCGTGGGTGACGGCGCGTCGAGCGTGTGTCGGC
This sequence comes from Stenchaetothrips biformis, assembly GCA_030522485.1. Classification (NCBI taxonomy): domain Eukaryota; kingdom Metazoa; phylum Arthropoda; class Insecta; order Thysanoptera; family Thripidae; genus Stenchaetothrips; species Stenchaetothrips biformis. Next base: position 6,655,514 of record CM060089.1, on the reverse strand, counting down.
GCGCGGGGGCGCACGCCGTGTCGCGCGCGTGGGGTATCGCCAGGGCGTTGCCCAAATCCAACTCGCCACCGGGTCGTGCCGGGCCGAGGGACGCTATACGCGCTTGACCTTCCGGTCACACTGTTCACTGCACTGACACTCGCGTAACCGTCGAACCGCCTTCGTGTTCTACGGGTTCATGAAGGGATGAAGTAACGACGCAAGAGTTCCGGTAAAGTACTTGACACACGCGGGCACTTTCACGACGGAGTATTCGCGGAGAGGAGCTAGGTCTGCTTCCGTTCGGTGGTGGTAGAATACTGCCGGAGCACCTCCCGAGCTGGAGCTCGGCGAGGGAGGCTCCGTGCTTAATCTCTTAACTCTCGTCTCGCCTAAGGTTAACGCCTCTGGTCAGTGGTCGATGACGGCAACCCATCTGCCAGCCGTGTTAATTGGGTGGCGTTTTATCGCGGGGCGACGCGGCCTGTTTTGCTGTATAGGCACGCGCGCCGGATAGCGAGGCGTCGAGTGGAGTTGGAGTCGTGGCGCGTCATAGGGGCATTGGCCAGAGTGATCTGGGCACTGCGCCTATGACAGCTTGGAGCGCCGTGTCCGTTCACTAATAAGGATACAGTCGAAGGTCCTAATTCCGGACTTGCGCCCTAATTCCGGACATTTTTGCGTTTCGCTATTTAACAGCTTATGAATCGCAAACCCGCGGGAATATCGAAACGTTCAAACATGGATTGGACAGGTACAACGTTCAGGAAGTTAAATTCGAACACGTTTTTTCGGTACCCGTCACCACTCCTTCACCAAAATTCGCGGAATTTGAATTTTTGGGTTCCTCAAAACAGGCTCTTTTTTCGAGTGCCTTGCAAGATTTCCGGGCTTTCAGCAGTCAATGCTCGGGTCACATTGACCCTTTAATAAAGTGAAAGTATGTTCTTTTACCTACAAGACCCAAGTTTTGTTTTTTGTTTTTGTTGGCTGGTTTAGGTTTGGGAGGCGATTTCCCAAAGTGCCCTAAATCCGGACATAGGTGTTTACGTGCAAAAGTGTCTGTTGTCCGGATTTAGGACACGTTCAAAGCGATCTTTGAGCCGTTCTGCGCGACAAACCATACGAGATAAAAAAATTCCGTCGATAGGGTAAGGTAGTATTTTTCATGTAGTTTCTATTCCCCACACCAATTTTTCACTTACCATAATTTTTAAAGCCTGTCCGGAATTAGGACACTTTGGTTCCTAAATCCGGACACTCTTTACGTGTTTATTACAGACACATCGTAGGTGCCAAAACAATTTTTTTTTACTGTTTAGATGGGTCTTGGCTTACAGATGCTAGAATCCTCAGCGATTTTTCGTGCCATCAAAACTCTACATATAGCAGGCGTTTTTCGTCAAAAACTGTCCGGAATTAGGGCTCACGTCTGTATCCGATTCATTTAAGTAAAATAAATATTTTTTTCAAAAGTTTATGCTTGGTTACCTGAGTGAATATCTGCTCTAGACGTATGCTAAAAGTTTTAAACAAAATATTACTCTGAAGTCGAGAAAAACGCATTACCATGTTGCGACTCACTGGCGCCTACGGCTGACCATCACGTTGGGTCCACGCGAGAGCCCCTTCGTAGATGCAGAAATATGCGCTAGGGTTGTGCAAAGTTTGAAATTAATCGAATACCGAATACCCGGGTAGCTGGGCATGACCGAATATTCGGATGCCGAATATTCGGACCAAGTATTCGAATAATCCGAATATTCGGCAGTATTATTCGGATGGCGGGAAAAGACCTTTTGCTGCGAAAAACAGCTGGAAAGTGGGCTAAGTAGTACAGTAAAACATGTATGTAAGTGGTACGCATGTCTACGCTCCATTTCTTCGAAAAATTACAGTCAAATCATTGCTTAATTAGTTGTCTTTATTGTGAAACTTTTTCCTTTTCCCTTTTTTTTTCTTTTTTTTGGCCCGCCCTTCTATTCAAAAAATAGGGGGAGGGCATATGCATTTGCCTTTGTGTCTGTGTGTCGTCGTCGTTGTTGTCGTCGTCTGTGTACAAGGAAGGAGTTGAGCTGGAGTGACCAGATTTGGAGGGTACTTCAGGAGGGCCGTCCGAACAAACAATCCGGTGGTGCAAATCCCGTCCGGGTCGCACAAGGGCTGCTGCAGGTGCATCATGGTTTACATGAGCGGGAGGGGGATTTCCGCCATTATTGGTGCTAGCAGGGCACATAGGGGTATTTTTGGAATCAGGGCGACGAGACAAGATGAATGGACCTGGTCCCGACCCCATCGGCCGCTTTTACAAGTTGGCCAGATCAGGATCTTCAAAAAAGGGGGTCGACCGACTAAAAAAATTTATTGCAGATTTCGATTGGTCTCAGCAAGACCTTTTCAACGAGGGGTCGGAAAGGGGGTCCAGGAGCCCGACTTCGTCTATTAGTCACATCAGGATCTTGAAAAAAGGGGGTCGACCGACTGAAAATTTTTACTTAAGTTTTCGATAGGTCTTGGCAAGACCTCTTCAACGAGGGGTCGGAAGGGGGGTCCAGGAGCCCGCCTTCATGAGTTATGTGAAAAAGTGCGACGGGCTCGTTTTGCGCTCCTGCTGTGCCTCCATTGCAAGGAGTTGCAGTAGCATGGCAAATATGAGTATTTTCGGAATGAGGGCTAAGAGACAAATGAAATGGGCATATTCTAAGGACAGTTGGAGTAAAAAGTGTAAGGACTTTTGCATATTGTGAATAGAAGGGCGGGCCTAAGTCACGATGGTACATCGATAACTTTGCCTTACCCGCTCACGGGGTGTTTGATGAGAGCGGGCCGAAGGCCCGGGCCTTCGACTGGCCAAGTTGGGTCTGATGCGAGGGCCGAAGGCCCGAGGAAAGGCCGCCGGCAGGCCAAGCTGGGCCGGCCCCCTGTCGAACCGAGTTGCCGGCGCAGCGAAGCGGAGCTGGCAACTCGGTTCGACGGAAGGGCGGGCCCTAGCTTGTTTTTTTTTTTTCTGCCCACCACCCCACTCCTCAAAAGTGAGTGACCCCAGGAACAGCAGCTGCTGGAGATGTTTCCCCGTCAGCCTGTTGCGACGCTGCGTCACTATCTGAGCATATTATGCGCCACTGGTATCTCTCTCTCCGTCGCACTCCGAAGTATGAGCCATGTTTAGGTTGGACTTTAACCGCTAGCTATTTTTAGTCCTGGTGTGGGTTACCAAAAGTCAAGGTACCAGTCTGAGATTTCATTAGCCTGAACTGAAATACAACATCACAATCGCAACTGAAATGTCATAACTTGCATCTAAATTTTCACTAACAATAAAATGAAGTTTCATAACACGTTGCTATGAAATTTCATTGCAGAAAATCGCCATGAAATTTCAAAACAGAAAAGTGATATTAATTACATTAACATGTTATGAAATTTCAATCCGAATTTTCTAACAGTGCAGGACCAGCAGGCCAGGCCGGAAAACACGCTTTTGAGCTTATTTCTATGCGAAAATGCGTCTTTGTGGTTGAGGCACTTGTTTCTTATGACCTAAATTATCTTTGTAAGTCGGTGTCACCAATCGAGCTGATACATTGCGGGATTAAGAGGCCAGGCCCTAAAACACGCTTTTCAGCTCATTTTTATGGGAAAATGCGACTTTGAGTTTGAGGCACTTGTTACTTGTGCCAAGAATTATCTTTGAATGTGAGTGTCACCAATCGAGCTTAAACTATGGGGGATCAACAGCCCAGGCCCAAAAACACGCCTAAGCTCATTTCTAACAGAATATCCGACTTTGTGTTTGAGGCACTTTGTCTTGGGGTTTGAATTGTCTTTTAAAGACAGTGTCACAAATCGAGCTAGAACTGTGCGATATCATAACGCTTGGTCTTGAATAATGCTTTTAGGCAAAAATGAATGCGAATTTAAAGTTTCTGTTTCGGCTCGTCATATCTCGTGAAGGCACTGGTTTCTTGTGACAAGATTTATCTTTGTAAGTCGGTGTCACTAATCAAGCTGAAAATATGCGGGACCAACAGGCCAGGCCCAAAAACACCCTTTTTAGCGTTTTTCTATGCAAAAATGCGTCTTTGTGGTAGAGGAATTTACTTCTTATGACCTAAATTATCTTTGCAAGTCGCTGTCATCAATCGAGTTAAAACTGTGCGGGATCAATAGGCAAGGCCTTAGACCTTAAATATTTGCCTATTTCGATGAGAAAATGCGACTTTGTGTTTAAGGCACTGCTTTATTGTGATGAAGGATAATCTTTTGTAGTCTCTGTCACTAATCGAGCCGAAACTATTCAGGATTAACAGGCCAGACCCAAAAGTCGCTTTTTACATCATTTCTATTGGAAAATGCGACTTGGTGCTAAATGCACGTGTGTCTTGTAGTTTGAATTTTTCTTTTACAGTCAGTGTCACCAATCGAGCTAAAACTGTGGGTTATCACAATGCTTGGTCTTATATTTTGCTTTTTGGCAAAAATCAATGCGAAAATGCAATTTTGTGTTGAAGACAATTGTCTCTTGAGATAAACGATTAACTTTGTAGTCTTTGTCACTAATATAGCTAAAACTATGCGGGATCAACAGGCCAGGCCAAAAAACACGCTTTTTAGCCTTTTTTTATGCAAAAATGACTCTCTTTGTTTGAGGCATTTGTTTCCTCTGACCTAAATTATCTTTGTAAGTCGGTGTCACCAATCGAGCTGAAACCATGCGGGATCAATACGCGAGGCCTGAAACCTTGAATTTCTGCTTCTTTGATGCAAATATGCGACTTTGTGTTTAAGGCACTGGTTTCTTGTGACAAGTAGGTGTTTCAAATCAAGCTGAAACTGTGCGGGATCAACAGGCCAGGCCCAAAAACACGCTTTTCTGCTCATTTTTGTAGGAAAATGCGACTTTGTGTTTGACGCACTTGTGTCTCGTGGTTTAAATTGTCTTTTAAAGTCAGTGTCACAAATCAATCTTAAACTTGCAATATCACAATGCTTGGTCTTTTATTATGCTTTTTGGCATTAATCAATACGAAAATAAGATTTTGTGTTTCGGCTCGTCATAACTCATGACTCAAGAATAATCTTTTAGAGCGACTGTTTCCAAGCAAACTAAAATTGTCAAAGATCATAACGATAGGCCCACAAACACTACTTTCTACTTTTTTTTAATGCGAAAATGCGATTTTGTATTGAAGGCTATTGTGACTCTGTGTCACAGCCGTACATTAAGTGACAGGGGGACACTGCATGACAGCATGACACTGACACTAGGTAGCGGCGTGACACTGCGTGATAGCGTGACACTGCGTGACAGCGAACTCTGGGTAAAAGCGAGACAGTGTGACACTAAGTGACAGCGTGACACTGCGTCAAAGAGTGACACTGCGTTGCAGCGTGACACTGTGTCAAAGCGTGACTTTTCGTGGCCGCCCAGCAGAACCCTGCACGACAGCGTGACAAAAGGTAGCAGCGTGACTCTGCGTCACAGCGAGACATTGTGTGACAGCGTGACACTGCGTGACGTTCTTATAATGACTAAGACATTGCGTGACACTGCGTCACATTCTGATAGTAGGTGACAGCGTAGCAGCGTGACACTTGGTGACAGCGAAGCACTAAGTGACAGCATGACAGCGTGACACCGAGTTTTAACGTGACGTTGCGTGACAGCCCGATATTGCGTGACCGCGAGACAGTGAGACAATATGTGACGATCTGATAGTGCGTGACACTGCGTGACAGGGTGACACTGCCTGACCGTCTTATTATGCGTGAGGCATTGCATGACACAGCGTCACATTCTGATATAGAGTGACAGCGTGACACTGCGTGACAGCGAAACACTGCGTGACAGCATGACGGTGTGACACTTCGTGACTGCGTCAAACTGCGTTGCAGCGTGACACTGCGTTACAGCGTGACACGCCAGGACAGCGTGACACTAAGTGACAGCGTGGCATTGCGTGACACCGTGACAGTGCGTTGTACCTTGACACTGCGTTGCAGCGTGTCACTGCGTGACAGCGTGACACTTCGTGACAGCGTGACAGTGTAACACTGTTTACAGCGTGACACTGCTTCACAGCGTGACACTGCGTGACGTTTTTATAATAAATAAGACATTGCGTGACACTGCGTTACCTTCTGATAGTGGGTGACATCGTGACAATGCGTGACCGCGAAACACTGCGTGACAGCGTGACAGTCTGACACTTCGTGACTGCGTGACAAGCGTTCCAGCGTTACACTGAGTGACAGCGTGGCACTGCATAACAGCGTGACACCTCGAGACAGCGTGACATTGCATGACGGCGTGGCACCTCGAGACGGCGTGAAATTGCGTGATAGCGTAACAATGCGATGCAACGTGACACTACGTCACAGCGTGACACTGCGTGAAACTGCGTGACACCGTGACATTGTGACACTTTGTGACAGCGTGACACAACATTACACTGCGTGAGTGCCTGGCCCTGCCTGACAGCTGGATATTGCGTGACAGCTTGACAGTGCGTGACAGCGAAACTCTGGGTGACAGCATGACAGTGTGACACTTCGTGGCATCGTGACAATGTGATACTGTGTGACAGCGTGACAGAGCGTGACAGCGAAACACTGGGCGACAGCGTGACAGTGTAACACTTCGTGACAACGTGACACTGCTAGGCACTTCGTGACATCGTGACTGTCTGACACCTTGTGACAGCATGACACTGCGATTTAGCGTGAATCTGCGTAACAGCTTGACATTGCTTTCAAGCGTGATACTGCGTTACCGTCTAATCATGCCTGTGACATTGTGTGACACATCGTCACATTCTGATTATGAGCGACAGCATGACACTGCGTGACAGCAAAACACGGCGTGACAGCGTGACATTCGGACACGTCGTGACTGCGTCACACTGCGATAAAAGCGTGACTGCGTGACAGCGTGACACTGCATTACAGCTTGACACTACGTGACAGCGTGACATTGCGTGACAGAGTAACACTGCGTTGCAGCGTGACACTGCGTGTTAGCCAGACACTGCGTGACACTGCGTGACAGCGTGACACAACGTGGCAGCGTGAAAATGCGTGACACTGCGGGACAACGTGATAGTGTTACACTGCGTGACAGCCTAACAGTGCGTGACAGCGAAACACTGGGTGACAGCGTAACATTCGGACACTTTGTGACTGCGTGACACTGCGTTAAAGCGTGACACTGCGTGACAGCGTGACACTGCATGACAGCTTGACACTGCGTGCCAGCGTGACATTGCGTGACAGAGTGACACTGCGTTGCAGCGTGCCACTGAGTGACAGCTCGACACTGCGGGACACTGCGTCACAGTGTGACACTGCGTGACAGGGTGACACAACGAGGCAGCGTGACAATGCGTGACAGCGTGGCACTTCATGACAGCGTGATAGTGTTACACTGTGTGACAGCGTGACACAGCGTGACACTGCGTGGGAGCGTGACTCTACGTGACAGCTTGACATCGCGTGTCTGCGTGACAGCCTAACCTAACCTAACCATCTTATCATCCCTGTGACATTGTGTGACACAGCGTTTCATTCTGATAATGAGCGATAATGTGATACTGCGTGACAGCGAAACACTGCGTTAAAGCGTAACACTGCGTGACAGCGTGACACTGCATGACAGCGTGACAGCCAGACACTGCGTGACACTGTGTGAGCGTGAAACAGCGTGACACTGCGTGAGAGCGTGACCCTACGTGACAGGTGGACATCGGAGGGCTGGCCTGCAACCCCGGGGCTGCAACGCGGATGCGCGGTGAGAGGAGTACCCGTATTACCCAACAGCGATAATGCGTTTCAATACCGTTCATTGGGACCATACGATAGGGACGAAAGGGACGAACGGCGCGACCGCGCGAGCCACAGCTCCGTGGCGAGCCGATCCTGGCGGCCACATGCAGCTGCAACGACATCATGCCATTATTGCACGCATGGCACTCACCTGCCACTTGCACACGCCTCCCTTAACATACACAAGAAGGGATAGCGAAACCCCTGACTTACGACGAGACGATACCGTATCGCACGCCATGCGTGCTGCTGACCCAAGCAATGCCTTTCCGTCAACGGGGTTACCGACGCACCAGCATAGCGGCTGCGCCGAGATCACCTCGGGAAGCAGGACGCAGATGCTGGACTTCACTCGCGGCTTTCGCTACATCGCAACCGACATATTCGTTGTGACGGGGGACACGTGCCCGGCGGCAAGGCACCACCCCACCCCTCACCTTCCCGCCAAAGAAGGTGTAGTTCCCGACGATGCCCTGCCCTGTCGGTGCACGACTTTTCATAAAGTCATCATGGAGGCCATTGCGCAGAGCAGGAGCAACGCGGACAAAGACTGCCGCCACGCATTACCGCTTAGGAAAGGCGTCGACGCGCCGTAGTCCGCGAGCGAGTGCCACAGCGCCACAGCACACCAAGAGGGTTGATGCAATACCAAACTTCCTGCCGCAGGAAGGCCGGGAGGGAGCCCGTGCCGAGGCCGTGCGCTGCGCAAGGTGCACAACGACGCCGCTGCGGCCACCAGTGGCGCGACAGATGACGAGAGCGACTCTCGGAATGTCTGCTGCAGCGAGGCAAGGACCGCAATGAGGCTCGGGCCCCTCGGTCCAAGCACCACGGCGCGTCTGCGGAATGGCAGAAAGCACCCCTTCCTGCCGGTCGGCGTCGACGCCGCGCTGCCGGACTTCCCCCGCGGCTTTCGCAACATCGCCACGCGCACAGCACCATGCGAGTGTCGTCGCGTTGTTCATGCCCGACGTAATGCAACGCGCTGACGGTCTACCGAGGTGACACTGGACTTCCCTCGAGGATGTACGACGGCCACCACCTCGGAGCACGGTCTCGGTGGCAAGGGCGCGGCACATGCCGGTGCATCCAAAGAGAGTTGCCCCAGTGCTCCAATGGGCTGCGATGGCCACGGTGGCCACCCTCTTTGTGGCAAGAGCGCGGAGTGGCCAAAGTGACTTAACCTTATGTCCTGGCAGTCCTGGCTTCCCGGCCCCGGAGTCCACGACAGCGACCCTTACCAAGGTCACGCACTTCACCAATTGCAGCAATTGAATCACTATGGAAAATGCATTAAAGGATGGATGATCAATAGAATCGTTATCAATAAATCTTGTATTGATCAGGAAAAAACATATAGTAAACTAACGGCTTCAAGTTTTAAGTGCAATTCACGTTAAATTTGATGATTCACCGCTAGGGACGCTGTTTCCGCGACCAATCGATTTCTGCCTACTCCCGCCATCCATTCAAACAATTTTCGAGCCAAAATATATTTTTCCGTTTTGATTTTTTTTTTAAACCAGTTCTTTTTCAAAGGTTTCTTTTTATTAAAAATATTATTCACGTTGTTATTAGAATCCCACTCACTGCTGGACTTCCCCCGCGAATCTGCATGCACTGGGTCTTCTTTCTTAAGTTACTCGGCTGTTGCACTGGATTTCCATCACTCTTTGACCAAGTCCCTTTGGTCGGCGCAGAACCCATGCCACGCTGGCCGGCGCGGCCTGGAAAGTTCTCCCTGCAGTCGTCGGGACCACGACGGCGACCCCTCCTGCCGGGCCACGAAAGGTCCTCCCTCCGGAGGTGTGTCCGAGCGTGTGTCGCATCGGTTCTCTCGCAGCGTGCGCGGCCGGCGCTTGGTCAGGGGTCGAACTATTATGGTCTCATTAAGACACCGCTCAACAAGCTACACCTTACGTCGACCTTCCGTTTTCAAGACCCGAAACGTACGTTCCAATCGCACCGACCACCTTTTACGTACCGGTTGATATTGCACGACCGCCAAACACGAGCTTTCAGGTCGACCGCCTAACCAGCGCGACAAAACTTGGTAAGCTCCCCGACCACACAATTAGAGTCGAGCAAACATAGGGTCGCAAAACTTCAGTGACGGTCGAGATGTTATGTGACGGGTCGGCAGAATGCTGGTGAATAGTACTAGATTCGTCATCACTACCGAGGGGTCCGCGATGCGGAGGTCACGCGGCGTCGACTCAATGCGCAAACGAATTGGCTTCGGGTTACCGGCACTCTGAGTGACCGTTGACGCCGACCTGCATGTAGCCGCGTTGCCATCGAGGCCACCGTAGCGGGGCCTCCGTCGCGAGGCCGCCGTCGCGAGCGCGAGCGCGAGGCCTCCGTCGCGAGGTCGAAGTTTCTGTGCAGCCCGCGGGTTTTCTATTTTGACTTTCTTGCCAACTCTGTAAACGGAACGTTTCGTCGGGTTGGCTGCCCAGGCCACTGGCGCCAGAATCCTGGCCAAAGCAAAGTTAAACGAGGCTGCCTGGCCTGGACTGCATCCTGCAGTCTGCTTCTGTACGCCGACCCACAGACTGTCAGGTGCGCGGCGTACTTTGGTGAACTGTCAGCGCCTCACATTCCGCCGGGCAGGAGTAACGCGACACTCGCATGGCGCCGGGCGCAAGGCGCCGCGGGGGAAGTCCGGCAGCGCCGCGTCGACGCCGACCTCCTGGTGGCTGTCGACTGTCGACCGGGAGAGGGGAGTGCACGTTGATCGAGCACCTCGGCGATGATGGGGAAGTCCACCGTGCACTGCGGACACTCGCCCCCCTCGCACCATGTCTGCACGGCCGCACCGCACGGCCGCACCCAACTGCCATGCTGGGGCACTTCGTCATGCGGCCCGAGCTCTGGGCCGTTCTTGCCCTCCCCCCCTTTGCACTCAGGTGGCATGAGTGGGAATCAGAAAATTTTTCGGACCTAAAATTTATTTTGTCCCGGCGACGGACCGCTAGCCCCTAAAGAAAGGCCTGTCTCTAACCACATCACTCTGAGCACTATACTGAGGAAACGTTTTATCTGCCTGGACAGACGTTGCCTCAGGCGCATCGCGATACAAGTTATGTATCGACCTTGTTTCAGACATTTTCTACTTTGATGCAAGGATGCGATCTATATAGTTGTCATCTTTCGTATCCATTTTCGTTATCGTCCCGCATCGATAGTTAACTCTGCCAGCATTCACCATCGTATCAGCCAACCTTGACCGATTCTTAAGTCTTTTGGGTCACTGAAGCCAGACAGAGAATGCCTGATTCAGCCGTCAAATCAGTGTTCCATTCCATTTATGTGACAAGAGCTCGCGAAAATACGAAAAAAGAGCTCAAAACGCTTAATCCTAAAAATAGGCATACTCCTTGAAAATTAGGAGGCCGCGTCCTAATAACAGGTCTTAAAAATAGAGGCTACATATAGGAATTAAAAATAGGGCCTTAAAATATGTTCTAAAAAAGCTGACGCCTTCCCTAGGCGGGAAAGCGTGGCGGCAGTCCTGGAACGCGCCGCTCCGCGCAGTGGCCACCACGATGACTTATCTAAGATAGTGCACTGGCCAGGGCGTTATCGAGATCCACCACCTCTTCGACGGGAAGGTAAGGGGTGGTCACACGCCGGACACGTCCCCCGCCACAACGTCTTATGAACATCTGTTGTTTTTGGCCCGCCCTTCTATTCAAAAAATAGGGGGAGGGCATATGCATTTGCCTTTGTGTCTGTGTGTCGTCGTCGTCGTCGTTGTTGTCGTCGTCTGTGTACAAGGAAGGAGTTGAGCTGGAGTGACCAGATTTGGAGGGTACTTCAGGAGGGCCGTCCCAACAAACAATCCGGTGGTGCAAATCCCGTCCGACCCGCGCAAGGCCTGCAGCAGCTGCATCATGGTTTGCATGGGCGGGAGGGGGATTTCCGCCATTATTGGTGCTAGCAGGGCACATAGGGGTATTTTTGGAATCAGGGCGACGAGACAAGATGAATGGACCTGGTCCCGACCCCATCGGCCGCTTTTACAAGTTGGCCAGATCAGGATCTTCAAAAAAGGGGTCGACCGACTAAAAAAATTTATTGCAGATTTCGATTGGTCTCAGCAAGACCTTTTCAACGAGGGGTCGGAAAGGGGGTCCAGGAGCCCGACTTCGTCTATTAGTCACATCAGGATCTTGAAAAAAGGGGGTCGACCGACTGAAAATTTTTACTTAAGTTTTCGATAGGTCTTGGCAAGACCTCTTCAACGAGGGGTCGGAAGGGGGGTCCAGGAGCCCGCCTTCATGAGTTATGTGAAAAAGTGCGACGGGCTCGTTTTGCGCCCCTGCTGTGCCTCCATTGCAAGGAGTTGCAGTAGCATGGCAAATATGAGTATTTTCGGAATGAGGGCTAAGAGACAAATGAAATGGGCATATTCTAAGGACAGTTGGAGTAAAAAGTGTAAGGACTTTTGCATATTGTGAATAGAAGGGCGGGCCTAAGTCACGATGGTACATCGATAACTTTGCCTTACCCGCTCACGGGGTGTTTGATGAGAGCGGGCCGAAGGCCCGGGCCTTCGACTGGCCAAGTTGGGTCTGATGCGAGGGCCGAAGGCCCGAGGAAAGGCCGCCGGCAGGCCAAGCTGGGCCGGCCCCCTGTCGAACCGAGTTGCCGGCGCAGCGAAGCGGAGCTGGCAACTCGGTTCGACGGAAGGGCGGGCCCTAGCTTGTTTTGTTTTGGCTGTTTTATCTTTCATTGTGGGGAGGACATGTGTTGTTATCTTTTTATTCTGATCTGTGAATCTGTTCTCTGTTTTTCTTCAGGTTTTTCTATGGTGTAAATAACGAAGAAGGATGGGCTGGAATTTATTTCACTCCCCACAGTGACGATTCTTTTCAGCAATATGTCACCAGAAGGTTGGTTTCACCTCTTCATCGTTAATTATTATGTATTGATTGAGATGTTGCGAGGAATCGAAATGAACCCTCCTTTGATGTTTCAGATCTCCTTTCAATACGATGGTATTAGTTTTGCTTCTGAACTGTGCTCCCTGAATAAAACATCAAGCCTGTCACATCTGTAAGTTCCCCCTTTTACTGAGTGTTACATATTTGTTCCTTTCATTAATTTTCTTGTCTGATTTATCTTTTCCAGTTTTGCTGTGGTCTGCCTTTCCAGGCTGGCTTCTTTTCTCATTTTGAGACTCCTTCCCCCGTGGTTCCCTGCAGCACATGATGTTTCTGTTTGCTGTCACTATTGAGAATGACCCCGTTCCTTTTCCATGGAAGGGGAAGCAAGGGGTACTACACTTCTCGAAGCAGACAAACATTTTGGTTAGTCAATTAAATCTTTTTTTCTCAGTGCAGGTTGTTCCTTGCATAGACTAACGTTTAACTTTCTATCGTCTTCAGCTGAAGACTCGCTTTCAACAATGAAGCAGCTCCTTTCCTCCAGATGAAGCTTCTCTTCCATTCTGCAGTGTTCTAAGTTAATGGCTACATTTCAAAGACGGAGGACAAAGCATGAAGATAACAACAGTATTTTGTACTGTGTCGAAGCACTGATAGGGTGTCCCACAATATTTCCAAAATGCTTTTTTTGATGGGTGCCGGGGTGGATTTGAAAGATGACACAAAGTGAAGAAGATCTGTGTAAAGCAAATGAATTTCGGACAATTAAAAGTGCCCGCGCAACGCGGTTGAAGTTTGTGACAGAGTAGGGTAGGACATGGGGTTACAAAAACAGCCGTAGGTGAGCCATTTTTCAACGGATTTCCATTCCGAGAACGGCATTGTGTTTGTAAAGAAAAGGCTATTCTTTTTTGTAAAAGCGTATTTTCTGTACAACTCAATGCCTATCTTCCAGGGGCACGATTCTTTGCAAAACTTGCTAATTTCAAAGTTTAAAACAGTTTTTGACCCACTTAAAGTCATCGGATCTCAAAGACGGGGGAATATTTAGATTCCGCAGGACAAATTACCCAGGAAAACGTAACATTCAGATTTTAATACGCCGTTGCCTACCTCTCAGGGGCAAATAATATGACATTTTAGTGATTTTTCGTGTTTTTTGCATACTGAAAGTGCTTCCATATTTTTTTGAAAGTCATATTTAGGTTTTTTGGTCCAAAGTTCATAGGATAAGGTACTTTTATGTTTTCAAGATGCGGTTTCAATGATCACTTAAATATTTTATGCTTTGCCCCTAAGAGTTAGGCAACCGCATTTTGAAGTCAGAAAAGTTCTCAATCCGATGTATTTTGGTCCAAGGAACCTAAATATGACCTTTAAAAAACCATGCAAGCACTTTCGGTGTGCGAAAAATACCACAAATCACTAAAATGTCATATTTTTGCCCCTGAGAGGTAGGCAACTGCACATTTAAATCTGAATGTTACATTTTCCTGGGTAATTTGTCCTGCGGAATCTAAATATTCCCCCCTCTTTGAGATCCGATGACTTAAAATGGGTCAAAAACTGTTTTAAACTTTGAAATTAGCAAGTTTTGCAAAGAATCGTGCCCCTGGCAGATAGGCATTGAGTTGTACAGAAAATACGCTTTTACAAAAAAGAATGGCCTTTTCTTTACAAACACAACTCTGTTCTCGGAATGGAAATCCGTTGAAAAATGGCGCACCTACGGCTGTTTTTGTAACCCCATGTCCCACCCTACTCTGTCACAAACTTCAACCGCGTTGCGCGGGCACCTTTAATTGTCCAAAATTCAATTGCTGTACACAGATCTTCTTCATTTTGTGTCACCTGTAAAATCCACCCCGGCACTCATCAAAAAAGGCATTTTGGAAATATTGTGGGACACCCTAAGCACTGATCATCACAAACTTACAGAATATAAAAACAGATAGTCCTTAGAACAGAAACAACAGTGCTCACCGTATTTATAGTGAAGTGCAAAAATTCAGTAAAAATACCTGATGATCTATGAAACACTAAGGCAACACTCACTAAAAGAGAAATGATACAAACATTATAACAAGTGTAACCCCGCCTCATTGTTGAGTGGTTAGGTAAGAATACAAAAGTAAAAATTCAAAAGTAAAAATTCAAAAAGAAGAACGAAGTAAAACAAAGCAATGCACCTTATTGGCCATGACGATATTTAAGAGCAAACTGAAGTGCTTTACACCTTATGTGGTACACACAACCCACGGACCCACGAGGGACGCCAAAATGGAGTCATCTGTAAAGCTCTCATTGCATATGAGGCACTCATCTCTCTCAGGCTGTAAGAGAAAAATGTTGAAGTTAGTACTACCAATTAACTTGAGTCACTACACCCCTTTAATCTGAAATACCCTTTAAAACAAGGTCAGCACACATTAGTCCTGGGCAGTTGTGGGTTGATGACGGGCGCTGACAACCAGACAGGCAACGCAGTCACATTGTCCTGTTGCAGCTTCTTTTTTGATAGCATCACAGGAATGGCAGGTGCAATCAAGGATGCAGACATGCTCATATGGTGCACTATAGGGCATTTTCATACACCTTACACCAAGAAAAACAGGTTAAAGAACGAGTAAAAATTGTTTTGTAAAAAACAAGTATTGACAAGGTTAGTAGATTGGTATGATGTGGTCACCGAAAGTAGGAAGACAAAGTATGCTTAACCTGTCATCCTTCCCGGGTGGAAGGATCTGCAGTTGAGACTATATGACAAAACAGGAGTTTTTCTGATGTAAAATGTATTGTTTTAAGTGAAAACAAAATTAGAAAATTAAGAAGTTAAAAGTAACTTTTAAGAGAAAAGTATTGCAGTTAAACTGTAGTCAACTGCAGTAAAACTGCAGTTTAACTATGCAAAAACTACCAGTTATTTGGAACAACTATAGTTTCTCCCTCATTTTCGTGCTAGTTTAACTGCAGTTAAACTGCAGTTCAACCTTAGTTTCGAACAACTTAAAAGCCATTTGAAATATCTAGAAAGAGAGTAATGAGGGATCAGTTTCGGAAAAGAAGGTGAAAATGCAAAATAGAGCCCTGTTTTCAAGTTGCCACCTCAGGTTTCCAACCTTAGGTGTTGGTGAGTGGAGACAACTCCTCTCGGAGATGATCACCCGTCAAAATTATACTTCGTGCCGAGGGCTGATGCTCAGACCGGCACAGCGATCGGAGCCCAACCAAACTACGACCCGTAGCCGTACGCGAGAGGAAAGTTGTACTCAAAGTTATTTCCCTAATATTCCACCTATCGAGATCAATCTTTTTGTGGTAGAGTCATAGCATCTCAAATATTTACCCTGCACAGAGTTTGATCCAAAAATATTCCTCTGATCGGCTGCAAGAACACTTATAACTCGAAGACGTAAATGATGCGACACTAGCGCCACCTAGCGGATGATGCACTAAGTGTCCATTTTTGCGGTAGTCGATATGTTTTGCTCCAACTTCACTCAACGAAAGTGTTATTTAATACTACTAGGATGTGATATTATGTTTATTTTAAAAAGGGTTTATGAGGGACTACACAGAATTAAGGGAGGGTGGGGCACCAAGGGACACTTTTTGGATTTTGGCCATAGTTGCCATGTTTGTTCATGAATTTGAGCCAGTTAAGTTCCTTTTGCTTCGTCGGACCTTCCTTTACGAAAAGACACCATTCGTTCCCCCCCTGAAAGCACCCTTCCGGCAAAAAATTGCGTTAAGTCTACCCCTGCGTTTGTCCCTTGGTGCCCCACCGCGGGGCACCAAGGGACAAGGCCTGGGGCAGGTAGAGACAACGGTGTTAATGGCCTTTATGCACCATTTTGATCTGGTTTTGCGATAGAAATTTGATTGGAATGCATACCGAAGCCTCACCAATAAACTTTTTTTATCAAAACACTGTAAAAAAATAAATTAAAAAATTATTAAAATTTGCATATAAGTGAATTTTTATTTTCACAGTACAATTAACAAAATAAAATTATCGCTGCTTACTTTGCAACAGAATAAAACAAAAATTATCACAATCGTTTTTGGAAAAGGAACTTAGGTTACTTAAATCACTAAAATCACATTAGTTGTCAATGACTAATATTAAGCTGTCTATCCAAGCTTAAATGTAGAAAAATCAAAATTAAATACAGTCTTTTCTTTTTGGCGCCTTGTTCCAGCAACAAATGTAGGCTTTGGTAATATAGCTTTTATGTCATCAAGGGGAACTGAATTGAGGTCAGGCACAGGTGGCATACAAAATGACACAAATTTGTCTGAGTTAGAATTTTTCCGCAAATAAGAAATTTGCAAATCCTTGTCTAAGTCTATGTCCTCAATTATCTTACCAACATAGTAAGTTGGAACATCCTTATTACGGGCAAACATAACTAGCACAAAGTCCCCTTCTGTTGGAATTGAAGGAAGGGGAGGGAAACTCGATAGGTTTTCAGGGGCTTCGGGCCCAGCCACAACATCATCCATTTGGTCTGAATCTTCACTCTCATAAGTCAGTCTTCTAGGAGTAGGTTTCTTCTTTCCAGTTTGTTTTTTCTTCTTTGCAGGGTTTGACTTCTTTTTCTGTTGCTTCTCTTCTCTTTTCCTTTTTCTCTCTTCTTTTTTCTTCTTCTCTATTTCTTGAGATTTTTCCCTCTCCATGATTTCATTTTTCTCTGGGGTGTCCGTTGCCACCATACATTTGCCTTTTCTTCTTGTATTTTTTTTTTCAGCTGGCTTGGCTTTTGGGTATCCTCGAATTTCCACAGGACTTATGAATGCCGTTTCATTTTCAGCAGCACCAGGAGTAGCCGCTGATGTTTCTTCTGTTTGAATCACTTCTGGAGAATCGACATCTTCTTCAGCGGGTTCCCCTTCTGCTGAGTCTGCTGGTGCAGTCTTCTCGGTTACTGTTGCCATGATGAAGTCTGCCTCGGTGAATATGTCTCTATTGAATGGCACCAAACCAGCTGTCTCAAAACTTTTGATTATAGTCATGGGTGTCGCTGCCTTGCAAAGAGCTTCTTTGACAAAGCCAGCGACACGATTAATTGTTGGTGGAACAGCAGGGTTGTTGCGAAGGAACATATTTACCGCATTATCATAATAAGCCTTAAATGGACCAAAAAATCCCACGTCCAGGGGCTGCAGCCTGTGGGTGCAGTGGGGTGGGAAGGTGAAGACAGTGACACCATGCTCCTTAGCTAAATCAAGGGTTTTAGTAGAGAAATGAGTCCCAACATTATCTAGTGTGAGAAGAGAAGGATTCTCTTTTGATGATGCAGAGCATTTGATGAAAAATTCCATGACTTTGTAAAAACTTTCTTTAGTCATGTATCCCTTATCATTACTAAGTCCAAGGCTACCAGGGAAGCAATTTATGAGAAGATCTGGCACAAACTTTTTTCTCGGAAAAATATGCACTGGGGGAAGAACTGAACCATGTGCATTGATAATTACACATGTGGTGACAGACACCCCTCTCTCAGCACCCTTCACTTGATGAACCTGTTTCACACCTTTAGGTGAAATAATTTTCCTCACGTTTTGGACCGTAGATGTACAAGTCTCATCCAGGTTGTAGATTCTGCTCCCATTTTCAAATGAAGGATGTCTGGATCTGACTTCACTGAACTTGTCAAAGAAATTGTCCACCGTTGGTTTGTTGAAAGCCATGGCTCTGGCAACACTGCAAGCCTCTGGAGTCCTTATGGAAATTTCTGGATGCCTCTTTTGAAAACCTGTAAAATAAAAATAATATTAATATAATTTTTATTTCAGCACAGAAAATTTTTAAATGATATTGAAAATTAACTGACCTTGGAACCAGTCTTTTCCAGCTTGTTTATTTTGCTGCCAGTTCACAGGCACAACTAAATTATTTCTTTCTGCTACTTCGTAGGCTAATTCTCGACAAGTTTGCACTGTCAGTCCATAACCCATTCGTGACATTTGGATGCAGTACTCAGCAATGGAGTTTTCTTGATCAGCAGAGAAAATTTGTCTTGTTTTGTACGTCAACTTAGGTGGGCTCTGGTTTTCAGTGCCAGTATCTGTCGCAGTCACAGACTTCATCGCCCTGAATATCGTTGAGCGACTGACACCTTTGTTTTCAGCGGCTTTACGAATAGTCCATCCAGCTTTGACAAGCGCAATTGCTTCTTTCAGTTTCCTGGGTGTTGTCACCTTTCTAGTTGTTTTTGGTCTGTAATTTCGCACCATGATGAATAAGCTGTAACAACAAAAAACAAATTAAAATTCTGTCAATGTTATGTTTGCAGTATTCTTGGAGTCAAAATGACATTGGAAGCAGCAGAGAAATCAAACAATACTTTTTCGCGACCAGTTTTAACAGTTCTAGTTCTTTAAAACAGCTCATTCCGTCAAAATAAGAAAATTGTCCTGTCCCTTGGTGCCCCGGCCAAACCTGTCCCTACCTGCCCCAAGCGTAACCTCCCACCTAAATGTGTCTCAGAGGTTAGCCCGGCGTAGTAATGAGTCGAACTAAGTTTTATTTTGTAGAGTATGGACCAACGAAGCGACTAAATCGAATCGGAGCACTCTGTCGTTTGATTTCTTGCCACAATCAAAGAAAAACAAAGATAGAAAAGTCGAAACTTACCGAAAATTGACGGACTCCTAAGTTTGATGGATTACCACCGCCATGACAGGCCGCCCACCTGCACCGCCTTGTGTGCAAACAACAACCTACCGGAAGGGCTTCAATTCGCGCCAAACATTTGAACCGAAAATGCAATGGTGTTTCCTGGGGAGCATTCTGTCCCTTGGTGCCCCTGTCCCTTGGTGCCCCACCCTCCCTTACTTTGATTTAGTTTTTAATAAAAAAAATAATTAAATACTAAGAATTTTTCTACATCTGTTAAACTACACGCAATTTTAGAGTAATCCTGTGTAAAGTTGTAGTCCTCTTCAAGACAAACTTGCATTTTATGACCAATTTTAATTATTAACTGTCATTATAAAAAATGTTAGCGCAAAATATTTTGGACCTTTGCGACAAGTCAGTTTACGTAAACTTGTCGCAGACTTTAAGTTGCTTTGTCTCTTTAGGGAGGCTAACTTAAAAAAAGGGGAAACTTGCATAAATTTTTAAACAGCGAACAACCATTTAAAGTAAAGCCAACTGTATTAGGTATAAACTGTAAACGTTTGGTTTAACCTGAAACATTTTTTAAAGGGAGACGACATAAAATTCAACGTAAACCTCAACTGCTTAAAAAGTAATGAAGCAGCCACTGTAATTCTGAGTTCCCCTAGTGGTATGTAAGTTTTACTTGATACAGGTAACTAGAAGATTGCATAAGAAGTATGGAAACTTACTAGTTTTGAGACATAACTATCAACGTTAGTATGTCGATAAGAGAATATGTTTAAAATATATACTAAGTACGGAAACATATTAGATAAGAGACATTTTTTAAATATTTATTTTCAGCAGTCGCTTTACTTCCAGAAATGGATATTAAGTAAATTGTAACTAAAACTTAAACTGAACCTCCAACTGAACTTCAAATCAACACTAAAACTACATTGTGAACTGACAGAAAACTACAATTTCAACTGCAAAGTGGAATTGTGTTTAGCCTTCAGTTTCTTTTTAAAACAAACTATGGTTCGGGAACTGCAGTTTTAGTGCTGTAGTTGAATCTACAGTTTAACTTAAGATCCTTCCACCCGGGTTTACTTACGCAAGGAGCTGGCATGTTGCACATTCGCATATGTGAATGTGCTCCCGTAGAGCATTGCAACCAGCACAGGTACATACACAGAAACAATGGGCGTGACCCTCCATGTCAGGGAAGCAAAGTAACCGATTAATCAAAAGATGAACAATGATAACTGTTCGAAACTGAGATGAGGGAAGGCTATGTATCATTCAGGCTAACAGTCAGCAGTGCTGCAGTATGCCAGCACAGCCGGTCTCATTTGGCCACATGGCAAGAGAAAGGTGGAACACTTGTTGAGAGAATCAAATCAAATTATAATTATGTGACGATGATTTTTTTTTTGAATCCCCCGATAAACCAACTTTTTTACTGTAAACGAGGAGGCTGAGGTTAAAGTTTCAATTGCACTTTTTTCGGGGTTGGCAACACTGCCTTTTCCCTTCTCGTTCTTTCACCCCGACGTTGCATGCCATTTCCGCCCTCGAATCGGCCATTACAAGTCGACCACGTTACAGACCGACCACGTTTCTAGCAGTTTCTAGGTAAGGATACGAGTGAGTCATTTTATAATTAACTCTCAAGGTGCCACCATTTCAAATTTGAGATTAAAGTACGCTCAAGGACGCTCGTGCATGTAACGGCCTTAAGTTAATATGTTGTTTGTTTATTCAAGTCTAACGCATGGATTTTGAAGGGATAGAGTAAAGACGATTCATTGTAAGGCCACTCTCTAAAGGGTTAGTGTTTCTTTGCCTTATGTGTTACCTTTTACTTTTTGTACCTCCACGCTGCTTCACGGCGTTCGAGGGTTCAAAACTATCTTATTCACGCGACAGAAGGTGAGAATAACCCTCTGCCTCCCAGCCTCCGTTCATGGTGGGTGTACACCTTTTGCGCCGCGTCTACCTGGCCTAATCCGAAAACGGACCGTTTGCGCCAGGCTGCTTCGGGGGCCGTCATGAAGCCACGCTATCCAGCGCAAATTGTCGTTCCCGCCACATGCAGTGTTTATTGTTTTGCGCCGTGCTTAACGTATGGTGGGCTGCCTCCGAATTGGGGGCTCAGAGGGTATGCATTAAAATGTATATTTTTTTTCATTCACGAACAAGTTCAAATACATCACAGTCACAGTCCAGTATCACATTTAGCACAGTCACAAAGTCTAAATTTCATTCCTCTTCCTCGGTTCCTTTCTTTTTCCTCACATTCCTGTTCAAGTCACCAACGTAGTGTAGGTAGTCAAGTAAGGTCATTTTGTCGCATTGCAAGTCATTGTTAGCTGCTCCTGTCAATACTGGCGAGCAAGGGGGAACTGAGCCGAGCGGGGCTGACTGCGCCGGGGAGAGGCGGGAAGACGGTGCCGGTCAGGCGTTCGTCCGTCTGCCGCTGGCATGCGGCGGGACCGGGACGCGGCGCAAAACGACCAAACTTAAGTCGCCGTTTAGGGATCGGCCCCCGGCGAAAATGGTCATTTTCTGGCCCGAATTATTTCACTCAGGTAGACGCGGCGCAAAACGAATACTCCCTTCGTGGTGCCCTTTGTCGTTAACTATCCAAGATCAGGTGCCATAACACTTCTGGTCGCTCTGCCCCTAACCAGCAAACAGCAAAGACTGTGTCCGTAGGTTCATCTTTATTCGCCAGTGTAATTGAAACTTATTTGTTCCTGACAATGATATTACTGGACACTGTTGGCTCAGATTGTTTTGGTGTGACCCCCGCACGTTGCTTTCTATGTATTTTGCCATTGCACATTTAATTTTAACAATTCTTAGTATAATGTAGAATATATTGCTGTTAAGGAAATTTCATTGTCGCTTTCAAGTGATTTGTAAACTTTCTTAGAAGTATTTATTGGAAGGAACTTAACATTTGGTTTTTACTGCAGGATGGAACTCCCTACGAATTTTGACCCGAGGATGCCACCCCCGGTCATAGGGTTTGGCATGATGCAGCCTCAAGGCGGCCAACACCAACCACCGCAACAGGCTCATGGCTCCTCCCAGTTTCCAGTGCAAGCCCAGGGCCAGCCCCAGCCACTTCATTCCATCGACCTTCATGTTCAGGGACAGGGTCAGGGCCCCCTGTTTCTGTATGGCATGCAAGCCCATGGCCAACCACAACCACCGTACCTGCAGGGAACGTACCGGCACCCTCTGTTTGGCTCGTCTGGACAATTTTATCACCCACTCCAGCCTGCTTTCTACCATCAGTATCGGCCTCAAACAATCTATTTCAATGAATTTCAAGTACAGAGCACTTGGGGACAAGCTTCTGGCCCCTCATCATTAGCTTCTGGCACCTCATCATTAGCTGCTGGCCCCTCCACTTCTGCATGTCCTGGGCCTTCGACTGCAGCTAATCCAGAAGCATCAACTACTGCTGCTTGTGCTACTGCTGGGCCATCCAGGAGGGCTACCAGAAGCAAGACTCAATCCCCTGTCCTGATTTCATCGGTCGATGAAACTGAGGCACAGCCGGATGTGTGGGGTGTAGGTATTTTTTAACTTGTTAAGATTCCTTACTGAAAAATGTTTTGAAAATTGAAAACCTATGACCTTTGTTACAGCCTGACGATTGGAGTTCTGACTTCGATGTGCCCAAGGAAAGAAAAGACAATAAGGTATTTATAATGGATGCTCTTCGTTACCTCTTCTTATTACAGAAATGATAATTGTATTCTCACCGTAACTGTTCCCTTTAGAAACCCAAGGAAAAGGTGACCAGGAAACGAACCAGAGCTGGTGCTGCTGCAGCAGCAGTAGAGTCAGATGTAAGTAGCTTATGTTTCCTCTCCTATCTTTCATGTTTTTCCAATTTCTAAAACCCTGTCTTCTATATTCTACAGGACTCCGAAGTGGACCATCGTCAGCCTAAGAAGAGGGCTGAAAAACCTAAATCACCTGGTAAGTAGTCTTTGTCTTAATTTTTTATTCTTTTTTCTACTTGATATTGAGTCATAACATTTCCTTCTTTTTTCGCTTAAAGTCGCACCGTTGCCTGAGGTAAGTCTTTATTTTAAAGGGTATTTAAATTTAAAGGGGTGCAGTGACTCAAGTTCATTGGTAGTACTAACTTCAACATTTTTCTCCTACAGCCAGAAAAAGATGAGTGCCTCATATGCTATGAGAGCTTCACAGATGACTCCATTGTGGCATCCCTCGTAGGATGTGTGTACCACATCAGGTGTTGTCTAGAGTGTGGAAGGAAGTGGATAAACCTCCACAAGAGATGTTACGAATGTAACAGGCCAGTGTACTCTGTGCGGGGAAAGACATTCCTGATTGCTAAACTAGAGCGTCAGTTTGCTCTTAAATATCGCCATGGCCAGTAAGGTACATTGCTTCGTTTTACTTCGTTTTACTTCATTCTTCTTTTTGAATTTTTACTTTTGAATTTTTACTTTTGAATTTTTACTTTTGTATTCTTACAAAGACTTAAGTCCTAAACCACTCAACAATGAGGCGGGGTTACACTTGTTATAATGTTTGTATCATTTCTCTTTTAGTGAGTGTTGCCTAGTGTTTCATAGATCATCAGGTAGTTTTACTGAATTTTTACACTTCACTATAAATACGGTGAGCCCTGTTGTTTCTGTTATAAGGACCATCTGTTTTTATATTCTGTAAGTTTCTTGATACATGACAATTGTGATGATCAGTGTCAGTTGTTTCCCATTTATTTTTAATTAGTGTTGTGTCTTCTTTTGAGCAGTTCCCAAGTTCTATGGGATACAATGATTGGTTTCTAGGTACTGGCTTATTAAAGAGTGGATTAATTTCTTTGTTAGGTGTAGGCCATCAAAGCCTATACTTATCAAAGCAATTGGGTGTCAGAACTTTGCTTGTTTGAGTTCCTAATTTTGTTCCACAGAACTTCTATAATATTTGTACTTGAATCAGGTATTTTTTTAAGTTTTACTATTTGAAAGTGTAGCACACTATATTTGTACCTGTTACGGATCCCTGTAACCTTTACAGGTTCATCACACCTTGAGGCTGGATGACTTTCTTTCACTTCATTTTGCCATCCATTTCTCGTGTCTGGATTTGGGACTTTCACTTTCGATTTCCATCACTGTCCTCTGCTGTCCTTCATGGTGACGTCCACAGAAACCTGCTAGACTACCGTGAAACGGGGTAATTTCGGGCACCCGGGGTAATTTCGGGCATCTCTGCCCGAAAGCATTGCGATGATGCTGCCGTCTAGCGGTGACCTCGGAGGCTTGTCCCGTTGCGCGCATCGCATTCGCCACACTTAAAACCGTCGGATCATTCCTCTGGAGACCAAAACAGATCCAATCTTTCCGAGATACAGTGATTTTTGTATTTTACACTTTTTACGTAAATTCAGTGTATGCGTGAAAACTTCGACTGGCAAGCCGAACCTGTTCACAAACGGTGCATAAGGTATTTTTTTGCGATTTGGACATGTTTTGAGCATGCTGTGTCAAATTTTCAATCACATGCGGCAAAAAGTATGGTAAATAGGGGCTGAAAACTAAAAAATTGTTACTTTTAGGGGTAATTTCGGGCACTGAAATGGCATGCAAGGGCAAGCAGGGTTGTTCTGAACACTTGAAATTTCGCAGGGCTGGAGTGGTGTAAGCTTCTTCCAGCTCTTCAGAGCTCTTCTGAAAGATGGAGATAATCCATTAACACAGATAATACTCAACTGCCGCAGCAGTCGCTTTGTGGAACTTTGACTATTATAAAATTGGGCCAAGGCTACATCTGTACTTCTTATGTGTAGTATGTACACATCCTATCTTAGTGTCAATGATTGGTTCGTGACTAAAATTTTATCATGTTTACCGGGACTTTGACTTTAAGATCGACCGCATGGCTTGCCCGGTTGCTACGGAACGCATAGTTTTCCAGGAAGCCACTGTCTCTTCCCAATTGTGCATAAGACTTGCCTCCCATGTACGTCAGATTCAAAAGAAAGATCCATGACTCATCTTCGCGTGATATAGTGTGGCTCGAGTTGCACCATTATAAAAAACAAAAAAGGATAAAGGTTCAAGGTTAGACGTTCAACAAGAAGCGTCCTTAATAGCTCCACCCCACTCTCCCAAACATCAAACTATTTGTTCCAATCATGACTTCTATGTATAAATGACGACCCCTACCATCCCTCCACATCTACATCCTTAAGAATTTCACAATTTATCACATAAGCTCAAAAGAAAGAGACAATTATTGATTTTGAGACCAAAATCAGAACGACAAGTCGTTTTTTCCTGGGGTGCCCGAAATTACCCCGAAACACGGGGTAATTTCGGGCACTGCTTTGGGCCCTCCACTGTTAAAACGGTGAGGCGTAAATATCTGGAATTGGCGTCAAATTGAAGCTAAAGGTGGGTAGATGATAAATTTTAACCCTCAGGTCCATGGCAACACCACGACCTTCACAATTTTAAAAATACCTCTCAAAAGTGCCCGAAATTACCCCGTTTCACGGTAGTCCCAAGCCCGGCGCGGACTCGTGGCGGACAATCCGGTCTAGTACCGGGCGCTCTGTGGAGCAGTCCGGGGTTGTTCGGACTGCTTCGGGCAGCTTTCGGAACAATTCGTTTTTATATGGGTGGACAATATAGCCGTCACTCAGAACTTAGCTCATCAACTGGGAGTGCTGAAACATGAAGTAAGTGAAGCTATGATGATCTCAAAAATCATACAAATGCTACCCTAGGGTGTCCCACAATATTTCCAAAATGCCTTTTTTGATGAGTGCCGGGGTGGATTTTACAGGTGACACAAAATGAAGAAGATCTGTGTACAGCAATTGAATTTTGGACAATTAAAGGTGCCCGCGCAACGCGGTTGAAGTTTGTGACAGAGTAGGGTGGGACATGGGGTTACAAAAACAGCCGTAGGTGCGCCATTTTTCAACGGATTTCCATTCCAAGAACAGAGTTGTGTTTGTAAAGAAAAGGCCATTCTTTTTTGTAAAAGCGTATTTTCTGTACAACTCAATGCCTATCTGCCAGGGGCACGATTCTTTGCAAAACTTGCTAATTTCAAAGTTTAAAACAGTTTTTGACCCATTTTAAGTCATCGGATCTCAAAGAGGGGGGAATATTTAGATTCCGCAGGACAAATTACCCAGGAAAATGTAACATTCAGATTTAAATGTGCAGTTGCCTACCTCTCAGGGGCAAAAATATGACATTTTAGTGATTTGTGGTATTTTTCGCACACCGAAAGTGCTTGCATGGTTTTTTAAAGGTCATATTTAGGTTCCTTGGACCAAAATACATCGGATTGAGAACTTTTCTGACTTCAAAATGCGGTTGCCTAACTCTTAGGGGCAAAGCATAAAATATTTAAGTGATCATTGAAACCGCATCTTGAAAACATAAAAGTACCTTATCCTATGAACTTTGGACCAAAAAACCTAAATATGACTTTCAAAAAAATATGGAAGCACTTTCAGTATGCAAAAAACACGAAAAATCACTAAAATGTCATATTATTTGCCCCTGAGAGGTAGGCAACGGCGTATTAAAATCTGAATGTTACGTTTTCCTGGGTAATTTGTCCTGCGGAATCTAAATATTCCCCCGTCTTTGAGATCCGATGACTTAAAGTGGGTCAAAAACTGTTTTAAACTTTGAAATTAGCAAGTTTTGCAAAGAATCGTGCCCCTGAAGGATAGGCATTGAGTTGTACAGAAAATACGCTTTTACAAAAAAGAATAGCCTTTTCTTTACAAACACAATGCCGTTCTCGAAATGGAAATCCGTTGAAAAATGGCTCACCTACGGCTGTTTTTGTAACCCCATGTCCTACCCTACTCTGTCACAAACTTCAACCGCGTTGCGCGGGCACTTTTAATTGTCCGAAATTCATTTGCTTTACACAGATCTTCTTCACTTTGTGTCATCTTTCAAATCCACCCCGGCACCCATCAAAAAAAGCATTTTGGAAATATTGTGGGACACCCTATGCTACCCGCTCAATATCAGCATTTCTCTAGTGCTTGGGAGTCAGTACAAGCTGCTGATAGGAATGTGTCAAATCTCTGCATCCGTCTACAAATGGAGGAGACAAAGACAAAACATAATTCTGAATCTGAAACAGCAAGTACCTTTAGAGTTGATGTTCGAAGCAGACTTGGAAAGAAGAGGGAAGTTTCATGCTTCAGATGCCATAAAAAGGGTCATAGAAAGTCGGAATGCACAGTTTGTAAAAATGAAGGAACACACAGATCTGAAGACTGTTGCTTTCTGAAGTTAGGCTGTCGTAATTGTAAAGTATCAACACACAAGACAGTAGACTGCAAGTTCCTTAATCAACACAGAGCATCTTCCAGTCACTCCTACAACCGTGACGACAACAGAAGACATGACTACAAAAGAAGCTATGACAGTCGATATGAAAAGTATGACAGGAACCAGAGTGACCAAAAAAGATTTAAGACAGACAAATATGACAGTAAAGAAAAAGCATCCCGGTACAAGAAATTTGAAAAAGAAAGACCAGATAATGAATGTCACATTGCAGAAGAGAGACCCAAGGTACAAAGTAAAATCATCAAAATTGACAACAGATCAACAAAGAAACAAGTAAGTAAACTAAAATACATTTAAAAAAATTACCATGCATGCTCAAGTTAAAAATGGAGAAAATGAATATATGTTCATCGTGGACAGTGGAGCCACTGGTCATAAGACTAATAACTTAAACCTTCAAGAAAACATTCAAAAAATAAATACAGAAATAAACATTGGCAAAAAGGGCATAGCCATGAAATCAAATAAGCAAGGCACTATAAAAACAGAAACATGTGACATTAATAATGTTCTCTATGTTCCAGATTTAACTAAAAACCTACTATCTGTTAGTCAGATAACAAAGAACAAAGGATCAGTTATTTTCTCTGAAGAAAAAGTACAAATTCTCAGTAAGCCAGTGGATGTTCCAGAAGATTTAATTATTTTAGAAGGAGAAAAATCTCGAAATGGTTTATTTATGTTAAGATTACAAACTGAACATGAGGTACTGCTGACTACTGAAGAAAGAATTATTGAACGGCATAAAAAGATGGGTCATCTGAGTATAAATAAATTGCAAAAACTACCACAGTTGTCTCAAGGAATTGATTTAAACATAAAATCAAAAACAGAACTTCTTTGTAGTATTTGTGCTGAATCCAAACAAACCAAAAAACCTCACAAAACAAAAAGACACAGAGCAACCAGACCATTACAGATAATACATACAGATGTGTGTGGACCTTTTGATCCTGAAACCCATGACGGAAAGAGATATTTTGTCTCCTATATTGATGATTACACAAATTATTGCATGGTCTATTTGCTACAACATAAAAGTGAAATTTTTGAAACAATGAGACAATACATTGCTGAAGCAGAAAATCACCTACAACTCAAGGTCAGCAAAATAAGATGTGATAACGGTGGTGAATATGTCTCTCATGAACTGAAATCTTGGTGCAAAAATAAAGGAATAGTGCTGGATTACACTGTTCCAAGATGTATATACATAATACATATATATATATATATATATATATATATTATATATATATATATATATATATATATATATATATATATATATATATATATACATAATATACATTTCGATTCGGACGTCGTAGTTGTAATCAAACTTTTTCTTTTTCTTGCTGAGATGAATCGATTTATGTATGCAGAAGGTATTTTTCGTCAATTTTTTGAAAAAACTTCCTACCTCAGGTATTTTGGACGTATCTTTTAGACTTCAAAGTCTCATAACTCCTAAACGGCTAGAAATAAAAATCTGCGCGGGTGCTCATTTGACTTATCTCGTTTGTTTCTACAGGATCAAAACATTAGATGGCGCAAAAAGATGTTTTCCACAAAGGTCCTAAGCCTAACGTAAATTTAAGGCCATATTTTAGAGGTTTTCTGAGGCTGGTGCAGCCAGTATTTGCCCCACGTCAAATCCGAAGTTATATTCGTGTTTCTTGGTCAATTTAACGTAAGGATGTCAAATTTGAACCCCCCGGGGATGAAAGTTGTCCATGTAGCGCAAAATACCCAAATCCGTGTTTTTACTCCAAAAGTTAAATTAAAATTACCCGCAACTAAGCCGATAATTTATTTCAGGATCTGTAAATTTGGCAAAAGACTTTCCTTTAGGTGTCTAACAAGCCCACGAAATTTTAGGAGAATCGGAGAAGGTCATGGAGAGGTGTGGCTTTTCTTATTTGATATTGCTCAAGACGTTTCAAAATCTCCCGCCGCTAAGGTACACAGTGATTGGCCGGCAAAGGAATCAGGGTGGGATGGGAAGCATGAACCTTGTTTATTGTACACTGGTACGTTCATTCACGTTTATTAGGGTTGCTGCTGTGTGTCTTTTCTCATGCGATTGGCTTTGTGTCCACCTAACGAAAAGAATCTATCGGCCACTATCAGGTGTGTCAGGTTTTGTAAAAATGGAAACCACAGGCCACCTTGGCGGCAGTGGCCCGATGGGGCTGCGGCGGTTCCGGCGGCGGAGGTGGTTCTGATCCTCAATGACGATTTATAACAGTGATCATACGCGGACGTGCGGAAAAAATGGCCTGCAACAGATGTCTCATGGGCTTGGACCTCCAGGAGAGAAGGCCGAAGGTCATTCCTTGCGGCCATAGTTTGTGCTTTGCTTGCCTGCAGCTGTTACGCGAGAAGAAGTGTCAAAAATGCGGATTTGTAAGACACCTAACCTCACTAGGTTGTATATCTTATTAACGTGTGTGCTTTCGGGACTGACACAGCGGTCCCCACATTTCATTACAGGCGTGGACTGACGATGCTGTGGTTGTCGACAACATTGCGGTCATACTTTATCTCGAGAAGAGGCGGGATCAGCCAAGTTGGTGGTGCACAACTTGTGACAAGAAGGCCGCAGAGGCATGCCTCGACGCAGGCCACACCATTCATACGCTTGGAAATGTGATCGCTGATGAAATGAAACATTTATGATTGTTCGCATTCCATACAAGATTTTGAAGATTTTGATTGTTCAGATTCTAATTTTATTTGCCATATTCCTCGTACAAGGAAGACATTGACAGAACCATCTTAAGAACAATTCAATTAAGAACTCTGTATAATTCCCAAAAGGGTTCCATGATTGCACGCACAGTATGAACATCCCAATTTCTTCCTATTAATTTGACCCTGGCAGATTCAGATAGGCCACAGTCAGTGTAGCTGGGAGGGAATCCAAACACCCGCTCATAGTCTGAAGCACTCAGATATTCTTCTTTTCCATCGAATACTCTTGGAAGTTTTGTACCTGCAAATGACAGTTCATTAGAATTAAAACTGGTTCTGTTGATGATAAAAAAAGGCAAATTCATGGCTTACCCAAACGTTGGGCTGCTTTATTCCCAGTCAATGTTGGCAGAGCTGCGTGAAGTTAGCATAGCCAACTGTGCATCAAGTGGCTATGCTAACTTCACGCAGCTTGTTGGCAGAGAATCACAAACAACGGTTTTGTAAGGGGGAAGAATCTTTCTTAGGGACGAAACCTGCCTAGGCACCGGGATGTTCATGGCCAAAGGGAAATACCTTCGAAAAAAAAATTACACTGAAATTCAAATTCACAAAATTCATAGAAATTCATTAAAATTCACAAAAATTCATTACAATTCACAAAATTCATAAAAATTCACAAAATTTATTGAAATTCAATGAAATTCATTAAAATTTAATGAAATTCACAAAATTTATTAAAATGCACAAAATTCATTAAAATTAACAAAATTCATTAAAATTCGCAAAATTTAATAAAATTCATTGAAATTCATTAAAATTTATTAAAATTCATAAAATTTAGACAAATTTATAAAAATTGTCAAAATTTGTTGAAACCTATGGATTAATTTGTTAGATACGTTCCACGCGTGGTCACCGATTCTTTGGCTCGGGAAAGTTTTTACCACTTTTGACTAATTTTGCCAATTGCACCCATTTCATCGAAAGTGTTAATAGCAAGACTCAATTATGAACGGCGCACAGTGGACCAGAAGACCGGCGCAGGCGGCCGAAACTCTAGACGCGTTTTGTGCTCCAGAGTCACTAAGTGGGACTCGAACCGATCGTGTTACCCCGCTAATGGATTACTCGTTCGGAGAGCAATCCATTGGTGGGGTCACACGCCCGGTTCGAGTCCCATTTAGCTCAAAACGCGTCTAGAGTTTCGGCCGCCTGCGCCGGTCTTCTGGCCCACTGTGCGGCGGTCTCGCGGGCGGAACTGGACTGCAGAGCGATTCCGCACATCGCTTTCGTCGCTCTGTCTCCGTCGCACTCGTGGGGCGTCCCGTATAGGTGCGAGAGAGACAGAGGGACGAAAGCGATGTGCGGAAGCAGTCTGCTGCTGCTCCAAGGGGTAAGCTTGAAACATTCGCCCCGCGGCGGTCGCAAGCGAGAGAGAGCAAGGTACCGATCACAGGTGCGACGATACGGACCACCCGCCAGCCACCCCGCAACCGCCGCCGCCCGGCGACCTAAACCGGGTGCTGCTAGGAGCAGTCGGACTACGCGGACCTCTGCGGCAACAATACCGGCGTGGCCCAGGCAACGGAGGGTTGGAAAGGGGGGGGGGGGGGGCTGCCCGCTGGCTGGCGCGGCGGCTGCGCGGCGCGGCGGCTGCGCGGCCGGCACTGTCGCGGGGACGGCAAGCGTAACCCCCACCCCTGCTCCTACCACTACTGCCCTGCGGCCAGCTCTACTGCCCTACACTATCAATCTGGGGTGTTCTGATATCAAACGCCTTTGTCAGAGCGCCTCAAGGCGCTTTTTGGTCAAACGCCATAGGCGCTTCCTACCGAAACGCCCTTGTCGCTCTCTGCCGAGACACCTTACAGATAAACCATTCAATGAATGATTAGCATTTCAATGAGCCCCGAGACCAAAAAGTGCCTCCCATGGAAACACCTTTGCCAGCCATAGTAGCAGCTTGTCACCATTGACAAGGCGTTCTGGCAGCAAACACCTTTTCCATGCGGCTTCTAATAATGCATAAAGTAGGTGTTTCCATGGGAGGCACCTTTTGATTCAGGGCGTCATTGAATTAATCAAATGCTTATCATTCATTGAATGGTTTACCTGCAAGATGTCTGGGCAGAGAGCGACAAAGGAGTTTCGGTAGGAAGCGCCTATGGCGTTTGACCAAAAAGCGCCTTGAGGCGCTCTGAAAGTGGATGCAACTGACAAAGGCGTTTAGTATCAGAACACCCCAGATTAAGAGAGTAGGAAGCAACGCGACGCCGCGCCCCAGTAACTCTTCCTCCTACACCCTTTACAGGCATTATTAAAAAAAAAAAAAAAACACAAAAAAAAACTCAAAAAAATAAAACCAGCGCTTGAAAGTATACCACGCTTCCGATGGACCTGGTTCGGGTTCAAAGCACGTTATCAAATAACCTGACAACATTGAAACTCTCCCAGCCTCCCAGCATTGCTCAGACGCATCAGTTTAACGGTGAAGTTCATTGAAACTCACGAAATTCAATGAAATTCACAAAATTCACTGAAATACGCAAAATTCACTGAAATTCATTGAAATTCGCAAAATTCACTGAAATTCATCAAAATTCATTAAAATTCATTAAAATTCACAAAATTCATTAAAATTCATAAAATTCATTGAAATTTACGAAATTTACACATTTGTACACCTAAATTCAGAGTTATTTCCCCTTTGGCACTACTCATTCCAATGAGGTTCCCCCAGAAATACCTCTTTCTTGTCACAGGAGTAAACTGTGAGGCGCACACTGCAACTGGCTTGCACCCTAGGGTTCTGTGTTGTATGCAAAAAGGATACAATTAATCAATGCACCTCCAGGATAATAAAGGTACTAATTTAACAAACCTGTTTATTATTTCCAGTGTCTTCAGTTCCATCTTGCAAGTTTTCTCAAAAAGCCAGTAAAGTAGCGTTCAACCCCTCTTGCTGCTTTTTTCAAGAAAGTGCTTCAAAATTCTTACATATTCAAAAAATAGGACACCACTGCCACTTGCTGGAAACGAATTTTATATTATTTTTAGGAAGTATTCTTTGGTTGAAACTGACTGTCATGGTAGGTTGCTTACGATCGAAATTTCGGCGACGATAATTGACTAAGCTGTATTCAGAACAAGGAGAACCTGTAGGGCATACAGACATGTAACTTCCTTCATTTGCTCAGTTCCCGTCTCCAACTGCACTTAAATTCAAGAGGATATACTCACCACCAATGAGTGGATGTATCTCGCCCACGTCATCTAAGAAAGCTGAAGTGACATCCCTCACGTCACCCAAGTGGATTATTTGATCTCCGAAGTTATGCAGCTGCACCCTTATAGCATCTTTATTTATTTCACTTGCATAATACTTCTCCACATCTAATCCCAGCTCTCGTTGTAGTGAATGGAATCCTGTCCCAATGCCCTCGAAGAAACCTACTGCTCTTATTTTTGGTTTCAATAGAGGTGCGACCTGTGCCTGGGGGGGGGGGGGATAGCCCCTCGGTGTCGTGGCGGAATCTCCACGCGATCCCTCCCGGGAGGGGGCGGCATGTGCATGGTGTGGCTTTATGCTTCAATTAAACCGCTTGTAAATATGCCTGCTACCCTGCTAAGCGCCGAACGCGAAAAAAGCGCAGGCAATAGCTGTTGGCGTGCTATGAATAATGCTGGTCTCCTTTGCATGGCTTCGGCGGGGCGGTGAGCGAGCGGGGGAGGAGGCGGACAGCGGGCAGGACCAAGGAAGCGGCAGGACCAGCGGCGGCAAGGGGGCGACGGGCAGGACAGTGAGCTGAGGAGAGGGCGGTAAGTAGGGCGACACGGAAACGGCTCAGAAGTTTATTCAGGTAACATGGACAGGTCCGCTGAAAGGAGGGCCTCATAGACCTCCTGCTCCATCTCAGCGTGGGCCACGGAGCGGGCGTCTGGCACCACCGTCACGCGGAAGCAGGGGCAGGGCACAGTGGTTTAAAAGGTGATTTTTGGGGGAATAAGTCCTAGCAAGCGTTCCGTTCGACCAAACGCTACCAAAATTTAACGGCATCATCTCTAGGCAATAGGGGATGGTCCGTTAAAAGGAAAACTTGATGCGATGAAAATTGGAATGTTAATGCTAGAATAAATCGAAAAACAGCAAAATTAGGAGAAAAATAACCGATGTGAACAAAAGCGCTCAACTAAAAAATGCTCAGGATACGTCATTTTCGACTTCTGAGCTGCTAAAACTATTTTTTCAATGGAAAAAATATGGTACATGAAAAGAAAAACAACCGTACAATTGTTTTTTGCACTTTGAGCGGTGCACTCGACAGGCGATTGGCGCAAAAACTGGT
Source organism: Stenchaetothrips biformis (assembly GCA_030522485.1). Taxonomy (NCBI): domain Eukaryota; kingdom Metazoa; phylum Arthropoda; class Insecta; order Thysanoptera; family Thripidae; genus Stenchaetothrips; species Stenchaetothrips biformis. The sequence continues at coordinate 6,620,773 of CM060089.1, read as the reverse complement.
CAATTTGGCCCGCTTTTGATATGTTTTTCCCCTTGCGCTCCGGTTTCCGGACGAGTGCGGAATAGTTATCATCAGGGCATTTTAATATACATGTAAGGGAAGCGCCTCGCACCAAAAACTCCGTGCCACCGAGTGCCCCCGATGTCCGAAACTCAAATAGTGTGTTCTTTAATGTTTTGAACGCATTTGTAGCAAAAACCACCAACCGTGGGCCAAAACACGAACGCAATATTGCGCTGGGCGCTGCTTTCCTTTGTCTAATGATGATACAAAAAGAAATACACGCCAGCATACCAGTAGCATCGCCCTCCTTGGGAAAATAGGGGTCGGAAACATTTAAGAAAATTAGGTGAATTTGATCAAAATACAGAAGACTAAAATCAAACCCATCCTAGTGGCTCCCAGAGTCATATAAAAATCTATAAACGTCATTTTATGTTGTATTGGAGTATTATAGTCCGTTTCCGCCCCCCAGGTCGCTCCCAGGACAGTTTTGAAAAATCGATTTATTCTCCCTCAAACAGGATTTTAAACCACTGTGCAGGGGGAGTCCGGGTCGAACTCGGAGCAGTCAGAGTCTGACCAGTTCCTGGTGGACATCCACCAGGAGTGAGAAGGTGAGCGGCCGTCTCGCGGGGAGCGGATGGGGGAGGGCTCCCGCGGGCCGGAAGACCCGGGAGTCCTAGATATCGGCGGCGGCGGTACTCACCCAGGTACGTGCGGTGCTGCAGCAGCCACGCGGAGAGGGAGGGGCCCCAGAGGGAGTCCCCCTGGAGGCTCCTGAGCAGGCGGATGAGGCGGTCGGGGCCCAAGGGCGGAACGGCGCCCTCCACGCCCCCGGGGCATGGGGGACCGGTCGCTCCACGGAGGGAGGCGTCACCAGAAGACAGGGCGGCTGGCAGCTCACTTCAGGCGGCGGACGGAGTAGCCATAGCTGTCAGTCAACACTGGAGCGGACGGCGGAGGAATGGGGCGAACGGGACAAAGACCGGCGACAAGGAGGCGGCGACATCAGCGACCGGCCGGGGCGGCGGCGAATCAGCCAAGCAGGAGGACTTCCCACCCCCCCCCCCTCCCGGCGGCGAGGAAGACGCTGCCTGACGGCGGCGTGGGCAGACGGCGGAAGCGGACGAACGCACGGAGGACACAGACGCAGAGATCAATGGTCAGGCCGAGGAGTGCAACCGGGCAACGGCAGCATGGTAAGGAGCGCGAAGTGAAGCACGGTGCCGCAAGCGGTCAAGAGGCGGCGGCGGGCAGGGGGCGGGGCAGGGGGACCGCTACCGGGAATGGTAAGGCCGCGGTGGCTGCTGCGGCCGTTTTTTTTTTTTTTTTTTTGGCTGTTGATGATGTTGTTGTTGGTGTGGTGACCGCTGAGGTCGCAGCTGTGGGAGGCGGGACGGGGCGGGCGGCGAGGCGAGGGCGACTGCAGAGGGGTTAACTGAGTTGCGGATTGCAGGACCAGGCCGCAGGGGGCGAGCCACCCGGACAGGCGGAGTTTCGGCACCGAGACAGCGTGGTCACCACCCGGCAGGTGCATCGAGGGCCGGCCGCAGTACTGGAGGCGGCGGCCAGCGCAATCAGCCCTAACGACCAGACAACATCCAGACACCGTACAGCAGGGCTGAGGTCGGGCACAGTCGGGGTGATCGAGAGGGACCCGGCGAGGTACGCGGTGCTGCTGGCGGAGTATGCGGCGCGCCACGGTGCAGGGGCCGAGGGGGCCCAGGAGGGGGTCAGGCGGCTGCGGCAGCCGGACGCGCCCTTCCCAGAGTGGGCGCTGCAACCGCTCGCCGAGCTCCTGGCAAGGAGGATCCGGGTCTTCAGCACGGACGGGTGGGAGCGAATCTACAAGCCGGCCGCGGCGAGTCCCGAGGGAATCCCTGCCATCAGGTTGGCGGTCTTCGCGGGGTCCATGGAGGAGGACTTCTACGCGGCGGTGGACAAGGTCGCTCCAGTGGTCTACTCCCCGGCGCCTGACACCCAACCCCTGGCCGGAATTCAACGGCTGCCAGGGCCAGGAGGCTCCCCACCCGCCTCACTAATGAGGACACAGCGTACCGGGTCAGCGACGCTAGCCCTGCGGACTGACAGCCCCAGGACCACCAGGACACCATCGGAGGCCCCGACGGGCGCCACGTCCGGCGAGGGGGATCGACCAGGGCGCGAGAGGAGGGGGAGAGGGCGCGGACAGGGGCGGCGGCGGGGGGCGAGGGGAGGCGGACCCTCGACGCCCCCCACCCCTACGAGCACCTGCTGTCCGTAGCCACCTGGAATGTGCGGGGATGCGCGCTGCCCTGGAAGAGGGAGGCGATCGACGCAGCCCTGCACTCGGAAGGGGTGCTCGTAGCGGTGCTTCAGGAGACCAGGATGCCGCAGCAGGAGACCCACACCGAGCACTACAGGTGGTACTGCGAGGGAACGCCCCACCGCGGGGCGCGCGGGCTCGCCATCCTGGTGAGGAGGCATCACCCCAACGTGGACCTGCTGGCATACAGTGTTGTCCGGCAGGACATCATGACAGCCGAGGTACACTTGGGCGGGATGGCTGTTAACCTTATTGCAACGCATGTCCCCCACCAGGAGAACCGCAACCAGCGCGCCGTGCTAGCGGCGCTGTCGGCCGTCGCTGGAACAATGCCGAGGCATCAGTGGACGCTGATGCTCGGGGATTTTAATGCAAGGATCGGCAGGAACGAGCAGTTGCAACTGGCGCTGGAGGGCGGCGAGGCGGCCGGGGCGGTCGGGGCGAAACTGCTGCACGAGGAGTCCAACGCGGCCGGCGACGCCCTGATGGCCATGGCGGTCCAGCACGGCCTCACCGTCCATACGACGCAGCGGTACGCGAGGCAGTGCGAGTCCACCAGGGAGAGCGGGCGGACCAGGTCGCAGATCGACCACGTTGTTTCCAACTTCAGCATGATCCGCAAGGGGGTGGGGCTTTGGCCGGAAGGGGTCAGGTCTGACGACAAGCTGATTGTCGCGCGGGTACGGGAGCAGCAGGAGGGGCCTAACCGCCGCAGGGCGCGCCCCCAGGAGGACGGTGGGCGCCCCCCGGCCGGGAGGGCGTGGGACATCGACCTGCTTAACCGTTCCCAGATGGTGCGGGAGGACTACCAGGCGGCCCTGGACGCCGCGCTCACCAACATCAGGGGCGCGGTTAATCACCGCGGGCCACTGGAGTGGAGGCAGATCACCAACGCGCTGTGGACGGCGGCCAACGCCACGGTCAGCGTTGCGAGGTCGCCTCTCACCCCAGGCAGCAGGATGGCCCGCGCCAATCTGCGCACCGCACTCTACAGGTCACGACGGGAGCCCCAGGACCACCACGCCCGTGAGCTGCTGAGGGAGGCGTCCAACGAGTGGCGGGCGGCGAAGCGACGGCACCGGGTGGAGCGGGACCGGGCGGTGCTGCAGCGGCTGGAGGACAACCCGCCAATGCAGCGCGTGACGGTCGTCCACAGGACCCTGAAGAAGGAGAGGAGGAGGGGGCAGCAGCTACCGCCTGGGCAGGGGCCCACGCTGCGCGACTGGCAGCGCGAGGTGGACGCCGTCCAGGGCGACCCTCCTCCGCCCCTCCAAGAGGTGCCGGACCCGGAGTCCCCGCCGCCAACGGCGGAGCAACTTGCAGGGTACGCGGTTAAGCTGTCAAGAAGGACCGCACCGGGGCCGGACCGCATCAACTCCGAGATGTATATCCACGCCACCGGGCTGTTCTTTAAGGAGCTGCAGCAGGTCGTGGCCCTGCACTGGGCCAACAACACGATCCCAATCGAGTGGACCGGGTCGGTGCAGGTGCCGATCCCGAAGCGGCCAGGGGCACGCGAGGTTGACGAGTTCCTGGTCTTGACTATGTGTAACGGCATATACAAGATGGTTGCCAAGCATGTTCTGGTGCTCCTGCAGGCGAAGGTCCCCCCAATCCCGGACTACCAGGCGGGCTTCCAGGCGGGGCGGGCGACCTACGACCATATCAGCGGGTGGAAACGGCCTACGGAGCGCGTGAGTCCATGCGCCCCACCTGGTACAGGGGTTACTGGTTTCTTCGAGATCATTCAAACTAGGCCAATGTTTGCAAAACGCTTTGCACAGATCGAAAGAGCATAAAATTTAGGGTGACTTAGTCTTATTGCCACTCTTGAAACTGACACTTTAGCCCACAATAAATCCAAGTAAAAACACCGAAAAACACAAAATATCGAATATTTAAGAAAAAACCTTGGTGGCACCAACTCGTTGTCAACATTTTCTCCCTTGTTTCAAGTTAAATTGGAAATTTTAGGAAGGCCAATGGGTCTAAGCCACCCGAAATTTTGTGCTCTTTCGATCTGTGTAAAGCGTTTTTCTAACAACGGCCTTGTTTTTACTACCTCAAAGAAGTGCGTAACCTCTGCAGTGGTGGGGCGCATGGGCTCACGTGCTCCCAAGTCCGTTGCCGACCCCTGACCATATCTTCACGGCGCGGCGAAGTAGGGATTTAAAGCCTGGTAAACTTACCGGTAAGAATGGGTAAAATACCGGTAATTTGCGGTAAGTTACCCTGCGAATATCGGTAAATTACGGTAATTTTCGACTTAACCTAACCTTCCTGATGTTTTTACAGCAGAAATTTACTCAGAGCGCTCAAAGGCATGAATATTTGACAATAAAAGTGTCTCAACCACTTTCATATGCCTTTTAAAACACTCCGCTAGTCTTAAATTCCCTTTGAAAACAAATTATTAACAGTTCATGTGCAAAAGTACACATCAACATTAGGTCGAATTTTACCGTTATTTACCGTAAATGACGGTAAATTACCAATGTTACCGTAATTTACCGTCCAGATTGAAAATTACCGGTAATTTTAAATCCCTACGTCGAATCCTGGACGAGCACTGGCGCGCGGGGCGGGCGGTGCACTGGCTGGGGCTGGACATCCGGGCCCGGGCCGCCTTCCCCTCGGTGGACCAGCAGAGGCTGATGGAGATTCTGCGGCGGCATCAGCTCACCCCCTTCCTGATCAATCGTGTCAGGGCCCTTGCGATGAGGGACTTGACCCAGATCAGGTGGGGAGCGGCGGTGACGGGGGCCGCGGTGCGGGGCAGGGGGTTGCGGCTAGAGTCCTTAAGCTGTTAGAGAGGCGCGGGGTTGCCCAGTCCCGCCATCTTGTAACGAAACGGTGGATTGGTTTTTTGCTCATAGCTTCAAAACCATTAAAGCTAGAGGGAAATAGTAAGCGAGCCGATTGTAGCTTGAACGGGGAACTACAATCGGCTCGCATACAATTCGCCTCTAACATTAACGGTTTAGAAGTTATAAGTGAAAACATTCTCCGGTTCGTTACAAGATGGCGGACCAGGCGACACACCCCGCGGCTCTCTAACAGCTTAAGGACTCTAGTTGCGGCAAGGGTGCCCGCTGTCCCCGTGGCTTTTCACTCTGGTGCTGCACGCGGCAATCCTTGAGGCGATGCAGGCGCTACCGAGGTTCAGCATCAACAACTCGAGGGAGTTTCTGGTCCCGGCTGTGCTCGCCTACGCGGACGACCTGCTTGTTCTTACGGCGCTCACTGCAATTCAAAGGGTGAGACGTCTCACCCATTTTCGGTGATACAAAAAGTCTCACCGAAAAAAAGTCATACACGAATGTATCACCGAAAAAAAGGTCGTACACAAATGTATCACCGAAAAATGGTCAGACATCAGTGAGATGGACCCTTGTTTTCCTGAGTGAGTATCACTCTTTTTCGGTGATACATTTGAGTACGGCCTTTTTTCGGTGATACATTCGTGTACGACCTTTTTACGGTGATACACTTTAGTATCACCCTTTTTCGGTGAGACAGTTCTGTCTCACCCCTCAGATGGTGAGATGTATCACCTTTTGATTTACAGTGCTGTTCCAGGACCTCGTGGACTTCATGGAGCAGCTCGTTCCAGGGCTCCAGCGGCTGGGGCTGCAGGTTAACTACCGCAAGACGGAGTATATGCTCCGGGTCCCCCGCGCCCCGGCGGTTGCCAGAGGACAGCGCACACAGCTTGGGCTCTACGAGGTCTCGGAGGTGGACCGGCTGGTCTACCTCGGAGCCCTGATATCCAGCGGGTTGGGGCGCAAGGAGTCGGTGAGGCACCGGGTGCAGAGGGCGCAGCGGAACCTGGCGGCCATGATGCCCTTCATGAGGAACCACAGACTGCCGGCCCCCGTCATCCACCACCTCTACAAGACGGCTGTGCTCCCAGCCATGGCATACGAGCTGGGGACGACGGCGTCGACCAGGCAGCAGCGGAACACCATCCGGAGGCAAGGGGATGTCATTTATGAGGCGATGCGCTACGGCTCGCGCCCCTGCCAACCCGGAGCAGGGGGTGGTGCTGCGGCCGGTTGGGACGGCGTCGGTGACGCGGGCCATCAGGAGGGCGAGGGTGATGTTCGCCGGACACGTCCACCGCCGGCCCATTGATCACTTGCTGCAGCGAGCCCTGAGGTTGGACCTCATCGAGCGAAAGCGGGGGAGGCCCTGCTACACCTTCAGGACGACGCTGCAGAGGAATCTGGCGAGGCTCCCGCAACCGCCGCAAGGATGGCCGGCCCTGTGGGAGGACAGGCAGGCGACGGCGCGGTACCTGGAGGAGGTGGACCCGGGAAACCTGAAATCGGCAGGGGAGTCGGAGACCGAGGAGTCGGAGTCTGAGGAGGAGCGAGGGAGAAGTTGGGGGTGGCGGGGCCCAGTAGGGCATGTAACTTAATAAAGCTTGTTGAACCTGACGCACTCTCACGTTTAATATATCTCTCCCCACAGGGAGCTCAGAGAGCTGCGTGAAGTTGGCATAGCCACTTGACGCACAAATAAAAAGCTATATACCAATAATTTGAGCGTAATTTGAGCGTTCGAATGACCATAGGTATATAATTTGTGCGTCAAAAATAAAGCCTGGATCTAGAATTGTTTATTGGTGATGCCAATTTTACGCCGGCATAGCCACTTGACGCACAAATTAAAAGCTATACACCAATAATTTGAGCGTAATTTGAGCGTTCGAATGGCCATGGGTACATAATTTGTGCGTCAAAAATAAAGCCTGTATCTAGAATTGTTTATTGGTGATGCCAATTTCACGCCGGCATAGCCACTAGACGCACAATTAAAAAGCTATACACCAACAATTTGAGCATAATTTGAGCGTTCGAATGGCCATGGGTACATAATTTGTGCGTCAAAAATAAAGCCTGTATCTAGAATTGTTTATTGGTGATGCTAATTTCACGCCGGCATAGCCACTAGACGCACAATTAAAAAGCTATACACCAATAATTTGAGCGTAATTTGAGCGTTCGAATTGCCATGGGTACATAATTTGTGCGTCAAAAATAAAGCCTGTATCTAAAAATGTTGATGGACATCACAGATACAGGCTTTATTTTTGACGCACAATTTATGTACCCATGGCCATTAGAACGCTCAAATTATGCTCAAATTATTGGTGTATAGCTTTTTATTTGTGCATCAAGTGGCTATGCCGGCGTGAATTGGCATCACCAATAAACAATTCTAAATACAGGCTTTATTTTTGACGCACAAATTATGTACCCATGGCCATTCGAACGCTCAAATTACGCTCAAATAATTGGTGTATAGCTTTTTAATTGTGCGTTAAGTGGCTATGCCAACTTCACGCAGCTGACCCAGAGGGCAGGGAAGGAGACCAAGGAAGGAGGGAGGAGAGCGGAGGGGGGAGCAGGATCAGCGGCAGGGCGAGCGGGCGGAACCAGAGAGGCGGGGAGGAGCGAAGCGGAGAGAGAAGCGGACGGACGGCTGCAGGAGGGCTCCACGGCTTCGCGCACGGCTGCATGGGGAACGCTTGCTGCTTGGAAGACCCACTAGCTTACACCGCATGCACACGCAACCACACATGAATTGCCGCCCCACTCCCAGTCCGGACCCTAACCCAACTAAGGGACCCCTAGCCCTCCCGCGAAGGAGCGGGGGGGGCTGGCGCGCGCTGCGGTGGCACGTGGCGCCGGTGGTCATTCCCAATATGCCCAACCAACCCTGCTAATCGTGTCTCTATTCCAGGAGAGCTTGTCAGGAGTTGCCCGTACCAGCGGGCGGCCGGAGTGCCAACTAACAACTGGTTCGGTCCGGGGGGCCAATACTCCAACCCCTTGGCGCTCATAACAAATAGAACACCGCCAGACTAGGTGCAGGCCGCAGCGCGCGGCTGGTGGACAGCCACGAGCCGGGCGAATCGACGGACCTAGAGTGGCGGTGGGAGCGTGGGACTGGGGTGACAAGCTAATAATAATAATAATAATAATAATAATAATAATAATAATAATAATAATAATAATAATAATAATAATAATAATAATAATAATAATAATAGAGGTGCGACCTGTGCCTGGATTGTACCAGGTGATCCAGAAGCCCCGTTTGCAGCCGAAGTTATGGAACCCGCTTGAAGCTGTGCGGGCGGGCTAGCCTACCGTCTGTGCGGCGGGCGAAGGGCCCGACTAGAGCTGCCGAATTGTGCTCTAGAATGCACTTGGAGACAGCCTGCCTGCGACAACATGGGCTGTAGACGACGCAAGGCCCTATCAATGCGGCGGTGGCGGTGGGAAATGCAGCGGTAGTAGCACTGCCGGCGGCAGAGCCGGCGAGTGATTCGGATGCGATGGCACCGGCCGGCCACCGACGCGCTGAGTGACGCGTGAGCGAGAGGCGGGGGAAAGGGGAAGGGGAAAGGGGGTGAGGCAGCTAGGCTGCGGCAGCCGCTCGAGTGTCGCACAATTCGGCAGCTCTAGTCGGGCCCTCCGCCCGCCGAACAGACGGTAGGCTAGCCCGCCCGCGCCCGCACAGCGTCAAGCGGGTTGCATAACTTCGGCTGCAAACGGGGCTTCTGGATCACCTGGTATTTAAAGGACATCTTATTTTTATTCTATTTACCCTTTACAAATTGGTTCATCTGGTGCACATAAATAATCGATTATATTTCATTTTTCATAATTACCATATTATCTTGCATGCTAAGATCATCATTGAAACCCTCGAACATGTTTTCGGAAGTTTCTGAAGGAGGTTCATGTGGCAACTGCTGAGGTGGGTCCATTCCGCTCCAGCACTACAACAACACGGAGACATATAAAAAAAAAAATTACTTACCTGTAGTGCACTATTGGAGAAAATCACAGTTGTGTCTATACCTTATTCTTTCCGGATGTTCTGAACCCTTTCTTTGGTTTTGTAACAAATTTCCTGACCCCCCTCCGTGTGGGAGGCATGATACCACCTGTATATTAATTAAATAAATTCTAACTTGATTTAATTCATATTTCTGTCGAAAAAGTTCAACAATCAACATCAATACACTATTGCAATCAGCAGCAAAACTCCCGTGTGAAACATCACTCATATTGCAATTGGTGTAACAATTGAATGAAGCCAGTGTTCTGTGGCGAAACTTTTTCAAAAAGCATTCATAGCATCTAGTATTTCTACCTTTGAATACATCAAATAGTCAAGGGTTTCGGTTCCATTCGCTTGTATTATCACTTTCCTAAAAGACAAAATATGAGACTAATCCTTTCAGGGTTTGGTACAATACTGATGCGTTACCCAATCAAAGCCAGAAAAACGTTTATGTTTTTTGTCTTTATGTTAATTTATTAAATATGACACTTACCGTGAAACGGGGTAATTTCGGGCACCCGGGGTAATTTCGGGCATCTCTGCCCGAAAGCATTGCGATGATGCTGCCGTCTAGCGGCGACCTCGGAGGCTTGTCCCGTTGCGCGCACCGCATTCGCCTCACTTAAAACCGTCGGATCATTCCTCTGGAGAACAAAACAGATCCAATCTTTTCGAGATACAGTGATTTTCGTATTTTACACTTTTTACGTAAATACAGTGTATGCGTGAAAACTTCGACTGGCAAGCCGAACCTGTTCACAAACGGTGCATAAGGTATTTTTTTTGCGATTAAGACATTTTTTGAGCATGCTGTGTCAAATTTTCAATGACCTGCGGCAAAAAGTATGGTAAATAGGGGCTGAAAACTAAAAAATTGTTACTTTTAGGGGTAATTTCGGGCACTGAAATGGCATGCAAGGGCAAGCAGGGTTGTTCTGAACACTTGAAATTTCGCAGGGCTGGAGTGGTGTAAGCTTCTTCCAGCTCTTCAGAGCTCTTCTGAAAGATGGAGATAATCCATTAACACAGATAATACTCAACTGCCGCAGCAGTCGCTTTGTGGAACTTTGACTATTATAAAAATGGGCCAAGGCTACATCTGTACTTCTTATGTGTAGTATGTACACATCCTACCTTAGTGTCAATGATTGGTTCGTGACTAAAATTTTATCATGTTTACCGGGACTTTGACTTTAAGATCGACCGCATGGCTTGCCCGGTTGCTACGGAACGCATAGTTTTCCAGGAAGCCACTGTCTCTTCCCAATTGTGCATAAGACTTGCCTCCCATGTACGTCAGATTCAAAAGAAAGATCCACGACTCATCTTCGCGTGATATAGTGTGGCTCGAGTTGCACCATTATAAAAAACAAAAAAGGATAAAGGTTCAAGGTTAGACGTTCAACAGGAAGCGTCCTTAATAGCTCCACTCCACTCTCCCAAACATCAAACTATTTGTTCCAATCATGACTTCTATGTATAAATGACGACCCCTACCATCCCTCCACATCTACATCCTTAAGAATTTCACAATTTATCACATAAGCTCAAAAGAAAGAGACAATTATTGATTTTGAGACCAAAATCAGAACGACAAGTCGTTTTTTCCTGGGGTGCCCGAAATTACCCCGAAACACGGGGTAATTTCGGGCACTGCTTTGGGCCCTCCACTGTTAAAACGGTGAGGCGTAAATATCTGGAATTGGCGTCAAATTGAAGCTAAAGGTGGGTAGATGATAAATTTTAACCCTCAGGTCCATGGCAACACCACGACCTTCACAATTTTAAAAATACCTCTCAAAAGTGCCCGAAATTACCCCGTTTCACGGTAGGTCAAATGACATTTGAGTGCTCAAGCGCTAGATTATTGTGTCCTTTAACCTTTTTTAGAAAGCAATACTTTTGCATGCAAACATTGACCTCTCCTACTGTTACCGCGGGGCTTCATCATGGGATGATTCCAGAGGAGGCCGAGAAAGGTTCAAAGTGGCACATGGTTTCAGGAGAATGTGGCCTTTTGAAACCCACCGAAGCTATGAATGAGGTCCAAAACATTTTTCTGAATATCAAGGGGTGACATATGCAGCCCCTCTGAGATTGTGGAAAGGATTAAAAAAAAAAAATATACAAATATTACCTAATTTGAAAAATTCCTAAAGCACAGAAGAACTGCATCTATGAAGTTGATATTTGGCATGGAGAACCTTTCATATGTCTTTTTGTCAAATCCAAAGAGCCAGCCTGTTAGGTTGAACCATTTGTGAATCGGAGACAATCTACTGTCTTGAGAGCAACACAGTTATCAGTTCCTGGTTTGCACAGCCTAAGAAAGCCCTCCAGTGTTATCAATGAGGCCCATAGTATTTTTCCGAATATCAGGGGAGTCATTTGCAGCCCCTCTGAGATTATGGAGAGGAAATGAATTAATTCATCTTTGGCCAATGTTACCCAAATAAGCGCATTCTGTTACCTTTGTGTTGACAGCGCCGAGTTTCAAATATTGAACTTCATAGATGCATTTTTCTATATTTCCTTTATTTTTCAATTGGAGTAACATTAATCATTGCAAAGCAGCCAAAGACCCATCATAATCGAAAGATCCAGAGGCGTTTTAAGATTGCACATCTTCATGGGTGTTGTCTCCAAATAGTTGCCCACAGCAGCAACCAATTTTCGCAAGGAAAAAAAATAAAATTAGTGAATATTCAGGCCAATATATGGCACCTACTTGGGAACGTTTTGAGCTAAGGGTACTTACTTCAAAGCACGATAGGTCCATTCTAAAATGAACTTTAAGTGTAGGATCTCCCAAGACTCGCCATCCATTCACATCAATTCGCAGGTCCACTCTCGGAATGATTTTGCGATCTAATGAAAGACAAAGAAATGTAAATACTAAATCACAGAAGGAAGCTTAAATTATCATGTACAGAAATAATAAAAAAATTATATAATCAAGAAAAAACACTTTGCACTCACCAATTACAGGGTTAAAGGGTTTGACGAGATCCAAAATCTCTTCGATATCTTCGTCGAGAACATATTCCATCAGTACGTGGGCATCGACCATCTTTGAACCTTCGAAGCACAAGGGGTTATGATGTCCACCGCTCGGTTTGCATGTTTGAGTTTGTTTTGCATGTGCTTTACGACCTTT